>OZ001248.1:12539476-13739476 GCA_963924025.1 Ischnus inquisitorius | reverse complement strand
ACGATCCGGAAAAGAGGGTTCACCCGTTCTACGACAGTGAACGCGAGGCTGGATTGGCGGAAAGATTGGATGGTTTACGACTGGCTAAAAGTTTGAATCTTGTTGTTTTTTCTTCCCACCTCGGAGCATGAATGCAGAATTCGTTACGTATGGCTTTGCTACTCGAATGGCTATTCACGTTTTTTTACCACTCCAAGGTCAATTTCGACGAAAACCGAACATTTCTTCGCCTTGAATTTACCTTCACGTGCGGAATCGTTTATAGCAGCGAAGCAAGGTATTGGGTCTTCCATCAGAGAAGGTGAATAGATAGGTACGATAGGACTTCGGGTCTCGGTGGACCTTGGGTTTTCGAGGAAGGGGATAAAGGGCGACGTAGCGAGGGAGAAAGCGAGCGGATAAGGGTGCTCGGCAATTTGGAAGTGGAAGGGAATCCCAGGGGTGCGCGCGGGACAGAGGAGACAGCGCTTCGGAACACCGCATCGCCGCTACCATCGTCCACCTTAGTTCCTCGCGATAGGGAAGGATATGAACTGCGCTTTAGCATCGAGGTTTCTGGTTCCGATCTTCAATAAGGAAATCTGGCCATCGAGCTGAGCAGGAATCTACGAACTAGTTTCATGGGTCTGCATATTGCAATCTGTTATATCTCGAAAAAAATGTATGCCAGACCTTTCTAACTCAAGATCCATTATTGACAGAGATTCCTGGGATTTAAAAAAGTTCAAAAAAAGAAGTGTGTTACCTCTACACGTGTTTTTCGAATCTGCGTCATAAAATTCAAGTCAGTCGAATGCAATTTGGACTTTCACTAAAAATGGTATATCCCCAATTGGAAGATAAAACTATAATTTTTCATGAACTTAAAAGTGTTTGGCTCATTCCATTGTATTTTTTTGCAATATTCCTAATTTGATTATTTATTAACTTTCTTTCCCTACGAGTGTGGTGACTTTTTTGTGTTCGAAGCATATTGAAACAAAAAACATTGAGTTTAACTCGGGCTTGAACGTCTGCGCAGGAGTTATATCCGTCGCTACCTCCGGTGGCCTTATAGTCGCGGTGTTCTGGGCTCGCAGGCGCCTTTTCTCCTTTCCAGCCCCGAGTCGACCACCCTTGAGAGGGTGGTGGGCTGCTGGATATCTCGGAGTCCTGTCCGTAATATCCCTATCCCTCCTGTGTGCTTGCAAGCTTCGCGAGCCAGCCCACGCTCGGTAACCCTCGAGGCCGGAGTTAGGAGGGTTAGTAGTATTCTGCTTGCCTGCAAGCTTGAGCTCCTATCCTGGGTGCCTGGCTGGCGCGGTCGCTTCCTCCCCCCATCCACGTCCAACCCCATCCAGCACCCCTCTCACGCGAGCCAGGGATGATCGGGGGGGGGGGGGGGGGGGGGGGGGGGGGGGGGGGGGGGGGGGGGGGGGGGGGGGGGGGGGGGGGGGGGTTGCGATCCCACATCAGAGAGGGTAAGTCCGCTTCTGCTGCTGCCGCTGCTCCCATCAAGGCAGCTATGAGCAAAGGGTCTCCCGTGTATGTATTACGAGAATAGAACCCCTTCCATTCGCCGCAAACTTGCCTGCTCTACTGTCCGTGAGTGACCGAGGCCTCTATACCAGAGGGATTCGTTTCTCTGTCATCCTCACGCGTTACCATGTATATAGCATACCCGGAAATTGTGGCTATGGGTCAGGGGAAAAAAAGGAAAAAAAAATAACGAAGCCAGTGTCGTTGCTCTTATAGATATTAAATGTGAGCAATTTCTCTCGGCTTCACGTGGCGAAATTGTGTCGTACTATCCAACCGTTAGAATCAGTAGTTATAAGCCGCTGGGAAAAATATCTCTATCGAAAATACTTCTATGTGGAATGCGCAGACAGTTGAATAGCCATTTAACTACGAGAAAACGTCAACTCTACTCAACAATGGTTTAAATATTGGGACACCCGATTAGGATGACGTAGTCAACTTTGATAAGAACTCGAGGATTCGTGAAAAGACGATATTTGTGACTTCATATTTTTATCCCCATTGAGATGCTTTTTTTGCTTAAAACGATTTTTTTTTTCGTTACGGGAATATTATTTACTGTACGTAAACGTTACTTCATCGATCTTATGATGAATGGTGATATGTATCTCTAATTCCTCTCGACTGTACGTGTCGAGATTATATCATTTCGGCGTCTTGTGCGCCTCTCGCATTTCAGTGAGGTCGATGGGAGAACGAGTCCTTGGGTTTCCGATCCATACGCACCCCCTCAATATCACCCTCGGGCCGTGCAATCACGGCATACAGGGAATGGGACGAGCCCGCGGTATAACCGGGAACGTGAAAGCTCGGGAAGGGGTGTTCGAAAGAGGCCCTGCAAGCCGGAGATGGTTTGCGGCAATCGTCGACGATGCTGAAATCGAACGAGAGGCTTTTCCTCCCGACGCGCAGAAGACGAAGAAGTAGACGTGGACGGCAGAGGGGGATCACGGCAGCTACGACTAACACCGGACTCTCCCGCCAATTGCCCCTCGCTGACAGGCCTGCATCGGGGAAAACTTATTGTTGCGTCCCCGGAAAACCAAAGAGAACGTTCCCCCGAGGGCGGACGAGAATGCCAAAGTTACGGATTAAATGCTGTGTGCCTTTCGTAGGGGTGAGTTCGCCCTCTCCCATTCGACGAACTCGTATGCTTCTTCCATTCTTTCGCATGTAACGACGAAAACCCAACTTTTGACCTCTTTTTTTGTTTTTGTTATTAACCTCTGCCCCATCGGCGGCGTCACGCTATCGGTACAAAAGAAAACAATTGCCAACAATTCAACGTGGGACACGTGAAAGCGTCGATAGTGTTATTTTTGCGTATCTTTTTTGTGCACTCCTCGAGGGCACTCGATCAATCTTTACGAAATCCGAGCTGATTCCTCCTGGTTATTTTGCAATCGATATGTGGAATGTGTCTGCATCGCAAGGATATTGTTAATCTCGTAAGAGCTTTTGTGCTATTGAAGAAATCAACTGAAAACGGGAAAACATGGGATTTTCCCGGTAAACGAAATTCCGTATCATTCTCCCTTCATCATGGAGGAAAGGTCGATGCCAATATTCTTTCGATATCTTGTGGTCACAGTTGACTTTCTATTTGTGCTCCGATTTGTCTCAGCACAACTCACAATGAATATTTTATACCAGAAATATACGAATTTCTGAAATAACGACAATGAAAAATGATTTTTTTCTCCGCGCGAGTTTTATATAAAAAATATATTAAAATGATCGAAGATTTGGTTATGAAAGAAACATTCATTTGAAATAGAATTCGAACATCGAAGAGCCCTTAATTCTATATTCAATTTGAAGCATGGAATGGATACTCGTCGAAAATTTTGTTCGAACTGTAGTAGAAACCTCTGGTTCTTGTACGTCCTCGGTCGGGTCGGGTATATCGACCTGGCAAACGTGAGCCGCGGGGATGACTATGATGGGGTGCATGGATGCGAGGGGTGCAGCAAGCAACTCCCCTGCCCATTCGCTGGAAAGCGACAGGGGCGCTAAGGGGGGGTTCTGGATAACATTGACCAGAGCGCCAGAGAGGTTCCCTCCGAGATATGCATTAAATTTGGAGTATCGTATTCTCGTAGAATTTCGAGCGACAGGCTTCACTCCGAGCGAAATATATTCACGCGAGAATACAGATAGACAAATTGCACCGTGTTTCGTACAATACACGAAGTGTTAGGGTTTTCATTTTGGTGGAAGAGTTTTTCCCGAATGCGGCGGCATATCGCGAGATACGCTTGTCCTGTTGCTGAATAAAACAATTTGTCCAAAATTACCACTGCGATAAATGCATACACGTGTCTTGGCTTCGCGCGGTCTGTTAGAGAGAAAGGAAAAAAAACCAAACAGAACAAAGCTAAAACAAAACAAATAAACAAACCAACAAAAGAAGAATTAACTCGTTGTGCGCGAAGGTTTCAACGTCAAGCATTTACAAGGCTCGCGGGCACTCGCACGAGGATACAGTCACACCTAGAACGCTGCTGACTCTCTTGCCTCGCGCAAAATAATTAATTTCATTTTTCTAGAGAGAGCGGAGAATGCGAGACTCGAGAGGAGCGAACGGGTGAGTGAGCTCACCTGGCTGCTATGTTACTGGCTGGCAATATAAAAAAATTGCAAACAAAAAACAAGAGCCACGTTTCAGCGGCTGCGAAGAAGGGGCTACTGTGAGGAACAAAAAAAGGAGGAGGGACGGTAGAGGAACGTCGGGAGAATACAAGAGATAGGTTGATAATACCCGGCATCTGTTCCGTTCCTTACGCCCCCACTTCCGTTTCTTTTTTCTTTTTTTTTCACGTCGCAACGGAGGTGCTCGTGTGTTCTGCACCGAAAGTACAGCTCTACCGAGTCCCGACAAGTCGTCATATCCGAAACCCTTCTGCCCGAGGCCTTTGCCAGGGTGCACTAACCAAACTTACTTTAATTAAAATTAAAAGACGGCAGGCCGGCAGTTTCGCTCGGGCCGTGTCCTTTTTAATCCTTTTTCCTTCGCGTATCTGCACCCCTCAGTTCTGGAGTCTGGAGCCCCACCTCGCAACCCTCGCGTTCGCCGAGTCCTTGCAGCGCAACCGATTTATATCCATAATTACAGCTACGGTAGGGGGGAAAAAGAAGTACGAGAGTATAAAGAGAGAAACGGGAATGAGAGTCTGTTCCCCGCGCGTTCGGCGATCCCTAACACCCTCGTTTTCGATTTCACCTGGCACCCTCGAACGCGCGACGTTCCGTACTCTTTTTTCTTTTTTCGCTTTCCATTTTCCGTCTCTTTTTTTCTATCCGCGCTTTCGAGAGATTATTAGCTGGCCGGTGACGAGAGAGAACGAGAAGGAACAAAATGAGGCGAGAGAAAAACCCGAGCAACGCACTCCATTCGATTAACGCCCCGTCGCTCTCTTTCTCTCCCTTCCGTCGCCACTTCTCTTTGTCTTTTGCTCCCCATGGTTTATACACCGAGGCCCCATTCCCGCTACTCGTCGCCGTCGTCTCGCAGTAGATTATGTCGTTAAAGGTCAGACCATAATACCCACTTTGCGCGAGAGAGACTTCGCGGACCGTCGAGTGCGAGCTATACATGAGATCGATAACGACAGAAGGAGGTTGGGGAGCACGAGCGACAGAGGAGGATCGTTACTCAATCAGGCTATTAGAAAATGGGTGGAAAACAATGAAGGGCTTGTGCTTTGAGACGACTTTCGGTAGGGTGAGATTCGATTCATTAGGGCGCAGATATCGTCAATTTTGGCTATTAACGAACAGACGAAATGCGGACGATTCAACGCGAGAAGTGCAGACGAGTCTGTAACAAGTACACAGAAATATTTTGCGGCTCTTCTCTCATTGAATTGAAGTGTATGTGAAGTATTCACTAGAAACAAAACTTCACGCTGCAAGAATGTTAACTATATATTAAATATAACTTTTTTTTATTATGTTGAGATAATATTAGATACGTGCTACGTATCTATTTCTTAACATTGAATATTAATTGAACTCTACTGAAGACAAATATCGACGGTACCAAAAAAAAGTGTTTTTTTGATGCATTTCAGAATTTCGCGAATAACGTTATTGTACGCTGGGTTAAGTGAAAAGTGCAGTTCAAAAATGTTCGAGTGCAGAGAAGCCGGATCGCAAATTTTGCAAGTAATTTACTATTCCGTTGAATTGAGAACCTCGACAGTCCTATCCTCGACTATTTCTCTCCCCTTCGCACATCGGTGAACCCCCACTGAATTCACCCGGCAGCCCTCACGGTGCCCACCGATCGCCCTCTTCCTCGACCTCGGCACCCACGTTGGACACACACACACATATCCACACAACCGCACACCTATACGTGAAACACGCTAACGCTAGCGTTCTCTCCCACAAAAGATGCTCTGAATTATGCGCGACCGCGCTGGATGGCGCACGTGTGAATTTCCACCTCTGTCCCCTCCCCCCAATACTCAAGTGTAACCGGTGTACACGATCGGTAGGGTGAATGAAAACGCTCCGGTGCGGATCGGCAAAAAAATACGTTTGCGACTATCGCGGTAATAAGAGCGAATTTACACGAAGCTTCGCGGCGGTCGCATGTGCGCGATACAACTGTCAGCCGAGAAATCGGTTACACGACGAGCTTATATAGCGTCATCGCGATATGGAACTTAGCCGCGAGAGCAACGAGGCCTCGTTCGACGATAGCGCAAGCTAATCCCCGAAAGCTCGCGCCATGCACACTATCGTAATTGATTCGAATGACCTCTGGCGCTGGAGTATTCGGCGAACTGAGCAGTGGGATGAGACAATAGGCAAGAGGGGGAGGGTCTGTGCACTGAGCTAATACCGCATTCGGAACGATTCCATAATTACGTATGAAGGATAACGACGCTATCGATTATTAGTCATTGAATTATGCGACTGGTAGACATCGGTTTGTTGTTTCTCACCGACGGATACCCGCAGCGGGAAATTCTCTCCTCCATCCCGATGCGCCGTTACTGCCCGAATGCACGGCATCTGGCGCCACAAAAGTGTCCCGCTCGTCTATCGCTTAATCAAAAGCCGGAGATAACAGTGTCTCCCCCGAACGGCGCGTGCATCCCGCGAGCATGCGAGTGCGTAAGCGTCCTCCAAAAGCCATCGTAAAGTTCTCTGAATAATTTAGAAGTCTGGCAATGTTGTTTCTAGCCGGCTGGCCACAATCAACAGTCCGTCGAAGCCCGACTCGTGTGCCTTCAGCTCGGGTTGTAACGGAGCCGTGAATAGCACATAGAACCGGGCAAGCTAATGCAACCCCGTGTACCACGTTCGGGCATTCTGACGAACGAAATACACCGAAGCCGAGGTTACAGAGAGACGACTCAACTCTCTCTCACTACTCTAATACGAGAGTCACCGCGCTTGTATATCTATACGAAAGGAGAACGTGCACATATTCGTCCTTGTGGAAAATGGAAAATACGTGAGAACACGAGGATGGCGAGGGGAAGAGCGAGAGAGAGTTTGCGAGCGGGCATATACATCCCTGTTGCGACGCAAATATGGTCATAAATACATAGGAAAGCCGTTCGAGAGTGACAAGCGAGCCCCTTCCGAGCGCATTGCTGGCTCTGCCACTGCTGCTCCCGTTGGTGCGGCTGGCATGCAACGCTGGAGTTTGTGTGTTGGCGCATAGGGCTCTCTCGCTCGCCAGGCGCCATTCGGGCTCACCTATGACCACTGGCCAACGGGGGTGGACTGTGCATCAGTTCGTACACCACCCCCGTGATCCACTCGGCCGCATGCCCGCCATCGCACATATAGCCCAAGTTTATACCATTGCCCGAACTCACCCTCGTACGTTGACCAACACGAGAGCGAACGAAACATCGGCTATTATACGCGAGGAGGGGCGATGGAGTTAATACGGGTCACTTAAAAGAGCAGTCGGATATGGATGTTAATCAAACAAGTTTTTTTTTCGATTAGCATATGGTATCCGCAATTGGAGCTTAAGGTATTTTGGGACACGAGATTACTAAACGGTATGAAAAGTGTCAAAGAGCACAAAAAGACAATTAAACAACATAAGATTTCGAGAACTTGCGGCGTTAAGGAGAACATTGAACTTTCAGAGCAGTGGCAGTGGAGAAATGCTTCCGGCTTTTACGAAATAGCACCTCGCGATTCGATGTATCGAATTTGTTTGACAAACGAAAAAAACCTGAAGAATCTTGAGGAATTAATATTAATTAGGTGAGAGTTAGGAACATACTTGTTCTTTTAATTTACATTTACTCCATTGAGAAATATTCCAACTTTGGCCGGAATGTGACTTTCGCCTGTGTTTGTAGCGATACACCTGCCGCAATAGCGTACTTTTCCCTTTTCTGTACGAGCAAGGATTGTTTTCACAATCAAGGAAATCCGCATTTTGGGCTTTATGTAAAACAATAATTGTTCAGTCAACAATTTTGTCAAGATCGATAATGATGATTTTTTCGCTTTGAAAACTCCAGCCCTGCGTGCTTTATCGCAAGCCACGAGGAACACGAGAAATACATTGGTGTTCCATATTACTCTGTACGACCTTTATGTTATTGCCGGCACTGAAGATAATTGCAACTGCGAAGTCTGAGGATAGTAAGAACAGTAATTTTCGCAGGCGTTCCCTGCAACATTAAAAAAACATGTCACAAAAACACGACAAGGTGAGCGCGCAAATAACTTTGACAATAACCGTGTTGTACCCATCTACGAAAAGCTGTAAATGGCTCTGAGAATCTTATCATCAACGAATACAATGTGAACTAACGAGTCACTGATCTCTGTATATTGATGAAAAGCCAGAATTGTATCATGATATGTTTTCAAGATCCTTTGTATCAGGGATAACCCTTATTACCCCCGATTTATATACACTCACGTTATTGGTGAGGGGAGCTCGGTGAATCCAGTAGACTTAACGTGCTTCAAGCTACCTCTATACTATTCTACAAGGACTGTATACCACTAGTATGCGCTTGGAACGGCACTCGTCCCTGCGATGACTATTCAAGGGAGAGGTAGGTACGAGGCGGGAATGAGGGGGTTCGTTGTTGGACTGGGGAACGTTCTCTCGTACGCGGGTGCCGCTCCACGTTGGCGGTGGGCAACAGGGGGTGGTATAAATTATACCGTTCGATCGATTTGCTGTCAGAAGACCCTCCGCTGCACTGCGAGAACGGTGCTACGAGGAGTCCGCGCGTTCCAGCAGCAGCAGCAGCAGCAGTAGCAGCGAAGGGACGCGATGCGGCTAGCAGTAACAGCAGCAGGAGACGAGAGCCGTAGGGGTGGGTTTAGGAGTGACGGTGCTATGGGTAGCAGTCGCGTTTAGGCGTACCGGAGTTCGTATATGCACCCCCGGTGACGTGGATTTCGCGCGCTGAGCATTGCAGGGACAGAGATGGAGGGAGAGGGAGGTTTTGGTCGAGGGGGCAAAGCGAAACAGGGTATGAGAGGACAAGCCGCGAACCGAAGGGGTTGCACTGAAGCGGTTTCGCAAGCAGAACAACCATCATCATCCCTCTCCCTCCGTTCACCGGGTCCTATCGATGTGGCCGAGCGGGGGAGGTCGAGGGGGTAGTCACGAATAGGTAAACCATAGGGTTCCGGCAAACACGCTCAAGGGGTTTTGCATCCTGATGTCGACTGACAGGTCCGTTGGGTTTCCACAGGCTTTGGCCTAGGGATTAAATCTTCGACTGGCGCAGTGATCGTATCTCGCGTTCGGATCTACGTACGGATACGCCACCGGACGGCCGCTGCACTGTCCAATGATTCGGAGGTCCGAATGCCATACGTTATCTCCGAATCGGCATATACGAGACAGGATAGAGGAAACAGCAATTAGCACTTTAACCCCCTGTAACTGCGACATTTATTCATACCCCGCCAAGTAAAAATAACGTTGGTTCTATCGATTTTTGTTTATTGACAATGAATTTTCGTAACGAAAGGGAAATGAAATTCTGTTCTGATTTTTCCCCGACTTTTGAATTATGTTTGTCTTGATTTGAAAAGACTAAGAATCAATAATTATCGACACGACAATTGTCACATTTATGTACACGATTTCTTTATCTATTCGATTGGTCTCGATGTTTCAGTACAATCGAAATCGAATGGCGGCATTATAATATCAAAGAGAATAGCAGAAAAACGGAACAATCCGATTCAACGCCTGGAGTTATTATTCCGCCGGTGTTATAGGGTTCCATTATAAAATTCCCGCGACCCCGGAGTTTCTAATACGTATTTTCATGCCGGAGGCAAAATCACCGTGAAACTATAATATTCCTCGCGATAATTAATTAATTGGCGGAATTCGAAATGGCTGGAAGGTGAGGACGACGCGAGGGTCGGTTGAAAAACGGCCGTGAAATCGATGGGCCCGCGAGTGTTTGTCCGCAGTGAAAATTTTCACCGCAACTTTGGCGGATACATCGCCGTTGGGTAATACAGTATATATAGTAAATATATATATACCAATACATACATGCATACATGCACAGACTCACCGGGGTTGTATCCGCGCGGTGTAGTCGTACAAAATTGAACGTGGCCGCCGCCTCGACGGCAACACACAACACTGCCAGCGAAATACGTATACAAGCGGTGTGTCTGCGAAGATAGAGGATATATACACACAGAAAGCGCGGAACGGGCAGCGAGGGAAGAAGAGGGTGGAAAGAGAATCGAGATACGCCAAGGGGGTGTGAGTCCAGAAAAGAGGGTTGCGGAACCCTGCAGAGTCCTCGGTAACTCTCAGGCCAGCGAGCTGCATCACCGGAACTCTATCCCCAACCACCCACTAGACGCCCATCCACTAGTCTCCCATTCTCCCTGACGAACCAACCTCCCCGCCCCCGTTCAGCCTGCCCCCGAGACTCCGAGCTACACGGTCCAAACCCCCGCATCGCATCCAACATCGTGGCTTCTCCTTCGCCTAGCGCTTCTCTCACTCGAGAACCCCTCTGCCCCCCGCAGGGACGCGCACATTTTCACGAAATATACAAATCCCAAAATGCTTTCGCTATCTCTCCAATTCCCTTGTTTGTGTCTATATATTATTTCATTCTCGTTTTTTCGCTATGCTACAATTCATTCGATATTGTCGATAAAATCATTCGACGATCATTATTTCGATATTTCACCTGCATTGCGTTTAACTGCATTACCGCGTGGAATGAATGAACTTCAGTGGAAAATATCATTGCTACTTCGAATAAGTTGGGCTTCGCGTAGCAAAACTTGCATAGCCAAATACTTAACAAGAAGAGCAACAAGCTTGTTTCAGGATGAACAATCTTTCGTGAAGATTTCATCGGATCTTTCTTTTCAGCTCCTTCCTAACAAGATCATTCGGTCAAGCTATCTGCGAAAAAAAGAGGCACACGGCGAAACTCGTCCAAATATTGCGCCTTGCGTGTATGAGATCGTATAGCCAAGTGAAAGAGTGAGAGTTGTGCGTGCAGAAATATAAGAGGTCTGAAACGTCGGGCGAGCCGCGCGGGAGCGCGAAAGCGACGATAATTAAGGCGGCCCTGCGCGACCTCGAAACTTTCTCCGTCTCTCTCGCGGCTCGGCCTATGGCCACTAAGAATGAGAGCCGCACGAGGCAGCAAGGGATGATGCAAGGGTACCGAAGAGAGCGAGGACCGACGAGTCTGTTATTCTCTCTCTCCGTTGGTTTTCGTAACTGTACTCATCCCATCTCGCTCCACAAGACGGCTTCTCTCAGCTAGGAGTAGCAGCGGCAGCGGCAGTAGAGCTCGACGTCGTCGGAGCTCGAACGTATACCCGACCCAACCTCCGGCCCCGGTTTTCCCGCTGGCGCCCGCTACCCATTTCTCCTCGTTCCATCGCACCAACACACAGCCCTACGACCGCCGCTTCACCGAGCCAAGGGTTGTAACCACCCTCCCTCTAGTTTCAGTGGCAGGCAGACAGGCGAGCAGGCAGCTAGGCAGGCAGGCAGGCAGGCTGGCTGGCAGCCTGGCAGGGGTTGCACGTCACCGTCTTACGCTATCGTCCCGAACAAACACCCCCGAAGCACCCCCCTTCAACCCTCCGAGCTTCCTGCGCTTCCACCCTCGACGTTCGCGTACCTATGTGAAACCTCGAGTAGATTGGACGTATGTGTTGGTGCGTCAGAGGGCGAACCAAGGGGAAGAGAAGAGAAGGGGGAGAGGCTTGTGTGTCAGCCTCATCTCTCTTTCCGTATGTACGTGTCTGCGTTTGTATGTGCGAGTGAATCCATCGGCATAGTCGTAGTTCGTCCTCCTTCTCGTCCGTGTATAAGTAAAAGGGAGTTTGCGAGGAGAACGCCGAAGGTGGAACATCCACGAGAGACGAGAACGTTCAAGGGACGTTCCATCTTCCGGTACGATGGGATACGTTATATGCGCCGAGGGCACGTGAAGGGTGAGCAACCCAGGGGGGTGAAGGGGGCCCGGAGGGTTGGGTTATGCCTGTAGGGCGTCCGCAACTCTCTGTCAAGGAAATAGAAGTTTGCTTCAACGTCAAACCAGACAATACGGTGACCCAGTGAGTCACTCGAGATGGAGTGTGTTTGTCATTAACGGACACAATGTATAACTCCATTTTGAATCGCTCAATAGAACTTGCCAACGAGCAAACAAACAAAAAAGTTTCGATGTATTAAAAAAAAACGAAAAACTTTGGTTTTCGTTAATGCGGTGACTTGCGGAGAAAACCATTTTTTTTATACCGTAGACATATATGACGATTCTCGCGCATCGGCGTACAACCGGGCCCGATATACGAAAGCTACTTGAAAAGTTTCACCCATCAACTCTCCAGAGTACACACGGTACTCTCGTAGAAATTCGGTCACGTACAACTTTTCGAAGGACTCGCGAGCCCTTTGAACGACGTTACAATTGATTCTCGAACTCGAGCCGAAGTGTCGACCCTCGACGATACTATAAGTATACTTCGCAAGGTATATAGAAAATAAAGTCGGAAATTCCAGCGGGAACATCGATAAAACGTAAACACGAAGGAGGTTCCTTTTCACGTGATGATTCCATCAATAAAAAATTAACTCGAACCTTCTTAAGAACGCGAAAACGAGAAAGGAAGTTTGCGAATGTTGAGCATTTGTCCGGCAGTGTGATCTTCGCTAATTTCGTATTCTGTAGTGTAGAAGAAAGAAGAAACGAAAAAAATGAACAGTCTATAATAATAATCCTTTGCCGCACGTTTCACCCCTTTTCTAGAGTGAACGGTGGGTCGGGTGGGTTGGGGGGTGGCGGGTCGGAGGGTGGGCAGAGGGAGAAACATTTCTGGCCCTTCTTCCATCATCCGACGAGTCTCTCACTCGTGCCCAACCCCGCATTAGCGTCACCCACCACCCTATCTATCTCTCTGCCCTGCCACGTCTCGCATCACTTTTCTCTTCGTCGCTCCTTTCTCCACTCGTTCGTTTCATTTCGTACATATACTATATATATAGATATGAATGTATACAGTATACTATAGGGTCTAGCTCACGGTCGCGCTCACGAAGGTACTCATTCATTCAATTTCAGTCATTCGCTGGCATGAGAGGGAGCGAGAGCGAGAGTGCCTTCCCCCCTGTCGTGCGGCCGACAAAAAATAATTAGTGAAGCCTTATACCCCTGCGGGCGTTCCATATCCCCGCTGCTTTCCTTCGATGGTCCCAACGAGAGAAGCGTCGTCGTCGTCGTCCCCTTTCAACCCTCTGCGCTACGGCTCTATGCTTCCACGGATATACCTTGTGCTCGAATTCTCTTTCTCCCTCATGACGACGGTGTGTTTCTCCTCTCCCTCATTTCCCCCCTTTTTCAACCCTCCTGTCTCTCACCCTCCCAACCAACCCATCGCCGTTCTCCTTTCCTCTTTCGCAACCTCGCTCGCGCCTCTGTGCTATACCTCGGCTTTTCCCTCTCCTCTCCCGATCCACCTCCGCCGTTACCCTGCCAACCACCCTTTCTTCACCCATCCGTACCACCCCAACCCACTCCTGTCCTTTTCGCCCTTCCACTCGATCTTTCTCGCTCGCTCTGCCGGAGACTCGGGTATTCCTCTGCATCGCCGTTCTCCACTAGAAGCGAGTCTCCGAGTCCCTCACAACCTCTCTCGTCGTCGTCGTCGTCGTCGTCGTAGTTCGTAGTCGTCGTTTTCTCGCTCGCTCGTTCGCTCAACCTCGACTCGAATCCCTCGTACCCTCTTTCACTCGTCCGACACGGGCGCTGCGGTGATTCCGGGTAATGCGGATCGCGTATGAGAGAATTCGGATATTTCAGTATAGAATATGAAAGTTCCCCCCCCCCTCCCTTTTTTTTTAATCAGCTGAGAGAGTCTTTCGCGTATCTAGGATGATATGCTAATGGCATTATATCAACAGGTAGTTCTTTATACGCGGATGAAATGAAGACTGTGATCGCTCGTGTTATACACACTTCGCGGAGAAATCGAATAAAATTGTGTGAAAACATTAGAGACAATTAAATTCGCTCGGATCGGCGCAAATAATAGACATTACGATAAGCAAACTCGCACAAACTGCGAGATCAATGACTCTCGTGATCCGGAAATTGTGAGTTTTCGAGATAATTATTTAATAATGGGCTGCTGTTCATGAACTGACTTGATCAAGAAGCTTGGAATACTCGAAAAAAAACTTAAAGATACGTTTTCATGGATACTACGATTAAACTTTTGCAAAACTTGTGTGTACGGATGATTAAGCGGTATTACTCACAACCGAAAACGAGCATCGCTACAAGTACTTACGATGATGATATTCATTAGTTCTAAGTAAACACAACAAAGAGAAAATGACAATAATAATAATCACGATTAGCGGAAGTGTTAATGTAAGATAATGAGATGTATAGAAGTAGTATAAAAACTGGTAAATATTTTTAAACTGGGCTTAGAAACTACGAAAATGGCACTAAAATTAAAATGTAGAAAAATGGTATAATCTTTTTTTAGTATATGCCAATAAAATGCTCGTGTTTTTGGCTTACTAAGTCTTCATAATATTCATGTAAAATGAAAAACACGTCGAATAAAATATCTTATCATAACATGTCTTTTGTAAAGTCGCGTAATACTTCTGAAAACGGCATTAATGATATTTGTTCATAGCAGAAATTAACCTACCATCCAATTACTAGTTTGGAGCTCGAGCGCGAAGGATGCGATATAAATGGTCCTGAATCTATCGCGCTATCAAAATAAAAAAACGTCCTCCGACACTTCGATGAATAAGAAATTATATAGAACAGAAGATGTTTAAAAGTTCTACGGCACTTTGACGATTGTTTTTTTTTTTTTTTCTAAAAGTGTTTTTGTATCGAAACTAGACGTTTGCTTCTTACCGTACTATTATATTTTCCTCTGTACTAGTTCTTTTGTATTACAGGGTGATCCGTATTGCCAACAGATTCGAATAACCCCACTACTTTCCATGATAGCGTTCCGTTTTCTGCTCGCTATTCGCGCTGATGTAGTTGCTTCTATCTCGCTCGGGCCGCTTTCACGTTCGCTACACCGATCTCTCGTCGTACCCAAAGCCGGAGAGTAGAGCGTTCTCATTCCACGACGAAAACCCTAGCTCAGTCAGCCACCCCCCGTGCGGCCTCGGGCGGGATGATTCAGGCGCCAGTAGGGCGCACCCACCTTCGCAATGGGTTGGGTTAGAAGTTGGGGTGAAAAGGGGAAGGACGCAAAGGAAGGGAGTGTAGTTCGTAGCGCCGGTTCGGGGTTGGGGGGCGAACGAGGGTGTTAGCAAGAGAAGAGAGCACGAGAGAACGAGCGAGGAAGAGAAAGAGAGAATGCGTGAGAGAGACTTTGGAATTGGGGGGAAGCAGAGTGTGTCGGGGACTCTGCTCTGCTGCCTTCACTGCTGGTGCGAGAGGTTTCCGAGGAACGGAGGGCACGACGAAGGGTCTCACGAATGAGAACGTGGAGTACGACGAAGAAACGACGGAGAGCTTGAGATAGAGGGAAAAGTCCGTGGCTACCGGGGTAAAAGAGGGACGAGGGCAGACGGGGGGCGGTGAGGTAAAAGGGAAAGAACGAAATACGCGAAACGCCGAGGGTTTAGGGGGTGGTTTTCTCTCCGCTGTGAGATATCCTCTGCATCGTAGAGAACTGGCGCCTCCAACGAACCCGCAGGGTACCGGTGCTATCGCGAGCTTAAGTAATACAAAGAAAAGTGCTTGGTACCACCAGGTGCGTAATAGCGAAAAAGATCTGCGGCACAGGTGTCTCGAGGAAAAACGCCTTGGCGCAACTGAATGCTCAAGAGCATCGTGAGTATAATAATGGAATATGATTTTATTTCTCCGCAATGATATCCGAAGACAAACTCCACTCCATTCGAGCATTCGTCAAGAGCTTTTATTCGATAAAAAGCTCGTCGGAGTGTACCAATCGCTAAAGTTTTCAGTTTCCAGTTTCATCGAAACCTCATTTCGTTCTTGTTGCTTTTGACCTCGATAGAAAAACATTTTCGAAGATCAAGAGAAACTATCTTCGAGTAGAATTTCTCAAAGATACGAAAGGCCCAAGACCGAGTCATCGTTGTATCAAAATACGAAAAAGTATTCTAGCGCCCATGTATACACCGGTTACCTTTTGAACGTGAGTATATACATCCGCTCAAGGGTCCGTTTCGAAGTCAGAATAACGATACTCGGCTCCGCCGATGCGAATATAGATGCGAGAAAAGTTCAACGAAAGGCATCGGGCACGAGGCAAGGAATCTCGCGAAGGCACGAATAGTCGTGGCAAGTCGTGGGACAACGAAGGGAAAAGCTCATCGTCATACCCGATCATTAATAATTCCGTTGCAGCATAGCGTGCAACGCGCACCCTCCCACGAGTAGTGAACACGACGGTTTCTGCACCGGATACACCCCTATCCTTAGCTTCCATACTGCTGCAGCCACTACGTTCTAGTTACTCGGGAAAATAGTGAAAGCCAATGAGGGAGGATGTCACCTAGCACCGCTCTTGCCTGGTGCCGCTTCTGCTGGAGTTTGCCCGCGCCGTCACACCGCAGCCACTATACCCCAGACGCATCACGCGCTAAGTTATGCAAAGGGAAGTGCGAAATACACTCGGGTGTGTAATGCGGGGATGCGCAGGTGGCGCTAAGGAGAGAAGCTCTCTCCTTCGCTTCGCGTTGCCAATGTTGTCGGGCGCTTCCTTTCTTCGTCCTTCCTCAGGCGCACTAGCTGCTGTTGCGTGTGGATAACGGAAAGATCCTCCTCGTCGAGAAACGGAGGCAGACTGGTGCGCGAAGCAAGGGTGGAAAAGCTGCTTGCTGTTATACACGTTGCTCCAATGAAAATAGCGCTTTCAGCGTGGCGCGGAGGTGCCGACGGGGAAGAGGGCAGGGAACGAAGGGGGCTAAGTAATACGAGGAAAAGTGCTTTCCACGGGCCAAGCGTGTAACGGCGCTTGGTCGTAGCACTGTGGAAGTAAGACAGCGAGAAGGACGGAGAGTACGGAAACGAACTCGTGAACGGGATGAAGGAGCATCTTCTTCCGTAAATAGACTTCTCCTATCCTCTCCAGGTGTAGAACGACGACGAAGACGTTCTTTGACTAGCTTGCGCTTCCGCTTCTTCGTACTCCGAGCCTCTTCTTGTTCTTCATCGTCTTCTTATCCCTAATAAACTTTCGAAAACATCATCTTCCGCTTTGGGATAAGATCTCCTTGTATCTTCTTTCTCACGAAGTAAGGTGGACTCGTTGAATGAGGATGAGAAAAATCCTTTTGAATTTTGTCAAATGTCTATCATTGTTAAATCTCGGTCTATTCATTCGCGAAAAGTTTGAAGAAGAGGATGTTGAAGAGCGCTTACTCGCCGCTGCAGAGTTACAGCGAACGAAACCTCGCGCGTGAGTACGGCTTCGCTTCTTAATAAATATGGTTTCCTTCGCGGAAGGGAACTCGGGCGTAAAGTCTCCTCGGCGCGAAACGACGCATCGTTACACGAGCTTTAAACGATTTTACGCGTGTAAGCGGCATTTCTTGTAAGAGTCCAGAGACCAAATAGTAAAAATATATTCGCATTGTTTTCGGAAATTGCCGGACAATTAGTTGAACAAATTATCTGTTTAAATGACCCATTAACACTTTGTTAGAATTAGTATTGGCAAGATTAATGCTTTCAGTATGAGCCGAGTTGTTGATTTTTTTTCACAGATTTAGCCCATCGGGACGTCGCCAATCTTAGAACGACGAAGAAAATCAAGTAAAATTCATAAGTGAATTGAGCCAGCGAGATTTTTATGCGGCTTTTTACAGGAAAGTGTATTAAACATTCTATACCACACCATTCGTTCTTTATATAACACGGCACGTTTCAAAGTCGCTCCCATATATGAAAAATGCTTCGGCTTATCGAATTTTCCAGCTCCACTGTCATTATTAGGCATGTTAATAATTTTTCGGTTCTGGTATTCACAACTCATGTACGCACGTTGGCGAATACGGGTGCAGCGAATATTAGATGGACGTTATAATCCGAATGAGCCTTGAATGTTCCTGCAAACGCGAGCGGATAACCCCCGATCCCCCTCACGACCACGCCTTATCGGAGTCGAAATTAGTAAAAGTAAAAAGTAAAGACACACCCTCCGGGTCGACGCTAATGTCTGGACTACTAGAGAAGGGAATTCCTCCGTAGCTCGAGAAAGGGGAGAGGGGGGTGCACAAGATAAATTACACAATAATAAATAAGCGCGGGCCCGTCGCGTCAGAATAGCTTGGAGGGGTTGTGAAGTCTCTCGAAAAGTAACGCCGGAAGTCAGACGCCTGGAATAACGGACCCTCGTCTCCGCGGTACTGTTAATCAAGTGAAAATTTTCTAGAACCCCATGGAACCCCGCTGCCATTAGAATAATTAATAAAGTATTCGGATCACAGAAGAATAATCATCGGGATAATAATCATTCTTTTTCGTACACCCGATCGTCAACCCCAATAATAATTTCGAGAGTCTACCCATACTTCAACTCATCGGCCTGATTGTGAATGAGCAATTAACGATGATACCGGAATAAACATTGAAGTATACAAATAATTGGAAATTGGCTTATAATCATTGATTGAATATTTTTTGTATACTCGATCGTCAATTGGAATTATTAGTAAATAAGTTTTTCAAGATTTAATCCATTGGCCCATTTTCGGGGATTTCGATGAACTTTAACCAATGACAGACAAGCGAGCATCACTTTAGTGTTTGACTTGCCCCATCGCAAGCGTCGAGCTCGCGTGCGATTGTTTTTCCAAGGGCTCGGTCGGTGCCGTCGAGAGTTTAAAAATAAAGACCAAACAAAGCTGCGAAGGGGCAGGGGAGGGGGGGGAGGCGAAGGGCGATCGTCGACGCCGTTCGCTCGAAGGGAACAAAAAAGGACGAACGACCTCGGTCCCTTCATTATTCGGGAATTAGTAAACCCATTCCCTCCATCCGCTTCTCACACCCTCCGTTCGAGCACGCGAGGGTAAAGTTTCGTCTCTTTTTCACCACCTCGCCAAAACTCTTACTCCCGCTCGACTTCCGAGACGAACTCTCTATTTTATCCTTTCCCCGCCTTTTCCTTGAAGCTTTGTGCTCCGTGCAACGAGAGAATCCACCATCCCTTTCACCCTCTCTGTGTCCCGATATTCTCGGCTCTCCTCTTCATCATTGTTTCGCGCAAGACGAAAAAGAAATGCAACGTAAATAACTAAAATCAAAAAGAAAGACGAAAAAAATGGCGTAAGATGAGATTTCTTTTAACAGACTCTAGTATTTGTACGGATAACTGATTAATTTCGAGATGCAATTATATTAATAAAATGAGAAACGGCAGGATTCTTCAGTCGAGAGTTTCAAAATTGCGTAGATACCGCTCCAACCTCTTCGTCGTTACTATTTTCCATGCAGCTATTCACAGTGGCCGTTTCTATAAATTATTTATTTAGATTTGACCTAGAGGTAGGGAAGATAGTGGAAGCACGAAGTACGAAGGCCGAGAGTTGTGTATATATATATATATATATATAAGAAAGAGAACGAGACATTGCGAGAGAGCTCGGGGATGAAACGCACGGGAATGGAGTTGTACCAAACGCTATATAGAGCGAGAGAAAGACCGACACCTCGGCGCCAAACTCACCCTCCTGAGACTCTGCAGACTCACCTCCGTCTCTCCCGTCTCGGCATTTCCACCCCCGCCCCCCTCCCCAATCCTCTCTCGCTCGCTCACGTAAACCAGCCCAACTCTACCGAGCTCCCATTTCGCAAGCCCAGCCACCCACACCCATCTAGCAAACCCTCTGCAACCCTCCGGTAGCAGTAGCAGCACCAGAAGCAGCACTATACTGCCTTTTCCAAACCCTCCCTCCTCCCCCCCCCGACCCCCCCGAGCTCCGCCTCTTCCACCCACAACCCTAGCGCAAGCTCTCGTTCTCATCCCTCCACGACAACTCCTACGTAGCGAAAGGGATCCAGAAGCGAGAGAGCCCGAAGAACGAGAGAAAGACGACGATACCGACCCTCGGAGCTATCTCCAAAATCATCCCTCACATTCTAGAGCCAGTTCTCTACCCAACTACCCTCCGGCTTGGACGCGTCCGGTATTTTCTCTCTCCTATCACCATCCCCCTCCACCCACCCCCGTATCTTCCCACTTTTTCCCGAAGGGTGGCCAGATCTCACATCGTACCTCGCGACAAAACACAACGAGAAAATAAGAGCTTCGCCGAAATGTCGCCCTGCACGTTGCGAGAAATGAGTCCAGCCCGTCTATCGAAGATTCTCTTGAAAATTTCTCGACTCCCTTGGAAGATAAAAATTCTCCTTGGCGTCACGCATTTTTCGAACTTCAAGGCGGAACGTTTACTTCCAGTCGCAGTGAAATGTCGTTCTTTTTAATCTGTTTCTTTATTTCGTCAAAAACAATTGTCTAATGTACAAAGAAAAGTGCACATTTGTAGTGCGGAAATAGTTGTTTGTATTTCGCAAAAATTTTCTTATTCCAACGTAAATTCAAGGAGTACGGTTTTGTGAGAGTAAGATCGAACAAAGGTGAATAATTTTTTCATTATACGAAAGACTTCACGTATTTCCGTATGATTAGATACGGCGATGGCAGAAAACGTTCAATTTCCGTACGAACACTCCACCGTGTATCGTACAGATTGATGGTACTCGAGAATACGGTATATATCGGATTCCTTTCAGGGTGCAATGACGCTTCGTTGCGCGGCGCGAGGAGAAACGCGATGTAGAAGCATGACAGATTTCATGGAGAGGGGGGGCGAGGGGGCTATTCCCCGAAGAACAATAGATTTCAGGCTGAGTGTGGAACGGAGGGCAGTGGGGGAAAATCGCGGCGAAATCGCCATTCAATGGAGTTACGTCACTTAAGCCCCAATAACGTGGTCAGCGTGCGCGTCACGAGGGTAGAAGCCGCACGGGAGGTGACCGGGGATGGGACGCTTTAATCGTCCGATGAATCGCGAACGGGACTGAGAGAATAAAAAAAAAGAAAGAAAAAAATAGGCGCGAAAGAAGCGAAGACCGATAAAACGAGGGGGAGAGCGAAGTCGCTAAATATCGACAACAAGTGGTGTCAATCCTGCGGTCGTGGGGGTGGACGATCTTTTTAGAGGGTGAAAAGTATACAATGAGAGTAAATCCTTATAAACAGAGAGAAACAGGAAAACCCTATCAATCTTTCATTGATGGGATAGCACTCGTCCCTTCGGAACTTCCTCGACAACAGCGAACGCTGGAAAATGGTGTAATGAATCGAATGGAGAGGAAAAGGATTTAAAAACGTACAAAAGGGAGACGAATAAAACTCGACAAGTGGCATGATTTATAGAACCGAGATGCTCTAGAAAAAACTCCGTCTCCTGATGTGTACAAGGTAAACAGAAAAAAAAAAACGCACAAGATCATATCGATTCGATATCTTCCATGCAGTCTCAAAGTCAAGAATTCTTCACAGCCTCGAAAAAAAAATCACAGGACTTTTCTTGACGCATTCAAACTGTGCAGACGAATTTGCACGATTACCAATCGGTGGTCCACTTTGCACGGATTGCTCCAAATGCATAAAAATGGTATTAATAGAGTAGGAAAAAAAGCGTCAGCTTCAAGAGCACTGAAAGTTATCCAAAGGAGTGAAAGTGTTGGGAGGGAAGAAAAATTGACGTAATCTATATAATTCATCTCCGTCGAAGTGATAGGCTAACAACTCCGGCGAGTATCGCAAAAGTCGGTCTCATCGTTCCCTCTGCTGGCTTCTCGTTATTCCAAGTGCAGCTACACGGTAGCCTCTATATCCGCAGATATACAATACACGTATATATATGTATATATATATATATTTCAGAGCGCAGATAGCCGACCATCGAGGCAGCTACAGTATCCAGAAAAAGCCGCGAAATATCCAAGAAAATAACGTAGCTCGGGAAAGCCGAATCGATAGCAACAATGCGCCTTGGTTGAAGCAAAAGCCTCCTTTAACAGGGAGGCAAACGACGCGGGGGTTGACGTACGGAGGGGTTGAACGAGGGGTTGGAAACGCCAGTCGGATAGGGCAGCCTTATTGGAATTGGGGAGGATGGGGATCGAGTTTTCCTAAGGGTCGAGGAACGATGGGCCGGAGAGGGAAGCGGGAAAGAATCGAAGAAAACCGTATAGCGTTGGGATGGGAAGCGAACGAGGAGGAGAGAAAAAAACGAAAAGGAGAAAAACGTGTGCCAGCCAAGGGGGGTAGTTGATGGAACGGGGATGGCTACAACCTTGCCAACAACCACACGGGCGAGGGCTGTTTGCGCTACCTGCGAAGAAAAACTCTTGGAGCATCGCACCTCCTCTCTTTTTTTTTCCAACCATTTAGCTTTACTCCAACGTGAATACTCCAACGCCGCGCACAGTTTCTAATCAATTAAGAAATTTCTTCCTTCACTGGGGCGGTACTTTTTTTTCTAATTTTTCCGAGTTCGAGCAAAAAAAATGGAGGATACTCGACGACATTTGAATTGTTAAGAATTTGTAATTGTTGCGGACAGAGTTTCATAACGCAATGTGTTGCATGCAGAAATATATCGGCATTCCTTCAGTAGAATTCAGTAGAATAGAAAAAAATAATTTAATTATTTTCAATCCTAAAAAATTGCTTTCAATATAATTTAATTCTGTTAATTCTAAACAGGTGCTGCATAAATGCAAGACGATTATTCGTAGAACAAATAGAGGAAGGATTACGGATTCGGGTTATCATTGAAAGGCAAAAATATACTGGCAATGAGACTTTCTATATTTCTTCGATCTGTTTTGTGTGCAATTTAAATATAATAATAATAATGAAGATAATAATAATAATATTAACAATCATGATATATGTATAATATTGATAATGGTAAAGTTTCTGGGGATGTGCGCGTGTCTCGTAGAACATTTCACACTCCACCATTTATCTGAAGACAATGATATCGTTTATTGAAGATTCACGCGTTGAATGTTGAAAATAGGCGTTGCTTTTTTTCGCTCTTCTTTATTTTTAATTATTTCCCTTTCGCTATGGTTATGTACAAAATTAATTCGGTGCTATGCGCTCGCCGTCTCTTGGTTGAAATTTATCTCGAGAAGACTTTGTCTACTTTCACGACAGTTATCGAACTTCTAGTAAATACCTTGTTGCAAAGCGGCACATCTCAAGGCCTATTCGCTATTGGCAAAAGGAATTATCGATAATGACGCTGTTCGCCCTTACGCCGCGATAATCCGATCGTTCGTCATTTTTGTCGATTAAAGTGCACATTGTTTATCGAATTTCGTTTTAACATTGAATCTTATCGTTTTCTGCACGTCGGAAGACATGAAAAAATTTTAAAAAATTAACGAACAACAAAATACGTTGTGTTTCGACAAATTGACGTCCGAAAATTTGGAATTTCAAGATTTAAGAAGGCACAGTACTGCAACGACATACTACTGTGTTTCGTAAAGCAAGCAAATTGACGATCATCATTGACAACTACTATTTTTATGTTCGAAATAATGTGTATATTGATACTCGAGTTTAATGAGACGTCGCATCGATAATTGATTTTTTTATTCTCCAATTTCACTACTCAAAATGTTCTCCGACGTTTATTTCTCCCCACAATCAGCGGCTACTCACATTTATCGTACGCACGGTAAGCAATCTTAAGTATATAATTACACACGTTGCTAGTCTACACGGTCAGACACGTAAAGAAAAAACGTCGATCTAAGATGAAGTTGGCCTTCTGCAAGCGAGCGCCCTGCGCGTTATGCGTTCTCAACGTTCCCGTCACAGTACTTTTACCCCTGTAACCATTCTCGTCCGTATTTCCTTCGTCGTTCTCGCGAGAGTTACGTTCGGAGACCCCCCGCGATATAAAAAAAAAAAATAGAAGATAATAAAGAAAGAAGAAAGAAAAACATAAACGGCTTCAAAACTTCGTTCTACAAAGCTATCAAAGTTATACCCGTAATTTTTATGTGTCGTCCATTGCGAGTTGCGACGACGCGCCCTTTTCATATAGCGTTGCACTTGCGCGCGAGATATGAGCCCTCCCCACGACATTGTACGTAGCGGCGACCTCGAAATAAAATCTATTTTTCATTTGCGAATGTTTTCCTTTTTGTTTTTCTTCTTTTTAGTACGTACTTCGTGAAATCTCTATACAAAAATAATCAACTTCCATTTACTCCGTTTTATTTACTTCCTTTTTTTTTTCTCTAATGTACAATCACAAGACCGTGTCACACACGGCACAAAGAAGCTTAAAATATATTGTCCACTCTCTATGTTTACGTATCGGCCAACCCCACCACGTTTCACGATGGCTAGATAGAAGCGAATTTTTAGATTTGTTTTTACTTAATATTTTTTTCCTTTTTTTTTTTTTGTTGCATATCGAAGGACGATTTTTTAGAGGGTTTTATACGAAGGAATCGTCACACGATGCGATAAACACACGACACAATATGATATATATAAATTTTTTTTGTTTTGTTATTTTTTATTAGGACGTTTATACGTAGAGTCGAGACGAAATACGTGCAAGGTTTGTTCGAGTGTATACAACAGCAGCGTATGCGACGATCGTGGATCGAAACATACGGTGATCTGGATCGCGAGAGCGAATGTGTTTGACCTCGTAGTATAATCATAGACGATGCTTTCTGGCTTTCGAGACTGTTCAATTAGTCGTGAGATCGCGCGATAGCCGCAAGGAACAGACAGCGGACATATCCCATTTCGTGGCAGCTCATCGACAGGTCGGACGTCCATTCGGATCTGGGTTTCGCGGAGAGCTGACTGAGGTGGGTAAAACATTTGGCAGCCGTACGAAAGTAACGCTCCGACATATCCGCTCTATATCCTCGGAGGACGAAGAAAAATTCTCGAAAATCATATTCACGAAATCATTTTTTGTACGTTCTTTGCATTCTTTGAATACTGCAATTACAAATGGAAAAAATGCAAGATCCGAACGATATTGAATATTGATAGGAAAAGAAAATTTCGACTTACGTAAACCTTTGCTTTTGTGAATTAAAAAATTGATTTTCAGAAACAGCATGAATTTACCCGAAGACAACGGCCACTGGACTGACATTGCTCAAATTTCATCGAAACTTCAAGCTCGTTATTCATCAGTCATCTTCAAGAAACAGAGAAATGCTTAATAAATTATTCAAAGTTCGAGAATAATTTTCCTTCATCTTTCCTATTCGTTGCGACGACAGATGTTCGTTATCGCCAAAGCGTCGTAGACATTTCCTCGAACTCACGAGTGATAATGCGTCATCGGAGCGCCCATCGAAAATTCTCCACCCATGAGTAAGCTTCCGGTTGCGGGCGGTAGCATCAAAGGTGACGGAAGGACCGATGGCCTGAGTCTTTCGGTGAGTGCCAGCATTACCTGACAATGAAGATGTTGAATAGTCGCCAAAAGATTGAGATTCGTATCGATGAGTCCCGCTGCCGGTGAGAAACGATCTCTCTCGATCGCTATTTCGGCCTCCAGCGAACCGACGATCGGTGATGCTTCTCGTCTCTCGCGTTCGCGTTCCCGTTCGCGTTCCTCCTCGAGGGTGGCGATAGCCGCGGCGGCGCGATTCTGTTCGTCGAGAATTCTCTGCTGATGCTTGAGGTACGCCGTCGTTATCGGAAGACTGTAGTCGATCGGTGTGTTTTTCGTGTCCAATCCGGGACTCCAGGGTGTCGCGAGTGGAAGGGACGGCGGTGGCGAGGGTGTTCGTCCCTCCGGAAGCATTCTCTTTCTCTTCGACGACGCCGAGCTTCTCGAACTCGCGCGATCCGACTCCGGCGTTCTTCGCGATTCGGCGATGCTCTCGCTCACCGCCGTCGAATAACCGACGCTTGTTGGCTCTTTCTTCAGTAAATTCGTAATGCTCAACGGATTGTACTTTTCGTCTCGATCCTTTTCCTTCTCCTTGTCGACTCTTTCCTTGTCCTTATCTTTCAACGGTTTCTCGACGCCCAACGAGACGCAACTGCTGCCTCTCTGTTGATGCTTCGGGTGTCTGTAGCTGAATAAACTTTTGCTCTCGGGTGGATGACTCGCTTCTCTTGGCTTCGGGCTGCTGTGCAACGGCTGCGATACCGAGAGCGCGGTCGCCGCTGGTGTCGGACTCAAAGGGGTTGACGGCGTCGTTGTACTCGTACCCGTACACGTTACTGTCGATCCGACGGACGTCGATGTCGCGGCTTGCGATTGATTGGAGAGATTGCTCGGGCTCGGGGTTCTAGGACGACGCTGACACTCCGTGCAACCGAGAAGGAATCGCGTTACCGCTTCGCGAGGCAGGAACGCGTAAGTTTCTGTGATCTGGAACAGAGAAATAGAGGAAAACCATGATCAAACTTTGATTGAACAGCTCTTCGTCTACATTCGATCGTTACGAAGTGAATTAATTTCTCACTGCTGCTAGAGCAGCTTTTTTTTTGCTTTCTTCATTTTTTTTATTGATTTTTCTGCGACGTCTGTCGCGACGTCCAGTGCCAAGAACCCGATCGTCGATTCGATACGACTCGCAGAATCAAGTTCCGGAACTAGCGCCATATTTATTAGGTTTTACGTGTCTGCGGCGCCTCCGGAGAAAAATAAATTTTATTATCGATATTTCTTGCTTTTGGGAGATAGAAATCGGCCACTTGAAGGGCACAGGTAATGATTTCAATACGATTTTCGGATACGTCGTAAATTGCCACGGTTAACCGGACATTCTTCCCTTCCACGTTTAAACTATACAAAATTACCGTTTAACGAAGTGTGCTAATATAATAAATTCAAAGTCTAATGGCGATTATCGAGATTGTGTATCAGAACTTTAAAACACGTCGGAACAGAGTATAGAAATATTAAAAAAAGAAGCCATTGCACACCTTTGTAGCTTACACCTTGAGAAATCGCACCGGTTGAAGATGAAAAAGCTAGCAAATGCCGCGAATTCGATTGAGAGAAGGAAAGCATCGAGCACAGAGAAACGGTGGGACGGGGAGGGTTTACTTCACGTCAGAGTGGCGGCGTGACTTTGAGTCTCCTGTCTAGTGTCGAATCGAGTGACGTCTTCCTTCGCGGAGGCATCGCGGTGTGTATCCCACGCAGCCTACAATGCCGCTCTTCGTTTCTCATTCGCAAGCCCAAGCCTCAAGTAAATCTTATCGAATTACGTTCGCGCGCGAGCGAGCGTTCTATACAGTTATATACCGGGATAACCTTTGCCTTTCTCGGATCCCAGGCTCTCATCCTTGATTGAGTTACGCCACCCCAGCCCCCTACGTTCCCGAGACTCCTTAGAGGGAAACGTTTCCTATTAAGAAGCGGGGAACATGCCTCCGGCAGCATACCTCCTTCGCGACGAGGAGACATCAAAGTTTCGTTCACGGCACTACTACAGAATTCTGCCTCTATCTATCATCCACTATCTTAGATTCGCCTTCTGTGAATTCGCTGTACATCGCGCGGTAGGCGTTTCGCCATAAAACATTTTCGATCATAGAAATGAACAACGATCTGTGCTCGCTCGTGCAGCCTACAAGTGTATCGCAAGTACCCGTTTCATCTTAAATCCCGAAAGAACATAACGTCAGCGATGTTTGAAAAGGCTGCAAACTTTGCAAGGCAATTTTTCAAAGTACAAACATTGCCAAAAAAAGTCGCGGAACAGAATTTCTTTTAATCATACCAAAAACGTTATTTTTTGGTAAAAGAAACCGGGTTACAATAATTATAAGCAACTATTGTAAATCGCAATCCCAATTTCTCAAAAAAAAAGTCTGAATGCATATTATTTGTGAACTTGAACAATTCGACAAGGAAAAACAATTTTACCCCATATGAATATTTTCCGTACAGCACGAAAGTTTCAATAGTGAATTTAAATAATCAACTGTATGTAATTTGATTCCAGGAAAGTGAAGCTTCGTCGTAACGCGAGCTTCTGGAGGAAACGTCGTCCCGCGCGCGTATCGTAGCGAAAGAACCTGGCAATAAAAATCTTTTGTCATAAAGCTCAATAGCTTGAGACCTCTCGAACGTCAATAAATCAATCATCCCACTACTACATACAAATACGTACAATCTCCTATCGGCCGAGAGGCTTGGTCGCCCTATCGCTCGGAGTTTATAACGTCGAAGGGATTTCCGTTGTGTTCGATGAATCGTAGCACATAACAACGTCTACGACCAGACGCAAAACAGTTTCATTGCGTCACGATCGCGCGGCTTTCGTAAACGTTAGTGTATGTCTACTCTCAGCTGTGTGCGAAATTGCTCATAGTATATACCACATATATATTATACATATATATGCACATATATAATAATACCACAGACGTGTGTGGCCGCGTATATAAGCAGGCTATGCAACAAGTGTCCTGAGGTTTTGAATCACAAGCAGATCGCGGCGTGCCGGAGACAGGGAGAGAGCGTGGGCGCGAGAAAGAGAAAAGAGATAAATAGACGGAACGAGCGGGATGGAAGCGGGAGGTGAATAGGCGATGGAGAAATAAAGGAGACAGAGAACGTGACGGAGAAAGAAGAACTTGACGGATGGGGGACAGACCGAAGAGTCGGCGATAGAGACGCGAAAATATATAAATATACGTATGTATATGTATGTGTGTGTGTGTGTGTATGTATGTATATATATACCGATTGCCAATAGTGCAACAGAGAACGCGAAATGAAAACAAGAAGAACGCAACGGTGGGAACGAAGCGCGAAAGAGAAATAGATACAGAAATGCACGGTTACGATACCCCGGAGAGAGGTTTACGCGAATATTGCGAAGTGGAACACGTGAGATGACATACAGTATATCGAGTGTTCGACGCTTGAATGCACCCGTTTTTTTTTCGCCCCCCCCAAAGGAATATATGCCCGTTGAAAATCAGTAAATATCGCACATCAAAACTCCTGCGGGAAGATACGTTGCAGATTTCTTTTTTTTTTTTTTCCAATTCAGCCAATTTCGCAAACATCGCGATACTTCGCTGCGTCCGTGATGCCGTTTCGCAATGCATGATTTAACCTTTGACTCACCGTTCTGTAGGTCCGTTTTTGTCCGGCGTGCTTCCCAGGTCGACCCTCGAGATCTACGTGTACTGCGTGAATAATGTCGAAGAAATTTTCCACTATTGCCACCTTTTTGTAGACTCTTCCCGGCGGCACCGTCCCTTCGGCCCCATTTAATGCCTGAAATCAGCGTGAAGATCGAAGACTTTAGTCAAGTTGCTACGGGACGATTTTTTTTTTTCAAATTTATCGATCATTGAATTTGTGAATTAATTTAATTTTATTATTCAATTCGTTGTAGTTCGTAAATGCCCTTAGATAATTGCGGATTCGCGATTCCAAAAAATTAATATCATGTACATTTACTGATTACCGATATCAATCTTTATCAGCTTTTTCTAAAAATTGTTCAAATGTTTTTTCTAATTAAATTCGCGGTACGGAAACCCGCGAAAATGAAATAATCCACACGAACTACCACTGGCCGCTACTGGCCGTAGAAAAGCAAAAAACGGTTTTCATTATTTCAGGATGTTCGATTCAAAGACGCGAAAAAACGAATATTTCATCACAACTGTCTTCCACGATGTGGCGCCATCTGGCGGAGGGTAGCCGATACTCGACAAGGGTGCGGGGCGACGTTAGCTCGGTGGATCGCGCAACCCTTGCGTCGAGCCTTACCAACGCTCGAATCGAGCGACCTGGTTTATCGGCGTCTGTTAGTGAAGTTCAATTTTCTTCCACTAGGCAACGAAACCGAACGTTGGTAAGGCTGGTAAAGCAGGGATCTTGAACGACCCTGAACTTAAGGGTGGTAAAATCATTCGGGAGTTGAATTATCGAATCATTTTTATCCGTAATAAAAATCAAATCGTTTCCATAACTGCGGCGATTTTTAAGCTCATCGATATTGTAAAATGCAACTGCAGCGGGCTCGTTCTTTCTAAATGAAAAAATTTCGTGTGAAAAAAAGACATTTAACAACCCTCTGCATCAATATTTCGTTCCTTGTCATGAATCTCATCGGACTACTTCGCTTGATTGTGTTTCGCATGGAAGCGTAAAATGATCATGCAAATATTAATTGAACGGACGTTAGGTGTAACCGGGTAAGGTCCGTAGGGTCGGACCGTTCGGGATGTATATACGCATCCCGGACGGACCGTTCTCACCCTCGTCGAAGTTTACGAGCTTCGAAGAAGTTTCGCGCGCGTGCGCGACATTATTGTATTTCCCTAAACACCTGTTGAAGGGTTGAAACTCGTGGAGCTTACGACGGTGGCTTTGGTTAAGGGGGCTGCGGTCAGAGTGTATAACAATGCCGATACTTCCAGTTGCCTTGCTAGACACTCTCTCTCTCTCTCTCTCGCTTTCGCTCCTTCGACGAAGTTTCTCAACGGGTCTATCGGTAACCGCGAAATATTTAAAAGTCGATATTGTTTGCCCGATGCTCGATGAAATAAAAAAACCTGTATTGACGCTTTCCAATCGGGCGGAAGGCACGGGAAAAAAACTGACCACGCGGAAGAACTAACAAATAAAAGATTCCGTCAACAAGAGCAAAAAACGCGCGATGAATTGTATCAACTATTAATATTGATGAAGCGGGTTGTTGCTTCGTCCGTGAAACGCCGATATACGGGTATATAAACGTTTATACGGATCTTGTTACATAACGGGGACACAAATAAAAAAAAATAAACTGTTTTCCATATCGGTGAAAAAGTTTACAATCCCATCCAGTGAATCATCGCGCGTGAGCGTAAAGCTATAAAGTCAAAAAATACAACGCGAACGAAATTTCACTTTTTTTTATAGTTTCACGCTCGAAAGCGATGATTTACTTGTTGGCAGTAATTTTTGCTTGTATACATACGAGGGCGAGGGAGGGGAATTTTGCAACTCGTAGAAGTGACTATCCTTCGGCGTTTTGAGTGAGCGTTATAAAAAACGATAACGCATGGATGAGAGCATCGCGCGCGTGTAGGAATTAAAACTCTATCGGGTATTCGGCTACCCTGACGACGTTATTGCGAGCGCGGTAGATAAAGCAAGAACAATTCGAACGGAGAGAGACAAACGCCGGCGGGGTGTCCTCCCCGATATACGTATACGCGCGTAAAATATATATGCACCATTATGGGATCGTGTGCCGTTGTATTGAGCAGGGGGTGAGTTTCACAGCTGAACGCACGAGGCGTGTGTTCGGCATCCTGTCGCCTGCCGGCCGCCTGCGTCACGCAATGCGTATGGGACGTGGGGACTATAACGAGTGTGTGGTGGATGTGCGAGGTTGACTGCTCCGAACTAAACCCAGGATGCGTAACCAGCAGCCTCGATTTCGCATCTACAGGGTGTCCACGGGTTAAGCGAGGCATCGACGAATGCGGAACACACCCGCGCGACATATTCGTCCGACAATCGACCCACGATGCACGCACATTTATTATATGAATTCCATATGTACCTTTTTTTCGTAATTTTGTAGCGTGTCGAAGCAATCGACGACGCGTTAAACGACAGTTTTAACTTCAATCCGGTTAACGATGAGTTTTGTCGAATCGTTTGAGAATGGCGATTGGGATACATCGCGATGGGTCAACAGAGAAATGGAATTCGACGAGGAAACGAGAACATCATTTTTCGAACCGAAAGGGTTGCGATAGTTTTTTCTATATTTTTTTTTTTGCGCGCGCGAATATAGATGCGAGGGTGTGGTGTCAAGTATATCGCGTATCGGATTGCAGTGTCGCGTGTGCGCCACGACACGCGACCTTTCGAAGGTTCAGGCAATGGTGGTGATGACAAATGGACTTCTCGAACGTACGACGGAGATGAGCAAAAAAATCGATACAAAACATGCTGGATCTTGTAAAGTGAGAATGTTGAATTGTTTCATTAAACAAGATAATGTTGTCGACATGGGAAAAAACATTTTTGTCTTTGAGTTTTCTGTAATCGGCTCGAAAAAAAAGGAGATCGGTGATCCTAATAGAAAAACATGATTCCCGATTTTTTTCGTTATCGCTAACCTGCACCGGATTGAATCCAGCTATTATTTAACCCGGGAACCAGGATACCCGAGTTATCAGTGAATTTTTCTCAACTCCATGACAGACCGAACAAATGTGCGCATAAAAGGCCGCGGGGCCTGCGGTTCTGCTTGTATGAAAATTTCCTGAACCAAACCGTTGCGGTTTGTTTTTTTTTTTCCCAAATAAAATGAGACCGGAGCGAGCGAAATACGTCCACTGCTCGGCCGTGGCTCGCGCGCGGAAGATTAAAAAAAAAAGTCGATAATTGAAAACTACAGGGCAAGCGATGCCACGCTGCACTTTGAAACATGTATTTTTTTCGAGCTCAAATAACGCAGACTTTTTTTATCAAGTCGACGAATTTTAAAAACAAAAGCGACGAAAGAAAAAAATTCAGCAAATATTCCAGTCACTACATTTTTCATGTTACTATCAAGTCTCGGTTGAAAAATTGTTTATATCGATCCGTTGAACCCGTGAAGAATTTCCTCAAACGAAAAGAAACCTAATTTTTCAACCGGAACTCGATAATAACATGTAAAAAATGCAGTTACAGAAATACTTGCTAAAGGTAAAAATCGTAAGCTTGATCCAAGTAAATTCGAGTCAAAACTTGGTATCCATATTTTTTTATCACAATATCTAGTATCGATGTTCTAATTGCGCAAATCATTTTTCCCGAAGCATTTGGCCATTCGCTCTCGGTTCTCCAGTGTTTACGCCGTTCTCCATCATATGCTCGAAACAAACCGTTCAGAGATAGAACGAGAGAGAGGGAGAGAGAGAGGGAGAGTCGTCGAGGGGGTTCGTGACAAAATGTCGCTTTACCGTGAGCTCGCCCGGCGGTTACGAGGTCGTGATCGTGCGGGGGTTGAACGAAATGTCGAGGGGTTGGTAACGAGAGAGCGGTGGAGATCGTGTACGGAAACTGGCTGCTGCTGTTACAGTCCCGATGTCCGCCCGCGTACCGAATCGACCACGTGCACACGTACGCCCCGGCACACATACAGTGGATGTAACGATTGTGATCGAAGCTCGCGCGGCTTCCCGGAATTCGATACGTATCGATGAATGCCCCGGCGCCCTGTGTACGAGACTGCATGAGCGCGGGGTTTCTCTCAATATATCTCTGTCTCTGAAGCTGACGCTCGATCGTCCATGTGCGGCGTGTAGTATAGGCAAGGCAACTGCGGTCGCCGTGGATACGCGAGCGAAAGGGATAGATGGAACGTGCGAGCGAGCGAGGATCGACCGAGTTATCGGGCGGACGGCGAAGGTCGAGCTTCGCCACGACCGATAACATGAAACCCTCCCCCTCTGACATCCTATATCACTATATATTCATCTAACTATCTCGGCATATCTGTGCTTCTGCGTTCACGCTCAAACGTACTACATACGAGAGTACGATCGCAATCAAAGTGCGCAACGATTCATCGGCATGGTCGGCCAGTGTACGAAGCGAGACATTTTTTGTTTTATTTGTCCTTTTTGTTTTTTTTTTATTTTTTTATTTTTTCATTCAGTGAAAAGCCACACAAATTTTGATATCGCTTCCGGTCGTCGAGATACATAGTGACGGAGCCACGCGAGAGAAATCCGGTCCGTAGCAATTCTAATGGAGCGATTGATGGTAGAGTATAGAAAGCAAAGAACGGAATTAAAACAACAAAATGAAGAACGAAAAAAAAAAAACACAGCGTTCGCACCGACGGAGCGTAACGCGCCGGAAATTACACGCATCGTTAAAAGAATTTTAGAGCCCAACTTTCCGGGCTCTCTTAACGAATCGCGAGGGGACGAGAGCAACGAGGTTGAAACTAAATTCGTCCCGAGCCGCGAAGCGAAAGAAGAAAAAAGCTAAAAGACTGATTCGCGAAGTCGCGAAGGCCGGAAAGCGATTGCTAATGCGTGTATATATACCAGAGCCAACGCGCGAACGTATGAAAACGTTCGACGTGGCCGGTGCCGTTAAAGCGAATCCGCTTAAGTGCGAAAGGCCCACTCGTTTTCTCTCTTACTCGGGCAATGTCGAGATTTATCGACGCGACAAAAAGCCATTCGAGGCACGAGAGGAGGAGAGCGGGAGCGAGAACGAATGCGGGCTCTCGGCCTCACGCTCCGTACGCGTCCCTCGGACTCTCGTTCGTGCCGTTGAAACGAGGGTCGACCGTGAACGCGCGGCCTGTGCTGACGGAGAGCCCAAGTGGGGTTAATTCGAGGGTTCCAGGAGGCATCGATTAGGTAAGTGCCGGCTTTGGACCTCTTCGCTCGAACGAAATCGCCGAACGTCCCATCCGCGAACACGCGGCACAAACCTTTATTACTTTTTTCGCTTTACAGGTCGACCCGCCACCCACTCCATCCCCACTCTTCACCCCCCATCATCATTTCTTCTTGAAGCGAGCGAGATTTCGGAGCGCACCGAAAATCGTAATTCGAAATCCGGAAGAAGCCGAGGGCTTCCGGAGACTACGGAGGAGTGGCTTGGCTGAGATCTCGAGTGTCCGAGAGCGACCCGGAATCGACGGAGAGAGCCGGAAATCCGAGGAGAAGCCAAGGGAAGAAGTGGGAGACGATAAAGAAGAAGAAAAAAACGTCACGAAAAGTCGCGGACACGCGGTCGAGTGACTCTCGATAGCTTGCAAGGACCTCGGACACGAGAGAAGCCGTCTTGAAGGATTTTCTCTTTCTCGTAGACGGTAGATAAAAAAATTCTAGAGCACACCGAGCGGAGAGGAACACGATAGAGGAATTTTCTAAAGAAGAAACGATAGCGTGACTCGACCGTATTCGAGATGCATCGCTGCGAACGAGAATCCCACGAAGAATCTTTTGTTCGGCCATTGAAAAAAAGAAGTTCTTCGAGCATAAGATATATGTTGTAGATTCAATCACGACGGATTTATAGGGAAAATTCTGCGATAGTTGGAAAAAAAAACGGTTCCATGGGCAAAGTGGTCCTGTTGGCTAAAGTGAATACCATTTAAGAGAAGCTCGCCGCCGAAATTACGGATAGCAACTACGATTAATATCAATATGTGCACGGAATTTTGTTTCTCCTATGATAGAAATTATTCGAATTGATATTTTGCGCAGGGAACTTTTTTAATCAGGTTTTCAAGTGTAGTGAAACTGTTTTTAGTTTGAGACTAGATTCTAATTTTGTATTTAGAAATAATTTCTAATTAGGCATTATAATTACTGTGAGTTCCAAAAAAAAGTCTTGGCACAGATATGAAAATTGGGCGATTTTCTGTTTTGTTGTGCCGGGACTTTCCCCCGTTCATTGAAGCACGGTTATTCAAAGCCACCTAAGAATCTGCAATTCCAAATCCGAAATCTTCATTTCCTTGCGGAATATAAATAGTCATCACGTACGCGTTATATCAGGCACAACGCCGAGTGTTTGTGAAAACACAATGTCAACGCCCAACACTGGGACTCGTTACTCGCGGCGTTTGCATTTTAAACGAGAGAACTGCGACTCTCTTTTCTCTTGACGATAGAAAAAGGCATACAATGGCGCCCCCGCGCTGTTGGGCGCGCGTCGCCGAATCGGATTAAAAAAATTCCACGTGCACGGATCGAGGACGAGGAGAGGACGGGTGGGTCGAGAGAGGAAAAGGGGTATTACGCCTGGCGCGTTGCTGTTACCATTGCTCGTTGTTTCTGGCGCCGGTGTTTCGTTCACTCTCGCTTGGCTCGTAACGGTACGAGACGCGCGGGAGCGTGGCGGTATTCGCGTACACCCATACCCGAAGGGTAGTTCGGTGTACACACTGCACGAGCTTTGGGTACACCATGGCTTGGTAGATGGCTACCGTGAGTATCCCCACTATAGTGCATATACTGTGTAGTTACGACGGGGCGTTCGAACGCGAGATGTGTGTTTGCTGTGCCTGCTGCAACGTTAACCGTCGCGCATAGCGGCGAGTCCCGTCGCGACGGACGGAAGGGGTTGTATCCTGTCGGCGATATAAATTCATTTCGCTTTCACAAAGCGGCCCCGGGGCCGTTTATACACCGGCCGACGCTACAGTCTGCCGCCGTCTCCTCTACCCGCCCACCTCATTGCACGACACCCGAGCACAACCGAGGACCTAAGTTAATCGTAACGAATTTCGATCGTTCTCGTTTCATACCGGTCGCGAAATTTTGACCTATCGTCTTCGCATTCTACACGCCAGCGAGAGCTTCGCGGTACCAATGGTACCTTTGGAATCGTTTTGTATAAAACTACTCAAACGATTGATCGGTCAAATGATTATTATGTGACACATCTATTACTACTAGACAATTACCAACATCTTATAATAATTTCAGCTGAAAGATTAGTACGAAATTTGAAAAAAAAATCAAATTAGACTTGCACTTCGTTCTTATTGTGCTTCTGACGTCGTTTACAAGACTTACGGAAGATTACCTATTTTTCACAAAAATAAAAGAACAAACCTTTTCGGATTCAGAAACGTTCTCAACTTATACAGGTTAAAGTTTCTTCAGAAAGCTATTGTGAGAAAGCAATTGGATGTGGAAGATATAATGAGTGTTGAGATTTGTGATTTATTAAATAATGTGACAAATTTGATGATTGTTCCAAGCCTCTTACTCGAAAAAACTTGCTTAGACGGAAGAGGAAGGGGTATCTCAATCAGTCGATTAGTCGCAACGTCATCGGGGTTAGGGTATCCCCGTTCCCGAATGCTTGTTTTTCCGTGAGAATGGATGGGAAGACCAACAGAAGGCCGAACGAGCGCGGTGTTGGTGATAGGTAGTGAGAGAGGCGTAGGCGTGTGATTGGGTTAGTTTTGGTTTGTTGGAACGAGAATCGAGGCTGGAAACCGAGTCGAGGAAGTCCCGGCCACCCAGTAGCCATTTAGATAAACGACCGGCCCCCGTTGAGTGCCGAGCGCGGGATGCCAGCAGCCGCAGAGAGAAATAGATGTGCACGTATACACATCAAGAGGGTGGGACGGGGTCGAGAGTGATACAGTGATACAGTTGTATTTTACACAGGTGTGGGTGAGTACACCCGAGATTCGGTTGGAAAAGGAGAGGCGAGAGCGAGAGAAGGCCAAAGGAAAGACCGAGAGGGTAAAGGATTAGACCGAGGGAGACACAGAGAAAGACTGAGAGACGCGCTTTGCTCTCGCAGTTTGAGATAAAAAGTGTTTGGTCTCCGGTGACAGAACAAAGAGGCTTTCTCCGACAAGTATCGGGGGATCAGCAACCGAGCACCACGGCCGACGCGTCCGCGGATGGATTTATTCGAAGCACCCTGAAGCATTGTCATCGATCATCCGTGAGAATCGATGAATCTCTTGCTTTTCAAAGAGACCTTCCCCTTCCGCATTCGATGAGAGTTATGCGATTCAGCTTCTTCTAGGATATCGAGAACAGATGTGAGGCGAGGAGCTTTCGCTGCGAGAGCCACTTTGTCACCCTTCCTCTGCACCGCCATGCGATCTATTCACGCATGGTTTAAACTCGTATCGGCTAATCGTCGGGCGATTCAAAGAAGCGTATTCCGCGTGTGGTCACTTCAGTTTCGACGATACTATTCATCCCGAAGTCTCGCGAAAGATCGCTTCGAAATGTTTCTTTGAATTTCGAGAGTCCCTTCGGCTCCATCGATTCGGCATAATCGCGACGCCCAGCTCGGATCCGCGAATCACTGAACGTCTCCAATGGCAATTCAAAAGCTCTCGAACTCCGTCGACGCCTTAATATTCGTCGTAAAAACCGAATTTCCAGAATCGAAAACGTTCGAGCGTTGGAACTGTCGGGAGAAGCTCGAGCTTCGCGTTGATAAAAGTACCCAAAGATTATCGCGGCCTGACTCAGACGCCGAGGAGATCAGAACTCTCGTTCCGTAACGAGAATCCACTTTAATGGTTAGGGATAATCGAACTGTATATACATGTGTTCTACCGTGTGCATTCCACCTCTCCATTATCGCTATCACCTATCCCGAAGTGTCTTTCGCTGATGAGTCCTTTCGCGGGGAAAATCGCGTCGATCTCCGTTCGATTAAGGAAACTAAAACCAGTGAAACTCGTCTCGAGGGGGTTTCTCCTTGCCTCGCTATTCAAGTCTGGAAAGGAACTTGTCTAACTCACCCTCCTTCAAACCGCCTCACGGCAAAGTGGCTCTCGGCACAACTCTCCCTTCTTCACGCGGGCTGGGAAGCTCTCTCGCTGCGGCGCTTCGAGGTCGCGCTCGAATCGATACGCGAGAGCGAATCGAGAGAGGGTGGCGCACAAGGGTAGATACGCTGTATATATGTATATACATATACCATCGAGTATATATGTATATACGTAGTTAACCATGTAGTAGGCGCGCGAAGCTAAACCCGTGAGCGGAAGCCGATCATTCTCGTGGCGGGCCCAGAGGGTCGAGTAAAAGCCAATCGTACCAAAAGCTACTTCCGGTTGAACGGGTTGGATTACAACGATTCGCCGAAAAAACAAAAGTGAAATGGCTTTTTGTGTCCACAACGCTGAACGGCGCTGGTCAGTTTCGAAATTTTTATATTAACTTCGACGAGAAGCCCCTTGACCAGTGCGAAGGACACGTCGGAATCGGGGCAACCGTAGTCAGCATTAAATTCACGGTAGGGTTCATGACAGCGAGAGGCTAAAATGAATAAATTATTACAAGCTCGTTCCGGACGGGGGTGATGCCTATAGCAGTGTGCAGTACGGATGACTCAAGTGCCGAGGGAGATATGAGAAGCCCCGCGTCCTTTTGGACCTTCGCCCGGTCCCTAAATACCTCTTGTAAGAGGACGAGAAGACGAGGGAAAGAGAGAGAGAGAGAGAGGGAGGAGAAAGAGTAAAGGAGTGGGATGGAGCAAAGACTCCGTGTAACGTTGGGAGAAGCATCTTCTCGCCGTGCCGTGCTTCGTAGTACAAAGATTCATATCTGACTCAAAGCCTCGAAGCGCATAGCAAGAGAAAAAGGAGTGTATAGATAGAGCTGAGGGGCTCCGCGAGAAGAGCCGCTTCGAACGGGACCCCTAAGCCCGAAGCGGGACGGGATCTCGACAATAGTTATCCGGCATGAATCGCGAGAGCCGTTTCTTCGCGTAGCTCGGGCTGGGGTTCTCGCCTCGGCTGAGCTCTCGTGATACGGCCTTGTCCTCGACCCAGGAGGAGAAGCTATATTCCTCGCGACAAAACTTCGGCATCTTGGCAGAGAAGATGCTTAGCGCCCGATGCTAGTTCGTAGGCGGTCCTCGGGGCTGCGGGTTTCTCTCCATCGTCTACGGGAGATGGTACGAAAAAAAAAGAACGAAACCAAAGTGAACCGAAGAAAGAAAGAAGGAATTGAGAACTCGAGCCGCGAGGAATTGAGCGAGAGGAAGAAAGCCGCTGGAGGCCTTCGTGAGAGAAAAGATCACGAGGAAGAGCAGGATGCAGAAGAGAATGAAGCAGAAGCGAGAAAGAGAACGGGTATAGCGCGAGAAAAGCCGCCAGTGGAAGAGATATAGAGAAGAAGAGACCGAGAGTGAGGAGCCATGGAAAAGGCTATGGTAGAGTGGGCGTCGGGGGGGCCCACGAGAGTCCCGCCGGGCTTCGCTGCACACTTTCCGTCCTACTCGTTGGAAACCGGCGAAGAACGAGCGAGATGGAAGAGACAAGCTGCACAGCGAAATGAGGGAGTAAGCGAGCAGGGGAAACGTTACGGGGAGTTCGCGGGGTCGCGAGAACGGGAGTGGGAGCGCCGAAGAAGGACAACGAGAAACAGAGACGGAGACCACCGGAGGGTGGAGAACCAGACGACCGAAGAGTATACGCTGGTGTGAGAGTTTCGCTTGTGTTCTCGCAGTAGCAAACGAGCGAGAAGTTTTTAAAGGCCGAAAGTAAGAGCGAGACGGTAGGATCCCGGCAGCAGGTCCCGTGCAGTGGTGACGGCGGTTCCCGTACCAAGGAATGGGACACGAGAGGAACGGAGCAGGGAATCTCCGGAGATTCCACGCATGGAGAGCCCGCGGAACGGGCCAGACCAGACCGCCAGGCTTGTTGGTTGCACGGAAGGCAGCTGCCAGCCGGCTTACCACCGCCACCCAGCACCCGCCATGCCCGTGTACGAGCCACGCTCATGACGCTCCGACGTTTCTATACGTGCGCGGGGTATTATACCGGAGAAAGCGAGGAGAAAGACGAAGATGGGGAGAAGAAAATATCCGTGGATCTCTCGAAGCTGCTGAAGGAGCTGAACGGAATTGAGAAGCGGAGAGTGAAGAGAGATAGGGAAACGTGTGGTCCGTAAAGATCCGTGGAGCCAGTTGAAAAGTCTTCGAACATTCGAGGAGACGAAAAAAAAAAGCGAGTTTCGCTCGGAGAGAGGAGTTTGAGATGGTTCTTCTACCAACGCGGCGCGCAGATAACGGAGTCACCGATGACCGTGTCCATCAAGAATTGTTACCCGACGAGACTGGCGAAAGAGGATTGATGAGCGAAAGAAATCGCAAAGTTCTTCAAACTCCGACCCGATAGAGGTCAAACATTGCTAAGAAACCTTTCGGATTAGAGTCAGCCGGTTTAATGGTGCGCGATCGTTTGTTCCGAAGTTTCGCGGGACTTTGGCCCGCCCGGAGAAACATGTCGTGTTACGCGAGACTGTCGGGAATGTCTCCATCATTCTCGAGTCGTTGGAAACATTCAAACGTACGGAGAGAACGGAGTCACGCGGAGTATCGCTTTGAGACCATCAGCACCGATGAACGGTGAGAGGTTCGAAGCTTTCACGGAATTCTCGGATTCGACCATTACTCGTGGCGGTAACCCTAAGGGATGACCGACCAATGTCGACGCGCTACGGATCAACCATTGGGTTATGGTTACCGGCTGTTCCGAGTCCCTCGGAAATTCGATCACGCACTGGTGCCAATGGTTGCAGACATATAGCGAATTGCGGTCCTTGGATGCTACTCGTGAGACCGAGGACCTTCTCCGAAGGAATCTCGAAAATGCGAAACTCGCTGTAATCCACGATCCTACGGCCATGTCCCGGATACTTGAGAACCTCCGAGGCATGGGAGTACCAACGAATTGTTACATCGAGGAGGCGAGATGCACAGGTTCCACGCTCGGCTGTGCAATTTTGATAGCTATTCTTTACACAAGTTTATCGCAAGAAATCATTATTTATGCAAAAAAAACGAATCACCATTGCTCTGTTCAAAGATTGATGGGGCGTACGTGAATAGGCCTAATGATGCAGCTCGAAGCTTCTAAAATAGTAGGCCGGTCGAGAGTTTAGTAACGAACCGTTAAAACAATCTTGTAGTGGTAACGAGCATTTTTCGATGAGCCATTCTCAAAAAATTCAAAAACTACTCGCTGTTTGTTAACGGGATATTTGCAATTTTGTCGGCGCCAAAAAATATGAACCTCAACTAGCCGACAAAATGGAAATACCGGCCGGTCTAACTTCTGGAGTGAAGGGAATGATCAAAAAAACGTTCGAAGCGATGAAATCCAAGCCCTTCAATAACACGATAAAGCCAGTCTGAATGAACTGACGGTACGGTGACGTGACTATTGAAATAGAACCATTCTCCTGAATCAAATCAGTACAAAACCAAAAGCCCATCCGTTCGTCAGGGCCTTTTAACGCGCTAAAGCGTCGAACATTCCCGGAGGATCGCGTTCACCTCTCGTATTCTCTCTCCGGGTCTCTCCCATTCATTTTTTTTACCTCCATGTCGCTCTTTCTCACTCTCCCTCGTCACTTTGCGATTGGGATGAGTAGTGTATAGCTCGCAAAAAGGCTTCCATTGTGAAAGGGCGAGCGGCTCGGGTTTCCATCCGACGCTCGTACGTTCGCCAATTCGCCTACCCATTCGGGGTAGAGAGATGAGAGAGCTCTGTGCTGACTCTGATGCCGTCGGAACGAAGCAAAAGCACGAGAGGCGCCCGCGAGCAAGCGAATAGAGAAAATTCTTGCTCTTTCCATCTCGTGCGGAGCTAACGAGACAGAGAAAGAGAAAGAAACGAGTCAGTGATCCGCAGTCAACACGAACACACGCTCTTGTCCTCGCCCCGCTCCTCCCCCGTCGGATTCTCTCTCGACTGTAGGAAGACAGAGATGGCAAAAGGACAGACAGAGAAAGCGAGATGGGTGGCAGGGCGCCGCGTCCGTATGTCTCTCTGTCTGTCTGCCTCCGCCGCTAGTAGCCCCCGTGAGCGCTCCAGCGTGTCGGATTTCTGTTTGCTTTGCCGCGTCACGCATCGAGCCGCGCCCATTTGGATTTCGCGCGGGGATCCACTGTGTTCCATGTTTGCTTCTCGTTCTATATCGTCAATTCTCCCGTCTACTCGTCTCGTATTTTGTACATACGAGGAGGGAAAAAGGGGGGGGGGGGGGGGGGGGGCAACGACAGAGACGCGGGGAGCCTGAACCAAACGAACGAACGAGAATCGCCGAGGCTAACGTGTCCCGGTCGAGTTGTTGGGACGTCCCGTACACGAGAGAAAGGGGAATAAACGAGCGAGATCGAGATGGGGGTGAAACAGGGCCCTCTGCCCCAGCCGGGTCACGACTTTTACCCTCCATGCACGTTACGATATTTTCGGAGATTCGTTTATGCTTTTATTTCTTTCTTTTTCTCGATTGCCAATACTCTGAAAATCGTACTGGTGCATTCGAACAAAAGCTCGTTGTGAACAATACTCGATACGAGTGCGAACAATTAGGGTTTCTACAGGAATAGGTTTGCTAAAAGGACGGATCCTTTTGCACGTGAATTACTAAAGCGTCCGGCTCCTAAATAGAAAAGACAAATTTGCATTACGTGCAGATTATTAACTCGCTATCATCCGAAATTACAATAATTAGAATCAAGTTGAAATAACGAAATATATTCCCGGTTACTATTACTGAAAATTTGATATGAATTGCTGAAAATAATTAAAACTCTATGCAGGTATATTAATCAAAAACAAAAAGAGGATCGACAAGATGTAAACGAAGATCCGGCGAATGATGGAGTAATGCGACGAAAGGAGTCCCAAGGCTCTGTTATTTTCTTCCGGTGAATCGATACAGGAGAGAGCTCTCCGATGCTTCCGCTACAGTCGATTCATCGTGCACTACGTGCGAACGTACTCCTGTCGGTATATCCTCTCATGGGTAAAACGCTGCGAGAGTTGATCCTCGTATTTCCGACATCGCCTGTACGGCTTCGCGTCCCGATATCGGAACTTCCAGAATCCGGTATGAGGTCTGTTAGCTCTTACTCCAGGCTCTTCCTCCGTAAGATACGTACGAGAAATACCGCGACGGGTATACGTATCTGCCGCGAAATTCCAACCAAATATTTGGGCACGCTACCCGGAAAGATTCGTTGGCAAGGGAGACGATAGAACAGACAACCGAGAGAGAGAAAGAGAGAGAGCGGGAAATTAGAGGGAGACGAGGATTGGCTCGTCCGTGTATGGGATACTCGACGATGGCCGCTACAGTATTTCAGTTCGAGCTGAGAGCATCGAAGGATCGATGTGGAAAGAGTTGAAACGATGCTGTGTGCCGCTGAGGCGCGTTCCATCCTCGACTCTCGTCGGCGCGCTTCGCCTCTCGTCTCCCGTGTGGCGAGCCGAGTGATGGATCTTGACAGCTCCCGACTTGTTTTCCGTGAGCGAAAAGAGCACCGCCACCGCGGATACTACGGGCTGTTTCTGCTCTTCGAAAAGATTGATGGAAACACGGGAGTCAGTGGTACCCCTGGCAATTGCTATATCTTGCGTTCTCCACGGGTAACCATTCTACTACCTGATTTTTATAACGGTTCGACGAAACTTAAGATGTGGGGAACTCGATTGTTCGAACGACGGATTATCCCGTCGCCAATATAAATATGAGAAGACATGGGAAGAAATAGGAGTCGGGGGAGTTAGTTGGCCCGGTCACGCTAATAAGAGAATTTTAGATACAATAATCTGAAATTATGGGTGTTTCCGATTTCATTGACTAATGATTTATTATTTATGAGAGCGAACGGCCAAGAAGATAAAATATATGACCAATCAAATCGTCACGACCGATTGCAACGATCCAAAAAAATATGCCAGTATCTAATAAGCCAATTCGACTCCTTCATAGTGGATACTGTGCCGCACGATGTAATAACATGTTGTATCGCATTGCCACATCGATACCGCGCGAATAATTTAAGAATCAAAAGAGCGGCGAATCCAAAAATGCTCCGGTGCCGCACAATTCATGGTAAGTCTTCGAATATTCAAGAAATGATCGTTCAAAATGAATAGGTATTCCGAAAGTAGATGTCTATGTTAACAAGAAGAAAACTGGTGATTTTGATTAATAAGCGACATGCTTAAAAAATTTAAACAGAGAGAAGAGTACGCTCTACTGAGAGAGGCTCGGGTCGTTTCGTCGAGGATATCGTTTCCCGATAGAGAAATATCACGTCGTATCATGTCAGGTCTCTTTCCCTTGAAACAACAGTGCAGTGGCATATATCTATATGTATATGTGTATGTCTACGAAGTTATCTTGACTCGCGCAGCTAACAGTCGGGAAGGGGGCGCGATGCTTCGCGCTCGTCGGTACGTCTCGAGGCACCGGCGCTGCTTGAGCGGGATATCGGATTTCTGGCCGTCGTGAATCCGAATCATTGTCTAGAGGGAAGAGAAGGTCCCACCCGACGCCGTCGAGAGGTTCCGACCCCGTCGAACCTTTCACGACAGCGGTAATAACGCCAATGGATTTCCCGAAGCATTAAATATCCTTGCTCGAGACTACAAGCTAACCACCCCCGAGGGCTTGAATATCCTACGATCATCGAAGGTTCGAAATTCGCAAAATGTCGCGAGAGATCTCGACGATTCCAACTATTGGACAAACCCTCAAATCCAAGGATCGTTTTTTTTTATTGTACAAAAAAAAAACGGCGCCGCGTAAAAATGTGCACAAGCAATTGTTCCTCATTACTGTGATACTCCTGCAATTCATATCCCTACCAAGATATCTTTTAGCATTCACACGTTTAAACTCTTAATAAAATAAATAAAAAACAGTAGAATGTACGTGCTCGAATTTTTGCAATTTTTTACTGCTCTCCCTTTACTCGAAACGCGTGAACAATGCGCTGGAAAAAAGAGCTGACAACTAGAGCTCAAAAGTGATATTACATTCTCAACTATAAATGTAACCAAAACATTTATTTCCCGTTCTTCCGACTATAACCGCCCGACTCAACATTTTACCCATCTCCCCCATTATACTGTATGTACGTATAAAATCGAGCAGCTGCGACTGTCAGGCATGTGCTCTTCAATAAACTATGCCTATCTCTCCCGTACCGCAACGGGGGGGACGGAGGGGGTATATATCGTTAGCAACGTCGGCGGGCCGAGTTGAATGTGGGAGTATGTCATTACCGTGACGCCTAGCGCATAGTCAGGGGCGCCCGTGTGAGGTGTAGAGCATTGTGTTTCACGGAGGCGCGTGTTTCATAGGCTCTTTATACATACTATACATCTATAACTATAGTGCCATAACACACTGCACAATACACATTCGAACCCTCCAGGGATACGATGAATTGTGCGGCGCGTTGGGTGCGACAAAGAAAACAGATCCATAGCTTCGACACACATATATACAAGAGAGACCCGGGCCGAGGCCACCGCGGGTTGCACGTGGATGAAGCGAGGGCAGTTATACCAGCGAGGGTTGTGCTGATGCTGCTCCAGGGTGACCGCGCAGGCAGCTCATATATGCGTGCCTCATTAACCAGGCGTTTGCGTTGCGCAAGGGAGAAACAGCTATCGCGAGCCTGGCACGCTGAGGATGCGATGAGGCGAACACGAGGAAGAGGGACAAGCTCTCGCCGTTGTACCGTGCACTGCGCCGAGTGTCGGAGGCGGACTACGAACAGATCGACTATACGTATCCCGTGTCTTCTCTGTTCCTCTCCGAACTATTCGGTTCGGAAACGCGCCTCTCCTCTTTCTATACGTGAACGCAGAGATTCGGGGAGGGGGGAAAGAGATGAAGCCGGTGAGTGAGAGTCGCAGGCCGAATTGCTGCGCTGCTCGTCGGGTCGGCGCTTGGCAATCGGTCTCTCACTCTCTCGGCGCCTATCTCTGGTGTTTCGGTCGGCTATATCGTATCGGCCCGTTGGTAAAACGCGCGGGGAAATCAACACGCCAGCCCGACGATTGCGGACTGCTAAACGCCCGAAGCCACGATCCCACAAGCGGACGATGCTTGTATACCGGGTGACCCCGAGCCCCCCTCCGGCCCCACCTCCCCCTGTCCCCCCCTGCCAATACCAATAGCCGACACCCCGCAGACATGTATATCGTATCGTTCGTTTCGACCGTATCAACGTCTATTCGCTCTCGATAGATAGATAGAGAACGGGCGGATAAACCGATGAAACGAAACGATAGGAGATGAGAGACCCGACGCGTCGTCGAGAGTCAGGAATAAATCGATCGAGAACCCACGAATTTGAGAAGCTCATACCCTGGAACGGGCTTGCCGGTCGACAGATTCTCGATTAGTCTTCGAATCGGTTTATATTCCTCGACGATCTGGACGAATATTATTCACGATATGTCGAACAGCGGGGAGGTCGCTTTTTCGATACGGTTTATATGTATTTCCATCGTGACATTTGGTACGATTATTTCGAAATTTTAATGAGGAATTCTCTCCGATTTTGACGGGTACTGAACAATTATTCAGCGCTTTTATTTTAGGGACAACCAGAAGAAAAATCGAACGGCGATTCTTAATACGATTATCGCGTCAGTTCGTTCGATAATCGGGAACGAATAATAAGAAATCGTTGATCGCCCGACTAATGAATAACCAGACGGTAATTGTTTAATTTGGATATGATAAAATCGCTTTATTTTTGGATGAGTAACATTTTTTTAAAAGATTTCGGACGGGTAGACGCAGACGTATTTTGTTCTATCAATAGGTGTATGAGGTCTTTCCAATTTTTGCGACATTCCGACTGATTTTTTTACAATGTACGTATATCTATCCGATAAAATCAATCGTCATAATCATGACTTGTATCGTAATGTACGCCCGCTATAATTTCAATATCGACGCCGCATGCGTTAGTCAACAATTATGCGGTTTGCAATATTCAGGTTAATATCGCAAACTGACCAAGGGCATTATACAATGCGTCGCTTTGTTGATCACCGTAAAACAGTACTGGCCCTGCATTGAACAATATATTGTATCGTGCGTCGGCTGCTCGTTGACCAATCGACAACTGCGTCAGTAATTTCGAACATCTCGCAATTTTTTTCTTTTCACCCCTTTCCAATATTTCGGTACCATGCATACTAATCCTCGTCATGAATACGACCAATACCGTGCACACATCGAATAGACCAGATTATTATTTTTTTTTCCCAAAATTCGATTTATATTCAGAGTACTATCGCGTTGGAGAGGGACCGAACGAAATTGGTCTTTCTACCCGTAGATCATCGAGTACTCGTGGCGAATGTTGAATAATTCATGCGATACAAGGTCTGATGAGAGACGGAGATACTCGGGAGATAGAGTAGGATCGATTAAAAACGTGTCGTATAATCCGGAGTTGCGAGGACATGGCCGAATAGTCGCTAATAAATAATGTATGGATTATGAAAGTTTGAAGTGCAAGCATTCGGTAAAGAGATTGGTCGTCTGTGCTATGTGTAACTGTAGTGAGCGGCGCCTTTTTTCGGTCCTTTCGCGAAATGAGACGAGAGAGGCGTTAGGAAGTTGAAACTTCGTCACGTACAACGAGCCCGTTGGTACAAGAAGCCAAAAGAGGGGAAATAGGACGTTAGCAGAGAGAGAGAGCATGGGGGTAGGCGAAAGTCCTCTGACAAAGTGTGTGTACCTACACCGCGGGTGGTACGCGATACTGACGTCAGCGATGAAGAGACCTCTCGCCGCGTTTCGCAAGGACGAAGGAAAAAGTTAAGGGAGATAAGAGGGCGACGGTGAGGCGTCGCCGACGTTGCTGATGGCACCCGGAGACGTCCGTAACCCATCCTCCCTATACCGATTCGGCGTCTTTCTCCTTCTCGTTGTCTGTCTCATGATTGCAGAGGGTTAATTCAGTTCGTGAAGCACGGAGAGAAGACCCGAAGGAAAGGGAATACCGACTACCGCTTCGGGAGCGTGTATATATATATATGTGTGGTACATCGAGACGCCGAGGGTCCTGAACGGGAACTCTCTGCCAGCCAGCAGAGGAGAATTCAAGGGATGGAGCTTCGTTATGAAAGGAATTGGCGAACGTAAGTTCGGTGTATGACGAGGGAGGGCGGACGAGTTTCTTTTTTCAACGGGGAACACAAATAAGTTACCTTCGAAATTCGATTAATGAAAGAAAAATGTTCTTTTTACGGCAAATAATATCTCCTCGGCGACATTAACCCTTTGACTACGGGCTTGTCGTTGAAATAGAATCGTTGAATCTTCGCGAAAAACGTATAAAGTTACCGTGACGGCTAATTCCATCGATGTTACCGAGAAATGAATTAAATACGAAAATTCCTGCAACAGTTGGAACAAGAAAAAAACAAACAACGCAAAGAGTCTCCCTTGTGCAAAGAATTAAAATTAAACGCGGTGAAAACCTCTCGCAACAGTGAAAATCTTCATTCATACACGATCTGGAAGGGCAGGGAGAAAACTCTCGGAGTGGTTGATCCCGAAAGAGCCGAGAAATATTCACCGGAGTCCGAGTGCACCGCAAGGGGATGAATCCAATTACACACAAACCTCGCGAAACTACGGCCCCGTTAAGTCTCGCCGTATCCTTTTCTCAGTCCATTTCTACGATACACAGACCTTACACCCTACTTCCTTCTCGTGTGTTTCCTCTCTCGCACTCTCGGCCTCAAATTCGCTAGTTATCGTTCCCTCGCACAAACCTGGAAACCCGTTTCATTGGCCCCACGTTCGTACGTTTGTTGCTCCGCTGTTGCTGCTGCTGCCGCTGGTGGCCCCGCGGTTCCAGTAACATTCCCCTCTTGGCCGCACTTCTGCCCCGCGATAACTCCGTCTCCCTCGGGTGCTTGTGGATTTGCGGTGTACACGATTATTCGACTCTCTCTTCGTTTCATTCTCCCTCGTTCGCTCTATCCCCCGGGTTGCTATCTGGCCACGTTCCGTCGCCTCTCTTTTGCTTTCTATGTCTGTCCTCATTTCGCTCCCGCATAGTTCCAGACTGCGTCTCACTTTCTCGCTCTGTTTTCTGCCCCCAACGGTCCCCTTCGGCGACGCCATATTCCACCTCCCGGTCGACGTCCCGTTTCCTCTAACGCGCTCGTACATCCATACATATATTCATGCACTCATACAGGAACACGGCCGCACACATACACACCCACCGTGGAATACAGAGTGAACGCAGCTCGTATTTTAGCCTCTCTCGCCTTCCTCCACCTCCTCACACCGCGAAGCCGGCGCAGCAAATTCCGCGACCCTCCAATTACCCACGGGGACCGAGTTTGCCGCTCCTGCTGGTGCTTCTCGTTTTTAGATTTAAATGCTGTTGCCGCTGGTCGGCCGGTGCCCGAATGCTGTCCCCTCCCAAACACCGCGACGATATCGTTGGGTATTTACAAAAAAAAAAAAAGACTAAACAAAACAAAAATCGGTGTCCAGATAGAGAGACAGGTCGCCAGCGAGGATCTTAATCGAGAGAATAGCACGGGACGAGGATGATCGGAGACTTGCGATGTATGCAATTATTTTTCGGTAGACCGACCTAAAGTCCATTGATTGACCATATCTGAACGTCATTCCGGGAGAGGGTGAGGAGATCGTGGAATTCAAATCTTAGAATCCCAGTTAATTGAATTTCAAATAAATGTTTCAACTCAAAATCTGATCCTTCGTTAACAATCAACCTGTGGACCTTTCAACTTCGAAAAAAAGGAATATGTTTTTCGTTTGTGCTAAAAGCTTGTTCTATCATCCGTAGTTGAGCCGTAAAAGCATTTTTAATTAATTGTGAACGTCTGCGTATGATGGAAAAACCAGTTTGTCGATGGGATTGCAACATCGTAGATTTTTTTTTAATACATGATAGAAAGAAATGTGTCGGATCTTTTTTCCACCCTCATCCTCTAAATGTCGAGACTCGAATTAACCGAGACGGAGAAACGGAATAAGAATGAGCTGTGAAATGGACCTACGGCGCTATCTGAAATGCGAAGACTCTTTTTTTTTGTGTAATCAACCGAGCTGAACAGGTGCAAAGAGGTCGAGACCTTTGGCGAAACCGCGGAAACAAAGGGTGAAAGAAATAGTATTTTTTTTTTGCGTTTTTTTTTTTCCTCTTTCTTCTTGTTTTGCCTTTGGAGCGAGTCTCGCGCGATACAACCCAGCCGACGACTTTCCGCGGTTGCTTTCGCTACACAGAAAAGCGAGACCCGTACACGACTACTGCGATCGATATCTCCTGCGGGTGAGACCCTAATTCGGGCCAGTCACGTGCGAGCCTCGCGACCTCCGTGGAAAATATTATGTATCCTCAATGTGTACACTGTGTCCCGGTGAAATTCAAGGTAGATAGAGAATATCCATTCGCGATAGGTGACGCTCGGTAAAGAAAAAAAAATCAATACTTCAATCCTGAATAACTCCATCCTCGGCCACGAAAATTTTCGCTTTTCTTGAAGTCACTGCTTTTGTATCGATAAAAATGATCGAAACGATTCTAATAAACGAAATAGTGGAGGTCGATAAGTTATTGTCCGGCATGTTTCTTTTTCTTTCTACAACATTTTTTTCCCAAAAATGATTTGACAAAGATTAGCCGATAATTTCTCCGAACGTCGGTTCGCCGGGAGAGTTACAAAAAGCTTGCGATATCGGTGTTGCACAGGAAATAAGAGACGAGAGTTTTGCCGAGCGTTGGAGCTCAAGACAAACTCGGTAGCGATCGTCCCTTGGGCCTCGGCCCGGGACCTCTTCGACGGGACGGCCTCGGGTTACCGAGAAGAGATAATTGGACCGTGAGACTAGGGAGAAGAAGATAGAGCGAGAGTTTGGAAACTTATCGGTAGTACATAGCCGTAGGAGTGATGAGTTTTGTATGTATGTGTGCGAACGCGTGTGCAAGAGAGCTAAAGGGGGTCGATACGTATCGCGATTTGCCACGCGGCTCGGCTATCGCGAACGATCGTGAGAGGGGTGTGTTCTCGTCGTCCTCGCCAACAAGACCACCGCGTACGTTAACTCCGCGCAGACATTTCAACGCTGTGAGTATGGACGCCGGCACTCGCTTAACATACACACGAGCGAGCGCTTTCATGAACGTAACGCGAAGCGAGCTGGCTCACAAACTCTCGGAAACCCATCAGAATCACACGTGGAAAAAATAAAATACCCGGCAAGAAAAGGGAATATGTACGTTTCTGTTGAAACCAGACTTTGTTCTTATTTCCGTCAACATTCAAACATTACTCAACTTCTCTTCCGCACTCGAAATTCTTTAAACAAAGTAACTTACATTTTTTTCACCTATTATCGTAGGGAAATCGCGAGCCAAATATCGTTTCCTATGCAAACAGATGACCATTTGAAATTTGTAAATTTTCTCTCTTCAACTCAATGATTCTCAGTACAAATGTAGAAAACAAATCCGAAATTTAAACAATGTTGCATTTTTTTATTGCCATGTGCGTTTCAATTTATTATGATTGAATTTTTCTTTTCCGCACTCTAAATAGTCTAAACAGCAGGCCGCAAATTTGTGCCGTAGCTGACCCTTTTCATAAATCAAAGTTTTCCTTTCTGCGGCGTGTTTATCGATACCCTTGTCTGGAATGTGCCCTTCTCTCATGCAGCGTTAGCGAACCCTAACGATACAAGAGTCTCTCAAATTCCGTTAACCATCGTCGAGCGAATAACAGGAGAGAATCCGGCGTCAAGGGAAATGTGAAACTATATGTACAAATGGACTAGGTCTGCGGATATCTTATACCTTAATACACTCCGCAGCCTTACACGCTATTCCTGACTCCGCGCAGCTCAGCCCTCTATAGATTCTCGTCAACCCCCGGACTCGCCCGTATGAGTCTATTTCTCTCAATACGAAAGCTCGCGCACACATCGAGCGTTCCTTAAAACCGCGTCACTCCTGTGTCGGGCTGGCAGATACGAATAGTCGAGGCGTGCTCAATCGGTATCATCTCGACGAGCCACCCTCTAACAACCTCGCACTCGCGCGAGACGTCAACGAGTCTCCTCATCTGTGGGGCAACGTATAGGGGAATGGGGTTGCTCGGCATTGAACGTGTTCGTCGAGGGCCGAACGAAGAGGGGGAGGGGGGGCGCTCGAAGAACGATGTAGTATGAGAGAAATGGTGTCGTATTTGAGCCACGCTCGGCTAGAGAAGCTTGAAAGGGCGAAGGGTGACACGATCTCGCAATCCTCATCCCGGAAAACCAAACGACCTACAAACGATGTTTACCCGACGAAAAAAAGAAGAAAAAACGATAAATCAAAATAGCAGACTTGGTATGAAAGAAAAAGAACCTAAATAAAATGAACTCCGAAGAAAATAAAGGGAAAGGAAGAAAGATCCTCTGGCGCCGCGCTCGGGACGGCGAAGTTCGGGCAATTCGATGCCTCGCGTACGCCTCGGTTGGGTGAAAGAGGACCGGGCCATGTTGCGTGTAGCTTGCGCCGCTGCTACGTCTCGCGTACCGCAACGAAGACGTAGAGCGCGAAGAGAGCAAAAGAAGAATGAGAAAGAAGGCAAGGGGATACGGTACGCGGGGCCCCCAGAGGCGTACCGTAAGCCTTGAGCATACAGTAAAAGAGATTCCGTCGTGGATCCGACGAAAGGGAAGAGAGACAAGGAGAGACGAGCTTGCCTGAGAGAGATGCACAGAGAAAGCCGAGGCTGTAGTACCGTATGCGATATGTACACGAAAGAAGCAGAAGCAACAGCGGAGGCGAGCGTGGAGAGTTCGGGGGTCTCTATTTTTGTCGGGTGGTAAGGCGGTCGTCGGCGCGGCTGCCGCATGCTGCACGGTGCTTCTGCTACCGCTGCGGTGGCGGAACAAAAAGCCTTGCGGCTTCTCTTCTCCGGACCTCTCTCATCACTGCCGCTCGGGCGGCTCGCGAGAGATTCTCTCAGCGGCCCCGATGGAGAACACACCGAAGTGGAGGGAGACGCGACAACCGTCGAAGTTTGCTTTCTTTCTTTTTAACTCCGTTCACCTCTTTTTACGCTGCCGCGGCAACGTCCCGTTTCTCAATCTCTACGCCGCCCTCTCCGCTCTATACACAGATCTCTCTCTCTCTCTCCTTCCACTTGCTCCCAAGTCTCTTTCCCGCCCTTTCGCCGCGCAGTCAGTGAGAGATGGACAAATAAAACAAAAAGAAGAAGAAGAACCTGCATATTATATATGTATATATATATATATATGATATATATCGGCGCAGAGTAAAGGAGAACAAGTAACGCGACGGTATCTTTCATCTTTCTCTTTCAGTCTCATCTCTTCTATTTTACTTCCAGCGGGGCGCCGCTGGAAGAGACGAGAAGAGAGATAAAACGAGCGAGGGTGTTGCGAGATGAGAACGAAAAAGGAGAGCGTGGTGGGGAGGGTGAGAGAGTGAAGTAGGAGGAGGTAGAGAGGAAAGAGTATGAGAATTGTGAAGGAGGTTGAGGAAGGAGTTAGCGGACCAGGCAGGAACGCGCGAGAGGTGATGCGGGGGCATCGGGGAGAGTGGGCGCTCGGAGGAGTGGAGGCTGCGCGCGAGGCTGAGGCCGTGGCTCTCCCTTGGCGGCCCGCTACTAATTGCCGCCGGCCGCTCCTGGCTACGGGCCGCTGAGCATCGCGCCACGCACAAGAGCCGCCACGGTTATGTTCCGTGGGTTATAGCTCCGTGACTCTCTCGCTATATAGATATAGATATATGAATACATATATATGTCGGTTGTATATCTATATATACTTGGGTAGAATTAAAGCCATAGCTCTGTAGCTGAGGGCGAACCAACCGGGCCCGTTTGCTCGCCCGTCGGCCGCAGTACAAGCTGTATATGTTGTACGTTATGTACAACGCGCTCTGTAAGCTCTATTCTGTGATATATAGGTACATATCGGGTACATATATACCTATGTATTAGGTATGAGGATAGATGGGTCGAACGTGAATTCTCGTATGCACATGGCATGTGTGGAATAACTATATACATGTAAAGATGTATATACATATATAGTATCTATGAGAGTGGTATATTGGAGATATATAGGTTCGACTCAGAGCGATTCTTCTCGGATTCGAGTTGGCGCGCGACAAAGGTGACGGCTCGACAATCGAAACGGCGGATAGGCATGTCCAAAGCAGAAATATTTTTCAACGAGAAGAAAAATTCCCGAGTGCTTTGTATACTCGTCTATATATATGTGTGAGTATACACCGCGAGCAGATAGGTTTATACTCTCGGCGGTGCGGCCTCGAGGCACCACGCAATTCAAGGCACACGCGAGACGAACAACCGGTGCTTTACTGGTATGGTACTTTATGATAGTGTACTTAACATTCGCGCACGTGTGCCGGCACAGAAAGAGTACGACGGGTGACTTTCTGATCGATTATCAAACGTACGAGAGCACACATAACGATGTAATCCGTGACGGAAGAATATATCCGATTTTATCGATTTTTGCGAAGGATATAAAGTACATAATGGAATTCATTTCGTGTGACGACAAGCAACGGCGGTTGGATTTGCCGGATTTATATTTTACGAACTGACGGCACGGGACGCGCATGTGAGATTACTTTGCTTTATATTGACTTTTGATTTTTTTCTCGGCTACCGAGAGATTTTTTTTTATTCGGTTTTGAATCAATGGAAATTTGGTGGGTCATTTTTTTGCGATGTCAACTTATGGGAGTCAAAGGTAATTCTAATGTCGTTATTGTGTCATCTCTTGAAAAAGGATTTATTGTTCTCGTTCAAGCACAAGGAAGAACCACCAACGAGTGTGAAGACTTTTTTCGACAGAAAGATCGGCGTGATCCCTGCAATAATTTGGTACTATTTAAGCGTTAGACATCTATAGTATCGTAACCAGACAACAAAGTTGCGATATTATAAAAGCGACCCTGTATAAAGCATGTTAAGTTTCTTAATTTGAACCGCGATAATTCGGTCCCTCAAGCTCGGTCAATCGAAGCGATCATTACTATTATTAGACGAGAGTTGCGAATCGCAATATTGAATTATTGTGCACCGATATCACTACGCCCCGAGCAGTCGGGTACTGATTAGCGAGTTACATATATATATCCTGCGGGATTTGCCGTAGCGAGAGGAACCACCGCCGCGTTGAAACTTGCAACTAGCAACTAGCAAACTCGCATATCGATGCTTATCGAGTTACCGTGAATGGACGGGCCTGAGAGAGAGGGGGAGAGAAGGAGGAAGTGAGAAACTCGAAGCTACGGAGCCATCAGTAGCGTGGGGTATGAGTATAGTGTTATGGTAGTAGACTCTCAACTCGATATGACGAGGAGAACACGCGGCTCGCTAATTGGCGACGCTTTGCTCTGTAGCTCTCTGGCCGAGCGGGATCGGCACCTCGGTGCAACGCGCGGGCGCGCGCGCGCACACACGCCAAGCCTTGAAACGATAAGTGCACCGCTGGTACGTAACCACTAAGCGACACCCGCTGCCTAGAGGTATACTGTACATGCCCGAGCAACTCTGCGAAGATCAAGTGGGTACAGATAAAGGTGGACAGGTGCACCGACTGTATACGTTCGAAGAGACATACACGCAAACTTCTCTGTACTGATGGATCATGTCCCCGGCGCCGGAATCAAAGAAAATTCGCTACAAAAAAATGTCCTCGTCCCAGTTTCATAATTCAGTGTTCCCGCTGAGTGTCTATTCGAAATATGTTCACCGAGGCATTTCTTCCTTTTTTTTAAGCGAATCGAATTTTTTTTTCGGACAACAATCTTTAGCTCCGGTGCAGGGCTCCGGCTTCTTCCGTTATCTATTACGCAATTACCCTTGTAATGATTTTCTTAGCTCTATCGAATAGATCAGAAAATTTTCTGATAGACTCGGTCTGGCGTTCGCGAAATGCTGGAAATTCGACAAATTGACGCATGAATAAACGAAAAAAATGCAATTTCGAAATTAACGCGGCACGGCTCTCCCGGATTGAAATGCCAAAAATTATTTTCTTATCGTAATGAAACCCGTAACATTTATCGAAAATTAATTTCTCAATTCTGTTATCCTTGATTCAAACCCTCCCAAAATGTATCTCGGCATGTGACGAATAAAAAAAATATTGATGTTAATGAAGCACACAATTTTTATATCTAATGACCACTGTAACTTTATTTATTATTAGTATTATTTTCATCTTGACTATCCGAGGCAAAAAATATTTGTAGCCAGAATCACTGTGACGCGACATTTGCTTAATTCGCAAAATACCTCCTGGACTGCAAACATTTTTCTTCCGCATTTCTCGGAATTTTTTCTTTTTTTCCCCACAGCCTTCTCTCACTGCCGCGCGGAGATAAAGTATATTAATTTCCGAAGCTCCACCGGCCAATGGGAGTGTTGGTAGCGGCGACAGAGTAGCCCGCGGATGGGCTACAGCTATATTCCGTAGATTACACCGGAGCTATAGGAAAATACAGGCGTCGAGGATATATAAACGCGGGCGCGGTGCCGCGCGGCATTCACCCGCGGATTTGCCGCTCGCGCGCGAATTTACCCGCCCCGTTGGACTTTCCGGAGGCGCGAAAATCGATGGTACCTCGTTAGAGAGTTCGCTTCGACGGTAGTAGCGCGAGAGCGCGCGGAGGCCGGAGGGGGATCGGGAAGGCTTTCGCATAGCATCGGTCCCCGTTTTTGCTACGAGCCGCGAGCTACCGCGAGCAACGAGAGAGAGTTTATCCCGAGGCAGATCGGGATACGAGACCGAGCTCTCTGCCTTCTCTCACCCTCACATTTTTTTTTCTTCCCCCGGCTTCTCTCATATTCCTTCTCTCGCTCTTTCTCATTCTCTCGTTCTCTCTATACCGTTCATGGAAGAAATATGTGCGGAGGGTTCGACCCACGTCGACCCCAAGTTCTTTCTCGCTCTCTCGTTTCTCTCGAACTCTCGGTATTCCTCTCTCGCATTCACTCCCCAATGCCGCCGCCTTTCCTTCTCTTCGTGTCGTTTCCTCGCTTCTCTCCATTTCCCCTATGGCTCACCACCATCGCCCTTAGTCTCGTTTCATATTCTCCATCTTTCTCCGTCTACACACATACACACACACACACATTTTTATCTTGCAACTCTTGTTCCCGTGCGTTGAGCTTCGCTCCGTTTCATCCTCTTCGCACGCTATGTGTGCGCTCATACTGCTGCCCGTGCTCGTGCTACCAGCCGGCACTTCGGAACGGCGGTGCTCCAAGTACTGCCGCTTCTCTTTAGTGCGTGACTCAGCGAGACCGAAAGCGCACACAGCGTACCCGGTACTTCTTCTGAATTATATAGATACATGTATAGCCACACATGTGTCTCTGTGCATGTGAGGCAGATATATATACGCTGGATGAAGCCGAAGGACAGCTAAAACCGCCCGCACGAAGAGCCACCCTCGTCGTTGGCTGGCCCGTTCTTACAGCCCGATCGTGCCCGGAACGTGCCGCTCAACCGACCCCGACTCGTATCCACTCGACTCTTTCAACTCTCTGTATCTCTCTATATCTATATCATTCGCTCTCTTTGCCGGAGCTTCGTCTCGTTTCCTCTCTCGTTCTCGCTTACGCGCTGTGTACGAGGGTTACGACGCTACGCTAAAAACACATCGACCTCCGGACCTCCCCCGATCCTCTCTTATCCTGACCGCGACGCTCGCTTCCTCCTCGTGTACTTTCATAATCGAGGGGCCAGCCGGCGATAATCATCGAGAACCCGGGGAACCCCGGAACGATGCGGTCGAACTAAAAGCTACGAAGCAACGCGAACAAAAAAAAAGAGGTTGGGTCATTCGTGCCCGGATCCGGGACTGTTATTCACCCTTCCAATACGCGCATTAACGAAATAACGTCGGGAAGGAGCGAGACTCGCCGAACGCGGAGAACGTTAAGCTGCCCTTCGGTAATTAACGACACGGTTTGATCCAATATTCCTCGGTTTTATTGCTATACGCGAAGGGCGAGAGGGCGGGGGGCGCGTGCGTTGCGTATTTATGATGTTTTGGAATTCCGGTGAAAATGCAATTAAGTTGACCCTCCGGCGAATGATAATTTAATGCAATTTCGCCGACGCGACGAAATCGCGGCCGGTGAAATTTTTTTTATGAGCAATATTTTTGTACGCCGGTAAATGTCGATTCAAAGGCTTCGAATTAATTGAAATATTCAGAAGAATCGACGGTTAATTGGCACACGGTTATATTGTTCTTCACCACAGCCCATAGGAGACATAGGCCAAGGTCCTTTTTTTGTGCAACATTTGCTCGTGTACGAAAAAGCGTTTTGCAAAAATTTCGTGGAATGGCAAGTGGAAACTGGAAGTGCCATGAGTTAGAGCATTTGCCTGCGCAAAAACAAAAATTAATCCAATAGTCAATGCTGAGATCGAACGGAATGGAGGTTTTTCATGAAGTAGTGAAGGTTTATTTCCAAAACACGTCAATCATCGCAGGATCGATTTTTCGATATCTAAAATTACAATGAAAAAAATTGAAACGTTCATTTCCACGCTTATGGTCATTCCGTATGACAAACGCGGCGAGCGTTCCGTTGACGGACATGTTATGCATTTTTTCGCAACGAAAGCGACGCCGTGATTTTTTCTTCGATCCCGTTTCGTTATTTCGGCCGCTGTCATCGATAAAAGACTCAAAAATTTCGACATATTTTCGTTAAGCGCGCAGCAGCATTATATGCGGTATATCAAGCTCGTGATTTATGATTCATGACGTTGAGAGGGGTACGAAGGACTTTTTATCCTTTTTTTTTCCTGTCGTTAACGAAACGCACACATCTTTGGTGACTGCGCAACGAGCCGCGGCTGCTACCTTCTCTTCCTGTTACGCGGAAGTGCCTCCGACGGTGGTCCGCCGGGCCGGAGATGGGTGAGCAGGCATGTACCCTTATGCGAGGTGATATACCTGCGAGTGAGCGAAGTCGTAAGTGAGAGCGAGAGAACGAGCGGTGAGTTGGGTCGCCAACCCACTCCCCGTAGCCGTGGCGATCCGGAGAACGGAGCAAAGGAAGCCGCTCTCGCGCGTCCCGGTCGATTAGCCGATTGGACGGAAAGGGGGAAAAAAAATAAAAACAAAAAAGAAGCAAACAAGCGAACCTCCGGCTTCGGGACGCTTCCCTTCGCTTTACCCAGAGTATATAACCGCCCCCCCTCCCCGCCGTCCCGCTCAAATACCACGCGACACTCGCCTCCCGTGACCGTATATAGAAACTTAATTCGTACTTCAAATACGGCAGGCCGGTAATCGCATCCACCGAGAATTCCGAGAATACGAAGAGATCTCGAAGTATATAGAAACGCCTTCTTTGCAATGTTCTAAAAAATGCGGATTCCAAAAAAGAAAAAGCCATTGTTACAAAAACCAATGATTAGTTCGGCAATTAATAAGCTCAGAATCACCTCGTCAAACATCCGAGCATCTGAGCGTCGAAACCTTTATGAAATCAAGCTCGATAATCCTCAGAAAAACAATATTTATAAAAAAGTTACATATTCCCCTTTCCCAATAAAATTATTCATCGGTTCTCGAGTCGTGGAATCACTAAAAAAGCTCAAGGATCCGAATGCTATTCGCTGAAGCGTCGTTCACGTACGTCCTATTACAATGTATGCATCGGGTCACGCATGTGCGCTCGCCAATAGACTTCTGCACGTATCCTTTATATCCTGCCCATAATACATAAACGTACCTACATTACCTATGTGCTTATGCTCGGAGTCCATATAGGATAGACACCGCCTCTGATATTCGCTGTCCCGCTGTTGCTGCACTCGGCACGTGTACATAAGCCTCACGTATTGTTCGTACATACGTGCGCAAGTGATAGGTAGACTTACTATAACGTGTAGAAGATAGACCATAGTTGTATATCTATATTCCGCTGTGCGCGCTCATCGTGGCGGGCCAGCAGCATCAGCATCATCAGCAGCAGCAGCAGGCAGCCTGTACTTGTACGGGACCTTTAGCGGCTCGTGGAGAGTCGTAGTCGGGACGATCAATGACAAGCTTGGTGGTTCTCTCTCGTTGTGCCACAAGAGCCCCCGATGGATCCCGACACTCTCTCTCGCGCGCGCCTACAAGGCTGGAACGATGAAACGGGGGAGAAGGAGAGGGGGGGCTTTTGCCTTCGCCAACCAGCCATCCAGCTATCCAGCCCGCCAGCAGCCACATCAGCCTCTCGGCAGAGCAGCACACGAGAGCGCTCCCTCTCAATCAAGATAGACGTGCGCGCGCGAGCGAGGCTTAGCACCATGAGGCGAACACGAGCCGTTGAGAATTTCAGTGTAACTGAGAGTAACGGAGACGAAGAGGAGACCGAGAGAGAGATGACACACGGAGCTTCGCTCGGTTGTGCGAAAGAGCCGAAGAGCGAGAGAGACACTGCAATGGAACGCTGGTCGACTCTCGACTGCCTTTGCCGAGGGAAAGGGAGAAGAAGCTCACGCGGTAGAGACGGATGGTGCCTCGGCTCTGGTCTCCGCGGGCAAGCTTCTGGTCCAAAGTCGCAACGAAGCCAACAAGCGCGAGGGAGAAACAGAGATAAACGCGAGCGGAATTGTCGAGGGAACGCGGGACGAAGAGAAAACCGCGAGTCTCGGCGATGGTCGAGAGAGCGGAGATTCGTGAAACTACCGAGACGGAAAGGGATAGATGCGGATATAGTTATATAGAACTGTATGGAGACGGAGAGAAATATCCGAGCAACGTCGGGACGCCGCGATAGAGCGAGAGAGACGATGAGAAAAGGGGGATGAGAGGGAGAAGGAAATACCGGCACAGGCTGTCCGTGCCTCTGCTTCGGAAAGTGACTAATGACTAGCCGGCCGGACCTACTCCTCTCTTGCCACCCAACGAGCGAGAGAGGACAACGCAGGGCACAAGCCGAACGATCGAGCGACTACGACGAGGCGAACAGAGTTGAGTAGAGAGATCCCCTCCCCTCTCGCTCCCCCCTTCCCGACTTGCGGAACGGAGAGCAGAAGCAGCCGCTGCTATATACCCACAGCCGGTCCGGGGCGGCCCGACACCGAGATATCGGAGATCCCGCACCGTGAATGCCGAACGATGCTTCGTCGTTATCTCGACCGCGGCTCGGAGAGACGAGTATTCCGGTCAATCGTGGAAAATATGTATGGACGCGTTAAGAAAAATTGTATTCTACTTCTAATCTCGAATTTAAGTTTCGTAATACACCGAAGAAACCCGCGTTAATTGATGATTTACTTTAAATGTTCGAACTGGTTGTCTGAAAAAATTGCATTATATTCGATATTTAGTAAAATGGAATAATATTTTTAAATGATTTTGAAAATTGTTATGAGGCGAATCGATACATTTAATTGATTTCGGAGACTTTAATTATCTTGAATTCGAAGACAGTTTGATGTCCGCAATTGCAGTTTAAGAGCTGTAATTTCATTTTTTTGTCAGAGGCAAAAGAGAGGATTGTGTATTTAATATTTCATGGATTTATGAAAGGATATTTCGTACGGGCACAACGCAAACGAAAGATAAATCTCGATTGCAACGGATTTTTTTTTTGGCTGTCGATACTCTGTAATTTGCGAGAAAAAAAATTTGGAAATGAATACATTGAGATCGTATTGCGAGACGAGACCGGTGTAGGTCAACCGGATCGAGAGCTTAAGATTCGCGGCGAACCGCTATCCACCGCGGAACGACCGCACGCATCTTCGTTCCTCTTTCTTTCCTTGTTTTTTCTCGCGCCACAGCGCACCGCGACTACGCGTATAATTAGACGTAATTAAGCAGCGGCAGCAGCCACCTTGTTCGCCGGGCAACGGGTCTCGTCGTACCGTGCAATATCTCTCCCTGTCCATTTCATCGTTCCTTTTTTTCTCTTTACTTTTTTTTCCTTACTCCCGCCTCTTTCTCCCTGGCCCTCGCGCTCTTTTTCTCGCCGTGATTCTTTTTGCTAACGGTTCGCGCAAAAGAGCGTCGCCAGAAGGCAATGACTGAGCGGGCAAAACTCGCGTGAAAGTCCTCTCGAACAAGCGTTGTCCGAGGAACTGGCAGTGAGACTTTTAAGTTTTTGTGCCCTTAGCGCTCGAAGCTTCTAGCTTTTATTTCATGCTACTTCACACTTCCACGACTCTATCGCGGATACATTCGTAACCTTAACTAAATTCTTTTCTAGACATTCCTGGCCCACGGGCTTCCGCCGTATCATCTAAATTTGCATACAGCGATAAAGATTGATTAGTAATCGATTATCTTGTCGGATCCATCAAATGAATCACGCATCGAATCCACTGTACACATTTTTTTCTCACCGGCATTTCTTGACGGCGTTTCCACTAAACAGCCGCTTTAGAAATTATGCATTGTACTTCAACGGTTATCAGGCTTATAATCGCCATGATTGACGAAAGATTTTGGAAACGATCCTCAAGCAATTGCCTGATTGAATGTCCGCGTCTTTCTCGAAATTTCGAGACAGAACAACGCGACAACGAGATAAAAATAAAAACTCCACTGACCTTATTGTGAGGTAACTGCGTCGGCACATAGAGCGGTGGATCCAATCCAGGGCTGGTTACGGCGTGTCTCCCGATGATTCTGTCCGCTGGTTTGGCATCGTATCCAACCGGTTGATCGATGTGAAAACCCTTGCTCTTAACCCAAAAACGAAATTTACTGTTCTCCGCGCTGTTAACCTCCTCGCCCTTCAGTGTTCTCAATATTCTCGCGTATTTCTTAATCGTAATTGTCTTCGTTTTCGCGAGATCGCCGTAGGTCTTGATGACCCAAGGTTGGTAAGCGTTGAACATCGTGTCGTTCTGAAATGTTTTCATCGTTCCCGAATTGCCATCCGCAGTTTGTTGGGGCGTTGGTTGCGTCGAAGTTTTAGCACCGTAGGTCGCGGATGAACCTCCGTTCGCCGGAACAACGCCGGAAAACGGTAGCGGTGCGCTATTACCCTTGGCTTCCGGCGCCGTATTATTAACCGTATTAACGATCGTCGGTTTGCACGTATAACTACCATTAATGCCGCTAGAGGCGGCAGAATTCAACGAACCGCCGGTCATATTCGATATATCGAGATACGAGACCGAAGAATTTTTGCCGAGATTCGTCGCGTTACCGACAAACGTAGCCATCGAAGTAGCCATGTAGGGGATGCTCGGTGTGAGTCCGAGACCCCCAGCGGCGCAGAGACCAGTTTGTCCCGTTCCGGACATGTTCAGACCGCTCATAGGCGTGTAAGTCGCCGGATCTGGCATACCGGCCGACGCGGGCCACGTCGGTGAGCCGAGAACGTTAAAACCCGACGCAATGTCCGATTGAACTTGCTGTTGCGACTGCTGACCATTGGAAACGTTAGCGGCAACATTCACTGACGACGTCGACGACGACAAGGAAGAAATACCGGTGCCCGATGTAGTCGTTGTCGTTGCGGTCGTTATCGATGGGCTCTTGGTGCGAGAGCTCAACTTTCCACCGGAACTGTTACGACCCTTTCCCGTCGCTTGATGACCGTTGACCCGATCGTTCATGACTTCCGCAACAGCCGGCGAATTAGCTCGCGATTTTGCTGAACTTCCGGCACCGCTCGAACGAGATTTCTTCGTTGGTGGCTCGTCGCGGGAACTCCCGTTCAACGAGTTCAAATTACCGTGCGACGGACTGTTGTTGTTGTTCTCCGTTCTCGTGCGTTTGTTCGTGCCATTCGACGACGTCGAGGCGGAGGTCGACGGTGGTGATTGGTGACTCGTGGGCGTCGGTGGATTGTTCACGTTTACACGACGCCGCAAACCCATGGTAGCGGTTGCCATTGTTCCTCGCGGAGCCTTGAGCGGCTGCCTCGAGGTCTTTGACGCTCGATGAATCTCGGATGGTTGATACCAGGCAATTCCTCTCCTCGCTGTCTATGGTGTCTTGGCGGAGCTCGGAGGCGATTACAAGTCAGCATCGACCAGCGACGATCTCACCGCGTGACCTTTCGCTATCGCCTCGGCGATCATTACTCCATGGGGCAACATGGGCACACGTGGCGATATACGATCTTTGCGAATAACGATAGAGAGAAAATCACCACCAAAAACACTCGCTGAACTTTCTTGAGGATTCACTGCATTATCATCATGTCACTCGGTAACTCGGCGAACACTTTGGAATTCATCGAAATCGGGGTGCGCGTGCGAAACAAAAAAATCCGCGTGTTTTTCAGTTCATCGACATCCCGCGACCCGTCGGCTTTTAAGCCGGGAGCAAGTATTTCCTGCTGGTAAGCCACAAACTGGTTGACTCCTCTGGCTTTCTTCCACGAGAATTCTTTGCTCGAGCGCAGCGTAGACTGCGTAGCTGCGGCCCCGCAGTCTTTCTCTTCTATTGCTCCAACACCGGTAGCCCCAAAAGGCCGCGGAACGACGCAGGCTCGTGCTCGCGGTCTCCTCAGGCTGAAACAAAAGAAGGCGAGAACGAGGTGACAAGGGAAAATTAACTAAGCGCGATTACGCGCCGGAAACGTTTAAGCAGGGGGGGTGTTCTCGGGTTGTACATAGAGAAAGAGAGAGAGCAAGAGAGGAAAGGTGGGTTGCTCAGCGCGCTAATGGACTCCTCTGCTTTCTCTGGCAACGAGAAGCCGGACGGGGTGGCTGGAAACGCGGGGTTGTCTGGCTCAGTTCGAAGCGCGAAAAGCAAGGGGCGCAGCCGTCCACCGGACTGCCCTTGGGTCGAGAGAGACTCCGAACCTCTCGAACAGCGGATTATAAACGCTTTCGGGTTATAATACGTGCGCGAGCGGTGAAATTAAACCCTGGGGAAAATTGGCTTTCTGTTATTGGGGAATGAGAATTTCAAACGGTTCTGATCATTCGATACTGCGGTGTGGACCCGTACAGCTTCCACATACCAGCCATTCGGTTTTTTTTTCCTATGCTCACAAACATCGAGACTGTGTAAATAAAATTATATACATCACACACACGACTTTTAGCACAGAGAATCATGTGTACAACCCACCCAATAAAAATTACCCACAACAATATAATGCTTGATTTTTAGCCGATTCACTTCAATCGTTAGAAAAAATTCGTTCCGCGCGCAACTCTACGTTTAAAAGGAGTTTAAGCTTTCATTCAATAAAATCGCACGATTAATACTTCCGGGTGATCTTACTGGTCAGAGACTTAACCGAACACTGTCTTGGAAACTACCCAGTCTAGTTGAATGTTTTAATGGGATTATTTATTAATGTCCCAATCCTTTATACGGTACAACATCTTTTTACGCGAATTTTTTACTTTTTTCTATGGAATACATAAAACAGTTTCGAGATATATTGTGCGCTCAATCGTGCATCGTTACGTAGGTTTACGGCGAGAAAAACAAGTCTTCGGGCTTTTTTTTCTTACAGGCGTTTTTCTACGGGCCGCTAAATATCATCACTCGCTGCCAGAGTGTAAATTGATTCGTCATAAAATGTGACGAATGATAAAAAATTTCAAAGATGAAATACAAGTAACCCCGGCCTGCCGAACGGACTAAAGCATTTCTTTTCTACCTGTACAAGTGGATTGCGCGCGTCGGAGAAATACAGATATACCATAGAGCCTTGTCGGCTTCGTTAAGGAAACGAGTACGAGGTGATGCCAGCCATGCCTCGGTGCATCAGGCAATGGGGGTCCCCGATATACGAGAGTTGAAACTGCACTTCTCGTGGATATATATTCGCGGTAGGCGATTCCCAGGTGGTTCGCCAAATTAGGAAACCGGTTGGCCAACGACGACGCCGCCGAGAAGGCTCGAGCGTCGTTTCGGTCGCTCTTTACCCCTCGGCGGCTACTCTGCATCGTATAGCTTCTACCCGGCTCGCATTTCGAAAGCGACACTCTTTTTTTTTCCTTTATCTCCCTCCTCTTCTGCCTTCCTAGACTCGTGGCCACGGCGAGACGCTTTTTCTCTTTCGCTCATTCTCTCACTTTGCCATGCAATTTGGCCCCGAGGAGAGAGATAGAGTTGGCCAGAGAGGGGGTGTAATAAAGTGAGATTCAGGGCAAGGCGCGTGTCATTTGCGCTCCTCCCGTTGGCCCTGTCGCACCGCAACCCTTGGGAACCTCGATGGAACGGGAAATACTCTGCTGTCTCTCGTTCTTCATCCCCCCGAGTTCGTGTCCCTTCTACGTTATCCGTTATATGAGGTGCGGCGGCGACGAATAATAACGTGAGCCAGAGTGAGACCGAGGCGTAGGGCAAGCGGGGAGGGCAAAAAAGACGGTGGTTCCATGGAGGAAAAAAAGGAGTAATGAAATATAACGACATAAAAATGAAGCTCGACGTTTCAACCCCTAGCCGACGGGACTGGAGCGCGCGGTTGCGAGAGTACGCGAGACCGAGAGAGACACGAAAACACCATCCCACCCCCTATATATGCTGGCACGATTCTCTACCCTGAGCGGTTGCACTCGCTTTACCCCCTGGTGCTCGACTCGCTCTACTCTCGCCAGTAGAGCCCCTTCATCCCCTATACGTCTCTCCATCGGTACTGGCCGTACGCTCGGGTAAACCGACCCTCCGAGCTCTACTCAGTCCGGCTATCCCGTTCGAGTCATCGGTCTAATGACATAGGTGTGCCCACGCTTGTGCCCCCGTCTTGCCACCCCGCTAACCCTGATCCACCCTATTCTCTGCTTCCTACTATATATACCCATCAGCACGAAGCTTCTCTCGGTGTTCTCTGTTCTCTCCGCGATTCTCCCGCTACTAGCTGGCACCCATGGACAGAAGAATTTCAGGAGGCTTTCGACGAGCCTCTGGTACGGACATAAAGAGAGCGAGGGAGAGAGGAGAGAGGAGTTAGAATCGACGATGGATACTACGCTCTCGCTATCCCGTCAAACGAGCGAACAACTCGAGACATCAACCCTTCGACCGTCGGACATATATCGCGTACCCTAATCCCCGCCCCGCTATACGCGCTCGTGCTAGAGCCCCGAGGGGTCCGACAAAATGATCCACTTGAATAATCACGAATGATTTCATACACTCCGGTTTGTTCGAATCATCGGCGAAACACCGAGACGAAACGCGTGGATGGTTTAATAATTTAGGGTACAAACAAGTACGCGGAATTTCGACGACGTTACGTCGAATGAGTTTATTGAATGAAGAAGGGAAGCTCCATTACCAAAAAAGGGCTCTTTAATTTGGAAGATAAAAATCGATTCATCGACAAAAGCACAAAGCAACTTTGTCACTTTTTGTAGTTCACTCGAAGGATCTAATGCATGTTACAGCTCGAATAAAAAAGTTTCGTTTTCAACGCTACACAATTTCCACGTGGAAGGCGTTTGACAATTTACAAATGAATTTGCAATGCGCGGATATTTTAATTTTTCGAAACAATTTTTTTTCAAAGAGCACGCTTTATACTCAACGCGATACTCTGATACTCTCAGTCGCCTCTTCACTGCTATTGCCCTTAATCAATCGTTCCGATAACAGTTTCATTCCCATGGTAACGATACGAAATATCACAAAACACCCGCTAGTCATATCTCGGTCTCCGAGCGAAGCCTTCAATGCATCTATTTCCCTTTTTTTTCCTCGTGCCAAGCCGAAGTACATATGTCAACCCTTGCGGAAAACTCGCTTAATCGTCGAAAGAAGCAATGTCGTCGGAGTGAGCGCAATGATAGGTGGAGATAGATAAAACGAGAGACGAGCCGAGGCTTCGAGACAGGGAGAAGCTTCGAAGAAACAGAAATGAAGAATCGAGCCGCCGCGTGTAAGAGAGACACAGCGGCAGGGCTGGGACTAATTCAATAAGGCCGATCGAATCGTGGCCGGCCAGTCGAGCGGTGCGGGTATATAATGGATTCCGCGCGACGTTCTCGCGCGCGCGGGCGCTCCTTCAGGCGGCGGCGGGCCGTGACAGAGGGGTTCTCGGGAGTCCGGAACACAGCCGGGACTCTCGAGCACGGACCTCACCGAGTCACGTAGGAGCAGCTCACAGTACGAGGGCCACCGCGTATTATGCCGCTCTCTGCCTCGCTTCTACCTATATGCGCATATACGTATTCATACACACACTATTCTACCCCTTGCCCTTCTCATCTTCCTTGTCATCTCTGTAATTCTGTCCCTGGTTTCTCTCCCTTTCTCCACCACTCCCAACAGGCTCGTCGCATATACATATTCTACCTCGGTGCATTGGTATAACGTTGGTAGATTCTGGTAGGTATAGACACGACGAACAGCTAACAGCCGCACACTACACAGCATCGAGAACACACAGCATGGCCCCGACTCGGTGTCACGCTACGTGCTTCCTGCCGCAAGGTTCCACCGGGCGACAAAAGGCCCTATGTACAACCGCGCTGCCCACCCGCTCGTGGGACACTCGTGATCGCAATGTGTAATCAAACTCGCGCCTGCCGAGAGAGCCCCTTACTATATACGATGCGGCTAGCGCAAGGCTTAGTGTATATTATAACTACCGATGTGCCGATGAAACCCGTCGATCGCATGTGCAGTGATACAATATTTTTTTCACGGTGAATATTGCGGTTATCGGTGTTCCGAAAAAATTTCGATACTTCGATGCGGAACAGTATGAGGTCGCTAAGTTGCGACTATTTTGATAATCATTCCGAGATTCAAGAGCTCCATAGAACCAGACATGCATAGACGAAGAAACTATTTTAGGGTACAAACATTATCGGCTAAATAGGGTGAAAATAGCGTCTAAATAGGGTATCATAACAATGCGAGCAATCCAGGGGATTCGGCAATTAGAGTCAAAACATTTGTAATCTCTCGAGAAATGTGAATCACTCATGAAGAATTGTCTATCCACTGAATGAACAATGAGCAACGAATACTTGAAAGCGACAGCAATATCAGCGCAGAAACTCTCACGAAGTATAATCAACCTATTTTAAGGGTACAAATACGAATTGTCCGTTCTCACGTTTTTCGGTTTTTTTTTTTTCACTATCGCAAAAGTTTGAGTTGCAAATATGATCATGGTACTTTGGACAACGAGTCCGGAGCAAGCAATATCGATCGAAAGGGTACGCGGAATAGCGTTGTTCATTAAACAACGAACGATGTAACAGAAACATTGGATTTAGGCGACTTTGATGCTTGAACTAGAATTTGAATGGAGTTCGCGAGAGCTGCATTAGCAGGAGGAAAGAGGCGAACAGTGGACAGTGCGATGGGTGTACAAGGGTGGACCACGGGTGAGTAGTAAATTGAATTCCCAAACGGGCGGGTGTGGCGAGGCGGCCCGCGCCGGCCACCGGAACGCCCGATGCCGTGCGAGCGCTATCGCTCGCTCTCGTCTCTCGTTCCAATTCTACTGATGGTGTACATACACACACACAAACACACACGTATCTGCACGTATAGCGAATTTTTTTATTTTTTTATTCCGAATCCTTCCCACGGGCAATTTCCCATCGAGGACGCACAAAACGCCTTTCATCCTCTGACGCTCTTCGGCTCAATCGGATTTTTTAATCGAACTGAATTCTAAATGCCTCATCAACGCCCCCCCCTTCCTCTTCTCGCGCGAAACTCGGTCGACAGGATAGACGAGATTGAGAGACGAAAAGAGAGAAACAGAACGGTTCCTCAAATTTGCGAAAACCTGGCGATACTGTGAGAGAATAAAGCAAAAAAAAAATTAACGCGCCACGGTACAAAAAAACCACGAAAGCGAGAGAAAATTTAGTTGATGCCTATCATTGCTTCTTCAATGCAAAGGCAATCAATCACAAGACGCAATTCCATGCAAAGCTAGTTGATTCTGTTTCATGCGAAAAAAAAACGCTGTGAGGCGTCAATCGGGTAAACGTTGAAAAGTGCACGAATTACAGCACAGAGTGCAAGAATTACAGTACAAGAGCCGCTAGAAAAAGGCATCTAATCGGAAGTGAATATTCAATCTTGGAGCGCGGATAAACGAGCGTCAAAGTGGGTACAGACCTTGCGAGTCAGACGCACGGATAGACAGACGTCTCGGCACCTGCTGAGGCTGCAATGTGGTAGGCTGACACCGTATTTAAAAGTAAAAAAAAGGAACCTCCGGCAGCTAGTAGAGTCACGTATCTCTCGTATCGCTTGTAAAGATCGAACAGCAGATAATCCAGGTGTGTGTTGTGCTCGTGGATGCGAGGAGGCACCTTCCGCACCTTCTTGCTCTCCCCGCGCGCACAGATAAAGTATCAAACACTCGTCAAACAACTGACACCACTGGCAAACACAAAACTCCCGGACAGTTCTCTCCACCTCGAGATCTTCCAATTAAATCTATCACCGAAAAAGTCTCTTTACCTCCGAAAAGAAGGCTGGGGATTCAAACGGTTCGACAATCCTTCAAAAAATATCCTCACTATTTCTTTGCCCGAAAGATTGTAAACGCGTGAAAAAAAAAGATGAAAAACGCAAACAAAACAATGAGCTTCCGCGTCGAGCGACGTCACAAAACCTCTTTGCCGCGCGGGAGTACGAAAGAAAGACGTACAACGTTTGATAGTCGGAAGTGGCGAGAAGCGAGCGGAGGCGGGAGCGCACACGGTTGACTCGGTGGCCGAGCGGTATCTCACCCGCGAAAAGCGTCCCGCTCGGGTACCGCGATCAGGTGACACACAGACACACGCACACACACACACGCACGCACGTACACACGTGCACGCACGCTCACACGCGTCGTTCTCTCTTGGCCGAGCTTGCTCGCACAGTGGCACACTGTTTGCCGTGTCGAAGGAGAGCCCCGAGGAGAGGTACACACGAGAGCGGTGTAGAGAGTAGGACTTACGGATCGTGACGGAGTGCGCGCGAGAGGTGGTGGAGTGTAGTAGTGCTGGCGGCAACGGCAGCGGCGGCAGTCGCGGCGGCAGAGTATGAGAAGCTAGTAGACCAGCGGCAGCAGCAGCGGCAGCGGCAGCGGCAGCAGTCAGGGTGGAGGTGGCGGCAGTGGAAGCGAACGACGAGGAGAAGTAGGAGGAGAATGAAATAAGTGGGGAGCGGGGGAGTTGAAGGCGAGCACGCGCTGGATCAAAGAGAGACAGCGAATACCGAGAATTCACGCGGGTGTAAGTGAGAGGCCGAGTCGGGGTCCACGAGTCGGCAGCCGGCAGGCGGTCAGTCGTGGTTGAGGAGTAGAGCCGAGAGATGAGGAGGACAAGGAGGAGGTGAGGAGGATAACGAAACGCGGTAATACCGGCTTGTTGGCCAGTAGACGAATAATTATATGAGACAAAAAAAGAGAATGAAACGAAAGGAAAGAGGAGCAGTCGGAGAATGAGTATACGGAAGTTACTTGTAGGATCAAAAGACCAGTAGGAATCCTTCTCCTCTTACGTTAGGAAACTAGTACGCTGTGTGGTATAAACCGAATTGTTCCCGTATGTGCGATGTAAAGTATAGGAAAGGAAGGAAAAGGGACGACGAATAGTTAGAAAGATAAGAGGATAGGGGAGGGCAAAGGGAATAGGAAGCTGCAGTCAGACGATCAGGAACGGTAGCGTGAGCGCGCGCGATAGTAGTCGGAGGGCCAAGTGATGGTGGAGCGGAGAGGTATGAGAGAAGAAACTCGGGGATTTCTCTCCTCTCCCGAGCTGTGATCGCTTCTGAGTGCAAACGGTTCGGCGTGCGGTGGGACACTGGCAAAGGCAGAGGCAGAGGCAGAGCAGAACAGCCGCAGCCTGTACAGGGAAGGCAGGCGGGCGGGCTGACTGGCTGGCTCAAACTGCTGTGGATAGCGGGTGGCGAGCGGTGCGATACTCAACGGGACGGGCCAAGCCGGGAACCCACGGCGGCGCCGGGCCACATCTATATAACTCGCAGCCGCCCCGCACAGACGCACGGAAATGTGTATAGTACAGTATAGTACACCGCCTGTCGCACGCACTCACTCACACGGATGTGCTACGGATACGTAGATAAGCTATGTGAGCGTGTGTTATACGCGACGAAGAGAAGGACCGGTGTGTATACCCAATGGGGGGGTTGTGTGTGCGCGCTGTGGCGGCTGCCGGATAAGCGAAGGAGCGACGGAGAATAAACGAATAGGAAGAGGAAGCAACGAGGACGGTGGCAAAGCGGGCCGACGAGCATCCACTGGCAAAGCACCATACACTCGTAGACCTCAGGCTCAACGCCAACCGGCGGGGGTTCTCTCTATCGCTAAGTTGTACCTGTGTGAGCAAATGCTCGAATGAGTGTGTGTGTGTGTGTGTGTGTGTGTTAGCTGCTCTCTCGGCTCTGTAGCCCGGTCTCGCTCGTTCCCTCGAAGCCCGCAAACAACCCTGTCCTCGTTCCACTCGCGAAGTTTTACTGCTCACCCTTTCTTTCACCCCCCGTCGTATTGCCAGAGGTTCGGAGCGGGTCTTTCTCGCTCGCGGGATACCCTCGTTTCACTCTCGAACTCGGGCGGACTATATCCCTCGCGCCGATGGCGATGCTCTCTTCCGCAAAGCCCCGTCGCGTCAGGATACCCTACCTATATAGTTCTGTCTTTCTCACTCTGTCTTTCGCTCCTCCGTGCACGCCTTCTATCTATCCCTGCGCCTCTCGAGAGTCGGGGGTCTTTGCGATACTGCTATATCTCTCTTTTTTTTTCTTTCGGGTCTCTGTCGCTCTACGGCCGATCGCTTCACTCTCGTTTACCGGGCCGATCGTCTCTCTATCATGTTGTGTTCCACGATCTGGGGTGGGACGCGCGTTTGGTATGTGAAGTTGCGGTATACCTTATTTCGGGAGATTCTCACGAAACCGCGAACGATTTAGGTACTCGGTATCTCGTTTTCCGTCGTGTGAGATAACTCGGGAAAACCGACGGTCGAATGTAGTTATTATACTGTGAGGATGCAATACGGGGATTTCGATGTAACGCGAGGGATTTTTTCTTCGTCGAAGAGGACATGATCGGAAAACGAAATACAATCAATCGCGTTACATTTGTCGTAAGGACACAGATTTGTCGCGCTCTATCAAAATATTGCAATGAGGAAGGGGAAACAATGCTTCCTGGAAAATCGACCGCTGAACCAAATTAATAGAAAAAATGTCCCTTTGAATCTGCTCAAATGACTGCGTATGAATGGGATCTCGGTAAGTTACGGAAGATTCGATAAAAATCGAGGGTGAAAGGAAATTTCGTTATTCGGGTCACATAGAAGGTGAGATTTGCCGATTGGCATGAGACTCGTTCAGTTTCGATTGCCAAGTCCGGCAATCTGTACGTGTCCGATGCTCGCATCAGTATTGGCTGAAGGTTACCGATGTGCTGAGCTGTTAATAACTGCCGTGGGGATGAACCTGACGTTTAAACACCGAACCCTTTAAACGCTACGGAAGGTGGCGAATTTAGAATAGTCAAATAATGTTACCGGGTATTACAGGCGGCTAATTCAGCAAAACCGGTACGCGCCTCTGTACAGTTAAAGAAAATCGGCTTCGCCAATTTTTTTCACAGTCGTTTCTCTAATTACGTACGATTGCATGTTGAGGATTGCACTATCGTCGTGTTAAAAGATCGTTAGATTGAAATTGTAAACATTAGAAAAGCATGACTTTTTTGGACAGAAAAAAAACTATACAAACAAATGATCTTCCTACACAAGACATCAAGCGACTGAAATCAGTTCTATTCTGTGATCAAATAGATTTACTCGCACAATCGATGTATTAAAAAAAACATACTTGTCTAATATATTTACTTGAACGAAAGTAACATTTTTTTCGATGTATGTTTTCAACATAATATTGTTTGTAACGAACATTTGAAGAAAATTAGCTGTAAAGGTAGAAAATAACGGTCGACTAGTAATCCATCAAAAACCTCACTCGGGTATTTTCGTCAAATTTTTCTCTAAGAATTTCTAATGATGTACGTTCGTGAGTTAAAAATTAAAAGAGAATGGGTATTCCATAAGAATACAAATGCGAATCCCAAATATCGCGACTATTCGGTGTGGACGGGTACGAGGACGTTGAAGCGAGCTCTGGAGAGTGAACAGTAGGCGAATTCGCCGGGAGCAAGAGGAAGAAAGATCGACATAGCTCCCGAGGGAGACCGAAGAAGGACCCTCAGAGTTAGCCAGCTTCGCGAGAACTTTAGTAGGAAAGACGGTGAAGAGAATCCGAGAAGCGGGGGTGAGAGTTGTATAGTAGTTGGTGAGAGCGAGCGAGAATTTCGGCACGAGAGCGGGACAGCCAAGTTTGGAATCCAGCCGGCGACTTCCAACTTACCGTGAGCCAGGAGCCCTCGCGAACTTCCGCCGGGTTTCGTGTTCGGAACCGCGACGACGACGACGACGACGACAACGTTCTCGTTCGCGCCACGCACACTCTTCCAAATGTCCGTGTCTCGTCCACCGTCGTTGCGGGCTTCTCGTTTTACGCAGTCGAGCTGGAACAGTGTATACAAGCCTTCATGGAGATAAATACTACATAATAGAGCTCTGGTATCGCCTCGAGAAATGGCTGAGAGTCCTCTCGCTACTTATTTCTCGGGCTCGTTACGAACGGCCGCAAAAGTCTTATCCTCGATTCTGTTCGAGTGCCAGAAAGAGAAAAAAGAAGTGCCAACTGCACGAAAGAGAGACGATTGCAGTGAAAAAAAATTACAAGATCAGGAACATATCATTGTTTATATTGATAAGAAAACTTTCCTGAAATGAATTATCGAACCAATTATAAATTCGGATTTTTTATCTCACAATGTCAAACACATTTTTTCGCATAGCCAACTTTAACAAAGTCTTTGGCTACATTGAATATTTTTAAGCTTCTTGCCAATACGTCGAAGTGCTGCAAAAAGTAAAAACCCCTAAACTCGTTTGACTTTTCAGTACTCATAACCAAGTCGATTCGCAATCCTCTACAGTAAGACGAGCACTGAAAATATTCTCCGACGTGTATTAAACTTTGTTCGATAGATTTTAATCTCAAATGCGACAGCAGAGCGGCGAAGCGACCGTACGCCTACTGTTTGCCACCGGGGTGCCTATAGATGTGTGTATCTTAACCCTGTCAGCGGCATTAACCCGTTACTTCGTTGCTTCTGCATATACCTTAACGGCGCGAACGGTTTTAGCTCGCTGCTCTTTTGCCTCCACACTCTATAGTCACGCGTGTCTACCCACTGTTAAACGAGGGAAGCTCCGCTTCGCCTCTCAACGTATCTCTATACATCGCTGCGAGCTATTGCTTACTTCCCAAAGTTCCTCGCCAGCTACGTCGTCAACGAGCCACCTACCGAGAACTTCAACTTCTTGCGAGTACGCGAAGTCATCGAGCGTTGATATCAAAGTTTCATCCGCGTTTGTGTACCGAGCTCCTCGAATGATCGAGTGAATATCTCGATGTCTCTCCTCGAACTCGCAAACGGAAGGAAACTCCAGAAAGTTGGCATTCCCGTTAAGATCGTTAGATACCCAGGCAAAAAACTCATTATCAACGTCCGCGTGACAAATATTTAGAAAAAAAAATCGGCTGTTCATATCAAACATTACGTGGTCTAAGAATTAACGTCCGCCTTTCCAAATTCGCTCTGTTGACTCTGAATGCAATGTTCATGATTATCTTTCATATGAGTCGTTATTTAGAGGGTAAAAATACTGCAAAGCACATTTAGAAAAAAAGAACCCGTCGGATATTACAAACATTGGTAATGTCTAGGGAGTGGTACAGGAAATGAAAATAGTAAAATCGAGAGACACGTGAAATTTGAAGATGAATTTCTTCGACTCTTTTTCCGAGTTCTCGCTCATACATTTCATTTCCACGCGGATAGTTACGACCGAAACGAGTCGCAAAGTGCGACGGCGAAAAGAGGTAGATGGGCGGAGGATGAGGGGGTTGACAAGTCCGAGTAAAAAGGAGTCGAAATGAAACGAGTAGAGAAAAAGAGCGAGCGGCACGTACAACTGTGGGTGGTTTGCGGGTACCGCGTAACAGCGCGACTACGACGGGAAGCGAAAGAAAAAAGAGCGAAAAAAAAAACGCGTCGGAAGAGAGAAAAGGAGAGACGACAAAGAGAGGGAAAAAAGAAAAGAAGAAGAGAAGGATAAGTCCTCTCTCGTGCTCTCGCGCTTGTCGCCCACTCGCTCTTTGATAGTGACTTGGCGCGCCCCCGGAGTAGAGGACCTCGAAGAAGTCAAGTTACGAGGTCGCGGGAGCACAAAGAGACGGGGCCTCTGTACCGGGAAAACGGGCTTTGGCAGAAACATCCGCGAGCTTCCTTTTTTCCTCGTTCTTTGGTACAAGCATACATCAGTACACCTTACTGTACAGGAGCGGTACCCTAGTTTCCTTTTAGCGTCGCACGATTGACTCCGAGACTCCTCACGGAGCTTTTCGAACCGAATTTATATATCACGATGTGTACAAAAAATGTTATGCATTTTTGAGAAAATATGAGATATTGAATTAACAATCATCGACAAACGCATCGTTATCGGTGTGAGGGATGTCGAAAATCTCATTGTTAGCATCCCATAGCAATGATAAACAAATATTTTAGAAACTAAAATAAATAAAAAATGCCATGCGACGTCCGCTCTTGCGACAGAATTTTCGTGCATGCTTCGATACAGCCTTTATTCCAGTGCTTCTTTGTCCCATGTTCGTTGTCGTTCAATTCTCAAAACGTTCACGAAAGATTATTTCTCATTATTTGCAAGAGCTTTTAAATGAAAATAAAAAAATGTCACCTAAAAGTGTCTGCAATCTAGTCATTTTTCTTGATAGTGGAATAAAGTGTTGTATTATACCCGAAAATAAATTAGCGGGGGAACTTCTTTATGGCATTACCGAAAAATCGATTGCTCGCAATTCCCCTGAAATCGATATGACCCATTACAAAATCGTTGAGAATCATCAGGAAGAGAGCGATACAGCTCATGCTTCGAAATAATAATATTCTTCTCACCATTGACCGCCGGATGTACATTCAAGCTATCCCGGGCAAGGTGCGGCGTTATTATCCACACTCACAAACGTACAACCGCGTTTTATCCACGGATACCACGTTGGCGTACCGCCAACACTCAGTGGATTAAAAGCTTCTTGGCTTTTCGTTGAAGCTCCGAAACTACGAGATTCGTGCCGGAAGATCTTCGCTCTGTGTCTGGCTTTCGTGTCCCTCGATGGGACACAATCGCAGCACGCAATGTCCTCGAGCCTTAGCGACGGGACGGGTCGTTGAAGATGCGCGAGATCTCCTTCTCTCTCGTTCTTTTACTTTCTTCCGTCCGTTTTATTTATTTTTTATTTTCCTTTTTTATTCCAACACCGAGAATCTCGCACAGCTTTTCGTTTTCCAGAACGAGCAACTCGACGACGAAGATCTCCGCTCGTCGTGTCCCGTTGCCGAGTGGGTATGTATGTAGTTCGGTAGAGGGGTCTGAGTCGTGGAGTCGGAGACTCGAGGTTGAAGGAGTAAGTCGGTTGAATTACCCTCACCGACAAGTGACCTCGTACACGGATACGAAGACCCCACCGAGTTCTCTTCTCCTTCTTCTACTCTGCGTTTCTTCCTCCTCTTTTGCACCGAGTTATCGTTCCCTCTCCGTTCTTCTTCACTTCTTTGCCCACACTCGGGCTGGCCTAAAACCTGAAACACTGGAAACGCTCCCGGACACTTTATGGCTCAGAGGCCACCACACGTTACCTACATAATATAGGTAAGCTTCATGCGCTCGGGCTCGTTCGGCGTCGTTGTCACGTACCAGCCCACCACTGCTACGAGGAAGCCCAAGGCGAATTCGGCGCCGGGCAACGAGCGAGCTTTTTCCCTCTATCTCCCTTCAACCGACACCCCCAGGAAATTTTCGGGGAGGAACTACGCTTCCGGGATTCTCGAAGCGTTGGTGGAAAACGCCGAACGAACCTTGGGGGGGGGGGGGGGGGGGATGAGAGACGTTGAATGCGAGACCGAGATGAAAAAAGCTTGGGAGAGCAATAAACGAAAGAAAAAATGAAGAAAAGGACCCAGAGGGAGGATAGAATGAAATTATCTTTCACTAGTTAAGGATTTCACAACGATAACCTTGATTGGGCATGGAGAAATAGTTATTTGTCGATACAAAATATATCGACAAGTAGATCGTGCACGACAAAATTAAACTACTGGAGAAATTTTCGGCCGACCTACAAAAAGAATTTTGTGCGTGAGAAAAGTTGTTAGACTGAGAAGAGACGATGCATAAAAGAAAAGAATTAAAAATACGTCGAAACTTTTGCTACTCCGCGGAGTTTTCTCCGAGAATCAATTGAGGCAAGTTTCGATTTGTATGAAACCAACAGTATCGTGCGTTAACTCGATCGCGAGGCGGGAACGGAAAAAAGCGAAGCAAAAGAAGCAAAAAAAAATAACTTTCGCGATTTTTTTCGCTGTCTCGCTCGACCAGCGATGGACGCGAGTTTTGGATATGATAGAAGTTTTAATATTCTGAAATTAAAGAAAAAAAAATTCTATTTTTTTTTAACCTCTAACTGCACGGTGTAGCGTTACGGAAATTGTCAGTCATGTGTTAAATTGGTCCGGAAACGAAAGCAAGAAAAACAAGAAATGCAACAAAATCTAATGATGAAACTTTCGCGATTTGCCGAATCTTTCGAGCAACGATAAATGCAAAGTTTGGATGTTATATCTGCAAATGTACGAGTATTGAAACCTACGATAACTTCGATAGGTTCTCTCGATTCCTGAGCCCAGGTAAGAAAAAATTAACGAGTTAAATTCATACACAAAAAAAGAACAGATTCAGATGAATCAGAAAAAGATAGACACGAGATTTGGACGGAATTCAATAAGAAAAAATTTGAAATAAAAGGAATTAGAGTGTAGAATATACCGAAAAAAAGAATGATTCTTTTTTTTCGAGAAGAAGATATAAAATCGAGGCAAGTGGCGATAATAAAAATAAAGGTGCAAATGGGAGCGAGAAAAGTGAAACTCCACGTTTTACCCAGTTCTCTATAACAAATCGATAAATTGCGAGTTGCGGGACGGGATATTGAGGTACTAATATCCTGAAAGAGAGGAAGAAAAAAAAATCGTATCCCCTCGACTGCACTCAACGGGAGTCGTTTGCAAAACGAAGGGATGTTGAAGATAAAAATATTAAAAGACACTTCCGCGGAGCGTTGAGCGCGTCGTCATCGGCGATCGAATGATCCAAAAACTATCTCGTCTCGCGCACTCCGCGCACCGTTTAACACGCCACATCAAACTCCCGACCACGATATTGGATAATCGATATCCAATTGCTTTCTACTCAATCTATCAGATTTGTATCACCGAAAACGATGCTTAAACTATCGGAGAATTAAAAAAAAAATGTATCCTTCACAGATTTAATTACGACGAAACGGTCAACGTGTTATCTGTCGACTAACGACGATCGTCCAATTTTATATGCTTTCGTCGAGTATCGAACGGACACACCTAGCGCATCGAAAATCTAATACGAAACTGAAAATCATTCTGTGACTTCGTTCCCTTACTCCGCGTTCGCGTATACTTGCCGAGAGATGAAATTTTATTCCCCACCCCAACGAGATTCGGCGATTCGCGTTGTTCTCTGGACCAGTTTACAATTTCTGGATTCATTCTCACGGAGTCCGAATGGAATGCGAGGGGGGAAATAGGAAGAGAAGCGAGCGAGGTCGAAGAACAAGGTGTAGAGTAGGGAGCGGGGACGGGGGGGATTGAACGGGATGCTGTCGCTGAGAACTGGACAACGGTCAAGCGCGCCTGGTCCCGCGAGATCGTCGAGAAGAATCGTAGGGGTTGAATCTCCGGAGATCGGAAGGGGTCGCCGTTCAATTCTGGTTTGATCCAGAGAAGGGATGTTGGTCATCGCGTGAGAAAGGGCTGTCAGATTCGACCTCCGACTCTATCTCATCCCGTGCACTCTGTCCATATAGACTATTACTATCTATATACATTCCCGCTCCTCGACAACACGAAGAGCGTTCATCTCCTCGCGGTTTCTCTATCCGCAAGGGAAACTGCTTTCTCGTTCTGGAACTGCTATATCCTTCCGGAACATCTTTCGCCGCGAGGGAATTGCTCCTATAACCCCGGAATCCACGAACGAACGATGGAAAAGAGTTTGCGAGAAATATACTCACACGTGCAAGGACCAGCGGCGGCAGACGCGACCGCTCTTGCAACTGAATTCTACTATAGAAATACGGATTATGTACATTATTATATAGATATAGCTTCTCTCGGAAAGAGCACTGCGGAACATCGGACCATTTCACGCGAATTCGATGACTATGCCCGTCCAGCGTTATTTACGTTCGACACGAGGCGTTCGCATTTAAACGGAATGCAACGAAAATTCTTGCATGCGAATGAACGAACGCAATTGCGATACTCGATGAAAAAATTTCGGGACACGTGTTGCTCGACAAAAAAAATCGAAAAAGCTCGAGGTTTCTATTTTATGTGTAAGCGCGTAGCAATGAAAAGAAGGCGGATATTCAACAAACCGATCTGCAAGCAATGTTGCGATGAAGCTTTTTTTTCTTTACATTGTTCGGATAGTTCTATTGAAAGTGGAGGTTTAACAGTTTCAGGCGGAAACGCGCTTTTAATTATTTCATAACAGAAAAAAAGCCCACACAATGGTTTATCGGTAGTCTAGTATTCTAAACATGTGAAAAAATTCGGGGTCTCCAATATAAATTCGCGAGAGAAGCGTGGTTAAAAAAAAAATACTTAAATATATTTAAGAAAATGAAACGCCTATCACGCGTTTTTATACTCTGCAGCGTCTGTGCAGTAGAAAATGATAAAAATTGAATGATGATAAGGATTTTTGTATTTCCTAACCCTTGTTAAAAAAAAATATACTACGTTTTCGATTCCAAGCCCGCTCCCAATATTCGGCGTATGTTATGTAATTTACGTACGTCACCTCGATATATGAGACGAAAAGATTGTCGAGGTTCCATCGACTCGTTGATGCATATACAGCACACCCAATTAACTCGGGGCCACTATCCGGTAGCCGGACCCATCTATCGAGGCTCTGTCGCGTAAGAAATACTTCTACCGGGAGGAAAAAAAAAGTCGCAACGCCGGGACGGTACGAAGAGAGAAAACGGTATTGGCGCGTCCCGTTGAGACGATTTCGTGCCATCTCGTCATACGACCTGAGAGTTCGCGAAAGATAAAAAGAGAGAACAATTTTTTTTTGTCTCGCATCCTTCTTCCTCGTTCTGTTTCAAACGTCAGCCCGCTTGCTCGTTGGGCTGGCAAGCCCCGAGTCTCAGCATCGCGGGGGATGATCGAGCGTCGGGGATTGCGAGGCTGGCGGAGCAGCAGCAGCGGTAGCGGCAGCGAGAGGGTAGCGGAGCGGGCATTGGCGCGAGCGCGCGGGCGTCTGGCAAATAGAGTGGGACAGCGCGAACAAGGGTGGCCCGTGACAAAAGACCGAAGGACCAGAATCCGGCAGGGGTGGAAGAGCGATTTGAAACCGGGCGTGAGTGAGAAAGCGTAAGGAACGGAGAAAGATAATAAAAGAGTAAAAGAGAACACAAGGGGGCAGCCAAGAGTTTGGCCGAGCCCCGACGACTACGACCAACGTAAATGGAACGGCGCACTGCCGGGGCGGCAAAGAGTGAGAGAGAGAGAGAGAGAGAGAAAGCGAGAGAGAGAAACAGAGAGAGAGAGAGGGGGTGAGGTATAGGAGACGGCCGACGATGCTCTCGCCTGCTTCGAGGGGTTGAAAAGTTCAATTGCGCGTATTTTCGTCGTGACGTCTCGCAAATCCTACTACGTGAACGAGAGAAGAAAGAGTAAAACGACGAGAACTCGGCCCCCTCTACCCCCAACCCATTTACCCTTTGCTACAGTGTCGCCGAGACGCCGGAAAGCGGAACGCCACTCCAGGCTCAGAGACGGATCAGGACAGTATTTAAGCCGTACAGTCTAGTTGCAGAACTCCCGTTTCTACTCTGTCTTAATCGCGCGCTCAATCCCGCATCTATCATTGACACGGACGCAAAGCAAAAAATTCATCGGAATAATCGGTTTTTATATTTTTCTTTTCTCAAATAAAAAAAAATAATGTGGCCGAGACTATTAATTCATTTCGGACATTATGATCAATTAACTTTATCGTCATCTAAATAAAAATGTATATGCTTTTTGCTATAAACGGTAATAAGCAATAATCATTCCTAAAAAGAAGTAAAAAAATATCTTCACGAAGTTGGAAACAGGATTGGTTCACCGTATTGTGGATAATATTCGACATATTTTTTTTAATATAGTCGATATATTGGTAATCCGTCTCAGTTCATTTGAACGTTCGACACTCCTGTCGATAAACACTAAATTTTTTTCGCAGAGGCTTACCGTGAATCTCCTCTCGGCAAGACAGGATCGTGGACGAGCCACGTATACGCGTACGCGCGACACGGAAGATCTACCGTAGCGAAAACGGTTCCACGGAGATCTATTTATCGTTTAGGGCAGGGCGGGTCTCTCCATCAATCTACTTGACGGAAAGACAGTGACGGTCTCGTGGCAGCACTTGGAGGTTCACCGCAGTCTTGTGATCCGAGACGCCGATCGCGCGAGCCGCGTTAAACGGCCATCTGGAATTGCAGATTAAGAACCAAAATTTGAATGAGAATGACGTGATTGAGAATCTGCAGGATCATGAAAAAAACCAAACGCTAAAGATATACGTTGAAGTGGTAACAATTGGTTTTTTTTTTCATGTAGCAACAAATGTGTTCGCCGCATAAATTGTATTACCTTTTTTTAAATAAGAAGAAATACAGCCCACTTGAACCGATGAGCGAACATAGAACTTGAAGACGTGGTCCAGTAATGGAGAGATGGATCGAAATGCATCCGCAGGTATGTCCGGGTCGATGCGAATAATCGGCGATGACCAGACAGGAAAAATTCAATCTGCTAGCACAGACTCCGGGCCACCGGAATCTTTTGCGCATTTCTGGTTCCATCGCAATGGTCGAATGATTCTCGGAATCCACATTCCCATTCGACGATATAACGCGCCATTCGAGACCGAATCATCATTCGTAGGTCCACGATGTGCAGCTCGTAAAAACAGAAATCGCATCAATCAAACTCCAATCCTCTTTGGATTCCTTTTGAAAATGGAGTGTCGGGATTTAGAATAATATGCGTTGAAAAGATTATTCGAGAGATGCATAAGAAAGCAAATGAAGAAGAAGGGGCATAAAGTAGATAAATCCGGTATGAGGCAGAAATATTGGGGACAAGAAAATGCAAAACGTGAAGATAAAATCAACAAAAACAATCCGGTAGCGAGAGAGTGTGGATGACGATGCTCTTGTTTGCACATTTATCTCGTGCATTTGTCGATCAGCTTTCCAGATAGCCGACTAACAATTTACTTAATAATACCGCGGCAAAGTATAGGTATCGCGCGCAGAAAAAAAATTAAAATAAAAGAATGAAGCCAGTGAAATAATCTTTCTGTTTAAAAAGAAAAAAGGTCAGCAACAATCTGTATCAGATTGTGGTAAGTGTTACCATTTACCTTCAGCGTTTGCGTGAGCAAGAAGTCTTGTAAAAATCGCGTCAGTGGAAAGTCTCAACGATGATCGGACTGAGGAACATAACTGAGCGGGCATATCCCCTTCGAACGGCAAAACTTCACAATTATCTCACGGACATCCGAGTTTCCGATCGAATTCCGCCTATTCCCTTCATTCCCGACCGCCAGAAGAGATTTATCTCGGAAGATGAAAATTATATGCTACTGCACAGGCGAATCTGCGATAATCCCGAGTGTAGAAAAGGCAGAACAAAGCTTGGATAAAAAAAATTGATGTTGCGTTCATAATTTCATGCGAAGAATTTTCAGGGAACAAAAAAGTTGATGTTGAATAATTTATAACTCGATCGGATGTGTCTCGACGAACTGCATTATTCGAAAACTAACGCGAATTTTTAAAGGATTTCGTTGATACTTACCGTCCGAACTATCGAGAGCCCGGTACATTTTCTCTTCACACTGCCTGCCCGATTCTTCTTATTGATAAATTAAGATTATTCAAAACTCTGAACGCGAGCACTCGTAAATGAATAGAAATTGTAGTCACTCAATAAAAAAATGGATGATTTCAACCATTTCTTTATTCGGAAAAAAACTGGGCCGGCGCGAGAAACTCGCGTAAAACGTTTGTAATTTATGAAATCTCTTTCGTTTGAATAACGTACCGAGGTAAAAGCCTGTAAGATTTTTCTCTTCGATTTGTTTCAGACCTGAAATGACCCCCCGTAAAAGCTACTTGACTCCTGAGTCACGAACGATAATGAATTATCGATAAGAACTACCGATAATTAGGATCGATCGCAGAAGATTACAACCGTGCTCCTCGACCTACGCGATTCGCGAGGAGTCACGGAGGTGTCCTTTACGGGACGACTCACACTTCGTTGCTATTCGCGGGGTTGATGGCCGAATAGATCGATGGCCGGTTCCGGTCCTTCGTCGGTCCCTTCCCGGTAAACGATCGATGAGGTTCTCACGATGATATCCCGCTATGATCGCGAAAAATCGAATATCAATTCGCATTTCCAACGTGATGAAAAAATATCGATCTCAAATAAGTCGGTTCGATTACTGTGAGCAAACATTTCTTTGAGTCGAGAAAATAATCATGCATCTTTTTCACAGTGCAACTCGGTAAGTATAATAATCGGTTACGATTTTCTCGGTTCCGGTTTTGCGGTCGTTCCACGCGAACGAGCACGTGCTCGCGAAAATTAACGGAGTGCAGCACCGTTTTAACATTGCTCACCAATAGCCGACGATCAGGCTCCTTTTCACGAATTTCCGTGTCCAATCGGGCCCATCCATTACTTTCACTACCAACCCCCACTCGCTTATAGTTAGAGCAGTTCATTATTAGAGAACCATGAAGTGACTCCTCACGATCGTCGATGGTTCGACCTGTGAAAGAAGAAATGAAAGAGGAAGTTTTTATGTACTATGAAAAAATTAAACACCCCGCATTACGCATTACTCGTGAATTACGAATAACTCGGGGAAAGAATTCAAACGCGCGAACAATGTTACCGAGATTCGTCTCGAATATCATCGAGAGAAAAGAGAGACAAAAAAGTCCTAAGTTTAACCGAAAAACAAAAAATACAAAGCTCATTCCAAAAGTTCATAAAACTCTCGATTCGCTAAAGACGACATTGACGAGATTTAACTGGAGTGCAATTTATAGAAAAGTTAGCAAAAATTCAATTAAGTAAACGATGGTTTTTCGTACTCAACAGCATCAGCGAGGAAAGATGCTAACAGAGTGGGGCGCGTGTGAAGTTTTTCGAAACTTGACAATTAATTCGGCAGGTATAAAAGTTCGAAGGAAATAATGACCGATTATGAAGAAAGGAGACGAGTTCGAGAAACTCTTCGGAAACTCGTAATAATAATCAACGCGCGGCCAGGTAGAGTCGTCTTATAAGGAGGCGGACGGGGGAGCGGTGGAGATTAACCACGATTCTCGCTTCAGCGCTTGGTACGCGCGGCGAGCGAGGAAAAACGACGGTGCGAATACCACAAGATTTTTTTTCTTGTTGGTTCCGTTGCAGATCCTCATTTATTTACCTTTGTATATATTTATCGATATAATTCGAATTAACACTTCGTTTGATCAACTTCAAGTGTTCACTCAAGATCGACCGTGTGCGTGTTTATCTTTTTTTCCAACATGGCTGACCCGACTCTGGACGCCGAGGCAGCCGGAGGAGTTCGGCACGTTAATAAAAAAAACCCGAAACGTATTTTACCTTGTACAAACATCGTTCGTCGTCTAACACGAAGCATTTATGATTCAAGAAGCTGATCGTTGTCTCTAAGGGTCTCGTCGAAACATGCTTTTAAGAAAATCCCGATCGATTCAGAGAGCAAAACATCGGCAGGTCCACCAGTCTCGGCAGCGACGACGCGACTGACGAGAAACCGGCGAGCATTCGACTTCCTAGTCATGAGAGGTGTTAATGTATGATAATTTTTTTTTTCATCGACAGTCTTTTAGTTTCGTGTCGGTGTAATTCGACGTAATTAAATAATATATAAATTGTTTATTACCTTTAATCATCGTGGCGAAACGTAACTACGAAGTAAATTGAAAATTGACACCAACTTGACTGAAGAGTCGCAACGATAAAAAATGGAAGATGGCTGACCTTGTCGAGGCAAAAAAATAAATGAAACCCCGAATAAATGTGCTTGCAACGGTTTTATTCTTTTCGATCGAGGCAGCTAACCGATGAATTATGACACCCCACTTCCTTTTACATACTTCATCGATACACTGCATATCACGAACGGCTGATGTGACTCGAAATGTGCTAAGAAAAATACGGCAGTTCCTCGAATCGACCAAACACTCTTTATCGATTATATCCTCGTGTATCCACCGTGCGCTACATAAACACTGTAACATACTTTCCGAACAGCCCTCCTGAGATAGAACCAGGCAAAAATCTATCGGTTCAGAAAGTCCCCCGACACGTTGCATTGATTTCCCCAAGTTGTGACCTCGAATTCGAGATATCGCGACGAGATTTCATCATCGTGTGTATTCGAGGTGATCAATAATTTCTAGGGTTGTGAAAAAAGTTTTTTCCATTTCAGTTCTAATTTTCAATCACTAGCACACTTCATCAATCGAAATAAATATGAAAGTTTTTCAATTTTGCGATTACGATTAAGTTTTTTGTAGCATTTCTTTTTTTTTTTTCTTTTTTTTTCAAGATTTATCTAAATTGTTTGCAAGATCCTAAAAGTTGTATTCCATAGTCATGATTACTCGAGCTCAGTATTTGGAGTTGTTAATAAATGATAAAATGATGAGACGGTACTAATAAGAATTACTTTGCTGTTGTTGATGCGTTCAACTTCAAATCCCTGATTCACTGTCCGCAGCATCCCAGAACGAAATGCATCAGTCGTACTGTATAATTTTTTTTTTCTACAGGACTCACCGATCGAACAGTTTCATCGTCTTCAGTTTTTTCTTATCTTTTTTTCCAGAGTAATCAGAAGCTACCACGTCATCTTCAAGAGTTCGAAAAAATCGAAAGATTCGCAGCACCTTGTTCGCAGGTGAAAAAACTCTTGATTGGATTGTTTTAGTATGGGTCGAATAATTTTCCAGCCTTGTAACTCATCTGGTGAAAATCTCGAACAACCTTATCGTCACATCTTTACGCATCCGATGGAACTAAAAATTTACGGCATCGCTATCAGTTGTAAGAAAATCTTATCTTAAAGAATCTATGAATCATTTATGAATCCACAATTCAAGATCATATTCACTGGAACGAAATTAGAATAAATTGTCACAGGTGAACTGCACAATTCAGTGGTCGCAACCAATGCTGTGGCAGACGCATGATCAGGATAAATTTCTGGCACAAATAATCTGAAGGTTCTTGTCGTAACTAATATTCTTTATTAACAATTCTGAGAACTAAATCATGGCCGGGTGCACTGTAAAAGCAATCGTCAAAAAACAAATTTATTGCAAAGAGTTTAACACTATAAATCTAACACTTCGGCTCTGCGAAACAATTCATTTTTGTTGAGTCAGAAACCTTGAGAGTAATCTTGGCAAAAAGAACGAGATGTTTTGAGAGCTCAATTTAAAATCCAAAAAACACGTTTTGAAGTCTAGCCGGTATTAAAAAGAGGACTATATTTTAGTGTATCAACCGCTGTCCGAAACACTAGATATTATCTATAGTTTCGAGGTTTTCATTCTCTCTTGCTTTCGTTTTTCTCAGTAGAATGTGCAAAAAAAAATTCAAAATGTTTATATCTAAACGCTTATGGGACGAATCACAGGTGCAAAATCGGAATTGCATCAATCCGATCGTCAAACGGGACGGGCGAACAACGCTGAACATGTTTCTCGTTGGCCTTCACTTTTCAATCGGTGATACTCAGTTTTTTCTTGTCTCTCCGTCACCAATAGCGTTAATTTACTGACGAGATGAATCGAGATTGCGTGAAGACTTTCTTGCCCGAATCTGTCCGCAGAAAACACATTTTTTCAAATATAGATTGCATAAATGTATGAACCTTTTTGCAAGGAATTATTCACACTAACAAAACTTCGAGTAAACTATAAAGGAAGAAATCCCCAGAAGGAAATTCATGAACATAGAATCGCTTGATAGTGAACTCATTAATTTATATATTCTATAAACACATTAAAATGGTATTTTTAGGAATATTGACTAATTGCTCTTTGAAGGCTTACAAACGCTTATGATAGCCCGCAACCCACAATGCAAAGTTGAAGTATCTCCTTCCATAACCACTCGCCTAGCTGTTGATCAGTTGAAGTGCCTCTCGCATCTCTTCTCTTCAGTCTTCAGAGTTGTTCCGGTTGGCTGTACGTTTGGAAAGTGCTGCAATTATCCATCGAATCTCCTCCAGCTAATGCACAAAAGAAATTAACTGTTAGTTATATATGTCTCCCAAATTCGCTTAATTGTCCGAGAATCCGCTTGGAAAGATTATTATTAATTCCATTTCTGTTTCTTAATCAGGTAAAATTCCGCTAATGGCTTAAAAGTCATCACAGGAGCTTTTGTGGCACAGGTTCGCCGTTCGGTTCCTTGGTTCATCGACTGCATACACCCGAGAAGCTCGTGTACGCATGTGGCTATTATACTCTTCCGGCGAGGCTGGATGGACGGGCGAATGTGTGAGAGGGCATCGCGAAACGGCGGCGGAGGCTCCGAGCGCAGATATATAAGAGAGCAAGACCCCGAGAGAGTCGGAGCCGAGGAGGGTTTGTAATAGGGGTTGCGCCGCTATAGCTCCTACGGGATTATTGAGTGTGGGAGCAGTAGCAGTTCTCTCTCGGCAAGCACGGTTCACGAACAGGCTGAAAAGTCCCGAGAGCGAGACCTCGACGCCAGCCCGCTTTTGCTACCGCAAGGTTTATGATCCCGAGACCGAAGAGGGAAAAGATAGATAGAGAGAGAGGAGAGATACATTGACGATGAACTGAGCAACTGGAAGTGGGGGCGAAAAGGAGTCTCGAGACTTCACGAGAAGGAGAGCGCGCAACGGATAAAGACAACGAATTAAGTGAGCCAAGTGACGAGAGCAAATACGAGAGTGTACGAGAAATCTAATTAATTTGTTTTCGTTAAATTATAGTTATTCTTATCGGTAAGAATATTTTGAATTGATTAACGACGGGAATTATTACTGGTTTTTGTTCGGTTCTTCGATTCGTTTTTGTAGCGGCTCCATTTAAAAGGTTCATCGAGACAATAAGGTTTATCAAAAATTGAGAAGAGCGAATTTTACGGTCATTTAGAATCGGATCGGATTGTTGATAGTAAATATATTTTTTTTAATTATTATTTCATCAATCACGTGACTAAATTCGGATCAGCCCTTGTCGAATTGCAATTTGTGATAGTACTTTGGAACGAGAGTGTCCGCGTTAAAATTGTGTGGCGTTAAGCATTTTTTTCACTAATTAATGTTGGTTAGCTAGAGCAAATGGTTTCCCACGATAATGAAAGGGCCGCTCACTCTGCTGCACGAACGAAATGAATTCCCTCATCATTATATTGGAACGATGACGAGACTGCGCGATAATCCGCAACGATGACGAGCGTCGGTAGGCACACGGAATATACACCATCGAAATAACGAGTGGCGCCAATTCGCGCGACGAATCAAAATTAAATTTGAGAAATTATTATTATCGTTCGTTTTTCATAACGCAACTAAGTCGATTCGAGTCCGCGAACTCCGAACTCTCGCTCGCACGCTCGGAGCAGTTGAACGCGAAGTTTTAATGCTCGCGCAGTCTCTAAGCAAGGCAATTAGTCACTAAGAACGCTCGTTGATAGAACAAAATTTCCCGTTCCATCTCGGTCTCGACTATTCCGTTGCTCGAAAACTTCTTGTCTTCGCACTTGGCAAGAGTACAGAAATTTTCCGGTTCTCTCGAGGCTCGCGTTTTCATGTTTTTTCTTTCCGTTGTCCAAAGAATCGCAGAATTCTGTGCATCTTCACAATAATAAGCAGGCGCCACGAGGCGATTCGTAGGTAGCAATTAGACGTCTCACTGGCCCTATCTCGACGTGTACCGAGCCGAGCGCCAACTTTTTCCAAAGCGATTCTCGGGTGCTGAAATACGTACACGTCCCGCGGCTTATACACGCTCGACGAGCTGAAAAACGAAACAAAAAATGAATAAGGTATCTTCTTTCTCACCGAGCCTGAACTTCGCGAGTAATTGTGTGCTCGCGAAACGAAGGAAAATCTTATATTTATTTATCATCGTTGTATATGTGCATACGTACAATATATATCGAACAATCATTAGTCACGGTCTCCTTGCCAATTTCATCGGATAGTGAACCCCGGGTCAAACGGCGAGAGAAGCGATACTTCCGCCTCGACGGGACCTCCGGTGTCTCGTCACGCGCGACGCTTTAATTAAAAAGTTTTAGAGCTTCTCCCCACGGGATACGTTTGTACCGTATAGTTATAGAGGCGAGAAATCTTTTCCTCTTTTCTTTTCGAAGACAAAAAAAAATCACGGATACCACATACGCTACAGTAGGCAGGACATAAGACAATCGCGAGCTATGTCTACTGTGATAAATAACATCGAATCTTACAAAGTATTCATTACAAACGTTTGATTATCTCAAAGCCTATATAAAAAACAATGAAAATCTAACACAATATTGAAAAAGTGTATAGTTGCATTATTCTACTCCCAGTGCTCCACATCAAAATGGCAAAAAATTTATAGACTAAAAATAAATCAATAAAAGATATTGAATAAATAAAAAACAAATGAACCACCCCCAATTTTCTTGAATGAAGAAATTCCGTGAACGGCGGAACATCGCTATAAATTCTCGATGACCGAAACAATTTCACCTTGCGCGGTGTATAATTTCATTAATGCGGGTTAGTCGACGATTGAATAGAGAGGAAGGCGTCTTTACCGCCACACGATCGCAAATATGTGCGTGCGTGTTCGGTCTCGCGCTCTTCGAAAGGGAAAGGGATGGTGTCGGATACGCGACAGCTGTAAGCCCCCAAGGAATACGGGTCCTCGACTCTTACCCTCTACACTCCCGTGCCGAGCGTTTGCTCGGCTATATATTTTCTATATAGATATATACAAATGCATATATATCGTGGACCCTCCGCGACGTTTCATCTCTTCGTTTTCTCTCTCCTGCACGCTTTTCTCCGAGCTATACTGTCTTCTTCGCTGTCGCGCCCCTCGAGTATTTCGCCGCTGCTGTTGCTGCCGGCCCGATGGCGAATCGTGCTGGGGTTCGCGAAAAGGGAGACGACGCCGAGGCTTTGCTTCGGTCTATATACTTGCACATATACTATATACGCGGCATGCACGTAATGGTATACCTATAGTAAGCGAACGATAGCGGATGACTCTCGATTACATTGAATATAGATATATTCCCGCCTCGGATAACTTTGCATTATATATATCGATGTGCGTTTCTGTGTGGATTCAAGATACGTATACAGGCGCATCGGTACTGGTGGAACCGTTTTCGCATGTACCAACGTTTCGCGAATGGAGCCCGCAGCGGGATACGAAGTACGAGGCGTCGCTGGTGTTTCAGCGGAAGATAGAGAGGAACATATAATGAAATATCGTATAATATCGTAGGGTTTCGATTGTTTGGATGTGATTTCCCGGGTGTCGTCGCCGTCGGCTCGTCGATGCTAATTCGTAACCATTAAATTTGAATTGGGTCAACCGCAGGTCTCGGTATCGTATGCACGACTTCTTTCTGACAACGAAACGGCAACGCGACGTTAAAATGTTCTTGAAGCATCCTCAATTTCAGTGTCGCGATTCAGATTTCTCAAGTATTTGGCGCGTGATTACCGACTATCGACTCACGAGCGGAGCGGAGTGGGATAAGCTACATTTTGGAGCACACGGTTGCAATGACAGGATGTAGGAAAGCAACGATTAGCTTGTAAAGTTGCGGAACAAGGAGAAGACGTACCCTGCAATGATTGTTTCACAACTACGGGTTTGGTAAGTTTTCGACACATCACCGACATAAATTGTAAGTTTTTCTTCGTTCTAAATCATTTTTTTGTCCCAATCAGCGAACAGCTCGAAATTGTCTTGCTCCAAAGAGACTTTCTTACGGTACAAACATATTCGACAGCTTTTTTTGTTCGAAAGTCAGACTTGGACATTCATGGTTGTCGCAACAAATCGTTTGATTCTATATTTTTTTTCTCGATCGGCATACTTGATTTCTCAGTTATGACGGGGATTTTCGTTGAGCAAGCAAGGTTTCTTCCGATATCTTGCCGAGAACGTCCGCGCAGCATGTAACTCTTGAGTGTGTATCTATGTTAACACAGGACAGGCCCCGATGCCAGAGGGGTTTTGAGTCTGGCGTTGCAGTCGATCAATGTGTTGCTAACGCGTGTAGGGAAGCCCGCAAAGTGGTTGGGCGAGGAGCGTTCGGAGGTATGAAGAGAGAGCTTGCGGGCTGCTTACGAGCTTGTGAAGAGGCGATAACCATAACGTGCTTCTCGCGGCCGGAGTGCCGTGAACCGACGACGTGGCGGGTGCTAGAGGCCAAAGGAGAGGGAGGCGGAAAGCCGAAGGAGAAAAGCTAGAGAAGCGAGCTTGACTCTCAATGTAGGGTGCGCGATAGGGCGCCAGAGAAGGATGTATAGCATATGCATATACCCGAGCGTACATGAAACCAAAGATATATAGAGGCGTACATAGTTATGTACTTTCGGTTGGTCGGGAGAAGGGCGAGAACGGGTGAAGGAGAGAAGTCAACGGTGCTGTGCATGCGACGGGAGGACCCACGTGTGCTCCGGTGCTGCTGCCGGTGCCTGGTTCCGTCGTTCGCCGTTCTCCATACGCGATGAAGTGAAAAGGAGGCGAGAGGGTGGCGCGAGAGGCCAGAGGGAGAGAAAGCGAGGGGAGAAGGGAAGCTCCGAAGGGCGAGAACTGGCTAGGTTTATCGATCATAATCATCGCGTATATCGCGAGTGCAAGGTAGATGCACGTGTGCGTGTGTGTGTGTGTGAGAGGACTCCGGGCGAGACGTCGAATCTCGCACTCATTAGGAACGTCTAGCTTCGCTAAACACAAACCAACTTTGCGCCCGGCTTCTTGGCTCTCTTCTCGCTCCCTCATCCGAGTTTTCGTCGCTCACTTCTTCGCTCGAGGAAAATCATCGTGCTCGATGAAGCGAATTCCGCGCCACGATCATGGTGGCCGACCAGTCGATGATTTGTATGAAAATCTGAGAAACATGAAAAAAAAAAGGATTATTTGGAGCGGTTCGATAATTCGAAGTTCTTCGCTCCGTGAGCGAATAAATTTTCGTTTTTATTTGTCAACTTTGAGAACTCATGAGAATTTAGCGAAAATGATTCGATGAACTTTGCAATATTTCGAGATAATTGAATGCTCGATAATCATTAACAGCTTAATCTGAAAATTTATTCTGAAGCCTCAGTTGAAGGCTCCGGCCAATTCAGTTTTTGTAGCGGAAAATTGAGCAATTTACTAAAAGTTCTAGCCAATTTTTCCGTCACACTGACGTGCTACTATACTATATCGATTCTCGAATTCATGCCGGTTGCCAGTGCCTTTCGTCGAAGCCGCGTCGCAACAAAAAGTAACACCAGTTTAATTACAAACTTCGCAGTGCGTGACAAAATGCGCTTCAAACTTCAGTAGACGAAAAGTTAAATTGTAAAAGTTTTGCGTGATTTTATTCAACATTTTAGCTTCTTTTTTCCCCCATCCACGATAAAAGAAGAGTAACGAGTTACACGGTCATCGATGCGTAAAAATATCAAGTTTTCGTGGATACGACAAAACGCATCGAAACTGGTGTGTCGTGCGTTTCGCTGCGAGAAAGCACAGGAAAGTGGTTAATAAATGTCGATAAAAAATTTTCCGATACGTGTCCTTTGTTTTTCTATCGAATTTCTTCCGTCACGGAGCCCAAAGCCGCGCGATACTGCGGATAGAGGATATTAAAAGAAGAAGAAAAAAATCCACGTTGTTGTGGTTCCAAAGTGGAGCGAAAAAATGCACAATTTAATTATCCAACATTGCCGAGTGTCCCGGGAGCCAGCTGCTTGCTCCGCCTCATCCCATAATGCCCACGGTCGACGAAGCAACGGGAGAATTTCCGCTGTACTCCGTCTCGTTCTTTCTCCGGCAGCTTTTTCATGTTTACCCCTTTTCGACGCTCATTCCCTTCGCCACCGACGACGAGAAAGCTTCGCGCGCATTACAGCGTTGTAAGTCGAGAGTTTCCAACGTTGCGGGACACCTCCCGGAGCTCCGACGTTATAGCGATTCTCTCTGGCGCTCTTTCTCCCTCTCTCTCTACCTTTTACCGTCCCAAAACAAACGAGTTTTTTTTTAATTAATCACTCGCTAATGAGCTGGTGGAGAGGCCGTTGAGAGACAGGCGAGCGAAGGAGCGGGCATCGTTCGTTAAGAGCACGGGAACGAGATGAAAAATCGTTAACGCTGTATAGGTTTGCGTTTGTATATTCACTCATACGCGTGAGGGCTGACTTTTCGCAATTTCGTCGACTGCCACGGTTCGTTTATTCGACTGTTCCTTTTTTTTCTTTATTGTTATTCGTTTTTTCCGACAGCGAAGAGAAATCAATGCAAATAAAAGGATGCGCGTTGTTGAGAACGTCGCGAGGTTGCCGACGCGTAATTCGAATGTTCCCGTATATTTATTTATAATAATTAATTAAAGTGACGTCGATGGGGAAGCATTCTGTTTAAAGGGGTTTACACCGCTTCGAGGAAGTTACCGCGTCGGAGTCACGTTCCATGAAGATTGTCAAGGGTTTCCGACCGGCGGCGCGATTAATTAGTAGCCACGATTCGCGAATGCAAGAAACCGGGAACGCGAAAACTCGAGAGCGTAGTTCAGTTTGAAGTGCGACACATTTGCCACGCTTTGTCGTCGAGACTCGCAGTAACGACTTTCCAAGTAAAACCGTAGCTCGCGCGATCGAGTGCGCTGCGAAAAATTACATGAGAGCTGAGACTTTGATCAATCGATTCAGAGAATGTTTCGATGGAAACTCTCGGACAATTCTTATTCGTGGTTTTTTTAAATTCCAGCAAAAAATTAATAGTTTACCTCGCTCTTGGTCACATTTAGAAAGAAATTGAGTAACGAAAAATAATGCAAATTAAATTTGCACATCGCTTCCTTATTTTGTTTCCGACGTCGTTCGGCAAGTTTGCTCCGTGAGAAAGTCAAATTTGGTGGCAAAGGACGTCACAAAGCGCGGAAACGACGCGCAAATTTGATTTCCATAATTTTTAAATTGATCACTGCAATAATTGGCGAAATGTCCAAGATTGAAAAATAATCAAATTTTTTCGCCATTATTCCGTAATGGGCGAAAGAAAAGGGTTGGGAAAAGTTAACTGTTGAGCGTTCCGGTGTCTGCTGTTTTCGAATCTCCGACGACCTTAGAGCGCGTAATGGTTTTACAGTGTGTCAAAGCTAGAAGGGTAGACGAGGTTGCGTACGGGGTTGGTACGCTCGAGTGACGGAAGCTTCCCGTACACTCTCTGCCGCTGAGACTCGCTCTGGCGGGGCCATTACACCCTTGATTTCATTACGGCAGCTTCGCTACTAGTCGCCTGCAATCTCGCTCTCCGTTCCATCTCGCCAATACTATTCGCCGACACGCTTTCCCTTTTTCTCGTGGCGTCAGCAGACTCTCTTCGTTCAATTCTCCCTTCCCTCTCAATTCCGCATCTCGTTCTTCGTTAACACACTTTTGCGCAAAACTTATTGCGCCCTTCCGCTAACTCGCCCTTCGTTCCCAACAATTGGATTATCCAACTTCTGAAATCAGTGCCGTTTTTCGAGACAAAACGATAGAACATAAGACTCTGAATTCTCCAAAGAATCCAATATATCGACAATGAAAAAAAGAGTGTTTTATCATGATTCGCCGATGCTCGTAAAACTGAAAGTCTTAAAACTGCACACCAGCATTTAATAGCTTGTGTGGCAAACGAATCTTTGATAACAATTTTCAAAAATTGAAGAAATACGAATGAAATCTTGGAAACCAAAAAAAAGTAAATAAATAATTATTTTAAATACATAATAAAGTATGCAAAACTAACACAAGCGTTTCTTCCCTGCGGGCAAGACAAACTAAAGATGAATGATTCTTCATTTTTTTAACATGATTTTGGCCCACGCCTTCGAGCCACGCAGCGAATCGGTGTCGAAGAATCTTCCCAGAAGTGTACAAATCCTGATATTGAAATCGCAGCAGTGTTTTCATCCGCCGATCGTCAATCTGTGCGAAGAAAACCTAATAAAACTCGACAAATGCGAATGAGCGACAATCAATCCGAATGCTGTCGGGAAACCAGCGCGGCATCGCCGCGAACGCAAGAACCGGGGTGTTTCAACCCTTATCGAATCGTTCCCCCAATCTCTGTTTCAGTGATTGACTTCGAACCCTCGCCCATAGCGGTTACCGCTGTGTTCCCCTTCGCCTCTTTCACTCTCCCCGGCTCGCGTTTGACCGCAAGTGGCTGACAATCGCCCGAAGCTATCCGATAATAGCCGCACAATCGTCCGCGCCGAATGGCGAGCCGTCGTAAGCACTTTTGTCCGAGTACATTCGATCCTGCACTCTAAACATCTTTGTGACCGAAAAAAAAAAAAAAAAAAAAAAAAACCGCAAACTTCAAGGATTCGCCCGGAAGTTATTTCTCCTTTAACGATAGAGTGCATCGACGAAGGACGAAAGGGAGAAAATAGGCGAAGATCGAATAGCCGCTCGGACGCAGGAGAGAAATCGAAACGAAGTTTGCGAGACGGGGTCATGGAGTGAAATGCGTTTCGCCTCGAGAAAGCTTTTTCCGGTTTTGAGGCCGTGCGATGGGCTTCTCCGATGCGCATACACACACCGACGCACATATATTAGTTATATGTTCATGCAACTATTATAATGCGACGCTATAGATACGCCGGGCAGGAGCGAAACCACGAGGCGAGTTCTCGCGTCTCTCGTAACTCCTTCCTACGACCGTCTCGCGTTATCCGGCGTTGGGAAATTTCAGGAAACATCTCGCTCGTCGGAAATTCGAACGAGCCGTCCCGGAATATAATTTGACCTCGCCTATATGGGCAAAGTGTATATGTGTGTATGCGGTGCATGCGGGGGATTTGGGTAGGCGCGGAAGGGTCGGAACACCGCCCGGTATACGCGCGCTATAGCCGGCCGACGGATTTACGTTCCGCCAGCTGGCTCCCTCCGCGCCCCTGTAACACGGCGCGGTAGTGTACGTGCAGTACGTTCAGTGCACACGGATACACACACGAGGAGGGGTGTTATTCCGTGGTACTGTAGTCTAAAGCCCCCGGACGTGAACGCGTTAGCCGCCGACGAGAGATCTCCGGAGCTTCGAGATTCGAAGGGAACAACAAGTGGTCATCCAGTGGTCAAGCATTATCCTTTCGCTCCGGAAAGGGGGAATAAAAAACACGCGGAAAATACGGAATTCATTCCGATCTTCGACGTACATTAGGGTTTTTTTCATCCTTCCCCGAGTCTACGGAAAAACAAGACGCTGATTTCTTTTCTTGCAACTTCAACAGTTCATGCGCAGAACAAAATGAGAGGATCCAGTAATTGATAACTAACGTGTCTAAGATCTCATGAAGATGAATAACGGAATTATCCGTTTCATCCCTCGACCCAAAACAGGTCATTCGGTTTTTCAGCAGCAGCCGAAGAACAATCAACGAATTTACGCATGGTCGGTAATTCGCAACGCATCAGATAGCAGAGGGATACGGAGTTGAATTCCCACTCGATTTGCCATGAAAGTGTGAACCGTTAGTCGAGGCGTGAAGCATCGATCCCTCGACCCCTGTATATTTCCGCTATAACCCCCCCCCCCATGCGCATCTATACCGCTTCGATTGTCCAGCCATTTCGTCCGCGCGTTCGGTTAATTCGCGTATATTTTGCGCGATAGCTGCTTTTTTTTGTTATTCGTTTCTACAGGTCACCGGCACTTCCTTGTTCCCGAGAGAACAAATGATCCGGCCCATCTGTGTGTACACCGTATGACTCCGAGCTTGCCTCTCCGTTTCGTTCTATCTCGCACAATTATACAACTGTGCAGCTCGTATATATATTGGACTCGCTCTTGGCGAGCTGTACAGTCCTGTGCGGCTCCGCTATCCAGGCCGTGTCCTGCTGGTCGCACCAGGCATTTATGTGCCTCCCTGGTAACGTACGACAGCGAACCAACGTGATGTAGATAGGGGTGGCGGAGGGTCGCACGGACTACCGCAAATACCCGCCTCTCCTGCACCAACATCGCGATTGTGTACTACCCGCTCGTGTACACACACATAAACCACCTCTATGTCCTCCTCATCCACAACAGTTCACCCCTCCCACCTTCGCCCCTTCCCCCCTTGCGCTCTCCCGAATAACCCCCTCGCATCGCGCACCACACGACCAACCATCATTTTAATGAAGATGTAATTACGGCCGTTTCGACGCCGGAATCAGCAATGCTCCCGCGAAACCCGTCCCGACACATCACGATGCATTATTGGCTGCATTATTAAGGCCGAAACTTGGATATGTGCCGATTCACGGAAATTATGCCATGCCCGCGATATGGAAGACGAAAATCGAATGAGTCATCGAGGAATGTTGCGGTATTTCGGTTTTTGTTTTTCAACGATATGAAGTTTCGATATGGATCGCGATGATGAACGTTCGAAAGTCGTATGTACAACTTTTTGCATACCACAGTCGCGATAAATCTTTCATACTCAATGAAACTGTAAAAATATATTATGCGAATAATCAATTGCTATTTAACTCTTTTTTAAATATATTTTCTTCATTATACTCGTTATTCTAATCAGGGCTTCGTTGTGAACATTTTCTGTGACCAATTAGTAATCACGCGCTTGCGAATATTGCGAATGATTTTTGCAACGCGAGGTTCCCAGTATTTTTTTTTCTATCGGACCAGATCACGATTAAGTTTCGCGCAGATTCGCAAATGAACCGTTGAAAGGTATCATCGTGAATTCGGTGAAGCCGCGCCGCGCCATAGAGTAGTTGGAATAGCGGGTGGAGGCGGTTGCATAAATGTGCATATATCATTCGATGATTAGTGAGGGCGATAGGACTATCCGGTTATATACGTTAAATGTGGCGTATATGCTGCCGAGAACTTGGTTCCGGGCTGGTTGTTCCCGTCGGCCGCTAGAAACCGTTATATTAATTAGAACAGTTAAGGCCAACTACCCCGCGCGGCGTCGGGCTAAATGGAAAGGGGAAGGTTTGGACTCGGCGCGCGCCTAGTCCCGGTAACGTGCTTTCGGTGATTCAAGCACCCTCCCCTAACAGGATTATGCTACCGAAGGCCCGCTATCCTGTCGCTGCTGGTCGAACGCCACTGCCGCGCTCCGGGTTCTCGCTGGTGAAACACACCAGGTTTTGGCGTTACCATGCAATCCCATCGGGCTCACCCCGCGGATATACGTAGGTACACAATTACGCGGATGTATTATGTATAAGCCGAAGCCCAGTGTGCCCGGAGGGTCATCCCGCTGCCGGGCTCTGTGCACCCTCTCACGTTACACCGACGACCGTGCCGAACGTGCGCGATTGGCTTTTGGCTTCGTGCTTTCCGCGCGCGATGTATTCACTGCGTACACGTATACGTGCAACACACTATCGCGTTATTGGCCCGAACATGTGACTTATCGGAACGCGTATAGTTTCCGACTTGGAGAAATCCACTGGTGATTTGTGTTACGAACTCCGTCGCGATATCGCGCGGGCGGCGCTGATGCCTCGTAGAAAATCAAACTGCGTACCGAGTTTTCTATGCATAATAATTGTATTATGGAGGAAAGAGAATTGAAAGAAAAAAAGAAGAGAAAAAACGGTGTCACGTTCAAAGAAAATTCTCATCGAGTTGCACGATGCTGGGGCGTTATAACTATTGTATATTCAGGCTGGCATACCCGGCTCGCAGCATCCAGAAGCGAAACTTCTTCCTCTGGCCTTCTTTTTGATCTTTCGTCCTCCCCTCGGTTGGCCGCGAGCTAGCTCGTGCTCGAGATCTCGCCGACCATCCCCGTGCGTCTCGCGATAGTTTCATCAGGAGCGTTAATAACGTGACGTTACTCTCCGGAGAGATGCCTGTTGGTGGGAAACGCGGGATAGTCGTAAATACGCCGCGGGCTCATTATAGCGCCGAGAAATTGGGTCGAAAATTATTTTCTCGGAGTCCAGAACACGACGTATTCGTTGTATTCGGCGTACCATGCAGCCGGATGGATTTGATTAAATATATGCCAAAGATTCGATTTTCTTCGTCCATTTCAATAATTACCTGCTCTTAAAAAAATTATGTAAATTACACCGCTTCCGCATTTTTTCACCTCGTTTACAAAACTTGAGTTAAACATTTTTTTCCGCGCAATCAAAGCTTTTTCCACGAGGAAGCAAAAGAATGAAGAGTTTGAACAAAGAGATTGTTGCATCGTTCAATTTCAGCTGGTATCTCTCTTATTCCGCATTAACTTCAGCGCGGATACAGGAAATCGTCTCATCCCATTGTAATTTCTGGTCCAGAGGGGTGCTTTGTCGATCGCCCCGACTGTATACACGTTTGCACTTGGTTTCCCATCGGTGTGTGTGCTATTCGTTAGTGGGGTCCAGATCGGGTAGTCGGAGTTCTCGCGGCAGCCCGACCAACCTGTCCAGTTCAGGGATGCTGTGGTCCAGCATCGGTGGCTAGTAAACCAAACTCCCATAAGATATGCAACGGAATCTCGATCTCGACAAGGTCCAGGGGCCAGGCGCGGGGTCACCAACGAACTCACGAGACGGTTATCGTGTCTCCGGTCCGTTCGGTCACGTTCGTCTCCTCTACCTTCCTACAGATCTACACCATTCCCCCTCCTCGTTTTCTATAAACGAAACAACCTCGCTTTACATTTTTCCCACCCATTCCGAGAACCTCGATGCCCAATGATTACAATAATCATCCTTCGACACGGACGAAACCGATAGTCGGAGTTACGGGAACACGAAATGTAAAAAAATAAAACAGACAGCCAAGACGTCAGAGCATCAACTAGGTTTTTTTTTCACCGGAAACGAGATCTCATCCCGGCTGAAGGATAAAACGCGTGCGGGTTCTGGAGACGAAGGAAAGCGTAAAAAAAGAAAAATGAAATAAATGTCATTGTCTGGTCTCGAGCGGGGAGATATATCGATGTGTGCGCGACAGGAAAAGCCTGTTGAATTTTGAATGTCGATCTCCCCGGTTGCCTCGAACGCTATATCCACTGTGCTCTCCTCGTGAACGTTGTCATCTTGCGGCCTCCTCGTATATATAACGATTGGTATTCTCGCGCCTTCGCTTTCTCTCGCGCTCACACAAGCGTTCGCACGTACACGCGCGCACGGAAGGCATCAACCGACGGCAGAATTCGTGAAACCCCCGGCGTATCTTCGCCGTTTCTCATCCCTCGGCTTTCTATCATATTTCAAGCTCAGCGTTTCTACGCCCGGTGGACTCGCCAGCCGCACGCTGCTTCTATACGCGCCACGGGATATCTCTCGCTTTTGCTTTTCTGCGACTATCGCGCACAGCGAGATCTTTCTTCGTTCTCTCGGCTCTTTCTCTCTCTCTCTCTCTCTCTCACTCTCGCTGTCTCTTTCCCTCTCCGGCAACTATTATGTATAGTGAAAACTCTCAACTACGAAATCGCGGTTAAGTCTCACTCGCACCGCGCTCTCCGCCCTTCCTCACGTGGAACATTATTTATTCAACTAATTGCGGGGCTCTCGGGCCAGCCGCGAAGCCATAGCGAAAACTTGCTCGAGACTGATATATTTAATGAGTACGAGACGGAATACCATCCCGGGACAGACGGGTCTTCGGAAGAATTTACCGAGGAAAAAAAACCATCGGAGCGACAAACAAGTTTCACCAATGCACGCTCCTACCGCAAACTTGCTCATTTCGAATAATTGTTATTCAGCTAATTGACGAGTCACGCGAAAAATATAGTATTCGACAAAAAAAAATGTTTTTCATTGAGAAATGTTTATCTTCAAAATGATTTGCAAGAAAAAGAAAACCAAATAATGAATCTTAGAACGATGTGAATTCCGAGACTGATTGCAATTTTCGAAATATCAACCATTCGACACTCGCTGAAAAAACCGGTCGACCTGATCTTCAAAGTCACCAACCCGACTTTACAATGTTCGCGTGAAAAATTACGAGAATTCACCGTACGAGATTTTTCGGAAAATCTGCTAACCAAATGGTTGTCGCAAGGGGTCAATTTCATTAGCATACGAATGGGAAGTGAAACAATTACCATCGATATATGCAAGTGCGATGTTTCGCAGGAGGTGCGTACATGCAAGATCGAGAATCGTTTCCTCTCCGCCCCTCTCGTCGAACAATTATCCATTCAGCACGCCCAGCATGGATTCCTTCGACGGCAGCGGGGGGTCACGGACGGAAAAATCAATTAATACCAAAACGCCCCCGCTCCGTCCCTCGTCGCAGGGTAATTGGCGCGGGAATGCGTTTATCGAGGCATAAACTGCGGAAGGGGCTGTTGAAGCTGACTACAGTCTCTGCGGGTGGGTTGCGGATGGATCTCGCCGATGCACAGACGCAGGGGATATACTACTTGCCGCCCCGCTGCTGGCTCGTGCAGCTCACCGCGAGGGGTTGGGATATATGCAGCGAACTACCAACGCTCGCAGGGGCATTGGCGAACGAAAAAAAAAAAAAAAAAAAAACAACATGAAAATCGATACAATCTTCCATCTGCTAATAATAGGAGGCTTAGCCTGACTACGTGCATTCATCGATGTGATGTGCGTCACGAGAATATAGTGTCCATGGTTCAGGGGATGGTCCTGGTTCGTATTCAATCCCCCCGAAGAGACTTGTGCAATCCGCGCTCCGGCGGCTAATTCATACTGAATAGTCGGAACCGCAACCCTTCTCGATCCACTTCTCGTTTTCCTCATTGTCGTTACTTATCGATCCCTCGATCTTTCGATTGCTTTCTCTCTCTCTCTCTCTCTCCGATCTTGGAACGTATTTTTTGCGTTGGGGTTTCGGAATTTTTAGCGAGCCATTGTTTCGCGGAGCTTTTTCGCGGGAACGACATGAGGACCCGTCGTCAAATGAACGAGAATGGTGCTTGCGAGGGAACAATGCATGCGGGGATTGTTGGCTGTACGAGAAAACAAAACAAAGGAATTATAAAAAAAAGACGTGACAACACTCGAGCAATCGATTCAGGGCATTTTTTTGAAGTTTCGAGAAATCCTGTGGAATAGAGGATTTAAAAAAAAAATTATCGTTTTCCCGATTCATCGCCAACTCGACTGACTCATTCTCATCATCGACGAATTTTGCAGTGAATCCTGGCAAGCTAACATTATTCCCGTCGCCTCTGTTCTTTGTCCTATCCGCCCCGTTGACTTGGTGACGATTCCTCCAGAAATACGTATATTCGAGACCGCCCGAGGTCGGTGCGACTAAAAGAAGTGAAAAAAAAATAAAAAAATGTCAAGTAGTATACGAAAGTTCGATACGCGCCGGTATCGAGACGCGAAGACGCGAGGGCGTCGAGGAAGGCTCGTCGCAAAAAGAAACGGGAAAAAAAAAAGAGAAAAAACTTCCAAGCGAGAAAGAAACGCGGGAGCGAATACTTAACGAGTAGCGGGGTGTGAGAGAAAACTCGACTCTCTCTGCCTCGATATGCGAGGGGGAAGAGAAACGAGAGAAGATGTCGGTCGAAGGTTCGGGGGAAGGAGCCGAGTTGAGAGAACCAAGCGCGAAAGGCAGAGGCCTTCGACGAAGCGCGAATTAATTCAACGCACAGTTCACTCCGTCCTTTTCCCTAGATTCTTTCTCTCCCTTCCTCACGTATCTTCCTTTTTTTTCTTTTCTCTCTACAGCTTTGCCCCCTCGCAGCGCCCAACGCCACTGAGAGGGTTCGGAGGACCCGGAGGCTCTCTATACCGTCGAGGGATATAAAATGCCGATGCTACGCCGAGGCGCAGGCAGCAGCGAGGAGAGCCGAGAGGGGAAAGAGGATAGGGGAAGGGACGCAATAGCGAGAGGGTTCCCATAAGAGAGGGAGAAATGGAAGCTCGACGAGGAAACACCGCCACCATTCCTCCTTCCCTTTCCCGCCAAAGCTCGGAAAGTCCGGGGGAGTGAACGAGGGAGCGCGAGGGGGATGAAACGCGGACTTCGGGCTACCGGTGGAGTTGAGTGTACACGACGAGGGAGGGAGAAAGAGGACGAGGAAGATGGTATACGCTGTGGAGGATCGTACAGGCGGCGTAGCATATATATATGTATATATATATAGATATATATATCCAGTATATACAGTTCGTAGTAGTCGAGAAGGGAGGATTACTGTAGAAGAGCAACTAAAGGAAACGCAAGCGAGAGAGGAAGTCATATGTACTCTATGTACAGCTTGTACATCGAAACTATGTACAGGCGGACATACACATCTAAGAGACGGAGCAGCAAGCTTAACGGTCCCATTGCGTGCAGGTGGTTCGCGTCTGATTTCCGGGCCTAGCGACTATTAGACGCTATTAAGGGCGCTTCGCGGGGCTTAAGGGTGATCGGTGGTACGACTATCGAGACCCCGCCGTATACCTCGCGATCGCTGTTTCTCGACGACATCGGGACTACGAGACTACACGGTAACTACCGCATCGTGTGTTACTTACGATAACGTGTATTCGGGATACATTGTTTAGCGTGTTCGGGATATTATTTCGCTTGCAAGATTTCCGAAGGATAAGAAATTCCTGATCGCGAAGAACCAAATTGTCGAATAATGACTGTACATGAAAATTCAGATGGCAAAGTAATGTTCACTGGATATTCTCCGTGCCGCAATCGGGCGAAATGCTGCTTTTGATGATATCGGCAACAAGTGCGATTAACATCGAGTTGTTTAGCAAGTTTCAATAAGCGGAGCCTTCAGGTTTTAGAGCTTGCAATTGAACTCCTTTGCTACATCCGTGTGTAAACACTAGACGAGTCTATTCCAGTACATCGATTTTGTTGAGAAAATGAAAAGAATATTAATGCGAGCCGAAGTGCCGAATCAGCAAAGAGAGAGCTGCATGTATGCGGTCTTTGAAGATTTTTATCTCGGCACGATGTGAACCTATTGATTAACACCAAGTTTCATTAAATCTCACGGTTCCTCTGTTTGTTCTTTCAGAAGAATTTTCTGGGATGTCAGAAGAGTTTTTCTCCGTGCATCGTTGCGTTTGGACCAAAATCGGCATTAGCGATCGATTTTAATTCAACACTCGACGTGTCTGCGCGAATGATATATCCATCAGAAGCAGGTCCGTTTAGTCCCTTCCAAGTCTCGGCCTTAATGTTCCGCCAACGCCATTCTACTTTTTTTTTTTTCTTTTTTTCGTTTCCCGTCTCGCGGTTACCCTAGCTGCTTTTCATTCCCGGTGGCGCACACTCTCGCCACAGTATTTCCCATCCACGACGTGGCTCTTCTCTGATGGTGTTGGCTCAGGGGATACCGTCGCACGGAGGTCGCAGCGCTGTTCATAGAACGGTACGAGCCACCCACAACCCCGAGGGAAAACGCGCGCTACGGAAGAGACGTGCAAGGGGATGGAACGGGGAGAGACGAGGGGAAGGGATGAACAGTTTCGCGAGGGATATATCCCAAGCGCGGAGAACCACCAGCCAGCCAGCAGCCAGCCTCCCTTAACAAGCAACAAGGGTGGAGAATTAATGAGAGAGGGCGCTCGGGCAGACACTTGTGGCTACCGGACCCCCCCTAACCACTCTCGAGCCCCTTCGTCCTCGCGGTAGTTTCCTCGCCGAGCGACGGCATCGAGAGCATCCTGCGAGAAAAACAACCCTCGAACTTTTACGCACGTAGGGCGAACGGTAGTTACACGATATATATATATACCATGCATATATATATATATATATATACAGGTAGAGCTTTTAGCCAGACTGTAGTAACTGGGCGGTGGAATGGATGGGGGAAAGAAAAGATAAAAGTGTAGCAATAACCGACGCGGCTTACGAATGAAATCAAGGAGACTCCGAGAGCTGTGAAGAATCGTGACCTACATAAACATTAAAATTATCGAAGAATCCTGAAAACAATACTCGGTATATTCGTCTGGTATGATATCAGACACTCGTATGTTATTTCTGTAGTTTAAATTAGAATTCCAAAAAAAGGATAGCAACACAGAAATTGAAGAATGCCCAATGTACATTTTTTTAAAATCGATTATAGAAGTAAAAATGTTGGATTTTGTAAGCAAACAAATCGTAAAGTCTACAAAAAAAATTACAAAAAAAATGAGGAATGAAAACGTATAAAGAAGCGTAACAAATTTCAACTACTATTCCACCGCATATTTAAAAACGGCAATCGTACTCCGTAATCGTTCTGTATCGTAGTTCGATAAACATTGTCAAACGATATATCACCGTTGTGTGAACGATTATGAAAAAAAAAAAGGAAAAAAAAAACAAACAAAAAAAAACAACCGTAGAGGCTTTTCATAAAAAAAAAACGAGCAAAAACCCACGCGACGAGTATCGGTAGAGATTTTCGCTTCGGAAAAGTTGTGAATCGAGCGTGTAAAATCGAGTGGATTTTCCGGGGTCCGGATCCGGCGCTCTGTACAAATTAACAAGGGTTATATGTGCAACGAGCGATATGTGTATAACGCTCGTGCGTGTGAATACGAATGCGTGTGTGGTATACGCGACGGTAGTCCCGTCTGATTTTGCTGGCGCGAATTCTCGCGTTGTTCAACCCCGGCAATTCAATGGAAAGGGATGGGCGCGCACAGCCGCACCGCCCCCCCCCCCCCCCTCCCCCCTCCCCCCTGCTTGTTGGCCACGGTACCGCGCGGATGAAACACACAGCCGAGGCTGAGCCCGTGTGCGACCCGCAACCAGGGTGCGGCATAGCGGCCGGCCGACTCGACACGCAGTGTGAATTTTAATTAAAGCAATTAAGCATGCCTCCATAGCGGCACATTAACGCGGGCGATGCATTCATGGGACGGCGTTTCGAAAACGAGAGCTTGCATGCGGCATTCGCGGTGGTACGCTGGAGAGGACCGTGTGTCACACATGGGACATGGGTATATGCGCGCCTGCCAGAACCCACTCGCCGAGATCCATCGTCTACTCTAGTGCGTACTGTGTTTAGTCATCGCGACGGACTACCTGATTCGGATGGGGATGAGATTAATCGACAATTCACTCGAATTATGCCAGGGATTCAAAACCCCGAAAGGACAACTACAATATCGAGCCTCGCCCGCATTTTCACCCATTATCGACATTTTTTTTCAAGGTCAATTACATATATGTTTCCAAGATTTCTCAAATGACGATCGAGAAGAAAAAATGAGTCACGAAAAAAGAATACTCAATGTCAAATATCTCGTAAGGCTCGAAGAAATAAAGACGATTTCGAAAGTATGCGAGAAAATGCATTTCTTTGGAGTGGAATACCGTCGTGTACGTGCACTGTGCCTCAACAGTTGCAGTCTATTACGCGATGAACAGAGGTTGTATACGGCCGTCGTCGCGAACCGCGAAAATATATTACAAGTGGATAGCTCTGCAAGGAGCTCCGGTAAGGAAGTGCGAAACGAGAGAGAAAACGATAGAAGTACGAGGATGAAGCGCCGCGAGCGCGAAGGTAAGCGTGCAGTTTGTACTTCGCGGCTGTCGGCAAAACAACGAAGATTGTGGAAAAAACGAGAGGGAAATGAGGAGAAACTGTGCGTACAGCAAAACGCTGTGGAACGCTTTCCTTCGGTGCGTTGACCCACGCACATAGCCCTCTGTTATATTTGCATACGCTGACCCGCTTCGGGGATCTCCCAGAGTCAAACGGGAGGCCTTGGCTCATCTCGTATTGTTGTGCACATCCCCGACTCTCGCCCCTTTGTCCCTCGACCTTCGTCTCGTCCTCGTCAATCGCTCAACACTTGTTAACGCACCGGGTTTAGACGCTTAGTTAATTGCCGTGCTTCGCGTCTACAACACCAGATATTGCAACGGCGAGACAGTTTGGATTCGATTATGCGGCGAAGGATTAGGTAATCCACGCGAGGGGACGAAACCCCACCGTTTGGTCTGCACGATCGTGAATGCACAAACGGCGCCGGCGCTAACCTTATCCCGTACGATAACATCGACACGCGTTGTTATATCGTAAGCTTTGAATTATCTAAAACGAAAACACCGTCGAGACTACGAGCCTATTAGTCAGATTAACAAGAATGTAAACCTTCACCTCGGGCTTTTTCTAGTTAGCTTGTAATACGGCCGGTCTCGCCGGCGGTGAAAAAAAATTCGCGGTCATGAGAAATATGTGTCTGCGTGAAAAAAGAATGAATTTCACGTACCTAAAGATTGGTAGATCCGTGTCGTCAGCTTTTGGCAAACCCGGAATGAGATATATATACATATACATGTATATATTTTTCTTTTTTTCGACGTCGCCTCATTGTATCGAAGTTAAATTCGTCGCGGGCTGAAATGCACTTGACAATAAACTGTCCTCCTTCCACGCGGGGTCTTTGCTAGGTAGGTTATGTTATGTGGCTCCCGAGCGTAAGCCACATCGCCGAGGTCTCAGTGTTGTACAACAATGGAACGCTCGAGCGAGCGCAGCACTTTTACGCCGTACGTACGTTATACGATTTTTCGGCAGTTATGTTACAACTCTCGACGTTCTCGCGCCTCCGTTACTACCGGCGGGTACTTCGGGTGCTTAAGCGCAATAATACTCCCGCGACAAGAGCGCGGAGGGTTTCGGTAGTTGGGAAAGAGCCAGGCGAAATCCGAAAAGACGTGTCTGGACGGATACCAACTCGCTAATGTTCCTATAGGTGCCTATGCGGCCTCACTCCGTCCCATCTCTCGCCGTCCCTCCCGTAAGCGTACACCGCGGCAACACACGAGATCCCGGCATACGTGTGTGTGCACGCATGTATAATCTGCCCCCAATTCGCCTTGGCACTTTGACTAGGGTGCACATTGCACCCTCGCATTAACGGAACGTACTCTGTATACGGGAATTTCGGTCCACAATTAGTCGAGGGATCGATTGGCTAATTGGATGTGATTTTTACGTCGCGATGATGGGCTAACCGGAATCGAAGATGAGCAACGCGTTATTGTTTCGTTCATCGGTTGCAACAGTAATTCGTAGACGAAATGCTTATTACAAAAGTTTTAGGCTATAGAAACCGTTTTTTTTACAAATCGAGTCGAAAATCAAATAAATATTATAATTTTTAACACGGACATGTGTAGGAGATATAATTTGTTAAATTAGCAAACTACGTAATTTGTAGACTGAATAAGGTGAGAATATCTTAAATTATTTCTCCCGGCGAAAAAAGCCGCAGCGACATCTGGCCGTGATCCGACAAAGTTCTTTCACGTTCGTGACCGAGAGGTAACGCGGTCAACTAACTTACCGACGACCCGAATAGATACTCTCCGTTTTATCGGCAATGGCATGCGTCTCGGAACTGATAAGATGATCCTCTCACTCGCCGAAAATACCGACAATAAGGTTGCATGGGATCTAAATTTTCCCAAAACCGAAGGGTGCGAAAAAAAAAAGAATTGAACGAAGTTACATCACGCGCGCATTACCGAAGAATCAAACAAGTAAGCGCCGCGTACACTTGGCGGGCAAACTAACCTTACGCGAACTCGCGATGTCAACATAGAGAGGAAAAAAAAAGAAAACAGCGAAAATATTGACCCTTAGGCATTCATCGAGATCATTCGTTCGAATTCGCCCGCACCGACATCCGAGCGAGCCGCCAGCAGAGAAATGTCATAATTCGAGATGCATCCAAATCGGTTAAGAACTCGTAGGCACACTTGCATTAGCATCTATTTCGGGTCTAACTCAATGTGTTAATCGGTTATTTATAACACTGCAGTGTGCCGTTTTTCCAGCTGGTCGGCAGATTGCAAAACGCCCTTCGATACAAAGTGCACAGCGGCTGGTTGTTTATATCAATTAATTAATTAACAAAATGCCGCTCGGTTGACCGATCGACAACGACGACGAATTCACACGCTCATCGATAATCGTTTAATCATGGACGAACTTTGGTTTCGTCTTACCAATCAGCTGGAAGTACTACAGGTATTTGTTTATTATCAATTTTTTTTTTTTTTTTTTTCAGGGTGACAACATTTCTATTGTCAGTCATTTTTTTTTCGGTAATGACAAGTGTGTTAGATAGTTAGATCGAGTTTTGACATGAGTAACACTGCGACAGGTCGAAGGTTCCGTAGCTCTTCAGAACGGACAACAGTGGATATCTGCGCTTTTGGCGCAAATTCATCAATTTCTGAAGAATGCCTATAGCGAAGAGTTTAGTAGGCAAGTAAAGGACATCGGACATCACGTGCGTTCATGGATCGAACGATTATGGGAACAACTTCAGTTTCAATTTTACTCATTGCAATTCAATTCGAGAGCGCTCTATCGACAAATGGGCAATCTCTGCTTCAGCGACGGTAGTAAATATTTTACCGTCTCGTCACGACCACCGTCGTAGGCTTGAGCAACGGCGGATATTCATTGAGAATTTCTTTGCAGTTTCGAGGAGAGAAGTAGTTTTTTGTCTCGCCGGCTTGGGCATCGGCACACTCATAGGATACAATATCGGATTGTATTGGAGACAAATGCCGCGGAAAGTACAATACATGAAGGCCATCATGTGTCATCATTATATCGGAATAGAGGTATTGGAAAGTGTTCGAAAAATTATACGAGTTATGTAATCGCCAAAATTCTATTTTTACCCATACATTCATTTTGTGCTTTTTTCAATTTTTTAAGATTTATTTTCTGGATTATAATGCTTGGTAACAAAAAATTGTCAGTGGAAAAAACAAATTTTGAATACCACTGTCAATGGGGTGGTGTTAGTGAAAAATTTCGTATCGGTAAATAATTTGCAAGAAAATTCTATTTTGTTTAGGGTTCAGAACTGATAGAATATCGCGACAAATTTATGTTTGTCTATTCCACATAGTAATGAGAAAGGAAAATACTCGATTTGAAAAACGTACAATTACGGAAAACTGCAAAAAATCTTTGTAGTATTAAAACAATGAGGACAGTCATAAAGTTGGTGCATTAAAAACAATGTATTACTATCAGGGTGTTTCAATGGTAGACGATGCGGAAGTCCCGACGATTCAGAGATCGAACGAATTATTGATACAAGTTAAAGCGGCCTCGGTGCACGCGGTCGACGCGAAAATCTGCTCCGGTTACTCGAAGGTCTACAGAAGACTGCTAAACTCCGGAGTGAGTATATCAAATACATTACCATCCGATCCGTTTGATCGCGAAATTTGATAAAAACTCGCGTGTTACTTCGTTCGTCCAGCAACAAAAGGAATTGCCGGTTGTGCTGGGCAGAGATTGTTCGGGTGTCGTAGCCGAGATCGGACAGAATGTTCTCGGCTTCGACGTGGGTGACGAAGTCTTCCTCGCAATTCCTTCTTGGGCTCCCGGCACTATGGCCGAATACATAGTGGTGACCGAGAGTCAAGTAGCTAGAAGGCCAAAACTTATTACTTTCGAAGCATCCGCGTGTTTGCCGTACAGCGGGTGCTTAGCCTGGGATGCTGTGGTCAACAGATCGATTATCGGAGAAGGCAATGCCAAAGGAAAACGGTAATCATAAAGCCAATAAAATTCTTTCATTCATATCTAGAAACTCGAAGAAAATGAACAACGAAATAATTTGTTGCACGATTCTCAGTTCAAATAACGTCGAACTCTGATCGCAACAAAAAAAAATTGTTTGAAATTTCTTTGATTTCTCAACAGGATTTTGATATACGGTGCATGTTCCCCGGTCGGCTGTATCTTAATACAATTAGTGAAACTATGGGGCGGTCACGTAACCGCCGTTTGTAAATTGGACGCTTCTAGAGTAATACAAGCATTGGGTGCTGACTTTATAATATCTCTGGACGAGTCGAATATCGAGAAGGAACTTGCTCTTCACGAGAGGTATTCTTTAAACTGACAATTATTGTTTTAACTGTTATTAAAAAAATGCAACGTTTTCTCTATAATCCCATACCTTATTTCAGATATCATGCTATTTTTTATACCGGAGGTGAGCTTAATGACGATTGTACACTGGAGAAACACTTACTGCCAAATGGATCACTCGTTTCTACAATGCCCGAATATCTTACGTCCGATTCGCTAGGATTTGTTTTTGGAAATCTTTTCGCCGGTTGCGTTCGTATCAAGCTTTTGCTACAAGTACGTCAAACTTCGTTTCGAAATTGCTCAGATTTATGCTCGATCTAATAACAAATTATTTGATTACGCTAATTAACTGAAAATGCGATTAACATAATTATTGTGATCTCCATTTATCAGTATATGTTCGGCCGCAACGGTTACCAATGGAAAGAGGGCTCGAGAATCAACAGTTCGTATCTCGAAATCTTGCGGGAGCTCGTCGACGCCGATCAGTTGCAGTGCGTCGTTGGTGCTGCGTTCCGACCGAATCACATCGAGCAAGCTTTGACGCACGTTCTGAGCTCCGACGCTATTGGAGGCACCATCGTTAAGTTTCAATGACGAATCGTTCGCGCGCGTATCGAGTGCCGGCACGGCTCGTTCCGAGGAGCCTGAACAAAACGGTGCCGGAATTCAAGACTGATTACTGTCACGAATTTGCACAATTTTCTATCGAAACTCCCGACCTACTATAACGCTTACGAACTTACATTATCGATACTTTTGAATTCTCAGACCTCGTTCGTTAGCATAAATTCACGAAGAATGGAAAAATGGGGACTCGATAAGCGATTGAATTAGGTATTAGTCAAATTTTATTAATTCGAGTCAAAGATTGTAAAATGAAGTAATCAGTCGCGTTATAGTGGTTAACGGGATGTTAATGCAACGGAGGAAACGCGCGAATGAATACGAGACGGTATACCAGTTGACTGAGTGCTAAAACATACTGCTGATCAACGAGAAAGTAAATCGGTAAATAAAACGGGCTGCCACACGAGAGTCGGCGGACGATTTTTTTTTCGTCTCCGTTCAAAGTGCGCTCAACACTACTTGTAACATACGATGCAAATAGCGGCCGAAATTAATTATAGTTAGTTGTACCATAACGTAGACGACAGGAGTCCTTATGAAATGGGCGTTGTTAAGTTTATTATTGAAGAAAAAAATGAAGAAAACACAACGTAAAAAAGAAAAATGTTTATAATCTATTTTATCAAATAAATTAATGGCAATGAATTTTCATAGCGTCGTGAGAATACATTGATGAGACCATTGGAACTTTACGTGTGGTGTACATTTTTACGAATACCGTAGATTTTCATATAAGTTTAACATTGATACCGATTCTTGGAGATGATTACTTTGGTTTTCCACGGAATTTTGCACCGCCAGCGGCCTTTCCTCTCTTCGCTGCACCTTTTTTGTTGTCCTCAGCCTATTGTGAGTGAATATAAACATCAATTTATATCATTACTATTCAAGGATTTTGATTCTGAGTTCACTGAAGTTGAACATTTTCAGATGAGATTATCGATGGAAATCATAATTATTTGAAAAGTGATTTTACTTTATTCTTATGAATTTGACAATCTAATGCAGGGGTCAGACTTACTTTGCGTTTCGTTGACGGTGTGGTGGACAAAACTTTGAAGAATCCATCGAGACGACCCTGCGTAGACGTGTTTCGGGCTTTGAGCAATTTTTTCGCGCCGTTCCGTATTCTGTCTTCGGCGAATTGTTTATCGCCGCAGAGATACTTTACCAAACCCTCTTCGTCGGGCTCGTTCCATTTCAGCTGCAAAACGACGTCGGGATGAAGATTAAAATGCAGACATGCACGAAGAATACCTCCTTTTGCGATGGATCTCAGCGACTCTTACATCTATTTCGTCGGCATTCTGTATCTCTGGTTCCATGAACAGAGCTCTTGCTTGTTTGTAATTCCAGTCTTCGGGCACGGGGTATTTCTTCGTGTCCAAATTCTCGATAATTTTCTCCAACGAACGATGAGCCTTTATCAATTCTATCGCTCTCTTCGGTCCGATTCCTTTGATAGTGCCCGTGTAATCGCATCCGAGCATTATACAAAAATCGATAAACTGTAACGCGAAACAATTAATGACTCACAACAGCATTTTCGTTTTTTCATGGAACGAATCGTTATCAAAATATCCAACGCGAGTTTTCATCGTATAATATCAGTGGTATTGAAACGCAATTTTTATTTTTCATAATTCTAATTAACAAATATCTTACCTCTTCCTTGCTCAGTTCCATTTCTTCGAGAACCTTGTCGAGATGGAATTCCTGAACGGGCATTTTTCTTGCTTCGCTGAAAGTGAGATGTCTCAGGAGGACGTTGCTACCAAAAGTCAGAGCGTCCATATCTTCGGTTGCGACGGCGTATACTTTGCCCGCTTTGACCAGAGCCGCGCACTGGGCTTCAGCTTCGCAGGGCGCCTAATAATGATAGTTTTTCTCGATGATAAATGACGATAATTTCACAGTTCCGTGAAATACATGCCAAGATTCCATCTTGAGGTACATTTTCACCCATATTTTGATATCTTCAATTCGCACGAGAAAGATTGTAAAAAATACATTATAATTTACACGCGATAGCTGAGGGCATCGCTTTTCAATTCTTGTCAGAAAAATTTGTCCACTGTGCATCTTTTGATTACATGAATTGAATGACTTATGAAAGTGTGAGACTCGATTGTTATCTCGGCATAATATAGTACATAGAAAAACCTGTTGCAAATTTAGGCATTTAGTTCTCGATTCAGATTTGTCATCCGACTACTGAAAAACAAGAAATCCATTGAAAGGTCAGCTACAGGCATTACTAACATTAACAAATGGAACCCCCATGAGCGTCAAGAGTTGTTTCGCCTCCTCTGCATGTGTGCTCGTCACTTTGACGAGGCGTCTGTTGAATTTTTCTATATCCTCCGCATTGCCTTAAACAAAAAGAAAATCGTAAATAAAATGAAAAAATGATAACTCATAAATATTAATAATTTTTTTAAATAAAATTAATGAATATTGTGTAAAACCTAAAACAATTTAAATCATTAAATCTACTGGCACTAGCAATTACCGGCTTCCTCTGCGGCTTGCAAAGCCTTCTGTGCCTCGTCTCTTCTCTCCGCTCTTTTAGCCAGTTCCCCGCCTTTCAAATTAGGCGGCTTGCCGTCAAATACGTATACTGGCTTTATTCCGTTTTCTACCAATCTTATGGTGCGATAAAACGTACCCATCAGATGACTGTAATAAAAACGAAAAAATAAAAAAAAACATAGGATAAATCAATAAAATTGTCGGGTAATTATTTTCTCACAAATGTACTTTTACACACTACTCGCCTTGTCGTTTCGCCATCGGACGACGTGAGTTGTGCTCCTTCGGAGCGTACGGCTATGAGGAATTGGTAGAGACACATAGAAGCATCGATGGCGATTTTACGACCTAATTTTTTTTGTTTATAATAAATTTTAATATATCAATAACGCAACAGGTTCTGAAATTTTTCTTTTCTAAAAAAGAATACAATTTCACTTACCGAAATAATGTTTGAGTTCTTTTTCCTTGATAGCTCCTGGAGCGAGATCGGCGATGATCTTCGATAAGCCGAGAATACCCATTATCACAAAATTTACTGGAATCAACACGGAATAGCCGAAAAAAATCACAAGCGAATATACGAAATTCTTTGAAAACGGGACGAAGGTTATACGGCGATGCGGCGTTCGCAGTGTAAGTAAATTATGGCAGCAAGCACGTTGAGGGCCCCGGCACGAATAAGCTTTTTCCCGCCACTTTTACTCGCGCCACCGAGTCCCTCGGGGAACTCGGGACTACGAGCGCATTTCGTCAGCAGCAGAACCACCATCTTATCGCCTCTCAACAAGGTGTCTAATCGACTCTTCGATAATCGATTGTTTCGACTCTCATTTTCTTTCACAACCTCGCCGCCCGCCACACGTCTACAAAGAAACAAGCGGAAGCTCTCTTGCCATTGTACGACAAACCAACGCCACGTACTTCATTCCCCCACGAACGGATAACTACTCGATTGTTTTTTGAATGAAAAAACACATGAACGACATCGAGAATTCGGTCGGAGAGAAAACTCATGTAGGGTAATAACGAAATTGTACATTTCGTACTCAGACGCGCCGGTTGAATTACAAAATCGATGATCGAGTACGTTAATTGGGTGTTGCAAAAAAACACATTCCGCGAAAAATGAAGCCGTTTGAGTACATATTAAAATTTTTGCATTTCGCCAGAAATTTATCTTCCCGCTGTCAAAAGTTGAATGAAAAAAATAAAAAACAAAGAAAAACAATTTCTCTTTCGATCCATTCGACAGGTGGACATTTTCATGAACGGGGCGCATATACGTCGAACATGGTTGCGGCGATGCGAAGCCAACTTCATTCCGTCTAGTTGCGCTGTCGCGTCCTTTAATGCGGTTAACCGTTTACCGAACTGATTTTGCCACTTTTTTGGCCGATGTTTTGACCCGTTTTTAACATGCTCAGTAGTTACGCGAAAACTCGAGAGTTACGAAGTTCGAGCTGCATACATGTTTAGAATACGGGAACGCGACTGATAGCGGGCAGTGGGGTTTCGACGATATAAACTGCGAACAGTGCCGTGTGACCCGACAGATATATTTGCTTTATTGATATTTTGAGTGTCATAGGCCTTGCGGTGTCTATGCATATCCTGAGGTAACAATTCACATATATTTCGTTTAATATTACAATCGTTCGCAACAACAAAGATTCTCCTTGATCGCGAATCTCTCGACATTCGTATCGTTGGAGCTCTGCGAATTATAAATTTGTTTACGTTACATGTTGTGTATCTACGTCCACACCGCCGTCACATAACCTGGAAATTTTATGGGGGAAAAATGATGCATCCTGGCATATGTATTTTTCGGCGCTCGGACAAAATCAATTCGCGTCTTATCGATCCGACAACGGATTTCACGGCATTTCGTCTCGATTCTTGTAAAATCAATCGGACAAATGCACAATGACAAAGATTGCGAAGGAATCGCTCTAAATTCCATTGATCGCAGAGCTCCGACAATGATCTTTCGCACCATAGAATCATATTGTCGAACTTTTTGCATGTCGTTGGCGGGAGTAGCATTTTTTTGTTCAGATAATTTGTGTGTTATTGAAAAATCTATAGGAACGGTGTTGATACAAATTGGAGTATGATCGTTTACACGATAGCGACGATCCGATAGAAATGCGGCAAACATCTTTTCAGAAATTTGGAGCGTGACAACTTTAGGAATTTCATCATTTCAGTTTTTGAAAAATAAATAGTTGTTGAAATTGGCGTTGAGTCGCGTATCAAACTTTCAATAACCAGAATATTGTTGATCGTAGAAGATTTTACAAGCGGACATTCCGGTATTCCTGCATATACCGATTCATAAGGAAATTTGTGTTTTTCAAGGGAATCTGATTGTTGTCATAAAAAATTCAAAGTTCGAGGACAATAGAAAAAAGTTGATTATTTTGCGAGTATCATGACAAGACGGAGCATTATTTGTTTACTTCTTTATTATTTATTTATTCATATATACGAGCTCTTGTCCACAATTTATTATTACGTTTAGTTTATGCCACAAATGAAAATTGATCTTCCGAAGTTTGTACGTCAACAGAGAAAGTGTATTAATGTTGCTTTTGAATTTTTTTTGTACAAGATAGTTTCAAGTAATTCTAATTCAAATTTATTTTTCTCTCCAATAACGTTCATCACTATGAAATGTTGATCGATCGAATAGACAATTGCTACTATTTTGCAAAGAAAATTGAGAAAACATGTTTATCTGTACAGACGTTTTTTTCCAAGGCTTTTACTAGAGTCGATAGTCTTGAAATAGCGATACTTGATTAAAAATTCAATAAAAACTGTTACCACAATCTTCTCCTCTATGACTTGTATTTCTTAATTTGTAAGAATTCAGATTTCAACTAATACTCATGTAGGCAAAATGGCTTTGATATTCGAAGTTTGACCGTTTTGAATTTCTTCCTATGAAACCAAAAGCAAGAATTCTCAAAGCCCTGATGAACAAATAACGAAAATATATCCACATTGGATAATGTCATTTCAGGCGGCACAAATATATTTGTGTTACAGAATTTGGACCGTGTTCTAGGTCAAATTTTGGGATAAAGTATTTAATCTACCTGGTCCAATAAGCAGGCACCACAATGTCAGAAATAGTTTACCCAGCGGGGTGTCGATCCGTCACCGAAGATTTAGGTCCGGATGAACTTATCAGACGACTGAAGGTACTTTTATGTTTCTTCCCATAACATTTTTTTTTGTCATCGCAATTTTTTCTTCATGCAAGCGTGCAAGAGGAAAAACGAAATCTACAAAGTTTTCTCTTTTTGTACTCAGACTCTCGCTCACACGTTACAAGCTATGGGCCAGGACGAGGGAATGTACCAGCAGTACATCCCGCTAGCTCTCCACTTGGCGGAGGAACACTTTTTGATGCATCAAAGCAAAGACGTGCAACTCTTGATCGCGTGCTGCATAGCTGACGTACTCAGGGTTTACGCACCGGAAGCTCCGTACAAAGACGCGGATCAAGTTCGTTACATATTCATTCTCTCAACATTTTTTCATGCCTTCAGAGGGATATGAACATTTTCTCATTTTTCTTTCGTATTATTCGTCATCCTCGCAGGTAAAGACGATATTTCTCTTCTTGATCAAACAACTGTCGGGTCTGAAAGATCCGAAAGATCCAGCATTCAAAAGATACTTTTATCTGCTCGAAAATTTGGCGTACGTCAAATCCTTCAACATGTGTTTCGAGCTCGAAGACTGTCAGGAAATTTTTTGCGCGCTGTTCTCGCTGATGTTCAAAATCGTCAAGTGAGTATTTTTATTTCTCGAAGATTTTTTGTTTTTAGCACTTCATATGAAAAAAATTATATAGATCATTGTTATTTCGCGAGCTTTCCTCCTAGTTTGATAGTAACGCAATTAATCTACCAATTACAGCGACGAGCACTCAGGAAAAGTAAAGAGTTTCATGCTCGACGTACTGTGTCCTCTGATAACCGAATCCGACATCGTTAGTAACGAATTATTGGACATTATTCTAATGAATATCGTCGAACCAAATAAAACGCAGAAAAAGAATGCTTATCTCCTCGCCAAGGAGCTTGTCATCAAATGCAGCGATACCTTGGAACCGTACCTTCAAGCGGTGAGTGTGAATTCAACATGAATAATCTCCTAAATCGTGTTGTCGCGAATTCTCGACTTTCCTACGCCGGAAAGATATTACAAAAGACATTTCTAAACTCGTATTTCCCTAGTCGACTCTAACGTAGCAATAATTTCTTCATTCGATGGAATAATCTGACATTAACAGGATGACTTTCCAAAGGGAATTCGTCAGTTTGCATTGCTTGATCGGACGCGAATGCACGAAAAATATTTCCATTCAAATGAATATCTTTTTTCCTCAAAACAGTTCTTCAATCACTTCCTGATTCTCGGTCGCGAGGAAAAAGGTTTACAAATATGCAAGAAAGTCTACGACCTCATATACGAACTCAATCACATATGCCCGAGCGTACTGTTGTCCGTCCTTCCGCAATTGGAATGCAAGCTTAAATCCTCATTGGAATCGGAGCGTCTCGGTGCGGTGGCCCTGCTCGCGCGAATGTTTTCCGAAAAAGGTTCGCAGCTCGCGACGCAGCATACCCAACTGTGGCGCGCGTTTCTCGGACGTTTCAACGACGTGCACGTGTTGATACGCATAAAATGCGTACAATACTCGATGCACTTTCTTCTCAATCATCCGGAATTGCGGAAAGACATAACCGACACGCTGAAGCTACGACAGCACGATGCCGACGAGAGCGTGCGTTACGAGGTCGTTATGGCAATAGTGACGACAGCCCGAAGAGACTTCGAAGTTGTATCGGACAGCGAAGATTTGCTCGAATTCGTCAAGGAACGAACGTTGGACAAGAAGTTCAAAATACGCAAAGAAGCAATGTCCGGATTGGCGATGATATACAAGAAACATTTGCACGACGTCGACGTGCCGCAAGCGACGAAGAAGGCCGTTACGTGGATAAAGAACAAAATCTTGCACGGCTATTACATGACCGGTATGGAGGATCGTCTGTTGGTTGAGAGACTGTTGAACACTTGTCTCGTTCCCTATCAGCTCGCCGCCGAGGAAAGAATGAAAAAACTGTATCATCTTCTCGGCACGATCGACGATCACGCGTCGAAGGCTTTCGTCGAGTTGCAGAAACATCAGTTGGCCGTAAGAAGAGCCGTCGTCGAGTGGCTCGAAATCGTAAAGAAACCCGACGCCACGAACGAGCTAATGGCGAAGATTCTACAGATATCGAGATTCCTGCCGGATCCGATGAAAGTAATGGAATTTTTGCAAAAATTCAGCGCTCACATGAAGAAAGATCAAACGCTGCTTCAAGGCATGGAGACTATCGTGCAGCCGAACGTGTCGTGCAAAGATTGCGCGGAAACAATTAGCGCAGTGCTGAAGAAACTCGGCCAACCGGTCATGACGAATCTTTATTACAACACGATAAAAATGTTGCTGGAACGCGTTAGCTCGGTTATGATCGACGAGGAAGCTATCAGAGTGCTCATCGGCTACGTTCAAGATTGCTTGAAGGCTGGCAATGTTATCGAGGAGGTCGGACTCAATCCAAATAACGCCGGCGAAAAAGGACTCAGACTGCTGGTGGTGAGTAATCTATTTTCTTCAGATAATCTTTTTGTGAGGCAATTGTTGCGTTTAAAAAAAAAGGATTTCTGCGAATGGAACATTTTTCGTAACGGCGATATTCGCTGTTAATAAACGAGTAACTTCGATCCGCAGATGCTCTCGTTCGTATTCGGGCCGCACTTCCTTCACAACGACATCTTGATGCAACTGGTAAATCTCCTCGAGGTCGAGGACGAGATGGTCGGACCGTTGGTCCTTTCGATATTCACTTTTCTGGGAAAGTACAAACCACTGTGCGACGTGGCGCCCGACATAATGGATCTAATGGTACCGATATGCAAGAACTTCGCCGAGACCGGCACGCCGAAACAGGCGAAGCAAGCGATACGGTGTCTATTCGTCAACATGACCAACATTCACGACACTATCTTTCCCGAAATAATCGAAAGAATCAAGAGTACCCTGACTCCGACATCGGAATATTATCGAACGTCGATCGTCACACTCGGGCACATAGCGTACAATTTGCCCGAGAAGTATCACATACCGATCAAGAATATGGTTTCGAGAAAGGTAAATCAGATGTTTTTTTTCGTCTAAGAGAAATTCGAAAACAGAGAAATATTGGAGTTATCGTGCACATCATTCATATAATTTCATGCATAGTGACGAATTCAACCAATATTCTATCCGCATTACTGAATAAATTACGATGAAAACGTGTAATAATTGTCTTGCAGATAGTGAAAGAGCTGTTGGTAAAGGAAACGACCGAACAGACAACCGACACGATCGAGGGTGATTGGTGTAGAGAGGATCAACTACCGGAAGAGACGCGTTGCCGTCTGGAAGGACTAAAGTGCATGGCGCGCTGGTTGCTCGGCCTCAAAACGGACGTGCTGTCGGCTCAAAAAACGTTCCGAATGTTGAACGCCTTCGTCGTCAACAAGGGTGACTTGCTGCAACAGAATCGTTTGAGCAAAGCCGAGATGAGTTGGCTCCGTCTTCAGGCCGGATGTTCGATGCTCAAGATTTGCGAACAGAAAGGCGTTGGCGATCAGTTTACGGCTGATCAGTTCTACAACTTGTCGCAACTCATGGTGGTGAGTTATCTTGAATCGATATCACGAATTGATTAACCTTTATAGACTTTTTCTCTCTTAATTGGGTTCGTGACTGCTGTACCACGATTTAACCTCGGCAGAATATTATGAAATACGGTAAAAATGATAGAAATTCATACGTCCGACAACTGAATGAAGAAACGAATTTCATACTTAAATTAAAAAAATAATCATTACATCGATCAATTTTACTTGGACGGTAACTGTCATTGTAATATAAAATGTTATTTGTAGAAAAACGAATTGCGACGCAAATTTCCATTGTAATTAGAGTCTCCTTAAACGAAGTAAGTTATTTATTTTTGCAAATTGCTCCGTTAGGACGAAGTGACTCAAGTAAGAGAAGCGTTCGGTGCCAAGTTACACAAAGGGCTCGGCAGAGGAATTCCGAACAAGTGTTTGCCGCTAGACTTCATGGGATACTACGCGTTAGCCGGCAAAGAACAGGACAAGAGACTGAAGTGCCTGTTGAAGACACACATGCAGACGGACATCAACAAGAGAAGAGACTACGTGAAGACTGTCTCACTAGGAACAGTCGAACGAGCTATGGGTATGCGTGTTTTTCAGCAAACTTTTTCCAAACCGTTTACGATTACTTTATCCTAAAAAGAAAAATGGATGATTCGATCTTTTGTCGACAAACGATTAGTTTATCGGATCAATAAGTCACTCGATTTATATATATTAATTTTTTTTACGAAAAAAATCACTGCCATTATTAATTTCTTATCCCAGGTCAACTGCCTCACATTCTACCGGATTACATGCTGGTATTCGCAGTGCCGATACTGGCTCACGATCCCGAATTCACGAATCATCTGGATGTCGGCCAGTTGAAAATAATTCGCGCGTGTCTGTGGTTCATCCTCGAGCCACTTATTACCAAAAATGAATACTACTGTTACGGATTCTACAAGAATCTCGTGGAGAGAATGAAGAGTCACAAAGACGCTCTCAAGCCCGACGACGACAACGTAAATTTCGTGAGTTTATCTGTCGGCCTTTTCGTTTAGTATCGATCTTAAATCATACCCAATAATACAAAACGAGAAAATTGTTTTCTACATCGTCGATAAATAATTCACAGAAATTGTGGGCGGTATGTGATCTCGCCATGAACGTTATCTTCGAGAAAACAACGAACTACGACATGAAAGAGTTCCCGAGCGAAACTAGAATACCGACGATGTACTTCAAACGAGCGGAGGAGTTACTGACGAATTCAAAAACGTATCTGCCACTCGAGATGCAGATTAACATGACTAGTCCCAAGGGCAAGGGAGCGCATCTCAATGCACACTCGCTCAGCGATCGACCGCAGCGCCGAGCCAAATCCAAGCAACAGAAGGAAGCAGGCATCGGGCCTAACGAAACCGATGCAAGGGTAAGGCTTTACAATCTATTGCAATAATAATCGTTCATTGTTGTTTTTTTTGTTACATCATGCTGTTCCACTGCTGGGATGCGCATTCCGTTTTCTATGCCTGTAATAATAATAGTATCGAGTCGAGTTTGCTAGTACTCGAAAAATTATGGATTTCCAATATCTAGTTATTTTGAGTCGTATCTTCTCGTTTTCGTAACGCAACGTTTTTCATTAACAATGTCAAAAAAAACCATTGTTGAATTAGTAGAAATGTTCACAATTATAGTTTATTTTGAATCTGAAAGCAATGCAAATGCTGCAGTAGACTTTGATCTCATTACTAATCTCATTTATTAACCAGGATAATTATTTTTTTCTTTGAAATTTTGAGTATATCCGTAAAAAGATCGTTGGTTGCATAACAAATATAAAAAAACCCATAAAAAACAAAACTCCTAAGCAAAATGGAACTCTATTCTTTCAAGCTGCAAATTGGAGAAATGGAATGTATCGATGCGCAGGTAATAAATCTATCGACGAGTGCAGCGATTACTGTTGCGTTCGGATCAATATCGAGCCGCAATGGTTTATAATCGGAACCGAACAGTATCGAAATTATATCTTGATCGTTTTATCCTTCCAGCCCGCCGAAGCGTCGGAGACCAGGATTCAATTGCCAGGCATCGAGGAAGATGTATGTGGAGGATTGTTTATTTTCGAAGATTACTTCCTTTTTATAGCGTTTATTTACAGGCGTTTCTCTTTAACACAATTTTTTTTTTAGATCGACGAGCCGCCGGCGAAGAGGGCATTAAGGGAGTCCGACAAAACAAATAAATAATTACGGGAATGAATTCTATCGAGGCGGGACTGGTACGAGAGCGGGAGAGAGGGAAGATAAATGGGCTGCGATGATACTGCGGATAAGCGGAAAAAAGAAAAAAAGAAACACCTAAAAAAAAAAAGAATAAAAAGGAAAAAACAAACAAACACTTTACAAATTAGAAAACAGAATATTTTGGTTATGTACAACAATTAATATACTTAAGTCGTTCGCGTATTTCTAGAACGTAAGCTGTTAAGATTACAATACACTAACTTCGATCCATTTGACACGTGTCAACTCTTATCATTTTCTTTTTTTTTTTCTTTTGTTCTGTTTCATTTTTGTCGTATTTTTCTTTTTCTTTTTTCGAACTCTTCCTACGCATTGTAACACGCGTCGAATTCGCGAGTGTTAGAGCGCCGAGTGTTCTCATTTTCCTAAATTAAAGACTTGTCAAAGCGGAAATAATTCAGGGGATAATGTCTAAGGTTCTTTATTTTTTGTTTTCTTTCAAAGAGTAGCTGTCGATCGGTAGACGCAACTTCGCAAACTGTTTTCGTTCTTCAATCTCGCAACGCGCGAAGCGTCGAAATGAGTTTTCGCGTTCCGTCGACTATATGAAATAGTTATGTTTCGGATGATAATTTAAATGGATACAAATGTTTCGTTAAAAAAAAAAACCAAATTACGTTTCGTTTATCAAAGTTTCCTCGACAGCCGTCGCATTGTTCATTCAAAGACTTCGGGATTCACGAGATCCCGGAGATCTTATTATCCTCAAGATGATTTCTCTCGTTGATCATTCTGAGCAATGATTCTTTTCGTATTTATAACGGTCACCAATGTTTTCTCTCTTTTCGCGGAAATACACAACTTTATATCCGTTATTATTACCGCTGGACGAAGAATATATTCCGATTTTTTTTTTTTTTGTTTTTCTTTCTCGATACTACGACACAATTGTTTTTCGGTACGAGCCGTAAGTTAGAGTAGTGTACCACTCATAAATCATTGTACAATAAAATTTCAATGAACGACTATTTTAGACTTCGAGGAATATTCCAATATTATTTTGTCTTCTTGCGCGAGATTCTCTTCGGGATGAACGAGTGGAACGAATTCGCGATGAGAACAATATTGCTGTTTTCGATTGATTGCAATAGCATTGATATTGTACGTTTCGCGATATCTATTCGTATGATTTTCGTGAAATTGCACTCGCTTCCATTCGCATTTGAGTGTTTATCATTTGGGCGGGAGCTCAACTTATTGTGAACGCGCGACATCGTCGTGTCGAGACACTTCGACGAGAGAATATCTCGACGCGACGAACGATCCGCGTGGATCAATCCAATTTTGACTTTCGCACTCGTAGATAAAACGATATATTTCGACTAATCGTTCGGCAAAGCGATGATCTCGTTTGTATTCATCGCTAGCGCTCAAGCCAATTAAGACATTGATATGAACACTGATTTGTGATTTTTTTTTTAACATTCACTCTTTCGCAGCATCACAATTGGCTATGATTAATTTAGAACGCAACGTGAACATCGGACTTGATTGGCTCTAGACAGTTTTCAGTCGAAAACATCGGTAAAGAATTGATCGACAAATATAATTACACGTAAGGCGAAAGTAACGCTTCTCAAACCCTCACACTACCGAATTTTCACTCAACGAGAATGTAAATCAAAATAGAACGAAATGATGCTTAGTTAAAAAATTTCCAACACGGTTTTCGACCATTTTGCACGAGTCTAGTTCGTACGTTCTTTACGTTTTGCTTTCGCGTGTTTTGCTGATTTTTTAAAAAGTTCTTTCTTTCTTTTTCTTTTTTTTTCTAAACTATCACACACAACAATACGATGATGATTAGGTAGTAGATAAGAAAGTTTCGAAAGGCGCGTGAATGGGGCGAATGTGATTTTGAGTTTGTGAGAGAGATCGATTGAGATTACGATATAAAAATACACAATAGCATACAAGATTATTTCACCCATTACCTATCCACGGGAATTACAGTGCTGAGAAAACAAAATTTATTGTCATTGTAAAGTTTTCGATATACATATTATACATCGGTATGACTTTTGTACATCACGAGTGGCGAAGTTTCCCCATGAAACAAAAATCCTTCTTTGCAAAAATTGCGCCAAGAGCGCTGTGCAAAAACATTGTAATAATTCACGCTCTCATCGAACATTTCTAATCAAGCATTCTTTTGTAAATTGACATCGATCAGCAAGCATTCATGCGCGAAACGACTCGATTTTTCTCGGATTTGATCTGTGACGAAGTTATAAATTAGTTATGACTTTCTGTAGTTTCTGCGGGCAGGTAATGGACTATCGAGTATACAAGAATGAAAAACAAAAAAAAATGAAAAAAAAATATTAAGAAAAAAACAACCCAGATTATAATAGTCAGTGCTATCCATCTGTCGGTCTGTGACGTAAGCGAAGTATTGTATTGGTTCTATAATAAAACAAATCGATTGAAATATTTCATTTCAAGTGAAGGTCAACATTTTATTCGGAATACAATTATTGTTTTCTTTTTTGTTTATACAATTACTTTCTCTGCTTCGATCGCTGAGGTCCTCTTTTGCCCTTCGCGGCCATTGGCTTTCGGAAAGATTTGTTAGATTTTTGCTTCTGTTTGGTATTGGCGCTAAAAAAAAGAAAGAAAGGAAAAATCACGTATTATCCTCAATAGCAATGACAACGAAGTTTGTAAGAATTTTACTCACTCATATCGAAGCTTCTTTACACCCTTCTTGCTCGTATCGGTAAGATCGGCGGCAAACGAAGATTTTGATTTTCTCACGACTCCTGAAAAATTGTTTCATGCAGCAGTAGTTCAGTAGTAGCAGTAGTAAATCAATAATATGAAAGATAATCAAACGCAAAAAAAAAAACGATTTTCTTACCTTTCTTCGCGTTCTGTCGATGATCGTCGTCGATTACCGATCTGATCTTCTTTTGCTTATTCTTTCTCTTCATTAATCTCGCTTGGTAAGCAGCTACCTTTTCTAATTCTTTGTTCGCTCGATCCTCGGCAGTCTCCTCCGGTGTCATTTTCTTTTTCTTCGGTTTTTTCACGTTATCTTCCACCAAATTCGAAGGTTGATCCTCACCCTTGCGTTTCTTGTTCGGTTTCGATTTCTTCTCCGTCAAGGCCAAGTTATCTGCAAAAATAACAAAAAAAAAAAAAACCTTCGGTTTTAGAAGAACTACGCGTTAGACGATAAATCTTTAATCCCGAGTACGCGATAACGAGGAATATTGGGATAAAATTTCGGTGAAAACTTGCAGAAAAGTATAATTGCAATGATATCAAATTTTTGTCGATTCGAAAATGTGTCGAACCTTTCTCAAGTTTACGTTCCCTGTTCGTCTGGAACCAATTTCTCGAATTTTTGGAATCCTCATCCTTGAGAAGATGCTCCGCACGATTCGCTTGATTCTCAATTTTAGCCAATTCCTTTTCGTTTCTCTCTTCCTGGAAGATACTCTCCACCGCGGGCTCGAGAGACTTCAATTTTTTGTTGTATTTCTCGATTATGTCCGGCGGTATTATGCGATTTTTCACGGGATTTCGCGCTTGCTTTATCACGTCCTTCACCAAGGAACGCTCCTGTTCGCCGGCTAGGGAAACCGAAACACCGACGCGTCCTGCACGCGCGGTTCTTCCGACTCTGCAATCATAAAGTCGAGTTTCATTTTTCCTTTTTCTATCCTTTAATTTGCACTATTTGGTTTTTCCTTGGATCCGGGTGTCAAGCAATTACCTGTGAATGTAATGCTGCATCGTAGCCGGCATTACAAAATTAATAACTGTTTTCACACCGCTGATATCCAATCCTCGAGCGGCAACGTCCGTCGCCAATAAAACGTCGATCTCTTCGTCCTTGAATTTTCTCAAATTCTCCAATCGCTGAGGTTGCGTTAGATTTCCATGAAGCTCGCCGACTTTGACGCCCAACAAGCCCAACAAAATGTGCAGTCTGTGAGCTTGCTTTTTCGTTTGAACGAACACCATCGCGTGATCGTGGAAAGTTCGGCAGATCAGTGCCGCCAAAATGGCTTCGCGATCTCCTTCGCGTTCTTTTCGGATTCTACAATTCATAAAATACATTAATTTTTTGTGCTAGCATTATGGGCACTATTTGGACATGCTGAGTATATCGCATACCGAACGAATTCTTGTCTCAAATTGAAGGCAACGTCCTGATTACTGTCCACGAAAACTTTGACCGGTTTGTCCAAGGACACCGCAGCCAAATCTTTGACCTCTTCAGTCATGGTGGCCGAAAACAGTATGGTTTGTCGACTCCTAGCGCACTGCTTGACAATGTGTTTCATCTGTTCGGCGAAATATTCGTCCAACATCCTGCATTGTGTTAACAATTTTTGCATTAGATTCTTAATTCTTTAATTAATCTATTCCGTTCAGTATTTATCGGTAAAAATTCGACAATGCTTAACTAATTCTCAACTGAATGGTCATGAAATGGTTCAACGTACCGGTCGGCCTCGTCCAGGATCAGTACTTCGATACTGTCCAAGGAAAATGTTGGTGTATTCGTCAAATGGTCGATCAAACGGCCGGGCGTAGCTATTACAATGTCCGGATTTTTTCTCAATACGGTTTCCTATTCGAGAAGACAAGTCATTCAGTTGTTGCTTCACACATTCTCTAAGACAACATTCAATTTTTTTGAATCTTCAAGACTCGAGTTTACACTTATTGTAACTAAGTTTTTGCTGTGATTACTTCACAAAAAAATAGGGAGTCAATGATTTAATCTCGACTGGATAAAAACGTTGACTCACTTGTATCTTGAGATCGAGACCACCGACGGACAGTCCTATCTCGACGGAGGTGAACTGTGCGAGTTGTTTTGCGACTTGATAAACTTGAACGCCCAATTCTCGAGTCGGCACGAGAACGAGAACTCTCGTGACCGCTGCACCGTCGACGGGTCTGTAAAGAAGTCTCTCCAAAGTCGGCAGCATGTACGCTGCAGTCTTTCCGGTGCCGGTCGCGGCGCAACCGCATATATCTCGGCCCATCAGTGCGACGGGTATCGTGGCCGCTTGAATTGGAGTTGGATGCACGAAATTCATTGCTCCGATCGCCTATACTCAAAAAATTGTTTTCAATACCCTTAATCGCGGCGACTTTTCCGAACGAAAATAAAAAACATTCTTTTTTTGTTATACGTTTACCTTTAGCAACGGTCTCGATAAATTCATCTGATAAAACGAGGCGTACGCGTCGGGCGTCGCGGATTCTTCGAAATCCATGAGCTCTTCTTTCTCCTTGGGAAGATTCTTTCTTTTTCCCTTCTTCTCTTTAGTTTTGAAGGCATCTGAACAGATAAATAGGTGATTCAATATCCAAAAAATTCTTTAGTTTTTATTAGTTATTTTTGTGGATAAAATTTTAGAGGATTGGTTTTGTTTCGCGCTTTTCACTATGGAATGTATCACTCTAGTATCAAATTCTTTCGATTAATTCAAGTCGAGGACTACCTTTCCGCAAATCATCGTCGGACAAGACGATTCCATCTTCCTCTTCAACGTCCTCTTCTGTTTCCAATTTTATGGGATCTTCCGACGAACCGTTCTGTAAAAACGAGTTAGTAACATTATTAATATTTTTTCATTTTCATCCGAGTATTCTGATTCGAATGACAGTGAGATTCGTTCAATGCGGAATTTTTTTTTTTTATATACCTCATCGTTGTCGCGACGAATCCTTTTGATCTTATCGTCGAGTTTCGTTTTAGCTTTTCTCTTGATGTACTTGCTGAGATCGTTCCATGTGTCCTGATTGTACTCCGACGCGTCGCTTACGAATTGAAAGTTGCTGTCAAAGTCTTTCTTCTCTTGTTTCTTCTGTTTGCGCGGTTGAAACTGGGGATAAGAAAAAGATGCTCAAAGCCCAAGTCATTTCGGTTAAATATATTTTATTAGTGATACAAAAAGGTTTGACATTCATCCGGTAATGACGCGAAACGTCTGGGACAGTGAGAGAAGTATTTTTCTACGAGAATCGTCGTCGTCGCTTACGTCGTCCTCCTCGTCCGAATTTTCCGAATAATTAGGAACCTCCTCGTCATCCTCGATAGTCTTTATCAAATCGTAATCAATACCCATTTTTCTTTGTAAGAATCCGATTATTTACAGTAAAAACAATTAAACCTTCCGCGGCACAAAAAAACCGCGTTGCGTGTTGAAAACGGAGTTTTCGAGGTTATGGTTCGTCACTCCGCATCCCAAACACGTGCGCTTTGGGCCGAGTCTCGCAGCAGCGCCATCGTCTCAAAGGGAGCAACTCTCACGTGTGTCGGTCATTCCCGGCCTTATCTGTATTTATCGAGAAAAGAAAAACACAACTCGGGGGAATTACTCGTCAATGATTTCTTTGTTAATGTAGGCTTACAGATGCTACAATAACTGCGCACACGTGGTTGTCGTTGATTTGGTGAAAAACAATAATTCGTGTAATTATGCTTCGATCGCCGCGAAGTGGAGACACAAATCTCTGACGGTTACCGTCACGTTACAGGTGGGTCTTTATTATCCGCGAATTCGATTCAAAACTCGAGCTTAACCCCTTTGCGGGCCGATATTTGTTTTCTTTCTTCGAGCTTGTCGAGTGATTCATATTACCGACACGAAGCGTTCGATAATTTCAATTTGTGCTAACATCGACTAAGAATGGTTCGTATTTTTCTCATTGTCTGGGCGAAGGTTGATCGAACGGATTTAGATTGTTGTGTAATCGAAATTTTGTATATGAGCAGTTAAAGGGTTAAACATGGGACAGGACAAGTTCACAGTAGAGTTTAACGGAATGAATACTGTATTGTCCCTTTTTCAGCGCTAAAGGCGCTATTTGTTCTCGCATCGCAGCATCAGCCAAGCCGGATCAAAGTACAACCGTTAATAGATTTTTAGCTTTTCGCTGCAATGCGAGAACTATAGGTCAGTTCGTCTAGATCAGTCAACAGTGTTTTGTTAACGCTGTGCGAAACCTTTATTGCACAAGTTGTTGCAATAATTTTTGGTTCTGTATAGGAAAAAAAAACAGTGATTCGTCTTTCGGTCGATTATTGGTAATCTTTCTTTCTCTCGAGAATATAATCCCAATAACATCAAATTGGATTTTCATAGAATTTTTGTAATGAAATTTTGGGCAGTGAAGAAAATGCAACTTTTTACAGTGCCATATGTTTCGATTTTTGGCTACACGTAGAAGATGAACTTGTAAGATACTAAACGAACAAGTAGTTATATTTCTAAAAAATGAATTTTTATTCACCGCAAAAATTTGTTAATGATTTTTCTCAATTTTATCCGATCATCGATAAGAGATTCTTTTTAATAGTAACTATATATTTTTTTTAGCGATTGTTGATTATTTCAAATTTTTCTATGCCAATAGAATTGTGAATAAAAATTAACGGTTTTTTGATTTTTTATTTTTCAGCTGCGGGTCGATTATCCGAGGAGCGTATTTCCATGACAAAGTCGATCGGCGAGGTGGTGCTGGAAAGATGAACAAGACGAACGTTTCGATACTCCAAGAGATGATGGTGAAGTCGGGCAAGGTGCCGAATTACGAGTTGATACACGATGGCGGCGGTACTCACATAAACACGTTTACCTATCGCGTTACGTGCGACGGTTTCGTCGCAAACGGCACGGGACGTTGCAAAAAAGATGCCAAGCATTTGGCGGCTAAAAACATGCTCGAGATAATCGCTGCGGCGAAAAATTTACCGGAGCTTCCGGCGACACCGGCGGATTCGCCGGTGAGAACGCCACTTCCGCAAACGTTGCCTTCGTCCCCGAACAATTCGTCGAACGAGCCGTTTCTCAACGCAATCGGCGAACTGAAGGACCTGTGCGCCGAGAACGAGCTGCAGAATCCCGAGTACAACATGATAAGCGACGTCGGACCCCCGCACGCGCGTGTGTTCACGTATCAATGCGTCGTTTCGACTTTTCGCGAGGAGGGTCGCGCCACAACGAAGAAACAGGCGAAGCACGAAGCGTCGAGGAAAATGCTCGAAAGACTGATCGAAGTTGTTAAGGATCGGAACGACTTGGATGGCATGTATTCGAGCTTGAAAAAATCGGACACGCGAGCGGACAGCGAGACCAGCGCCGAGTATGCGAAAACCCGGTACGCGGATCTCGCCAAATTACCGACGAAGAAAGTCAATCTTGGCGTTAAAGTGATGGACTATCATACGAAATTGAAAACAACGTACACCGAAGAGTCAATGCCGACGAGGCAAGAGGTTCTCGCCGCGTGCAATGCTTCGATGAGCATACTCGACGCTGCGGAGACGAACGTCGATCACGACGGCGATCTGGAGTTAAAAAATGTAAAAAATGCCATTGAGAAACTTTTTACGCCACTCAATCTAAACGTTAGCACAGTCGTTTTTGGTGAAGAGACGGGTAACAAAGTAGTGTTTGTTAAGATTAATACTACACCCGAAATATGCGAGGCGGATATCGGCGATGATCCGATAACTATTGAAATCAGAGCTTTAAAGAGAGCCGTGAAAACTTTTCAACAGTTGATGAATTGACTTAATCGACAAGGCAGTGATAACGGCGAGCGGATTAACAATCTAAATACGTTGAAGTATATGTCATATACTTCACATTTATAAAATATTATTTACCACTGGCCTTCTAGTCTTTCCTTTTTATTTTGGCTTTTATTTCCTTATTTCTCATAGTTTTTGCTGTAAACGTTTTTTGTTATTGTGGTAAAACGAATGAAAAAAAATTATTACAAACAATTGTTTTTCGGTACCGTCATTCTACTAAATCACAGGATTTTTTTTCACACACGTCAGTTATTTGTTCCTTAAAAAAAAAAAAATATACAGTAATAACAATAATTAGAAATATTCAAGAATATTTCAAAATCATGCTATTTTGTTGGTTAACGTAATATACACAAAAGCAATACACAGATGGATTAAAATTATTAATGAAAATTATTGTCCGGACAATTTATGATCATATAGTTATTCTAAAAGAAAACGCAAAGACTAGATCGTGATTCGTTGTTAAAGCATATAGTTGTAATCCACTCGCCAAATATGTGCGACGATCGTACAGTTTTGAACGAAAACTTTACGATCGTCGGCAAAAACTTTGTACTCTTATAGTTTTAGAAAAAAATGACGCTAAGTTCTTCTTTTTTCTACACGCATTAGCCGCGTGAAAATAATGTATATCTATACGTTGGAGAATATCTATATAGTATATATATATTTATACTTGGCGATGATTAGTGTGTACGATAACATATTCCTGCCTGAGGAAGAGGCTCAACGGAACCTGCCTCATAACAATAGGCGAAACTCTCTACTTTTTTTCTCTTTTTCGTTTTCCTCTCTCTTTGAAAGGGAGTAGGACATTATCGTGATGGACAAATTGATACATTACATTTTCCATTTTCTTTTTTCAAATATTTACATCAATTATTATGTACGAACAACGTTGTTATCCGCGATCACGGAAGCCTATAGCAGAGTGCGTGAATCAATTCGCTATAGACTTGAGAGTTCTTCCGATACATCTGATTTATTTTTTGTACCAAAAAAGTGTCGGTTTATCTTGAAATATGAAAGAATATCGTTATTTATAATGCGATTTGTTGTAAAATAATAACATCCCTGACCTCTGAGTAACGGACAATTTTATTTTATGTCGCACAGCAGAGCCACGCCTCGTAACGTCCAGTGTCGAGGATTGTGATCCGTCTCGAAATCTATCGAGCCGACGTATTTCTGGTCCGTTCTCTGTGGCTTTCGGTAGATCGGACATTCGTACAGTTTCGGATCCTTTCCCGCCGTCGTGTTGATCGCGTAGATGTAGATAACGGGCATCTGTTCGTAGAGAACCTTCGGTTTGCTCTCGACGAGCTTCGCCGCTTTTCGATCCAGCGACGCTCCTTCGAGAAACAGACCGTGCACGTAGACGCCTTCCTGCACCTGCTCCTTTATGTCTTCTTTGTTATGGCGGGTTATGAGGTTTTGCAAAACCACGGAATCCAACGCCCAACCCTTGTGAGCTCGAGTGACTTCCTGAACGAATTATGTAAGCCAATTTTGTTATTTATTTCTCATTGAACAAGTTGAAATTATTGCCCAAATCGAAGTGATTGCTTCCCAACGGCCCTGATAGTTTTACTTCTTTTTCTAGGTACTATTTGACAACATTTCGCAAAGAACCTACCTGTCTCATAGCGGTCAAGAATCCTTGAGGATTGAAAAATCCGGTCATCCAGAAGACGTTCGGCCTTCCGTTGTTGCACCACTGCCGAAACTGAGCGTCCCTCTCCAAAAGCTCCGTGTACCAGAAACCAAGCGTTGCCGATTCCCAGGATATCTTCAGCCACTTGTCGGGTATACGAGCATCGTACATTGAGTCCAGTGACATTCTCAAACCTTGGCTCATCACTATGGTTCCGTCAATAGCGAGCTTGAGATCGCTCAGGGTCGATTGAACTTCGCCGATGACTCTAGTGATTCTTTTGATGTTTGAGAAAAGAAACCACGGCATTAGCACTATACAGATTGCCCCGAACAACGACGTTTGTTCCGGAATGATTCGAATCTACCTGTCGATTTCTTGTCGAAGGAAGATATTCATCGGAAGCAAAGCTCCCATTCTCTGCAGCGCGTCGCGAACTTCAAAAGCGTTGTACTGCGCCGGTAGCTTCGCAAGCATGTCATCAGCGAGTCTGTAAACGACGCTCTCTCGAGTTTCGCCGCCCTGGGCGCCGCCTTCCTTCGGCTGCACGTTCAGGATCGTATCCAGTATTCCCTTCGCCGTATTTATCTGATAAGTGATATCGGCATTGGAGTGAAGACCGAAGACTTCGGGAGTATCGTTGGCCGGCAGGCTGTTGATGTAGTCGACGTAGCCTTGAACGTTGCGGGTCAAGGGAACTTTGTAGCCGCGATAAAATTCGAATCCTGGCCTCAGAAGCACGTCGCAGAACCAGACGTGAGTGAATGTCGTCAACAAGCGCTTATCAAAATCGTCGGTCACTCTTCCACCGTATTGAACCTTCGAACAGACTTCTTCATGAGTTTCGATATCGTTTACCCGAAAATTTTCTGTTCAGGTATTTCTGAAGTGATTAAAGCACACTAATATTTTCATGATTCTGAAGGCATCTGAAGCGATTAAATTAAACTAATATTTTAATGATTCTTCAATGAATAAAATAAGTATGCGCTGCGCGAAGATTCTTTTGTTAAACATTCTTTAGTGATGAACATTTATGTTTTTAGAAACGCAGTTCGTGGTGAATGTACCTCTCCGAGCATGTAGCAAACGGTTGGCCAGGATACGCCTTTTTTGGGATCCATATCGTCCAAGTGATTCTGTATGAATTGGACCGACGCGGCGTAATCGGCTTGATTGAATTCGTAAGGTACGTTCCATCCCAATGGTCCAAACTTTCTTCTCTCCTGCACGACTGTGTGCAAGAACGCTACGGCATACAATAACGGAGGCCATTGCGCTTGGGTGCTGTAGTCCAGAGCATCCTGAGTGACTCCTTGATACGTTCTTTTCAAACTTGCTCGGATACCTTGGGGTGGCTCGTTCGTGAACTTTATAGCCATCTTCATTGATGCATTCAATATTCATAGGGAAAAAAAATGAAAAGTTTTTTTTTTCAATATGTTTCCCATGTGGTCTATGCTTTTAACCGCATATTCGTACCTGAAGCAGACCAATCGGAAACTGTGGATGCACCTCGGTGGTCATCCAGAGTCTGAAGCATTCGTGGATGTTGTCAGTTTCCACCAGAGCGTCCATAGCTTCTGTGCAGAATGGCAATGACAAATGTATGTTCTGCAGAAGAACCCAGCATCCGGCGTTCATTGCGTCAGAGATCATCCTGCGAGCGTGAAACTCCTGTCCTTGGCCCATCGACACGGATTTCAATGCTTGAATGGAAAATAACATTCCATGGTCATTAATAAGTTAAAAATCATACCCGATTTTTTAAGTATTGTGAAGAATTTTTTTCTCAATTCTTTGATCCAGCACACTTACGCGTAGCTTTCTGTTTGGCTAACGCCGTGATCTGTGGACTCGGATCTGAGCCTATCGAAAGTATGCATATGAGAGGCGTTCGCGGTTCCGACTCGAGCCACGTAGCCTCGAGATCCAAAATCTTGGCCTCGCCGTAATCTTTGCCCAACGACTCAACGATGTATTTCTTCGCTTGCGAAAGCGTTCTGTCTGGGCTCCAAGATCTGATGAGCAAAAGTTTTCGAAAAACGTCCAAACTCTTCTGATAACCGCACGGTAGCTCTTCCTCCTCGGGTTTCTCCTTCTCGTACCAGAGCCTCCACTCTCGTTCGCTAAACTCAATCTTCGTTAGTACTTCCGAGAATATCTCCAATTTGCTGATCTCCACGAGATTCAGCCAAGTTATGTCGAGGATCCAACGGAAAGGCTTCGGAGCTACGGCATTCAGATCCAACGATGCACCGCCCTTGATGAAAGCCATGAATTCCGTGTGCGATATCGTGCCCCGATGACAATCGATCTTCATCGCGAGCATCAGCGTGAAAAGGGATTTGTGCCTCTCGTAGAGGCTACGCAACGTGAATCCCCAAACTTCGTACGTCAGATGATTCAATATTATATCTATTCTCTCGCTGGTTATCGTACTCTTCGTTGATTTAGTTATGGAATTGTCGAATATCGTCAGGAATTGCTTCAAAGAATTTTGATACATCGTATTAACGTTGCTCATCTCGACTATCAGAAAATACAATATTGATCCTCTTCCAGCTACGGCGCGAAACTCCTCGCGCGCTATCGTTATCTTCTTCTCCGTGAGTGCGGCCACTTGCAGCTTCTCGTTAACGGATTCGGCGGTTGATTTGGTCTCTCGGAGAACACCGATGAGAGCTTCGTCGTCGACGAGAGAACCCTCGGACGACGTTAGCCTGTGCAAGAGCGTGCTCTCCAATTCTTTCATTGATCTCTGGTTCGTCATCACGGATTCGAAGAGAGCCACTCGCTCGGCCTCGAGATCAGATTTTTCCATCAGTATAACGCGACCGAGCAATTGATCCTCGAGACCTTGCATCGTTACCGTAAAATCGATTATCGACGTCTTCGCCGATATTTCCGGACTGTAGGCAGGATTCGGCAATTTCGTTGTTATGTAGAGCATGAAACCCGGCATAACGTCGCACTCTTTGTCGCCTACGATTACCTTCTCGATCGATCCGGATTTGATGAAATTTTTCTCCAAAACATTGTCGATCACGGGATCCAATTCTTCCGCGACGTCCTCGATTAACAGCGGTCTTCCCAGGGAAAGACTGTCTTCCAGATGCGATCTAAAGTACTTGTGATTCAACGATGTGATCTGCAACTCGTTGCAACCCTCCTTGTGCTTTATCCACATTTTTCCCTGATTTTGCGGATCAACTAGTAGCGGATATGACGACGACTTCGTGACGATAAGAGCGTTCTGAACGGACAATTCATCGTTCGGTAAGCCCTGAAGAGTCCACTCTGACACGGTCGCCGAATCGACGAGCATGTTAATTATATTCAAATCTTTGGTAAACGGAATCGTTCGGCTGGTCAAGATGTTCATCCATGACGTTACGAGTCCGGATCTGAAGTGTTGATTGTACGGTCCACAGTAGGATAAAAATCCTGTAGCGAGAAGAACGTCCCCGACGAGCTTTCCCAATTGTACCTTGAACTCTCCGCTCTGCTCGGTCCAGCGAATTTTCTCGCCTCCCAAACCGTTGATCAACGCCGTCGCGGCGGTCATTTTCCTCAGACAGACGTTAGCGGCATCCGTTAATCTTTGCTTTTCCGAGACAGCGGCGTCGTACTGTTCCTTGACCGCTTGAAGTGCCATTTCTCTTTCGGACAATTCTCTCTCGGCATCGGCGAGATCCTCCATCGCGAGTTTCAATCTCGCTTCTTGAAGCGTCAAATTTGCTTTGAGAGGCAATACTTCCTTGTTAACAGAATGAAAGAAAGCCATTGCTTTGGTCCAGGACAATAGTCCGGCGACGTCGCCGCACACTCTTCTGGCTGTTTCCATATTGTAATCTTCCATCTTGAAGTAAGGCTGCAGCAATTCTACCATCTCGTTGTTTATTATGTCCTTCGGATAGTTCTGGAGCTGAAGAAGAAACGTCGTGCTCGCCATCATCTTCAGAGATTCGGCCCAAGACGGCTTCGGACAGAATGCCAAAGCGTCCGGTACCACAGGACCGATCTTTCGTTGAAACAGTATCAACACGCAGTCCATTATTCTCATGATCAGATGCGGTGGTCTTCCGAGCTTTCTCACCGTTGCGATGTGAGCTGGTTTGATCGTATTCAGAGCGGCTTCCGCTTCTTCCAACGCAGGTTTCGCGGCTTCCAACTTCTGCTCGGCCAGAGCTTTCTCCTCGGCAATGCAGCCCACCAAAACTTCCGCCTTCTCCTTGACTTTTTGCACTTGGTTCTTGAATGATTCCGCTTGAGTCGCGCGTTCCGTGACCTCGAGCAGCACCGTCTCAGCTTTTTCCGACGCTTGGACCAGTTCCTGTTCCATAGCGGCGAGATCGCGCTTCAGCAACTCGACGGATATCGAAGCTTCCTCGAGTTTCGCCAGACCCGTGTCCATGCGTCGGGCACCCTCGCCTAGCTCGTGTTGCTTGTTACGATAGATGTTCTTGTAACCACCGATGAAGTTCAGATACGACTTCGGTGTTACGTGTGTGGCTCGACGAAATCGTTGAAAGTATTCCGCCGAAGTGTCGGCCACCACGTCCTGAATCGAGCCGAGAGCGTTCACCAGATGAGTTTTAACTTCGGCGCTGCAGGCGATCTCGAAGTCGTGAAGGAAATGATGGGCGACGAGTACCAGCGCGTCGCGAGGCCACGGTTGAAACCAATCGATCGTGCAACCGGATATCAAGGCCGGAAATCGTTGGGCGCGATTACGAAATTTTTCGCCGACCGGTGAGAAGCAGAACACCACGTGAAGATTCTGGCAAGTTCTCTGCAAGAAGTATTCCATCACGAGCTCGTTGTTGAGAGTTCTTTTGGGATTCTCGCGTTTCATCACGGGCGTCAACTCGGATATTATCTCAGCTTGTTCGTCTCGCGTGAAGAGATTGCTTATTACGCCGGAGCTGAGGATGTTGTTCAGATACTCGAGGAAGCCTTCTTCCTTGATGTCGAGATCGGTGAAGATGAAGGTCGTGCCTTTGCCCTGACAACCGCACGAGCGGTACAGAAATTTCAGATCGTCCAGAAAATTTGCCACGTTGTAAGAACGCGTCAGAGTTATCTGAAAGGTTTTGTAGCCGGCGATGAAGGACGAGAGCTTGGTCAAGCTCTGTTTACCCGAACCGCCTACTCCTACGAGCATCACGTTTCCCCGAGGATGTCTTATGACTCGGGATATTTTTACCAAGTGCAGCATGGCGTCAGGAAAAAATACCAAATCCATTCCAGCTCCTCGCTGCATCTCATTGAACTGCGCCAGAAACATTTCGAGACGATCGCGCAGAACTTGATGCTCGAAAACTGGCTCGTATACTTTCGGCAATTCCATGTCCGCGTCTTCGCCCTCTTCGCCCGTGGGTTCGGGAGCGTCCCTGTAGAAATATTAGAAAGATCAGTGTTCGGAGCTGTTTTGTAATGAAACGAACATATAATTCGAGAGAAATCTTTCTTAGCCTACCTCATGAAATCGACGAATGCTGGCTCCTGACCGAGCATTTCAACGTACGACTTTCCAAACGCTTCTTGTACAGTATTCACCAGTTCCTTATCGAACCAATTCTTGTCCGACTGGAGGGTAAACCTATCGCTGAAAACTCTCGAGCATTCGTGTTTCCACAGGAGCATCAAGGCATTTTCCTTCTCGATGACCGTGGAGAGTGTTCCGACCATGCCTTGCCAGATTCTCGACAAATCCCGAAGACTGAAGACATAGTGAAACTTCGCCGGAGTCGGCAGTAACTTGGCTCTTGTTCTTTGCCAAAGGATTCTCGTCAGCGGTACCAATTTCTTCACTAAACTGCGTATTTCGGTTGAGAACCCTCTCTTGCTGTTGTAGTGACCTTCTCCGAGGACGCTGAAGATTCGGTCGACCGACGCGTCGTTCGGAAGTGTACAATTGAAGATACAGAACTGTCGTTTGAGCCTCGACGGAATGTCGTTTCTTCCACCGCCGGGTTGACCCATTGCTCCCAAAAAAGTAACGTCAACAATCGTCGTGAAGTCACCCGGTTTTTCCAACGAATAAAATCCCTTCATGTCCATAGCCTGACGCACGATCTCGTTGGTGATCTGATCGCCCCACTCGTTTATCTGCGGAAGATTTATGTCGTCGATGAAGACGAGCATCTTCTTACCACCCGGTGGACCAAACGTGTTGCCCAAACGTTTTTCCACGTAGCTCTCGATAGTCTTCTGAAATTGAAACGGTGTCGTCGCCGAGCTGAAGTTGAAGGACCGACCGAGGGTCGTATCGGGATTCGTTTTCTTCATGTACGACTTCATCATCACAGTTTTCGCCGAGCCCTGCTCGCCGGTCAGCAGTACAGCTCTGTCCTGTCGACCAATCAGATCGACCAGGTACTGAATTCTCACGTTGTCGGCGATCGGCACCAATATGCTGTTGTAGTCGGGCGTCGCGTAATCCGGATACATGTAATTCGTCACGAGTGTCGTCCAAGTGTCCCACTTGCCTTTGTCGTTTACCATGAAATCGAAGACTTTCGCATCGGGATATTTTTCCGAAGTCGGAAGATCGAGACTCTCGAAATTCGCGCGCAGATACTCGTCGTACTTAGTGCGATCGGCGGTCTCGAGTAAGGCTCCGAGGCCCCAGACGAGAGCGAACACGTAGAGACGTTTCAGATGCTCGGCGGTCATCGGTTGAGGCTTATCCCGCTCGATATCGTCCTCGTCTTCGACTTCTTCCTGAGGAATCTCTGGCGGAACGAGACCCTCGAGGAGACACAGCATTTGACGGATCACGTTGCATTGCAAAACCTTCATTGCTAATACCAGGGTTTGCATGCTCCAGCCGTAGATCTGTGAGAATTCGTTTGGATGATATGAAACATTGTGATCGTTAAGGCATGATTTAATCGAAGCATATCCTACCTGAGCAAACGAATCGTCGAAAGCTTGCTCCAATACTTCCTGCTCCAAGGGGGTTCTCGACTTTAACCAAGCGGTGACGACCGGTTTCCAATCCAGTCCCGAAGAGCTCATGTAAACCATTCCGTTTCGAGATACCGTCGCCGGACTGGCATTGTCGATATTATGAGGCTCGAAGATAATCTTGCACGTAGGTGCCATCGACAATCTATCCCCGTTCGCCAGAGTCAGTGTCTTGTTGTCGTCGAGAACCGAATTGAGATTTTCTATCCATATACTGTCGACGGGCCCGTCGAGAACCAACCAGACGTGCTCCTCTTTCTTCAATTTCAACGTTTTGCGCCAGAGCGCCGAAAATATTCCGTCCGTCCAGTCGTTCGTCGCTACGTCGAGACGACCGAACATTTGTGCCGCTGTTATGCTCTTCGGATTCATTCGCATTTCGCTAACGGGAATAGGTTTCCAACATTCATTTATACTCTATTATTGATTTACTTTTTCGTACCTTTCGATTAACGTAATTATTCATAATTTATTAGGAATTACCGATGATAGTCGCCACATTGAGTCAACGCTTTCATCAGAACGTGTATGCACGCAGTCTTTCCGGCTCCCGTTGGTCCCAGCGTCATTATTCCATGCCTAACTCTCTGGGTCTCGTAAAGCTGTATCAATTTCAATACCCAAGGCGGATGGTACACCAAACCGGCTTCTTGAACCTGTTGATCGATCGCGGCTTCCAATTCGGGATACGAAGTTTTTTCCAGTGCCTGATTGGGAAACAGATCGGCAACCAGGGATATAAAAAGCGGCTCGTCCTCGTCTGCAAAATTCAATTTCAACGATAAATCTCATCTACGAGACGACTAAGCGGAGACCGTTGATGAAGCAGAAAACTCACCAATAAGTTTCGACAGATTCATGTCTCGGAGAACTCTCATGACGATCGTGCTCTCCGAATCTTTGGAATTCACCCTCTTGGAAGCTCCCAGTGTTCTCAATACCGATAGAATATTTCTCAGACCAAAATCGTAGTGGACCTGCTTCGTGAGTTGCTCCTCGCACAGTTTGTAGAGAGTGTAAAATTTTCTCGCGAGCGTTATGTTCTCGAGAAAGCCGCAACTCGCGAGTTTCACCCTTATGATTATCTGCCGATCGGGCACCATCATCGCGACTGTGCGAAATTGAATCTTAAGATTTTCCGGAAGTTCCTTTCTGCCCGCGTATCCCGGATTCATGGTGATGAAGATTCCGAGCTCCGGGCACATTTCTATCTGATCGCCGTCGGTGAAGACGAATTGTTTCTTCTTTTCTTTCTTCGCTGCCAAAACCACGGCGACTTGTTGAGCCGCTACCGACAGAACTGGCAATTCGATTCTGTTGAATTCGTCGAAACAACCCCAAGAACCACTCTGCGCCAGGCCTTTGTAGATACGTCCGAGACCTCGATAATCCATTTGATCGGAACAGTTGAAGACGACGACGTATTTCGCGAGAGTTTTTCCCATGTCCTTGACGGTCTCGGTTTTGCCGGTTCCCGCTGGTCCGCAGGGAGATCCGCCCATCGACATCGATAGAGCTTGAGCCAGGGTGATGTAGCATCGATCGGTCAGCGGCGTGATCACCAAACGCTCGGTGCATCCGAGATATTCGTTTTGATACGTGAACTGAACGTCCGTTATCGATATCGCGGTTTTGTCGAGATCCTCTTTGAAGTAGAATCGGCACTGCTTCAACCACTCGAAGTCCGACACAGTACGAACGTTGAGACGACACTGAAATGTTAAGGTATAAATCAAAAAATTGCCTTTCTGTTTATCCGTTGGGCAGATGGAGAATAGAACAAGAAACTCCCAGCACGCTCACCAGAATATCGAAGATATCGCGTTGATGAACGTGAATCGTGATCAGAGTTTCGAACTTGGTCCGATCGATTTTTTTCAAATCTCTCGTGGTCTGATCGATGAGAGTGTTCAAAAGCTCGAGAAACCGGTTGTTCGTTTCACCCATGATCTTCTTGTCGGCCCGCGCCTGCATTAGAGCCAGTTCAGCGTCTCGGGTCCATATCATTTGGATACCGAGTATTCCCACTTGAGCGGGCATCTTGTCGAGAAAACCGAGAAGGTTGAAGTTCTGATCGTTTATCATTGAATTCGACTGACGTATTATCGCGTGCAACGATTGTTGCGATGTTTGAAGCAGCTGCATCAGCCACGTCTCAACGGATCCTTCGGCTCGGACTGCTCTTTCCAGCTGAAATTGCAGGATTTAAATAACAATTATGAGAAAACGTCTGCAATATTTGAAGTTTTTTTTGCTGAGTTCGCCATGGTTGCGTGAACTTACCACGATAACTTCACCTTCGGAAGATACTATGGCCATCATCTTGTTGTACTCGATGTCATGAAATCTGACGTATCTCGTATTGTCGAATATCGAGAGTAAATGATTCTGAATCGTATGAGAATCGGACGCCTGACCGAGAATCTCCAAGAGCGCTGGATCGGACACGAAGAAGAATCTTGGAAACATCATACGTTTCTTTTCCAAGTATCTGCAAGCAGTTGTGTGATAAAGATCAAACATTCAAGGCGATTCATAAAACACCGCAATAACTTTATCAATACGAATAACGACATACCCGCTGAGAGATTTTTGACAAAGTTCCAATTGTTCCTGAAGATGGGGAAGCAGTTGCTTCAGCAAATCATCGCCGACGCAACACGGCACGACTCCCGGAGTTTCGTGAGCTCTTTGCATAATTTTTTGCCAACTTTTGTCGATCTTGCTGAAACGCTTGGCCTCTTTGGGCAGCTGCTTGGCAATGTCGCCACCGACGAATACCGCCTCGAGGTAGACCCACATATTTTGCACGAGAAGCCAACGCTCCAGTATCTCATTGGTATTGGAGAGATCCGAGAGCCACTGTTGAATTTGCTTGCGAAACGGTGCATTGTAACGATTCGACATGAGCGAACCGAGAACCATGAGACTGTCCTCCAGTTGTCCGATAGTCTCCGCGGTCGTGTCACCCCGAAGCAGCAATTCGCCACGATTGTTGAAAGTCATGAAAGTCAATTCGTGCGACGTCCACTCGTTGACGACTTGGCGAAGTTTCGCCTCGATGTCTTTCTCCTTCATAGCCGATATGCATATGTCTTCGATGTCTTCTTTGTATTTCAGTAGCGGGGCTTCGAGAATGTTCTTGAGACAGAAACCCTCGCTCTCGAGATCGAACGTGTAACCCGTTACCTCGACGATTCTCTGCCAATGACGCGGCTTCATCGCTTTGTTCGCCATCAACTCGAGCAATGGGCACATGTCGTTGAAGTCGTCGATCGTCTTCTTGAGGGCGAAAAACGCCGGCCACTCTTTCAAGCCCTTCGGAAGCTTGCGACAGCGATTTTGAAACTCCATCAACTCGTTGTTAATCTCCTCGATGTTTACCTGTTAAAATCATATCGAGGCAGTCAATTTTGGAATTCAAAAAACGTGCGATTTGATATTCGTTTACCTCGCCCCAAGGAATGTCGTAATAGCTGCTAACGCGATCGATAACGTCGTTGTAAAGTTTGTACAATTTTTGCAACAAATTCAGTTCCTTCCTGATCTGCGACAGTTCCGGATAGTCCGTTGTCGGTAGGCCGAAGAGTTCTTCGCCGCTCTGATATGTCTGCAATTTTCTCCACATACCGTCGAAACGGTTTTGAAAAAGAATTTGCCGATCGGACGCTTCCCTGGGCGTCAAGCCGGGCTGCATAGGCCCCGAGCATCTGTACTCCTCGCAGTAAGCCTCGTTGTCGGTGCGGAATTTTTCCAAATTGTTTCTCAACTCTTCCTCGAACTGCGGCTGCAGATTGAGCAACAGAACGTGACTGTCCAGGGCGCGGCTCAAGAGTTGTTGCCACGTGTAACGAAGATTGTCTACTTGCTCCAGGCACTCACGATCGACCGGAACTTCGTATCTCGTCACTATGTTGAAAGCTTCCTCGATCGGATCGATTCGCAGCTCCATGTCGACCTCTTGCTCTCGAATTTTCTTCAGCGTGTCCATTATCAGTCTCACGTCGTCCAAATCGCGAATCTGACGATCCAACTTTCGTTCCATCTCGTTCATCACCGCGTAAACGTATTCCATTTCGCGGCGATATTTCTTCTTCATCGCTTGACCGATCTTGTGAGTGGCGCCTTTGATCTCCGTGTAGAGACCGTACTTCAGTTTCTCCGTGGAGAGAGCTATCGAAGTCGCGAACAAAACCATGTCCGGCTCGGTCGCCAAACGATCCTCGAGCTCGCCGTGCTTTCTTAGCGTACTCTCGAATTCCGTGAGGGAAATCAGCAAGAGTTCGCGAACGCTGCGTTCGTTCTTCCACAAAAATTTGTAAGGCTTCCAACGATCCATAAAATCTGCGAGATCCTGCCAAAATGTTTACCGATGAACTAATGAGCTTTCAATGTATGGTTTCTTGCCATAGGATTTGTCTCGTACCTGTCGAAGTTCTTGAGTGCAGGAAGTCAGCATTGACAAGACTTTGACAACTTCCTTGTTCTCCATCACCATCGTGTTAAAGTTTCTCTGTTGAACGGGAAACGTGGGACGTTCTTCGGAGACTATTTTGTACAATCGCCTTCTTCTGGTTTTCGGATCTTCGGGCTCATAGTCGTTTTGTCTTCGATCGGCGTGAACCTGAGCTCGCATCACCACGTCCAGGAGATTTCTCTTGGGTGCCCACGGTACTCCGCGCCAAGAATTCTTCACAATTTTCCTCATTTGTAGCTTCTTTGCTTACTGGGGTGATGAAAAAAAAAAAATGGGTTTTTACCTTGTTGCCTGCGTTCCATTGTGCAACTCCCTTGGAGACACCCGCTATCGTCTTCCCAGCGATCGTTAGCGCTTCCTGCACTTCTTCCAGACTGGGTTTCACGACCACGGATGGAATCATCAAGGTCGCTTGAAGAAGAAAAACCGGGCGTGGGGTTGCTTCTAAAAGTGAAAAAAATGTCTTCCATTCAAACTCTGTGATTCTGAACCGTTTTAGCACTTGGTTAGCAAGTTTAGGTGGTGGTTTTGAGGTAATACAGACCCGGATCAACTTCCCGCACGAAACGTCGCCTGATCGCGTCCAATGAGCTTCTGGTGACTTTGATCAGCACGTCGACGACTTTTCTCGAATAATATCTTCTCATTTCCGAGACCGCGTTGCGCACCATTTCCTGCATGTTCTTCGACAATCCGCCACCGGGTGTCGTGAGAAGTTGATGAGGATCGTCGAAGCATGCCCACACCATCGACCAATCCTGCGGCTGTTGCGCCGCTTCGTCTTCGCCGCCTAGCGAACCTGTTCGTTCGTTTGTTTTATATCAACATACTACCAAAACAGAGATCGTCTCTTCGAGAATTTCATCGACTTGCCTTCGCTGTTTCCCAAGTCGAACTGATCCGTTTCGGCATTCGTCTTGAAGCAGGCCGCGGCGTTTTTCACCAATTGCAAAACTTCCTCGACGGCTTCCTCGACCATGAGACTTCGTCGATGCAAATCAACGGCAGCCAATCGGCAGGCTTCCTCGGTTTTCTCCACGAATTCCTCGATACTCCACGGTTGATCTTCCGGCAGAGCGTGCAGCGTTATCTTCTGCATGCTCGCGAGAACCTGAAGAATTCTGTTCGCGTAAACGTCGTGAACGCGGGTTATTAGTATGTCGAATGTTTTTATCTGATCTCGGGTGCTCTGACAAAAATCCTTCCATCCTGCTGTGGTCCACGTGAGGGTGTCCAAACCCGGGGTCAGCAGCGAAGCTACTCGCACCAGATGAGGAAGCAACAATGGTCGGACTTCGAGTTTGACTCTTCGGGCTGTCGAGACGAATTCTTCGATCACCAATTGCAGAGAATCATTCACCAGAGTGAAATGATCTCTCTTCACCAGAATCGTCAGAGCTACTATCGGTACTTCGAGCTTCAGCTTCGCGAGGCAGTCCGCCTCGCGTAATAGAAGAACTATGCGACCCTCCAAATTTACTTTTACTTTATTCGTCTCTCGATCCACCGTCAGCAGTGGTCTGGAATATATCAATCCCATTCACTATTCTGGATCCATTCAGAAACAACAATTTGATTTTCTCCAAGATCTTTCGGTATTATTTATAAATTCCATGCGACTCACTTCTTGAGACAGTCCTCGATGACCCAGGAATTCTGGTGAGTCCAAACTTCAGCAATGTCTGCTTGATATTGCAGAAGAACGGTAATCGCGTGGTTATATCTTCGAACGAGATCGGCCGTTAGCGGCAATGTTTTTAAGACGGGATGACTGCAGACGGAAGCAGCTAATTCATCCAGATGTACTCTAAAATAATCAATTCGTGACTAGGTGGCATTTTTTACGGAGGGTGTATTTTTACAGTCGCAGTTAAGAGCGCGATTCCGTAAGGAGCCTTAAGGATAATTCAACGATTACTTCAATGAATGCGCCCAAGTCAAACGACCGGCTATGGGTGGCATGTGTCGCGGTAGAGGTGGATCGTCCCGTTGTTTTTTAAAAAGTTTCAACGTTCTTTCGACCTCCTTATCGCAATATTTGACGACCAATTGATATTTTTCGTCCAACTTTGTTAACGGAATTTTCTCGCTGACCTGGAAAAATCAAGAGAATGTTACGTCGAGTAACGAACCCAATTTCGATTGTAGGACAATGATGTTAAAACTGCAAAAAAGTACCTTTTCGAATCGGGTAAGGAATCTAATTCCTTGAGGAGTTTCCCACACGTCGGCATAATTTTTTTCTATTATATCTCCAATGCTGTCTTTGAGTTCGTTGGTTTTCGACATGAAGACATCGTAATCTTTGTCGAACGCAACATTTCGAGGATCTAAGTAGTCGTATGACTTGCTCGTGGCGATTTTCTTTGCTTCCTCGAACGTTTTTGTAGCTTCCTCAAGAGCTGAAGAAATTAATCGTATTAGGAATTATACATGGGAATCCTAATTGATTGTACGATTGAGGGCGAAATAATGGATATTTAAACCTTCTCCCAAGAGGAGACCCTCCATTCTTCTCTCGAACAACTTTTGATAATCGTCGATGAGATCGAACATCGTCAAAATTTTACGGATCCTCGCGCAGAACGAATCGAATCTTCCGAATACGTGAGTTTCGGAAAATGAGAATTCTTGCTCTGTTACCGCCGGTGAACAGCGCACGAGTCTGTACGTTTCTCTATAGGCTCTAAATAAGAATCAAATTTTAATCGGCCTCTCAGAAAAATAAAGTTCTATATTATTAAGGTCGTAGTATCGATACAGTCCAGCGAAACGTGAGATTGAAGGAGAATTTTAGTTAATTCTCAATAGGGTAAAAATCTGAAAATAATGAGGCATGTGGAAGGTTCTGAAAAGAGTGAGTTTGTAAAGAATAGTTGAAAAAAATCATACGTATTCAAAAAACATTATTATGCAAAATCGATCTATACAGAGCGTTCTATTTGCCAGATTTTTTTCCGGTTTTCATCCCATTATTGATCGAAGTCTTCTTTCAATCTTACGTTTTACGTCATGTTACTAATTAAGTTAATACAAAAAAGAAACATTTACTTGTTCAGCCTCAAACAATGTTTCAATCTCGATCTCGCAGCGACTCTGTCCAAATCCCACACAGTCTCCCGTCCCCTTTTCGTCACGTAGTCTCTGCAGGCAGCAATCATCTGATTCGTGATTTTGACCATCAAAGACGAGGTTCTTTCCGACGTATTGTAATATCTCGATACGCTGTATATCAATCGTACGGTTTGAAGAAGCGATACCAGGGAATCTCGCATTTTTACCTGCAAAAAGAAACGTCTTTATCAATATTTTTCTTGTCGCGAGTGATAGATCCATTATCGATCAAATAGATAATTATTTACAGGATCATCGAGATATAGACAGTGGCAACACTTTTCGAGTGCTTGAATAAATTTCGCATTATCCTTCGCCTCGTTGTAGCAATACGTTACTTCGTCCTCGGCATCCACCCAATCTTTGATCAATTTCGAGCGTGAAATTTGCAAACAGAGCAGCGACATGCGAACTTCGTGACCCTGATGATATAATTTATCATTGTTAATAATTCAATAATCATCAGAAAGTCCTAAATTTTCGTAAAGTCGTTCATCGATTTTGATCAATAAGCTTTTGCCAATGGAATTTAAAAAAATGGTCTACTTTGTGATAAAGAAATCAGTTTAAGAGCAATTTTTTATAAACCTGCAGTCTCGTCACAAGTTGACTGAATTGAGCTCCGCGCCTCTTCCAGTATTCCAATTCCTGTTGCGGTCCCGAATTGTCATTTTCCCTTCTGACTTGTTTGCTCTCGAGTATGAAATCTTTCAATTTTTTAATCCACGCTCTAACTCTGTCCTCGATCTTTTCGACCACTCCGTCCTTCGAAACGAGACCTTTGGCGTCTTCGAAATTATTCACCTCGTCCATCATCGACTCGCCGTCGTCGAAGATGCTACCATCGTGAGCGACCATCTCGCAAACTGCGATGAGCACATTATCGATATCGATCAGTGAATTGCAAATGCATTATATTCGACACGACGAAAGAACGTTAACCTTTCAGAGCGCTGCAGAACGATCTCAGACCGGGTAGCAGGAGACTCTTTATCATCGGGCAGTCATCTTCTTCCTCCGTTCCCGGGTACGCGAGAGCGTCCATAAAAACTTGCTCCACGATCCTCTGTATCGAAGGTATAACGCCCACTTTCGCTGTGTCTATCACACCCGTGTATAGATCCCTGTGGAAACCTTCCTCCGGAAGTTGCTTCGCGGTGTTGATTCTTATCTCGACAATAATGAAATTTTCTTAATCAGACTATCGTTCATTTGTTTTCAGCACGATTTTCTGATAAACCATCGGTATTGTAACCGCTGAGATTGTCATAAAAATTCGTTGGGATTAAAAGGAAAATGAAGAATAGTCGACGAATCGAGATTTACAATTTTCTCAACTCACCGAAACATATATATACAAACTCCTGTGCAAGGGACTTGCCAGCCATCGGTGAGGAAAAGCTTCTTCTTCGGCGGTTCTTTCGATTCTTTGGGTTCCTTGACCTTCGGCGCGTTCGTGCTTTGAGCTCCTCTGGACCCGCCTCCTTTGGCCACGGGTACCTTTGCAGAATCATTTAACATACTCGCATTAGCATCATCAATTGTGTCAATCTTTCACCTCGTGCAACGCCCATCTGTACGTATATGCATATAGAAATACATTCTATACACATATACTCGCCGGTTGCATAAGAAGAATGATTCATCGATGATCGATGATGCCGCGCGCGTATACGGAGAAACGTTAAATACCGTGTCGGTGGATCGCGGCGGCTCGGGCTCCTCGACGACTTGGTAGTACCAGACGAGGGTCGCTCGCATATGCGGCAGAAAGAGCTGATTGATATCGTCCAGCATGCCACCCTCGAAGACGTGGTCCATTACCTCGTGACGCCCCAAACCGGTCGCGTCCACGAGAAGCTGAAAGGCGAACTCCAGCCTCGGATCCATCTCTCCGCGACGCGCTTTCCGCTCGCATTCTTCTCGCCTTTTCTGTGCAATTATCGCTACAATTAATCTCGCGACTCTTTGCAATGTTCTCGAAGGATGCTCGAACATTATCGCGAATTGCAGACCAAGATCTGCTTTTCTTATACATTGTCGGCCGGTGCTCGAGTACCCGGCGAACCCGGGAGATTTTATCGAACCTCATGTATCGAACACCCTTGAATTTTCTCGAAACCTTCCTGTTGCGGTCTCGCACAGTGTTTCTTTTTTCAACATTGCGTATCAATGAAAAATCTATTATATTTAAAATAATAATAATACATTTAAAAAATAGTAATAATAATAATAATAGCATGGTGGAACAAATACTATTTTCAATATTAGAAATTTACATTTTTCTTTTGTGTGTGTGAAAACACCTTATAAAAAAAAAACAAAAAAGGCGAAGATTTTCGATAAAACACCGAACAGTCCGACAGAATTTTTTTTCACGTTTTGATGTGTTTACAGAAAAAATTTAAAAAAACCTGAAGAACATCGCCACCGGATTCATCGTCGTCGCTAGCCTCGTCGGAGTTGTCCGATCTTTCGCAGGCGACTCTTGGGCCTTGTACGAACATTGTCGCGCCTCTGGCACCGTCGCGGGTATCACGAAACTCACTGCCGGTGCCAGAGTCGCACCGGAGGTTTTCACCAGTGGCTCACGGTATTCTAGTTCCGTTTCTGACGCGGAGGTGAGAGAGGGTTGGAGACCCGACGAGAGGGGTGAGACCTCGAGGATACCTTCGTGTCTGGCACCGAATATCAACGTGTCGAACACCCTTCCTCGTGCGGTGTGGTCTCCACGTATCATTGCGAGAGCCCCGAGCTCGCGGCGTCAGTCGATATCGCACGACCGGAAAGTTCGTGTTTTCTCTTCGGAGCAACGGATTCGCGTTAATTGAAATAACACGCTGGCAATTCATTGCATTTCGTCCTTTTAACGAGTGAGTACCGGGCATACTTTTTAACATTCTTCTCGTCAGTGGCACAAAATATCATTGAGATTGGATTTGTGATTTTTACGCGTCGATTTAATCGCGCGCTTCTCGCACGAATGGTCGTTGAATAATTCACGAAGTGTGCTTTTCCCGGTCCGACTGAACGTCCAATGTATCTAAATTACCCGGACGACACGTACGAGATTGGATCTTGAGCCGATCGTTGGCGTCTCGTAAAGCTCGCAACACGCTATGAATAAGTATAAGTCGTTTGCTAATCCGCCTCTCATGCATTCGCGAGGATTTACTTTTGAAGCTCGATATTTCGCATTCTCTCGGGCGATTCGTTAGAGGATATCGATCAAGTTATTTTTCACGGCGCGGAGAGTACGCGTCGTCGATGGCGAGACGAGGACTCGAAGATACGCGGGGGTGTTGTGATTGCTAAACAAGGTGCAGTTGCGCGAGGCTGAAGATCAATTATGCAAATTAAGTTCCACGTGCCGTAACGCAGGCACGCTGGGCTTGGGGCATTTTGTACTTTTGGATTATAAATCTTGTTTCTCTCGCACGACGAATCGATTTCTCTCTCGCAACGCAGCGGGAAAAACTTTTTGTCCCGAAGAAAATTAATTACTAACTGACGCGGTGGTTTTTGTTGCTTGCAATAATTTAGCTTCGAATCGTTCAAGCAATCTCGATAACACCTACACGACGCGGCGATTTCTCGAAATTGGCGCTTGTTTGTTAATCACATATTTTAATATCAATCGTTTAATCAAAGCTACCTGCAGTCTCTCCGATTGCATGTCTTAACCCTTTATAGCACGGCAAGTTCTCGTTAAGATAACGTTCAACTGGGTCGATACAAAATTGTATTGTACTCGCTCGTTTGAGTATAATACAATTTCGATAATATTTCGTTTGTCCGGTACTTTTTTTCTTCGTCATTTTTATTCTTTCGTAAAAGAAACGAATTTCGCTACGTTATGTTTCTCAATTGCGCAACACTTGGAAACTCTTTTTTTTCTCTCATCACGCCAATTGAATAATTCCTTGCGAAACAACGGTAGAAGCGCAAAAGCACAAACTCAATTAATATAGGCCGGAAAAAAAGAATTGCCAGTGTGATTTTATCGTAGATAATTAGCGTATCACTAGCGAACCTTTTTTTCTCTTACACTCGACCATTCATTGATGATTACAGCGAGCGCGAGTGGCTCCGGAAATATAGCGTGCAAGGCGAGCCTTATCAGCCGGATAATCGTCTGACTCATCGTCACCGTTTCTACTTTGTTTCACACTCTCGCAGCTCGAACTTCCGCAAACGTTCTGCGCATCGAGGATACACAAATTTGCACGTCGTTCGCTACCGGAATGTCGCGGCACTATATCTCGCCGACGAATAGCGTTTTAAAACAATTTTCATCTATAGAGATGAAACGCGAGGTCAACACAACTATAAGTGTTGCCCGTTTGTCGAAGCTGCAGGTAACGTTTCTTCGGTGAATTTATCTTTATAGTTTCGGGACATGTGTCGCGTGAGCCGATACGATTTTCTCGGCGAGCCCAAACAAACAACCCTTTTCGAATTCAGACGAGTTGAACTTTTGCCGACTGCACAGCACGGAGAATCGATGAGGCTCGTTAGATTCTAACGCTTCACGGTGCCGCGGACTAATTTACTTTCGGCCGACCGAGGGGTCCGCGATTCGCACGCCACATCGAAATACAATTCTAACGAGTTCGGTGACTCACTTTGGCTTCCTCCGGATTCTCGGTCATCCTGCTGAATTTTCGGCGTTACGAATTTTCCGATGCGAAATTCGACTGGCACTCGGCGACGAGGTTCTATCGGAGCTTTTCTTTGAATTTTCTTATGATTCTTGAGATACGCAAAGCTTCCTCGTGCACAGCCGAGACTGTAATGCGACAATAACTACGCGATCGTTCGTCTTCGCGGTAAGTTCGCCTTGGCCCTTCGCTCAAACCCTCCCACTCTTCTGCAAACTGTTTCTTACTCTTCTTATACCGCCGCTTCTTCTTCTTCTTCTTACCGTACTCAATCTAAGTCTTATGCTAATGGGCGAAACAATAACGCTCCGGGGTTCCCAACTCTCGAAGCATCGATCAAGCTTCCTTCCTTGATGGACATGCGATGCTCTCGGATCTGAATTCTCATGAAAATTTTGTGGAAGAGAAAATATGCGTGTATTTGCATTTTGTTTTCTTAAGACTCGGGAACGAAAAATTGACAGACACAAGCCCGGGAAATGAAAAAAATTGCGGAAGAAGAGATGAGAACACTTGGCGATCGACTTGGCACGATTACAAAAGTTTCTTAAATAACGTGAATGAACTATTCTCGGAGACGGGATTGCGTGGGCTCTCTCGTAGTAATTATCGATATTACAGCGAGAGAGAGAGAGGGTCGGGGCCAAACGGAACAGAAAGAAGAAATAAGAAACCTTATTCGCCGTACAATAGGTAAACTTACAATAGGCCGAAGTAAATGTAAAATGATTACTCGAATAATGAAATCCATGTTACAAAAATTGTGTTGCAGACAATAGACGCAATTTAGATAGACGTAGAAAAAATATGAATAAAAATTATTTCATTAATTCATAATTTGCACTAACTTGTTAAAAAACAATGTTTTTGACGAACCGGTCAAATTTTACGAGATTTGTATGGAGTATTCGAATTTAATACGTTGCTTAACAATTTTTTTCGTGCACGATTGTGTGCATTTAGAATATTTTATTCTTCAGTTTCATTTTTCCAAAGACGACATCGATAAATTGTCTACGAATGTATTTGTAACGTTTCCATGCTTTTGGAGCAAAACATTTCCTCATGTTGTTATTCCATTTTGCCCCAGCTTATCCCGTGTATGCCGTGAGTCGCAGTACAAGGTAATTTCGTTAACGGAACGAACGACGAAGACGAAGAAAACGCATACGATGCTAGTGTGTATCGACTTACGGCCGGTGCTCCCTGCGAAGTAGTACCAGCCCGTAACAGGTCAGACACGCCATTGCTGAGCGAGCAGCTCACTCGCGTACTTGTACTGTACACGTTTCTTCGATCCCAGATACTACCCGCGTATGCACTATCGTGACGATTGGCTGTTAGAAAACCTCGCGAAACCGCTATACTTACCTCGACAACACAAAAAGCCCGCATTTTACGCAACCGACCCACATTCCATTATGCGCTTTCTGTGAAAGAATGCAACAAAAAAGAGGTAGAATTTTTATCGTCCAAGCGAAGTTAACATCGAACAACCCGGCAATAGTATAGAAACCGTCAATTCTCATGTGTACATAGGAACCATGTAATAACTAGGGTGGAAAAAAAACGAAGTGGTGCAACCATGTGAGCAATCGCGTATCAGGTAGGCCATCAATTGTTCGACACAACATTTTTTTCGCCCGTTCTACATTTTTTTGAAGAGAGATTTTGTGAAAAATTCGAAATTATTTTTAATATGAAAACAGAAAAAAAAACAACTTTCAAGCCGTCTGACGGAAATGCATTGAGGAGTGAATTTGAAAATCTTCTTATCGAAGGTTGAAACAAGAAATAATTATGGGTGAATTATTGAGGAAAATGGCCCGGTCGATTCTACATAGAAGGTCTCGTATACGCGAAAAAAACCAGATAGACTCAGATTATTCGATCACGAAGTGAAATTGCAGTAACTACGCTCTCACTGTTTATTATTGGAATTTCTCGCTACTCTAGACTCTAGGACAAGAATCGTTATAATCGTACCGTCATCATTGAAATCATTTTACATTGTCGTCACAGCGCCCGTTATCGTTTATTAACTTTTTTGTTTTGCACACTTGACACATTTTTCGTTTCAATTCTCTTTCGTTCGCCCTTCATACTTGCGCGATAACCGAGTCGCGTGGCGATTGCGATAATTTCCCGTTACAAGCTCCCCTTCCCAAAACATCATCCAGTGTCTCGATAAAGTCTTGAGAATTTTCTCCAATAATTCTCATGAGTTGAGAAAAATTACAAAATTTATTGAGACACTTTACAGCGCAACACTCTAACACTCGACACTCTATGATTTACAATTCCCATCAACGAAGTATTCGCGTTAATGGAATGCAGCATTTTTCTGTTACATTCCTTTCTCGAGAATGTTTTGTTGATTGGCTATAGAGCATTTTCTTTTTTGGCGAACGCTGCTCTAGGCCATCGATATATATTTCTCAAACATCTCAAACATCGTTTTGCGAATCACGAGGTGGCATGCTCTTCGCTCAATAATTACGTACAAGGTTGGCGTTAAAATTCTTCGTCATGAAGGGTCGTTCTTCAGGATCCGAGCCAATCCGGAAACTTCGGACACGGTTTTGACAATGTTTCGGTTGTGGCAGACGGTGAAAAATTGCGCATCATTGACCGATGAAGGATCAAGATTGCATACAGGTCTCGAAGCTGAATAAAACTTTCATCTGCAAATTTTTTATGACCCGCACTTTTGGAGTCACGAACAATTTAAGTTCGGACCAATGAGGTACCTTGGCGGATAACGCCTCCGTGGTGTCGGAGCACTCTCATTGGCGAAAGTTTACTAGTTCGTAAATCTCAAGCGGTGTACGTCGAAAAAAATTTACAATGAAAAATTTCCATCAGGATACAAATTTGTATGAAAACGCGTAAGAGCGATTCGCATTGCCACCGTCGTTCCGTTGACCCGAGCTTATCTCACATTTTTGCACATCTCCGGAGGGATCTATAAAATGGATCATAGGGACTTGCGTTAGATCCCTCGAGAGATCGATCGGCCCGAATTCACAGCGTTATGAACACTTGTTGCAACGCACGCATCGATCAACGTTTGGTTTCATATACCATTTTTTTGTCTTTGTTTTTGTTTTAACACCCATTTAAAATATGTAATAACAGCACGCCCATGATGAGGTACGTTACAAAACTAGTACAAAACTAGCAACTAGGTACAAAAATGTAATTAATCATTAATAATGGAGGCCGCCCGGGAAACTGCCAGGGACCATATATCCGTTCAACTTGTATTATTGTTATTATATATATATTTTTTTTGCATTTTTTTTTTTCATATTCATCATCATCATTTTTTTCAATCATCTTAATCATCCCACTTCATCAAACTGCGGCGTCATTAACAATTTTAATTATGTCTCCGTCTCTTTATATATATATATATGTGTGTGTGTGTAGTATATATATATTCTTTTTTTTCGCTCCAATCTTTGCCCCTTTTTTCTCAACTCCCTCGCACATTGTTTTGTTTTTCCAACTCTTTGCGTTCTCTCCTCTTTATTCCTTCGCGTTTATCGGGCACGAGACCGGCGAGGTCGCACCCTCCGGCCCTCCCTTGCCTCCGGCTCTCGCGTTTCTAACCGTCTCGGGCCCGCAAACACGCCCCTTAATTAATCTTTGGACTTCTTTAGAATCTCGTTATACATATCGCTGAGGGATTTTATTTATTTCTTTTTTTTTCTTTTTGTTTTTTTAATACTGCTAAGTTTGGCGGTTCTCGCGGTCGTCGAGCGATACGAGAATTTTGTTTCTCTGCACCGAACCTTCGTGGGAATCAAATTTCTCATTTTTTTTTTCTACTTCGGGTCTCTCGATTCGCTCGACGAGCCGTGCTCGTTTTTTTTTACATAATCTTTTATTTTCTCTTTAATTTACGAATACGAAGCACACGAGTACTTATGCCTCGTGACAAGCGCGTGAATCCACGATTCTCGGATTATTTTTTAAATATTTCTTCTTCATTACCATTTGTTCACTTATCAAAGCTCATAATCGAAGAAATGAAAGAACACCGAGATTAACGGATCGTTATTTAGCGATGTAAGTAATATTTTTTATCATTTTACAACGAGTTTTGCGTAGATTAGAGAGATTGAGATTGGAGAGACGGTGGATAAAGTCTTCATCGCGCGCGTCTGTGTGTGTATATTCATCTTCATTCCCTTAATTAATCGTGGTACGTGTATTTCGTGTTCGATAATTCATAAATATAATTTCAAACAATGCGGTGATCGAGCGTAACGTGGTTTCATCATTTCGATGAAATTCAGTGACTTATTCAACATAGCTTTAATAATTACTATAACATTATGTACACTCCGTTGATCGTCGTTTAATATATATATATTTGTATACATATATGGGTATGTATACATATATCTATATATAACTTATACGAACCGATTTTGTTTCCTCTCTGTTCTGTCCATTTAATCTACGTCTAAGTACTTAACCCCTCGACCATTCTTTTACAACTTAATATTTCTCAGCTGCATTGCCAGGATCCATCGGTCAGTTTCACGCTACGGTGAGCTTTCGTAATCACGAACCTTTGATGACGATGTGGCAGTCCCGCTGCGCTTCCACGTCTAAGCCTAGTTTACTCTTAACGTCTAAGCTCCTATTTATTCGAATACACCAGCAATGTTTGAGCCATTTCTCCACGATGAGGACATCCTTTTTTAATTGAAATCCCGATTTCACTGGTCAATTTTATGGGTTGACTCGTCGGTAATTGTCGCGGAGCGGTGTTTGCATAAAGTTAAAACCAATACGGGGAAATGGTCTCGAGAGAATGACTGCGGAATTTTGTACTACAGGCAGCCAGAAAAAATGAAAAAATCTAAACAGCAATGAGACGATCGGTTTCGGGATGTTAAATAATAATTAAATATTTCTTTGAATTTTTTCGAGAAAGAAATTTGTTTCTTCATGCTCGCAATGAATCTCAAATTTTCGCGCACGGCGATTTTTTTCAACGAAATTACTTAGGAATAACGGGACAATCGTGAAGAATCATAATATTCGATTGGTATTTTCTCCGCGGAGACTGAGTGCGGGTGTTGGCACAAAACAGGGAGAGCCGAAAGATGCTGTTTTCTTCGATTCCATCATATTACAAGCGTACGTATGCGCCGTCTCACCAATTTTTTTCGAAAAAACGTGAATAGAGATTAATCGGTTAAGCAATTGAATCCGACGTTAAACTTCGTTTTTTTTTTAATTGTCATTGTTGTTCTTGTTGTTTCGATCATTACCTCCGGCCTTGCGACATCCGCTGATTGCGCTACGCTTTGTACCTCACTCTAATTACGTCATTGTAGAGAATACGAAAAAGGTGTCGCCACATCTCGGTCCGTACGGGGCCGTTTCTCGCTCAATTCGCCCTCTGCCCGCAAAGATACTCATTGATGAAAGAAAAAAACTTGAAAATAGAAAGTATCGTCGACGATCACCAAACCATTTCCGGAACTCTTTGCAACACACCCGGAATATAGAATTAACGATATAACATTATACTTCATAGTTTTCGCATTTGTTTTTCTGCAATAGAAGCAAAGCTCTAATTATTATTATCATTATCATTATTGTTATTCTTTCGTTTTACAAGTCTGAAAGATAAGCGAGCGAGTTTGTCTTTTTCCGGAGGCGTAGCTACGACCCCGTAAGCCGAGTTAAAAGTATTACGAGAAGCTTTCAAGGGAAAAGCACACTCATATCAGAATCATCTGGCTTTTCATCATCGTTCCGATATTTTTTTTGTAGATTTTTCTTTTTTTTTTCGTTCCGCAACAAATTCACGTCAGCACGTCACATTCGTAGAGGCATCTCCATTAATTGACTAGTTATCTCTTTTTTTTTATCTCTCATTAAATGATTACGTATAATATATTTTGTTTTTGTTTTATAATTTTTTTTCTTGTTTCTTTGGTTTGTTTCATTGTTAATTAAGTATACGCCGCGTGTTTGTGCGCGCGCGGTCGGTAATTCTTTAGCTCGCTACGACACTTATTGAGCGTGATCTTACGACGTAGATAGGCAACGATTATTCAACACGTTTTTTTTCCTGCTATGCCAAGAGGTCTTTTTTTCCGCCGACTCTTTTGTTTGTTTTCCGCATGTTGCGCATATTTCTTCGTGTACTCCCCATTATTTTTGGTTTCGCTTCGTTTTTTCGTCTCTTTTACGCTAATTTATGTTTTTTTTTTTTTATCAACAGACGCTAGATTGAGCGAAGCGAGAATATATTTTAGACAGTTAATGCCAACGCGAGGCTACTGGCATCGAGGTATTCGAGGACACCCCCGCCGAAACTGCCGACGTCCGATCGCTCGGTCACTCGCTCCTTCCAATTTTTCTTTAGTTTCGAATTTTTTTTTTTCGCAGCGACATGGCTAAGTCATCACTCGCTGCGATTGAGATCCAAGAAGAAGCCCAGATCGCGAACGATCGTCGATAGAAAGCGATGCTCTAGGAATGCGGCGCGCTAGGTCGCATCGCGAATTCTTTAATATTTGTTTTCTTTTTTTTGTTTTCGTTTCAGTTTGCCCCTTCACGTCTCTCTGTAGTTGCTCTTAATCGTCGTCGTCGAGGCCGAGAAGTTCCGGCGGAAGTCTCCTGTGACGGCAGCACAACGTCAGACAGAAAACCCTCGCGGCAAGACGAAACTGCGGGCTCAGCGTGCCGAGAACCACCGCCTTCCAGAAACTGTTTGTCACACCGAACCAGACCACGGCGAAGTTAAGGAACGGTACCTTGAAAAAAGGGTGAATTATTTAATTCGTATGGCTTAAGTTTGTTCTCACAATCTCTATTGAAAATTAGTTCAATATAAAAACAAAAATTTAACGCATTTAGTCGTTAAAAAATAAATAAACCCAAAACCAATTTTCGATGAAGTGTGAAATAAATAATTTGCATGTAACTTTAGTTTAAACAGATAATATTTCTTGTAAATCCTGACAAATTGTCCAGCCGGTCGACAATAGTATTGTCGATTGATAAAATAGTTTTTGCAACATAAAGAAAAATGCGGAACGTTTGATTTTGAATAACGAGTTCAATGGGAAAAGAGAAGATTAGCGGATGAAAGGAAAATTACCTCAGGTGGTCCGTTAAGGCTAGAGTATATTCTGAGACCCGCGTACGGTGCCCAGGACACCCAGAACGCCATGACGAGCACGAACGACATAATGTGACTCGGATTGCTGAGATTTTCCGAGAGCGCCGTTGCGTACTCCTTGTCGTGTATCGGCACACCCGATCTCAGTCGTCTCATCATCGAGAATATGTAGAAGTACGTGTATACGATTGTGATTACCGATGGACCGAGAACGAGTATCGACAGGGTGATGGTGTAGGCTGCCATGTTTCCCCAATCGAGCATGCATATGAAAGCCTCGCGATCGAATATCGGCTTGTCGAAGCCGAGCAACGGTGGACAGCACATCATAGCTACGCTTATCCATGTGAAGGCCATCCAGCACTGGCAACGAGTTTTCGTCTGCACGGTCTCGTACCGCAGTGGTTTCCTGGCGAACGGCCACAAATTCATCAATGTTACATTGTCCTTTGACATGCATAATAAATACGCCGGTTTCACATTCCAAGATCATAGTCCGCGAGTCGAAGGGGAGGATCGTGCTAGTCACGAGGAATGTACGAAGGGAGGCAAAAGGGGGAAGTTTACTATTTGAGCAAGGGTTGTGCCGCGACGGATTTGATCTATGTGTACAAACAGTGTTACACGCCCGTTTAGTCAAAGACCGGAGGTACACACTTGAGTATGCAAATTGTCGTGCGCCGATAGTCGTAACTTGTGCATATAGTAACAGTTACCGAAGGTCATGATCAACGACGAGGGCAAAGAGAGATGGTTTACCTGATTGCGAGATAGCGATCGACGGATATCCACATGAAGGTGTACACCGAGACCGCCCAGAGCGTGACCTCGAGGTAGCCGACCAAACGGCATACCGTGTCCCCGTAGACCCATCTTCTAACGAGGGCCGGATATACCGATAGCGGCACGACCAAAAGACCGCATAGAAGGTCCGCCGAGGCCAACGATAGCAAGTAGTAGTTTATCACCTCGGAGGGACCTGAAATGTATGGAGAAAGCGAAAACGAGCCGTGTTACAGAGGCGGGATGATGATTCAACGGGGGATGACGATCATCGAGGTGACTCGGAACCCGAATTCCGAGCCGTCCCGCGGGTACAGTCATACAAACCCCGACACAGGACCGTTCTGTGATACCGCGACGCGTTTGGAAAAGGTAACGCGTGTAACCCGAGGGACGAATCGCACTCTGCTGTCGAAACTTTTTTTTTAACGAGCGATTGCCACCGGATAGTTTAATCCTTTTGGTCCTAGCGTAACATTGTTAAATCTTCAACTTTCAGAACTCCCGATCCGTATCTAATACTGATCGAAACCGTGTTCTTGGGCTACCAATGACTTATGTTGTTATTCCTACTTCATTTTGAACCTTATAATTCCGGATATCATCGAAAAAACAAGGTATTGTTCGAAATTTTTTCTTTTATCGCTTCAATTTTATTTGAAATTTCAAGAATCAAAATGCGGTTGATATATTTGACTTTGTTAGCTCGCAATGGTTCGCGGTGTTGACTCAAAGATTCGTTTTATTTGTTTTATTAACTGAAATAAGAAAAGGCATTGCGAAAAAAAAATCTTGAAAAATAAAAAATTTCAATTTGAAAAAGTTGGAGTTAATTGCGAAAGAATACAATTTCGTTCGTGACCCAAGAGAAGAAACGTGAGAATCGGTCGAACTTAATTTTTTAGGTCGATTGACGACACACGTATTCGAGGTGCATTATGCAGCGCATTCGAAGACATAGATACGTTACCGCGGAAGTTGAGGTAGGTGGCGATGATGAGGAGATTCGAGAGGATGATGGCGACACCGACGACGAAGATGAGGCCCGCCTGCAGGAGAGCCTCCAACGAGGGCTCCTCCATGCCGCCACCCCTTCGCGCTGCATCCCCCCCACCCGCCCTTAGGTGACTTTACCCTTCACCGTTTCCCCAATGGAATCCCTCTCCCCGTGGACGACCGAGCGTGCCACGCACACTTCAACGATCTTATTACGTAGCCGCGACCTCTCCTCCCACGGGCCGTCCGCTTCCTCTGCGCTCTTTCCCGTACTTTGCCCACAGTGTCGCGAAGTCACGTTTCTTTTTGCCTCTTCAAGCGCCCGACAGCCTTGAATTGCCGCAGTGCTTTGTCCTTCCGGCGTCACTGCGAACAAAAACAACGAATTATCATCGCAACGGCGGCAAACACTTTGAAGAACATTACGGACCGTAATGAAATGGAAGCTACGATTTCCCGAGAGTAGTTCGGTATTCATTCCCATCGTAACGAATTTATCGTACGTCGCATCGTGGCTGAAACTGAATTGTCGGCATGACGAGATTCACGAAGCGATAAGGAGAACTTAGCGACCGAAACGTTACGATAAAATCCCGCGGCGTACGATTCAAGCTATTTTCACAAACCAACCGTGAAGTCTTTGTTCCGTATATAGAACGTTATATAGAAATCCCCCTTCTTTGCTATGGAGAGCACGCGCAACCCAAGCGCCAGGCACTTCTCTACCTCCTAAGTAATCATTCCCTCGTGGTAGCTTCTTTCGTCGACGCTGCACGTTTCTCGTTATCGACCGCCATTCATAATTTAGTCACTCGTTCTGAATGGAGTGAGGGTAGGCTACACTACGTGCCTCACTCGCATTCGTACGTATAACGCGAAGAATGTTCTACCTGGGTTTCGTGTTCTTCCGACTATTTCTTGGCAAATCGTACGACTCGAATTCGAGCGGAACTACGCTCGTAAGAGTCTCGAAGCGAGGTGGATTTTTTAAAATTGTTCAGTGATTCATTGCGATCATAATCACGAACGATCTAATAATTAGTGTAATTGGGCATAAGAACAGCAATCTTGCTATTTGGATAGCAAGATTAAATCTGAATGATTAATGTTCGGAATTCTTCACGAATAGTGGGTCCGCTTGATACATTATCGGAGAAAATTTCTAGCCTTCACTTGCGATTAGAATAAGTCCTGAATCAATAATAATAATATTACTAATCTACTAACAGGCCCTCGTACATTGATTGCGCTCAGAAAATCGGATCCGTAAATTGTTCACGATTCGTGATTCATTATTGTAATAAATCACGTTCGAGCATACTCGTCGGTCTGTCCGATTGCAGGACCATGCCACGAAACGCTTCCTCCAAGTACATCTGCACTCGATCGACCTTTCGGCGGCGCGGGCCCGGTTGTTCCTGCTCACCGCTATCGCAATTCTGGGATATGATTAAGACTTTTGTTGTTTCGAGACGAATGGCATTCATTAGCGCTACGCACTGCAACCCTGCTGAAAATACAGCACCGTTTTATTGAAACTCTCAATCGTGTCGATTTTGGTCGGAATTTCTCGCCAATATTGATCGTGATGACTTGGCTAATCAATTTGGACTATCACATCGAGATTTTTTGAAATCTGGATCAAGCTGGGAAGTTTCGTTCATCATTTCGCCGAATAACGAGTCGTAAAATTGACGGCGATCGGCGATACGAATCTAATTGGATTTGAATGCCAAAATACGTTTCTGCAGTCTGCAGGGAACGTTGGGATTCCTGAAATGTCATTGAGACGTTATTGACACGTTGAGGTAAACGCAGAATCCTTAAAAAAAAAAAGATCATTCAAGCCGACTAAAGTAGCTCTATCCATTGCCGAGCATCTCGTCCTCGTGGACTCTGCGGTCTCGTCGTCATTGCCAGCTAATCGCATCAGGGCAAGGCAATAGCTTAAATCCCTAACTGCGTCGACACGCGGCCGAGTGCCGAGAGTCAAGTCTGTTACATGAAAAGCGGATTACGAAGCCCCGTCTGTAACCCCGGATTACGAAGTTACGTTTCTTTTTATTTTTCTTCTCGCACGCTCTCGCCTCCCCTGCTCGCTGGGGTTATATGCATACAATAACCGACATCATCGACGAGCACACACGTGAAGCGACGCGCCTTTTTTTTCAGCCTCGCTCCCTCCCGCCTCTCGGCCCCTCCGTGAAACGCCTTGAAAGTTCCTGGCAAAATATCGATCGGCTCATTTATTTATGTCCGGCGCCTCGTGTGCTCAGTGTTCTCGTTGTCGTTGTTGCAACGCCGAACAATGGGGAGTTTCGTGAAAAAATATAAGTTAATTAACACTTGCTCGACTGTTGCAATTAGTTGATTGATTAATCGCCCTCCATCGGAACGCTGCAGGCTCGCGCCGATCGGAGGAAATTATATACATTTTTTTTCTTCTTTATACCTTCGTGTGGTGATTTCTCTGTCAGCGACAATATTAAATCTACTACATCATCGGTAAAGCTCCGAGGGCTGGAATCTTTCAACGCCCCTCGAATTATATGCCGGTACCTAGAAAAAACGTGACTGACTTCTGTATCCGTCCTCTCGAGTCTCCTTCCAACTCCGAGTATTTTTGGCCCTCGGGCACGTATTGCACAATATTTTTGTTTCCCGTGTATAAGGCCATGCCTAACAGGTCAACCCTTTCTTCACCTAGTAACAAGGGCTATCAGGTCGTAGATCGATGGATAATGCAAAAATGAATTATCTTGAACTTACGTGAAAGAAAAACAAAAAAAAAAATAGGGAACAAAGTATAGAATCGAGTAAATTTCTTCGAAGCCTGAGTATGAGCTGAATACGGTGAAAATAATATGTAACTTTTTTCTATCGTCTATTCGAACCCTCCACGTGAATGTTTAATTTTCCCAGAATTCCGAATAAAAAAATGAATGGCTTTTAGTTAATCGATTCTTATCGATCGAGTCTTTGAGCTAAAAAAAGCTTCGAACTACTTAGGTGTGAAAGTGCAAAAATAGGTCCAAGCTTCTGGCGCCTTGCAGTTAATTCGTTAATACGTTCGTGCTTGTATTTACAATGCATTACCACTTAAACTTCGGTTTCCATGACGACTCAACATCGTGATCGCGTCTATCGACACAACGAATTATTATGATTGTCGTTGAATCATTATCGTCTATCTTCGTCCACTTGTGCACGTTTCAGATACGCTACCGATAATGACAAAGTGGCAATTCTTGTTATTTTTTTCAATCTCTCATTTCGCCGTATAACTTCGATTGTTCGTTGTCAGCGATCAATCACTTTGAGGAAAAGACACGTATCCGTTGGTCCGTGAGAAGTGGCGGGCGAACGGACGCGCTTATAAAGACTCACCGTGTAACGACAGAGAGACCCAAAGTCGATATAACGGTATCGGTATAACGCGTCGGTGTCTATCGCTCTCTCGTTCTCCCTACCCTTCTCTCTCTCTCTCGTCGCTTGTTTAGCTAACCGAATATTTGACCAACGATGCGCATGTCGAGATAAGGCCGACCTAGCCGTGAGATACACAGGAGCACGTATTTCATCCCCGAACTTCCTCGTGACATAAAAATTCCTTTGAGCATATCGCTCGTCCCTTCGATCGTAAAAACCAGAAGCTGTGGCCTTAAAAAAAAAATAAACAACCAAAATCCAAACGCTCCTTCCGCGCGTCCGATTCCGAAGAAACCCTGACAAACGATCCTGATTTATTTTTCGGAGTCCCCGAATTTCTGCACCGTATGTTTTTTTTCATTTTCCATGACTGGAAACTCGACTCGACCTTTTCCTCGATATCTCGAAAATGTCCGTCTGGATCACGGCCAATCGTACGTTCGCGAGATTCTACGATATGTCTCGACTGCGTTTAACGGGAGAGAATTTAAGTGGAGTGAAATTATGGTACACGCAGCATCCCACTGCCTCCATGTTAGAAACACACTGCCATCTTTGACGCGCTCGTTCGTCCGCTCTGCGGAATCTCGGTCTCGCGTTCGCGATGACACAGAGCCTTCGGGTCCGTTGGGTGCACACGTACCTTATCGTCCTCATCCTGAGATGGACCACACTGTTCGCTCCTCGCTCCGTCGTCGCGCTCCTCCGTCACTTCGCGACTATTCCGATGCACAATTCGTAATTATTTGCTCCGAGCGAATTGATCACGTCGTCTCCGAGCTCCGATCGAGACTGCCGTTCGACATCGAAGCGATTTCAACCCCTATACACCAGAACTCAAATGATAAACGCCGCGCAGTTTTTATTTTTATGGATATATATATTTTTTTTTTCCTCGCAAGGGGGGTTGATCGGCCGACGTGAAAATTGCCCGCGAAGTGCTCGGCTGACCAGCCCGGGGTTTACTACTGCCGCGGAGAGATTCGGCAGCACTCGCTCGTCCGACGACTCGGGTGCCCGGGCGCTTGCAAGCATCGATACGACGAGCGGAACGCCTGCGCACCACCCCCGACGCTTTAGTCTGCGTTGCTTTTTCACCCTCTCTCTCTCTCGCGGGCTCTCTTTCATCCCTCCCGACGTTTGTCCTGCCGTCGCGTTCTACCCTTATCGGAACGCTTCGCTCCATCTTTCTTCTTTGCTCTCTTCGCTGTTTCCAGCCCATTGCGAGCTCTCGGTGCTAACGGGTGGCTCTTTGTCACTCCGCGATGCCAGGCGGGCTGCACGATTCGCCGTGACCGTGTTAGGAATTGACGAAAGCGTGTGTTTCACTCTCCCTCTATCTGCTCGCCTCTATCTGGCCTCCGAATTTGTCGGTCACTATGCGCCATCGTGCTTTCCTTCGTTCGAGCACGAGCTACGGTCAGTGCGCGGCAGACTGGACGACATCGGCACGTGGACGCCGTTTATAATGCTTCGTTGAATTTTTACGGAGTTACTGCGAGTCCCTGGATTCTTTGTAGCTCAAAGAAGCTCAATGTTCCGTCGCATATGGAACTTTGTCAGAATTATGATCCATTACGAGTTTCGAGAGTACAAGCTCGGATGAGCAGTCCGAGAGTTTCGCGAAAGTTCCAAACACTGGAACTAAGTTTCGAGCAACAAACGTTAGTTTCATCGTAGCCAAGTATGAGAGCTATCGCAATAATCGGCTAGTTCCTTCCACGAAGCATTGCACTGCGCGATGCGCGGAACTTTGACGAAGTGCTCAAAGGGAAGACACAAATTACTTTTCACTGGAATCGCTAAGCGACGGAAACTGGCGAATAAGACTACACTAATATTTGAGACCTTGCAGTTGGAAACATATGCGGTATCCTGGCTAGCCGGTGCTTCTGCAGAGATTTTGCATTTATTTGAAAAAGTAAACCATCTTTCCAATCTCATTTTTTGTACTCCGCAACGTTCGAGCGTGTAAACTTCTTCATTGGGTAGAGCCTAACTATTCTCCTCGAACTGCTTCGTTCCAGGATTTTCCATAAATCTTAACGACGCGAATTTCATCGTAATTTTGAATAGGGTTTGCATATATGCAGCAACGTGGGTTGACGGAGCGCTTCGATAACGTCTCTAGCCTTGTAACGTCGGAGTTTGGGTATCCGAATCATTATACTTGGCGACGAAGCCATTTGCCGGCAAAAGTTTGGCGAGTCTCCCCCGTTAACTCCGATAACACTGGAACGCGATACGAAAAATGATACGGGTCTCGTGCAAACGGCGAGACTAACTTCCTTAAACACATCCGAAATGCGAGAGGATTATTTTGTCGGGTGAAAGGTCAAACAGGAGAGTGATTTCGAAGGCCAGTGATCTTTCGCAATGGCTGATTGATGGCTCTATTCGTTAGGTTGGGCCCGCGACAACAGCCGGTGCTCGATACTTCAGTCGATTGATTTTAATTCACGAGCCCGCCGCATGTCCGTTCACATACGGCAATGATCCACTTCCCGTTCGCTGACGGCCCGGCTTTCTCTTGTCGTCCTTATCAAGATCGCCACCGACTCTAACATCCCCCTTGTGATACCTTCGTGAAAAAATAAAAACCCCACCGACCTCGCGTCACGGGCTCGTGACACCTGGGAAAGGCGATGAAGAGACGAGAATTAATGTTGCTCGGGCGCGAGGAAAAGGCTTTAATTACAGAACACGTCAATACTGTAATTTGCGAGATTGATTACGTAATAAGCCTGTAATTGTCTTGTTCGATAAAACGGCGAATTGAAGATAATTGATGAGATTACAAGCTCGGTTGTCCACGTACAGATTGGCGTAGTGAAATTCTGCTTTCTATATTTTTACGAATTTAATATGAAATTAATATACACAAAAATTAATCGAAAGTTTTCATTCAACTTTTTAAAGCTTCATCGACTTTATTCTTTGGAATTACTTGTATTTTTTCATTTGTCCAAAACTGTATATCAAACTTACTGTGCCAAAATGCGAAATTTCGTCAGTTTTTTTTTTTTTTTTCATTCCATTTAATCATGTGGTTTATTAATACGACGAAAAAATGCAAATTGCGATCGAGTACGATAGAGAGAAGAGATTTTTTTTCTTTACATCAGAAACTGATAGAGTTGAGAAAACAATACGTTGTCTTGTACATCGAAATATTTCGTATTATTCCGAATATTTTTTATTTCCTTGACGACATTGATTTATGAATTTTCGTATAAAATTTTTTTGCAAGAATTATTCTAAAGTCTCTTGATCGTTTTCTACGTTCGAAAAAAGAGGATGAAAGTCTATAATCTTTGAAAATTCGTAACGGCAAACGAGTTTTTCATGTTATTTTAATGCAATAACGGATTTAAGGCTGAAATTCATTTTCTCCTCGTTAACGCTCTTGTGTTCTAACATTCTTCTTCTTTCTGTCGCCCAAAAGAAAGGGTCGCTTAAGGCGCGGGTCACGACGGAGCATTGCCTAAGAAGCGGATAAGCCCCTTTCGTGACAGGGGTACACAGAGAAATTTTAATTATGAAGTACGTGAGTATCGGAATCCGTGGCAGGGCTACGACGTGATCTAAGTTGAATAATGGATGAACAGTGAACTGCCGAGTTGCCTAGTCCTGCGCGGCGTGCCCTATAAATCTTGTACCATTATAGCTCGAGTGGTGAATAATTTTACTTTTTTTCTTCTTCTTCGTTCTTCGATAACATTTTTCTGAGCAATCGATATCGAAAAACGATTATCCGGATGGACTTTGCGACGCGCCGGCGGTTTCGTTGGAAATAAAGCGCGACGATGATGAAACGTCGGGAGGTTCTTTAACACAAGAGAGAGAGACAAACTTTTTCATCGAGAGTTTCGCAACTCCCTAAACTACCGTTCTTCGAACTTCTGGACTTATAGAAACTACCCTATTCTTCCGCAAGCCGGTCGTCCTCTTTTTCATCCGACTTTCGTGCCTAATGACCCGATGAAAAAATATACAATGCGGAAGGAAAAAAAGAAACAGAACCCCGAAGAGAAACACCATTTGTATTGTGCTCTCGGTAGTTTGCACAGTTTTATTTTCGTCAGTGACAAAGCTGCCCCGGATGAGGAAGCAAAATCCGGTGGAACTATCGGGAAACGGTAGAAGTTTCAATGATTGTTACGAAAAAAGTTCAAAGGTCACTGGCAGAGTTGCTATGAGATAAAATAGCGAAAGAGAAAGGCGCGAATAACATTCATAGCTATTTTTAACAGCCTTATTTTTTCGAGCTTGATAAGTCGATCGATATTATTCGTTTTTCGCTGAAAAATGCATAATCGCAGAGTGTTTTTTATGATTAAACAAATCGTAAAAAACATTCACACAGTGATAACAATTTTTTGAATAAGAAGAAAGTCTCACGTTTGCTGAGAGTAAAAATGATACTATGCGTATTCTTCTTCAATCCACCGATAGGAATGAACATTTGTTCTTGACTACTTTGTCACTTTTCGAACAGTTGCGCGTTCTCACGGTCTACTTATCCGCGCATTGCCGTGAAATAAAACGCTGGTCCGTTAATGGAATCAATTGAATGCACACAGTCTCTTCCCTACGTAAAGAAAATAAACCGTGCAAACTATCCATTTCACGCTCGGCGGGCGAATAACTCGTTTACAGAATCGAAGATAACGTCGGACGACTGGACATTTTCGGCCGGCAAAAAACTAAAGGTGACGGGAAAGTTTCGAAGCTTTTGGCCGACGAAAAGTTGAATCGTCTAGGTCGCTGATCAGATTCTTGCTGACGGCAGAAGTTTATCGAAACGCGTCACACTCTCGCTTCTCCGACTCTGCTCGGGCCTTTCTCTCGCTTCTGTTCTCTCTCGAGCCCACGGATGCTTTGAACGACCAATTTCAAGACTCGCTCACACCCTTTTTTTTCTCGCTGACTAGACTCGACCACTTTTCTTCACCTCCGCACATACCCCGACAAAAATCGTTCCACTTTTCCAAGAATAGAATCCCAAGCCTCTCCTATTCTTCGCCACATCGTACTGGCGCCTCACGACAATTTTTTTTTACATTGAACATTAAAACAGTTTTTTCCAAATCGTCGTGTCGATATCGAAAGGTTTTTCTCTAAAATCGTCTTATCGTCCGCATCCTCGTGTCGATGTCGAAAGGATTTTCTCTAAAATCGTCTCATCGTCCGCATCGTCGTGTCGATGAAAGTTTCAGAATGCTCAAGAAAATTATTCACCTTCGCGCGGTTCGCTATCTCCAGTAAACTTTTTCTCCGCGATCTCGCCCTCCTCGCGTTGCGTCTGGCACCATCAGACGTATCAGCATAATCGAAAAGCTCGTTTTTTCTTTGAAGAGTCTCCGCGACTTGACTCTCGAGAGTTAATATTTCCCTGCAGGGGGGTGGGTCGTTTAACCGTGGCAAAAGATGCCGAGAGGTAGAAAGAGGCGCGGAGTTCCATAAATATTTATGAGATCCGATACTTTCTTCGCGGGGAGTCTGACGCCGTTGCCTTCTGATACTGCCTTGGAAACCACGGGATGTCGGCTTTCGTATCCATACAGATATACACGCGTGTCGCAGAGCTTTTCCTCGTTCGGTCGGTTCTGTACGTACGATTCTTCTGTGCAGCGGTGCTTGCTCTATATAACATTGTCGTGGAACTGCGTGAGCGAGTGGCGCTGGTGCAGCGATATTGCGACCTTATAGCGGAAGAAGCCCCGTCCCGACCTCGTTCTATTCAAATCAGATAGGCCTCCTTTCATCCAGTCACCTTAGCGCCAACCGAGAGTTGATTAAGTTCTCCGACTCGTCTCTCCGTCGCCGATTCATTGCGCTTCGCAAGATTCACTTCGGTGGCAATGTCCAGAGGCGAAGCATTGATTAAAAGTATAGCGGAACAGAAAACGAGGGTTAATGACTCGATCAACGAAGCGAGATTCATCAATCCTGCGGTTATTACGGTCGCTTTGATTTTATTCCAACGATACTCGCACGATCATACGAGTGCGTTATTTCGTTTTTCACAATGTCTCGAATAGAATTCATTGTTTTCCTGCCTCATTCATAATACCGAGTGAAGAATTACCCAACTATGTATCACAATGATGGAGGCGACGGCTTTGCGGTCTGAATAAAACACAGGGTTATCGGATAATCGATTTTTTTTTATTTATTAATGAATAAAGCCCCCCGGCCCGCGCAGGCTGACGCGAATTTACGCGTTAATGAATACTCCAGGGGATCAGTCGACTGGTCGCCGACTACATTCTGACTCGAAAATATACTCGTGTTGGATAGGAAAATGAGCAGAGAATACCCCGAGTTCAATTTTGAGCATAAATTCGCAGCAAGCGAATATTTTGCATGGAAGAATCATTTTCATTAAAAAAAGTTGAATTTACGGGAGATCTTGAAAAAAAAAATTCCTTCACAGGAAATCCCGGATTCTTCAGAATTTCCTTTCCGTCGAACAAACGGAAATGGTATGGAAACCGAAAGCCGAAGGTTATCAACGAATGCGCGCATTGTGTCATAATTATCATGAAAAATGAATTATCCAAGTTCGCCTCGCAACAATGCAAGTGATGATGTCTCGACGTTGCGTGCGATTCCGAATGAGAAGCAAGGTTATCAATAAATCGATATCTTTATTATTGAATGAACGAGACACGAAGGATCGATGTTGAGATTCACGGTGGAAGCGGCAACGCCAGTAGGGAGTCAGCATGAATCGAATTTGGGACACGGTCTCGCGCACTCCACAACTCCCTCGAGGCTTGTTCTCTACCCTAGTAACACGTTCCACCAGTGGGAACATTGGTACCGAGCCAATTCTAAAACCTCCATCGCTATTATTCCCACTCAAATTGGTACATCTCTGATATGAGACTCGCCATTCTCGCTCTACGTTCATTGTCTCGTTTTCGCCGGTCTATCGGCTCGCTGTTGGACCCTTGCATTCCCTTCGTCGCACGAGAATCTATCGTTGGATTGGAAACTGAAATAGAAACGCGAGTAATGGAAAAACTTCGGATCGTCTTGAGGGAGCGCAACTTTGCAGGATTCATTCGATAATTCCGAACTCCATGCTTGAGCACGCAATTGAGTGATAAGAAAAGTGAAGCTTGAACTATACGATTATCAACAATCGAAGTAAAAAGATATTATCAGATTTACCGAATCCCACGCTCACCACTCGTAGAGGTGGGTGTAAGCGAGAAAAACAATGCGCGGCTTCCCCATTAGCGATAAACAAACAACGATTATGCGAACGGGTCGGGTTTTTATTTTCCCTCTGTTCGATCTTGCGAATTCAATAAGTCTCGTTGGATAACTCGAGCGTCGATAACAAATTGATCAGAGAGAAGGAGAGCACATGGATGGGAGAGACGTTGAAAGACGAAAGAAGGAAGTCCGTGGACCGAAGTAACATTGTCGTTGAGTGGAGAAGCTAGTACAGCGCTGCGAGATGAAGAGGAAAGGAGAAGGAGGAGATTCGTCGCGACGTCCTAGACCCTCCGAACGCACGCGAAGCTTATTGATCTGAACGGCGGGGGGCAGTGGGTGGACGAGGCGAAGCGAAAGTAGGAGGAAATGGAAGCGGGGAAGGTCGGAAAAGAGGAAAGAGGAGCATCAGTCGAATCGGCCGAAAACTGGGCAAATCGTTCCAACTGCTGTCGTGTGCTCGCGTTGTTTTGCTGCGTTGTCTTCGTGCCGTTTTGCTCGCGGCATTCGCAAGGGCGGGAACGATGATGCGACCGGAGTACGACGTCTCGACGACCCCGCTTCGAAGGTCTTTATCAATCGGCTTTGCTCCCGCTCGGCGGTATTGGCCGTCGCGCAAAGTGGGTTGAGGACACGAGTTCTGTCGTCGTATACGTTTGCGAATGCGGCAAAGCTCGAGAAGATTGATAACTCGAGAGATTTCCAAGGACGCGAACGCGGATATTCTCTCTCTCTCTCGCCCTCGAATTGATCGATAGGATTCATCGATCAATTACAATTTTCATTCAATCGGGGACATGCGCCGGGTTTCTTTGGTTATAGCGCTTTTTCGTATGCTAAGGATAGTGCAACGAGACAATGGAAAGCCGAAAGTCATCCGAAAAATCTCTCATCATTTCAAGCATCATTACGTGTTTTCAATATTCAGAATTATAAGTCCTTCATGAAATACTGAAAAACATTAATAACATACGAAAATAGCACACTGAACAAACTATATGAATTAGCTATCTTCTATCGAGCAACTCGACAGATTCGGATTATTTCGTAGATGAATGGATTTCCGATAATTATGCATTAAGAATAATGAACATTCGATTCATGTTCGAGATGCTCGAAGAAAAAAATCGATTCTGGACTGTTTGCTAACATCACAATTTATATAAACGATTTGTACAGTATCACGGGACGCAACAATACAATGAAAAAAACGATACTTTCGATTTGCGAGGCGCGCGACGAGATTGCCGGTGGCAATTGAACGAACCTAAATTGCTTGATTCGCTCAAAGGCTTGATAGCGGCGCGCGATTAGATTTCAGCTCTTCAAATCCATAATCGTCGCTTCGCGTTTTACATGGGTGCGACAACTTTGTTGGGATATTTTCCGTAGACTCTGCCGCTTCTCGTGACCCGGTAGTTGACTTGTTGAGTCGTTTGTGCGACACCCGAGCAACCGGACACGTGAGGTCCGTCGCCGGTGCACAAACGCTTCACGCGAGTTTTTATTCCTGTCGTGTGTTTGGGATGAAGTAACTGGCTAAGCTTGGGATCTTTCTCGATTCTCGTGTGATTTTGGTGGCTCTGGGACGTCGCGTTGCTCGCTTGAATTCGATTCGAGGATCGTTGAAGGACGTGAGGATTGACCGGCGCTACGCAACGACGTCGAAGCAAACGCAACGGGGATATGGCCAATATCGCTTTGGCTATTCGACGTCTGCAACGCCAGAGTACGACGGCTGTTGCGAACCAAGCGAACCAGGGACCCGCTCTGGGACCCGGCACTGGCTCCCTCGACCAGAGAAACAGCATCTGTGTCAATATTAGTGAATTATTATTTTTGCTTTTACTCATACCGGAGAGGCCTTTTTCCCGAAAAAACATTTCACGAGAAAAATATCCACGGAATCGGTCGATTCGAAAGTCGATTTATGCACTACCAATCACCTTTTTTTAAAGAACCATCGAATTATGAATTCAGGAGGTACATCCGATTTTTTTTGGTCAAAACGTAAAATAATGATTTTAGGTGAATTGATGAAGATACGAATATGAACCTTCTGATTCGATGAAACGTGAACAACAAATTTGCAATTGTAGAAAATTGTGAGAAAATTTGATTGCGAGAGTGTATATTTAATTTGCAGTTTCGTCGAATATTCGCCGTTCGTCAGTCAATTCGCCGTTGACTTCGCAACACGGGTGCTGTGACGAGCGACGAATGAGGCCGTGATATAGCAGGGGCGAAATCGAATTATAATTCAGTCGACGCGAGCTCCCGTCGTTTCATTAGAATAATTAAAAGGACCGGGGTATTGAAACACGGTTTCTCTATCTAACTCTCGTTCGTTACGGGTGATTCGATTATGCACGCGACGAACGAGAGGAACAGAGGAACCGGAGGGATGGGACAGCTCTCTCGACGAACGGGCCGTTTTCCATCAACAACGTGTAACGAACTACCCTCGTGTAATGACGTTGTAGATCCATCGCAATTACGAACTCCTCACACGATTATACGAGGGTTGATCGAATGCGCGACATTGAAGGAAACGTTAAAGTATCGCGATGTTTGCGTTCACCGAGAGACTAGTTAAAGCTCGAGATCGACGTCTGAGTAATACCCTTAGCTAAGGGTTGAACTCTTCTATGGCTAGGCTGGGGAGATCAGGGTCGCGTGCAACCCCTTCACTCTTCCTCGCCGGGCTGTGCACTTTCAACTGACCTTATAGATCCACTCGGTGGCACGCTGCCTAAAACTTAGGGGTCGATCGACTAGTCGAAACATAGAATGGCCGTGAACGGGATGTACGAACAACCGGGACCTACGTTCGGATAACTGAAGATTATTAAACGTACGGTTTTGTAGAAAAAAAAAAATTATTTTTCGAAAAATTGGGAAACCAGAATTTCGATCGTTGCTCTTGTCTTTTTTCGAACGATGAGTCTTTTTCCGATGGTTATGGGCTCAATAAAGAATTCGGATGGACAAAAAAATCGATTTTTTTTTTACTTCCAAGACTTTTACGTTTCTCGAGAAAGAATAATGGCCAAGGGATGATGCTGCACACGACGCTCGGAACGTTCGGGCTCACATTACATTGTTTTTATGAAGCTACCCTTGAGCATCCGAGTTAGGAAAAAGTCTGCCCTTGGACATTTATCCTTATCGTTCCCACGCACCGCGAATTCTCACAAGGACACGTTTTGATGCTGGGAACGGGCTTTTCATTCGTTCACGGATATTTTCGCTGTGATCTCAAAGCCGTACCTTTATGCTCGTGTGGATTTTCGTCGAGATTCCTCGTCACGTCAGCCAAGACTCACAAAGGGCTTCGACTTTGCGTGGGAATTCATGAATACTCGAGGCGCGCCTATCTTCGTAGCGACGTTTTTTTTTTCGTTCCTGCGCTTTTTCTCCCTTCGCTTCGGCTCTTGCTCGTCTGCTCGAGATAGCACGGTGTTAATCCCTCGGAGCTCAGGTCGGATTGTTCAATTAGTTCGGATTCGGAACGATGAAATTTTTATTTCCCTCTGCTTTCCAAATTTCACTGACGCGTCGCGTCTAACCAAAAAGAATGCATGTATTTACATAGAAATACGTACGACGAAGTCACGTGAGCCTCGATCGACCGTGCCTCGCGCGACCGAACGAATTTTTCTTGCGCCCCTACCGACCTGATCCGCGTGCGACGACGGGAACTCTTCAGCTCATGACTCTATCGTCACGAAACGAAAATCCAACGAGCCTCGGCAGACTTGTTTCTCGCGCCCATCGGCCACTCTATCCACCACGATACCGTTTATACTCATGTAAAAATCAAAAACTCTGTACTCGTAATTAAAAAAAAAATGGTTGTAAAAAAGAAGTATAAGAAAAAAAAAAAATTAATTATTTTATTTTGCAAAATAACATATGAAGCTGGCAGAATTTAGACAAAGGATCGCGACCGGCACGCTGTTCGTTCAGCTGCTCTGCGCTCGCCTGACGTTAGCCGATTCTCGCCAATTCGATATTTCGACGGTGCTAACCACATTCCGAGTTCCCGTCGCCGCTCATTTCGCGTCGTTGAAGGTCGCGAAGGAACGAGAGTGAGAAAAAACTTACTTCGTGAGAAGCGAAGAAGAAGCGCAAGTGGAAAACAGATAAAAAGGGAAACGGACGTGCGTGGGTGTGGGTCGGAGGAAGAATAAATTGCGATGAACCTGGAAGCAACGGGGATGAAAGTTTTAGAACGATTGTTCTATAGCTTTCTCTTCAGCCTTCGCCTGTTCAACCTCTTTTCTCGTAGTCGTTCTTGCCACGTTTCTCGTTCTCGGCGAGGCCGCGGGTAGAGTCGACGTGCCGCGCGCAGCATCGGGCACGAGAGTTGGTCAGGGTTGGACCAACCCCGTTCGGAGTTGTAGCCGGGTATGTACTCCGTTTTCCGCTGACGTGCCTCTCGCTGTGCGGGGCTCTACGAGTTGCAGTAACAACGATACGACCAGTAGCAGCGGCTGTTCTACGCCACCAACCCCATTCCCGGGACGTCACGGGTCCGTGTTAGTAGGTCAGAACCTGGATACGTGACCCGAGAGGGAGAGCGGGTTGAACGAAGAAGCTGTATAACCCGCGACGATGCTCGCCGCTGAATTATTTCTCATCTACCCTTCCGGGTGTTGCGCATCTGGAGTTTATACGGATTAGGTTTTTGCGGCGATGCTCCTTTTCGAGGGCGCTCGTAGGTTTTTCCACGTTAAGAGAGCTCGGGTGTTCCGGGATGGTTTGATGCTGGAGTAAAATTGCAATGCCTCAATCTTATCCGGGATCTTTCGCCGTTCCGGGTTCCACCGTGACCTTGATGCAAATTCACGGGTATCAGCGCCCGTTGGGGGTTGGGAAATTTTTCAATACAAATAGATACGTTTCGCAAAGAACTTTTACACTCCCAAGTCACAACATTCTTGCGGAAGAAAAACACGAATGTCCGTTTTTCTTTTGATTCGGGAAAGCAAGGATCTATCCATATTCGGAGTGAAAGAAGTGGAACAACGGCCTAGTTGATACATCAAAATTGTTAATTCGATCTTAAATATGAAACAGCTAAATTCGTACACCAACTGCGTGACTGCGCTTGTTTTATCGTGCGGAAAAAACGTTGGCAATTAACGTTCGTAAATTATTTAAAATGTAAAGCGTGTACGCGACGAGGGGTAATTATAATGATGATTAACATGCCGGCCGGTGTATCGGTGTCGCGGCATCGGCGCAGTGGATTCCAAGGACTCGGCTCGATTCGCGCTCGAGAGGAACGCACTCGCTGCGTCTACGTCATTGTGAATGGTGTAATTGGGACGCGTGTACTGTACGGTTTGCAAATAAATTCTCGGTGGAATTTATCCCTCGCCGGGATGGGGCTTCCTGCGTTGACGAAGAGGGTCGCTGGAATGAGGAAAGTTAGCGCACCGACGCAACAGTGTCCTCTCTTGCTGAATGACGCCGCGAGTCACGACGAAACGCCCCTTCTCTCTACACCCGGGGGAAAACTACGTCGGCACTCCCGGGCGCTCTTCATTCGCTGCTGTTGCATCTACCCTTCCAGCGCTGCCGCACGCTTTTGTTTTCTATTCTCCGAAGCACGAGCGCCGTTCATGAGAGAATGAAAAAAAATTCTTCCGCCATTGAAGAACTAGAATAGCACCAACGGTACGCGCACCGGGAATAGGGCTCTTTATCATTTCTACGAGAAAAAAATTATTACTGTCTCCCACAATGATCTCGCGGTATTTTTAACTCCATTGAAGATTTTTCGTGTTGTGCACTGTTTTTATGATCCTCCGGGCTTGCACATGACACGGAAATACGTGTTTGAATGCGCAAATAATGAAAGATTGTGCAAGTGAATTAACATTGTTAATCTTTTTGGGAAACTCATTAATTTGTAATTGATAAATCATTATGATTGTAATTTGTGATAACAGGGACCATTTTCCTTCGAAACGAGACATACGAATGACTATTTCATTTATTTTCCACGAAAATACATTACGGTGGAATTAATACGAATTACGTTGTGGTAAGAGGAGCTCAATACGAAGCGATTACAGCGTTTACTTTTATTTCCCTTCCGAAAAAAAAACGATTCCGACAAAACAATGATTACCTTATCAGTAAAAACTGAAAAATAAAAATGGAAAATCAAACTTTGTTCAACTTCGGCAATTTCGAAAAAAACCTATCTTTTTTTTCACTTTCACAGTCCAAAATGATATACTCCATAAAAAAATGTAGAACCTTCGAACGCGCGCTTGCTGCTTGATTGCACATTTCTGTCGGCGAAATGCTTGAACAGCTTCGTACTGAGCTCATCCTACCAAAGCGTAGTTTGTATCAATTTCGCAGCGGTGTATTTTTTTTGTTATTATTTCGAGCTTATTTCATACATCTATCTGTTGCCGGCAATGGGCGTATATGTCCTTGCCCGTGCGCGTGACTTTAACGATCCTATGATTTATGGTGCTGGTGTGACCGTACATGGGCAAGCGTGAGTCCCAGACCTCCCGAGCTCGCCTCCCCTGGACGCCCGGCGCGGTCTCGAAGTTCAACGAAATATTTCTGAACTTTAATGGTGGTACATTGCTACATAGTGCAGTGGGCATAGAAAGGGAAGAATGCGAGACTAAGTCAGCGATCTCCCGAGAGAATTTAACCGTAGAAAACCGTCTCTGTACACCCATTATCCAGGCCATGTACGTATAAACGAATAATAAACTATTCTATGTACCGGGCAGTTTAGTTATTTATGTTGCTATTTATAAACACGTATGAGGAGGTAGTTTCGCGTTGAATATAATCGAGAGAAAGGATCTTGTAAGGCGTTGCTCGTAGGGTACCGACGATAAGCCGTGTTAACACACGTACGGATCCACACATATAGAAGTTGGAACCAGGTGGCTCGAGTTTAGAGGCGGTCAGTTCCGCGGTGAGATCAGAGTAATCAACTACTTTTTTTTTTTTCGTGTTTTTATTTTTTTTCTTCCAATTCTCTTCATCGTTCTCGCCTCCTCCGGGTCTCTTCCTCAATCGCTATTTCTCTCCGTTCGTTTATATCAGTCGCCTATACGGAGAACTCATTAATCTCCCGACGACTGTAACACACAGTGCTGCATGACACTGGCATGCACGAGGCGCGCGTACGAGAGTACCTCAGCCCGTTCGGTTTTAAACTAGCTTTACAAGATTTGTGTGTTCCAGCCTCGAGCGCTGAAATATATTAATTAGCTCGTTGGTTAATTAATAACGAACGAGTGTTTCCGACATTCAAAGGACGAATGTAGGGCAGCGAAATGAAAAGCTCTTGCCGTGTGGGAGGTAAACGAGTTTCGATGCTTTACGAACGAGAAAAGGTCACGAAAGATTTGACCCGACGACTCGCCGGATATTAAAGATAATGAGACTCGAAATTCCGAAGAGGGATGCCCATTCGAGAGAAAATTGAAATTTTCAATCATTGCCACTCTAAATTCAATGATGATTTCGAAATATCGATATAGCGGAGATTTTAGTTTCTAATTTTTTTCGGATACTCATTGGTAACCGTGTGAGAACCGGTTGAGAATGGACAATTATTCTTGAGTAACTTCCGTCGAGCCGCAGGCAACTTTTTCTTAGAGTTACGAACGACTGGCTCGAGGTCTGCATAAAACAAATGGATTCGTCGTCAGTGGTAGAAAAAAATAGACAATTATGTAGACTGGAGCAGTTTCACAGAACACGTCTATTTCAGCAGAAATTCCGATGCTTTTGATGTATAAAAAAAATACGAGGAGGAAAACGAAGCTTTCGTTATGGGGGAGTAAAAAATGACGACGATTGTATATTTTTCAAATACAATCTATACAACTACCACAAAAAGCGGTAGCAACTTCGTGACCTTGAAAGCGTCCAATCGGATCTAGCGCGAGCTAAAACTCGCGGCGTAGAATCTTCCTCGACTGGATAACGATTCCTACAGCAAGCAAGCTTTTCTATATTCATCCTTCCCGACTATCTACGTGTCTCGCCGAATTGCTCCTCGCGTGTGCTCCACAAGTAGCAAATTTGCCGACCTTTCGTTTCGTTTCCGTACGGAACTTTTTCCACGATAGCGTGCCTGAAATTTCGCGACCTTGACACTTGGCGCTTGGCCGCCGATCTCCGGTATGACGAAGATATGGAATTAAAAGATCAAGATCAAGATCGATATCGCAAAGCGAGAAATCTCCGAGGCGCCGAGAGAGCGAGCACACAACCGGACGATAAAAATGTTGAAACGATGTGTGCACAGTGCTCGGCCCTTTCTCTCGTTCCGCAGCGGGGAGGCTACTTCGTGGTCACCATAGGTGACCTTGAACCGGAGAACTCGCTGATGTGATGCGAATTGATCGCGGCACCAACGATATCATGTCGCGGCGTCTCGGAATAGATTCCTTCAGGGAGTTTCAACGGAAACGTATAATTTAACAATTTAGTTTACAGATGTGCGGGATGTTTCAAAATCGGAGCACGAAAATAGACTTGATATACATTGTTTTTAATGGACAAAGGATTCGAACTACAAGCTTATAGATTCCGATTGATCTGCAGCACATCGAAGATCTATTTGCTCCGTTCGATGATACACAAGTCTCAAACAATGCGATGCTAACTCGTTCGTCGATTACGAGTTTATCGCGTGACCCTTCGCAATACGACATCTCGTTGATTCGCCAAAAAATCGAGGCATACGGAACGTTTCTTGCTCGCTTCGAGTTGAGACATCGAGAGATATTCGTGTTTGATCGATTCGCTTGAAGGAAGAAAGCGAGGGAGTTGAGATTTGACCTTGGTAACTAAAGCCAACGTGTTCGTGGCAGCATCGTTCGGATTATACGAACAACCGAGAAATACGAACTTGAACTTTATCGCCGTCGCGGATATTAAGTTCGACGTGGGTTTCGGATCGAATTCAAAGCTCCTCGCCTACTGCATATTCGTCCCATTTGTCTTGTATTTTATGCAGTCGTTCTTGTACATTTTTGAAAACTATCGCAATAGAAAATAAAACCTTCAGTTTAATGACTCCACGGCAAAAAAAAAATATAGACACTACAGTGATACATTATTTTTAGTACGTTGAACAAATTTCTCGGTTGAATACGTGCATTTAAATGTTTAGTGGAAATTAAAAAAAACATTGGTTGTCTCAAATATTGGTTGGTTGTTTAATGCAAAGAACTGTTCACTAAACGAATTATCTTCTTTTGCTTATCCAGTTAAATTTTTTTCGCAGTGTATTCTTTTTTTTTTTTAATTCAACAAAGCGCAACCATTGCTCATTGAGTTTTGCAAGATTTAAATTAGATTTATCAGAGATATCTTCGGAGAGCCGAAGGCGATAATTAACAAAAGTGAGCACAAGACATTATTTGCATTATTGCGCAAAGTAAGTATTGTTGAGACGGAAAAAACCCATGCCGAGTCTTCTCAAAGGATCTACCGTGGACTTGGCTTCCAAGAATATATAAGATCGTCGAGACGCGCTCCTCGCTGCAGGAATTGAATTTCGAAAGAAGCCGAAGGGAACACAAGAGCGAGAGAGACGGCCCATGGTCGCGAAGCAGCGAAGGTTGGTGCCGCTGTGTGCTATATGTGTTCGTCGGCGACTCGCCGAAAGGATCGTTTCACACCCCGATAGATATTCGTTGGGACGTGGCCGAGATAAGGCACGGATAAAGTCGCATCTTTCTCAGCATTAACCGGCACGAATTACACATACGTATATGCGCGCGCGGACACACACATACGTGGCGCAAAATTTCAAGAATACACGCGCTGTAACAATTTATACGGGGTGAATTTTCTCACGCCTAATTTTCAATATTATCCCTCTCGCGGCGCAACGCGGTATATATTCACGCTTCCTGAAAGCACCGGCAAATGATGATGGTAGACAAGAAGCGTGTCGAGAACGAAACCCGTTTTTCTCGCTCGCGCGCGGGACGCGAGTTGCAATAATCGAATGCGGCGTATAAGAGTCCCGTGCATGCAACTCGACGCGGTCGTGTCCGATGGGATATAGACGCGGAAAACGTGCGTGACTCACGCTCCTACGGATTTCATTGTTTTTTTTCTTTTTTTTTTTTTTCTTTCTCTTTCACCCTCGGTCTAAACGTATATGCCGTTTCGCTATCGTCTCTCGGTATCGGTACTGTGTATAAACGACGAGGCGCCTAACGCGTGACACCTTTATCACGACGGACATATGGGACAGTTATTGCGCCCGTACGGTACGGCCAGAACTCCAGACGGAGGAGCATTGTCCTGTCGGTCGGCTTGATCGCTGGCGTAAGTTTCTTACTTACACGAGACGACGATTGGTTTTCTCGCCGCTCGGAGGAACACGATCGGGCCCAACGAACATGCCGATCGTTAGGCAAACAATTGCCGCTTGTACGTACAAGACTGGACGGGGGCTAGGCAAATGGGGCAAACCGCAGTTCGTATGTTCTTTCAATGCAAACATTTTTTTAAATGTTCAAAGTATTCAGGATTTTGCAATGTCGGTGTTGCCAATGATCCGCAGAGTCACGACTGTTCTTAAATGGCATAAAATTGCGAATCAGCAAAATAAATTAATGAATTATGAAAATAAGAGTGTAGTCGGAAATTAACTCCGACATCAGTAATTCGATTGCTGAATATGAAGAAAAATTCAAGGGGTGGTATAATCATAATAAAAGTCTACTGAAATATATTTTTTAAATTAACAATTAAAGTAAAGTGACTTGATTCAATCTATTGTTATTATTATTATTATTATTATTATTTTTGTTATTATTGTAATGTTCATGCAAGTTTGAGGGCGTTTGTATTTACATACTGCGAGTAATTCATTGCAGATTCGTTAAGTCTGTTGTTGGATACAAATTAGCTGTGTTTTTTTGCCGTAAGTTGAGTTGTGATTTTTATGTCACCGCGGCCAAAAGCACCAAACTCCATCACCAATCCCTATTTGGTTTTCTCGACCAAATTTTTCCGTTTAGTGAATTTTTTTCACTACAGCGGAAACCAAGACGCGTTCATCGTAACACTTTGACTCTCGTTGCACGAAAAATGTTCAGGATGTTCTTAACGAAGGGGCGAGTTAAACGGCTCGAAGAAGAACAACAATGCAACGGCGGGGTTAAGAAGAAGAAGATAGCTGAGGAGAAGCGAGGCATCGAGACAGAACAGAGACAAGAATCAGAAAGGAGCGAGACAAATGTTCGCGAAAAAAAGAAACAAGAAGAAACGAACAAGTGCGAGCGAGCGAGCGAGAGTCGTGGCTTGTGCTGCGTTGCTCTGTCTCGCGGGCGAGTTCGCGAGAACCCGCGCGCTCGGAGCGCGTTGTAAGATCGGCCGAAAGGGTGGGGAAGGAGAGAACACGGACAACTCAAGCACGTGGAGAGAGACCTACTCGAGGAGAGCTCGATTCTGTCTCGTGTTCCTCGGACGTTCAGTAGTGCCTCCACTGCCTTCGGACAATTTTGCACACCGAAAATTTCCGCGTTCTCCAGCATTAACGGACCGTCGTACTTAACGATTCCGATCGGTCCTCCTCCGGAGGAGATCTCCGCGCTGCGTTACCAAAGAAAACAATAAAAATATCGTGATATTTTGTTTACGAAAAAAAAAAAAAAAAAAATACAAAAGAAACCAAAACAGAAGCCAGTGACCATGTGAATCGAGAATTTATTTTTAAAGCTTGCATTCTATCGAGAGTTTAGGTAATTGGTAAAGAAAAAAGGAGGGAAGCAATGAAGATCACCGAAATGAGTTACAAGAGTGTTTGTCGGATTTCACTGCTCCTCTTCACCCTCTGCGCGACCTTCTCCCATGTCGGCGGTACCACCGTGCCCTTGGATCTTCAGAATCATCGAAGCTCGCCGTCTCATCGTGCGCCGTGGCCTTCGCGGCTTCATCATCGTCAGGAACCGTCGCTGAGTCATTTGTCCCGCGAGAGACACGAGCGAGACGGTATTAATCGTATCCACGGTAGACACGAGATCCTCGAGCGTGGCTCGCGACCACCCGCGGGCTCTCGCGCGCTTCACGACGCTTTGTTGAGAAATTCGCGAAGTCGTAACGCCGCCGAGACGAGAGAGGCGAGAAGAAACATTTACGAGGGTAGAACGGGCGCGTTCGTGCGTGCGGAGAACGAGTCTCCGGGTTACAGCGGGTTCGAGAGAAGTTCTTTGGGTCTCGAGGGATCCAGCGGCGTTGGCGAACGCGAGTCGAGAATCGCGCGACTACCGACGACGACGACGACGACAACGAGGACGAGCGACGATCTTGGCGAAGGGAGCATCGGCAAAAAGTCTGAAAAACTCACCGCGGTCGCTGTGGCCGAGTACTCGGGCACCAGGGCCGTAGCATACGCCGGTTACCATCATCAACATCACAGTCTCAATTACAATCCGACGAGAAATCGCGAAAGTCTCACGCCGGTTTATGGCATCGTCGCGACCGCTACGCCGAGTTACACCAAACATCACGCAGGGTGAGTGCCGCGTCTGCATGACTCTAATTCCTGTGACTAAGTTTCTGAGAGACTAAGAGAGAAAGGGTAAAATCGCCGGATCTCTAAAACTGATAGGGTACGCGGAAATACATGAGGTACGCGAGTCTAGGACCGAAAAAAAAATACCATGATCTCAATGAATGAGCAAAGTGGTTTGTGAAGTTGTGAATTTTGGCGCCGAGTGGGCCAATTCGACAAAGCGTTGAAGAGATCAGGAACGACGTTTAATTAGATTCTGCGAAATATTTGCTGTCCAGACTACAATGAACCATTGAGAAAAACAAGAATGTAGATAAATGAAATTAGAAATTGATAATTTCTTTCAAAAAAATGTTTCATTACTTTCAATATAAACTAACTATTAGTGCCAAAAATGACGTTGACAATTTCTATAAATATTTAGATTCACAAATAGCGACAGAATCACGTATCAACTCTGCAATGTTTTCCAGACGCCCTATCGTCAAATGCAAACAACTACATCCATTAAAATATTCTCGAACGTCGTAAAATTCTTTAGGTCATGAAATTCAACAAAGTGCGAAAGTGCTCAACAAATCTCTCCACCGTCAGAGATAGTGTTTACCCTTTAAAGTTTTTTACCCTCCCGTTAATAGACACGTATACGCGATTATCATATCGATATTCTATCAATCGGTATTTTATCCGTTCGATCTCCGAGTCTATCGTCGCATAAACTAACAAATGAGGTCAAGCTAATTGGTCACGTTCGATGGAAATGTTCTCGCGAGCGTTCACTTTCCCCGGATGCAATTAACCGTTTATATCCACAATATATACATACTGAACTCGGTAATAAGTCTCAGCGACGATTGTTTATAGTTTTCATAGCGGCATTAGATAGATACGTCATACACACAAATTTCCATCTACATGTATACACGCGAGACGTTATGAAACGGCCGACAATTCGTTATTGAGAGGCAAATGATAGATCGAGTCTCGTCACTGCTATCGTTCACGCATGAATGAACCCTTCACTACGTATTTTACGACCGGCGTGTGTATAACGATTGAATGATAATTCATTTTAAATATGTGAACGCAAGATATAATGGACTATCGAGACTATCGTGCAGTCTTTGCGCGAAGATAAAGAGACCTCACAGTGTTGGGGGTTCGATGCGAAAAGAAAAAACGGAAGAGAGAGAGAGCGGAGAGGCGTCGGGGTGGAATAGCTAGAGTAAACAAACCGACAAGACGAAAGCGACGAGCGCGACTGGCAAACGAGCCAGCCGTTAACCCTGACAGATATATCCGGCGAGCGAGTCCGCTTTGGCTTCACGCGGTGATCTCTTTGGGTGTCGCACGCGCGCGCTCGCGAAGACCGAAGAAAGCGAGGCGAACGAGACCGGCGCAAAGCCCGCGGAGAGGAAGAAACAAGGGATACAAAAGGAGAACAACGAGAGACTCAAGAAGACGAAGAAGTCGAACGGTAAGGCGGCGTGTCGGAGACGAAGAAAGAAGGACAGAATAAAGAAGAGCCGGAGACGATCCGGCTGCAAATAGAGCACGGTCCTGCAGCCTCCGAGGTATGGTCCCACGATGAACGTAACACAGAGTAGCGCAACTACGGTAGAAGAGGATGATGGTCTCTCCCGGGCGTTCAACCCCGCGCGATGGCCCATAAGAGAAGTCTGCAACCGGACGCGCTGGTATCTTCGGATTGGCCTCTTCTTCGTCTACTGATCCGGACTCCGCGGGGCTCTCTCGTCTTCGCTCGACGCTGCTCACCGTCCGGGCAGTAGCATTCTGTCTGTCAAAGTCTCGAAGAGCCGCGATGAGACACGGGAGACGAGACAAGACGGATGGATTCGTAGGAATTCGATGAGGAAATCCTAATGAGAGTCGGAAAAGAGATGGAACGACCGCGAAATGATTTGGAATGCAAATTGGCTTGATGACCTTTTTCAATTGGATTTTTTTATACCGCATCTCACCGCTTGCAGAACTTAAATTTCTGAAATTTTTGAAGCTTTTTTCTTCATTGTAGTATTCACTTTCATCATTAAGGTTCTTAACGACAGATAATTTTTTGGCGTTTTGTAGTGAGATCAATGGGGCAAGATTTTGATAAGGGATTTACTGAAATGATATGCCGATGTAATAAATAGCACTACAGTAAACGTCGCATTATGTGTCGTTTTAATAACGAGTTCTCCTGAAATTCTCTTGAATCGGAAACGAAAAATTATTTCCATTCATGGGTACTCTGATAATTATTTCCCGCCTACGTTGCAAGTTAAGAGAATGAATCGTTTAACAAAAATTCAATTTCCTTCTAATTCATTCCGCCAACACGGTCATAACGTTTGTAATACCATCGTTCGAAGATTACTTTTGCTATAAATGGATAATTTCTAGAGAAACAAATGGCTCAATTTCCGTGCTTATGAAACATGTTGAAGAACAATGGATTGATTGCTTTTTTATGTCGACACTTGGCCTCTCTTTAAAGGATCAATGACTGTATCGCTTATCGTGTATCACACATCCTACGCCTCTCTTGCGGGTTCGTGCACTTGTCCTTCGATACTCGAACCGCGTTTTGTCCTTGGTGCGACCAGCGAGAATCGACGCAGTTCGCGAGCGCCGTAAAGTTGATCAGCTTCCTTCAGCCTCTAACACAGAAATTCCGTACAGGAAACCCGTCGACCCGTCAACTTCATGAAACGCATTCCGATCGTCCCGAGTGTTCTATATACCTGCTGAGACATCACAGTCGTATCCGCGGCAATTGCAGGAACGCAGCTGCACGGCTAATTATTCTCTGTCTCCTAACTCTCTTTTCGATTATAATACCGAGTCGCAGAAACCGAGCTCGAGTAATGATTCCATCGAACAAATGATGATTATACCGAGACTTGAGTGAGTCCGCACCGTATGATTCTATCATTGGATAGAGGGTACAAACGAGCACTCGAGGCATTACCCTTCGATCATATCGAATGGAATATCGTATGACGACGGGTATACGAGAGGCGATGGCTGTAGGTGGCCATCTCTCTGCCGTGGAGCATGAAGACCGAAGACCGCGGAGAACGACGAGACGAGTAGGAACCAATTGGTGTTGTTTCGCTCGGACCTTCTGGCTATTATTCTGCTGGATAGAAACGTAAGGCTCGCGACTGGCGCACGCTCGACCATCATTTCTCCATCCCCTTCCGTTTCTTTTTTCCGCTCACGGAAGAACGTTGAAGGCGATAGAGAAACACTGGTCAACTCTCAATCATTCCCAGGGTGCAGTCCTTACGCCTTGGATTCTCGCCGTCGCGCTCAACCGCGGCACACGAAACCTGTCGTGAACTCGGTACCGGATACCGAAGGTAAATCTCTTCGGTGCACACACGAGCTCTCTCTCTCGTTCTTTATCGGCGTACCTTTGGCAATGTGCATAAGCTAGACTCTCGAAGACGTTGGTGAAGCATCAGCGTGATTCTTCAGCCATGCAAATCCATTAGGTATCTTATAGCGGGGAGTACGCGCCGTATATCCGTTGCGAACCGGGGTCGAAGAGGTCGGTACGAGAGTGGGCGGATCAGCGAGGGGGTACGCGGAACGAGGATGAAGAAAATTTTCCAAGATAGAAACGGCAAGTGCCTGAGTGCGCCTGCCATCGTGGCGTCATATGGCCCTGCGGTGCGATAGGAGACGAGACGAAGGAAGGATGGAAGGAAAGACGTGATCTTTGCAGTATAAAACGGATGTACAATGAACAAGGGAGGTACCTCGGCGTACTAATAGGGTCGCTTTTTTAATTCTCCTTCAAGCACAAAGAGATGAAACCTTGTGTAAGGCAAGCATTAGAGCGATTGAGACCTCGTCGGTAATTGAGAGGCTTCATGAACGAGTGCATTTGATAAAACGAGCCTCTAGAGTGATAATTGTAATTGGTCGTAGCCCATTACGGAACTAGCTTGATAGTGATCCAAAGTTCTTTTCCGCTCAAAGCTTGTATCTTCTTCTAATAGACATAATTACAACGTTGCACACGTTCTTAAATTCTCATTTGGTCTTTACGTAGCTCGTAAAAGGAGCTTATTTCCCGTATCGGTACAAGCACACCTATTTATTTGCGTATAGCAAACAACCGTTCGCCGGAGCATAGTCATGACCAAATCCCCAGCGAGTTACGTCGCCAAGATTGCCTCCTACGGCGAGCGCGGAAGGTTGCAAATTCTTTTATTTGTCGTTTCATTTTCTTTTCGTTTTTTTTTTTTTTTTTTCTCTCTTTACAACCGACTTTGTAGAGTCGACAGACCGCAGTTCGTGGTAAAACGAGTTTTTATAATTTCTTAGTCGGTCTGAAACAATGAGGAAGGGAGATAGATAATGTTGGGAATGGCACAGACAGCGCAGCATGAATAGGCGCGTTTGGATAGGCCGCGGGCAAGGTCCTGCGGACAAAGGAAACCCCCGCGGGGTTTCAAATGCTACCCGACTATTTAATATCCATTGTCTCTCATATTCTTTTGAATTCGCAACTGCGCTCGGGAAGATTGATCTACGAAGGACTGAACTAAACTAAAGTAGATCTAAATCGCATCGCGCTTTATAAAAAAAAAAACAACGCGTTCGCTCGGTGTTGAAAACTGTTTCAGGCGTAAAACGAAAAAAGGATGCACGCGCATCGCCGCCGGAACGTGTATGTGTGTCGATGGAAGTTCGTACCTATGCAAAGTTTAAAGGGACGGAATGGAATGAAGATCGAATCTGCATGTAGCTTCGCCATCGGCAAGATCTCATGCAACGGTGGAGATGGTAGCATTCGCGAAGAGGCAAGAGACGAGGTGCCGCTGCGCGATGTACGAAGAGCTGAAGTAGCTCGCGGTATATAAGAGATCCCGCGAGTACGTAGCCCAGTACGGAGATGCGCGCGAACGGGCGAAAGAGAGATAACGCCGTAATGAGGGGTGCCCGGGCGTCTCTTATTGGCACCGCGTAGGCGCGTAATTACTTCGCATCAGCCGATCACCAGCGCGAAGACCGGCAATCAAGTAATTTTGTAATTTGGAAGTTTTGCGCGATCACGCGCGCGCGAGCGAGCGAGCGGGCGCCCTCGTTTCTCTCGAAGAAAACGGTTAAGTCACAAGCGCACCAGAAGCACGAGGCGAGAGAATGTGGGTATATGTATATGAGAATCGCCCGAGGTGGCCCCCGGGCTCCCGTTGAACTCACGGGACTCACGCGCCCGAGCGCCGGATAAACGCTTCTACTCCACACCGCGTATATAACGCATTCCTCACATATAGTTTACCGATGCTGCTGTTCGGCTCATGAGCGCGCGATCGATGATAAAACTCTTCGAACAAAAGTATGGAGCGTTCGATACGAGAAAAAAAAAGTGGGAGCAGACAACTTTGGACCCGAGTTCAGCATGCCTTTGTAAACATGAAATTGTACAAAAGACTCGCGATTTCGGACAAAAAAGCGGGTCTTTTCTTTACACGGGCCAATGAATCGTTTCGGCAATCTCATGCGATTATTTGCTGGTCATAATGTTCTGATTATGCGAAAGCTATCCAGGGGATTACCGCAGGTCCAAATATCGTGCAGGCTTCTTTATTTTATCTTTTTAAATGGCACATTTTCCCAAATGGTCTCAAGAAGAGAAACTGCATCCGGATTTTATTATATTCAGACCAGAGATTTTTTGCTACGTGATTAGCATATCGGGAAGAACAATCAATCGCATGGGACTTGCGAAACATTTTTTTTACTGTAAAAAGGATCCGTTTTTTTGCTTAAATAACAAATTGCACGGAGTCAATTTTATTCTATTGATATGAAAAATGTGAACACATCTGTAGATACAGACTACAGACTTTATTTATGTTTTTCGTTCGAAACGTTTAATTTTACTTCAAGAGCCCGCTCATCGCCCGATTCTTTTTTCTTTGGCCGCTCGGCACTTCATCGCGCTTTCCTTCGCTCGTGTAATAATCCTCTCGTTAAATTTTCCGTGGGTGGCACGTACACAGACGCATCTCTTGCAGCGAGAGAAGAGAAAACAGCTCTGTGAAGACCTTCGCGAAGTGGACAGCTGATTAAGTGCAGTCTCGCGAATTGCGACACCTCATTTCTCTTAGGCGGTGCGACGACGGAGACTTGAAAAAGCTCTCGTGAGATTCCAACGAGAGCTGCATAACTCGTCCGAAGTGGATCGTCGAGTGTTCCCTCTTGAGTCCTTCGCGCAACTTCTGTTTTCCATGCGCTTCCACGATAAACCGAAGGGATCATCCTTTTTCTCGTGTGCGCTCCCGTTAACGCATTCGCACCTAGCCGGATCTCGTGACGCCGCTCGTCGCGGTGCGCGCCTCGCGTGTTTTTCGATCGTAAGATGATTATCGAATCGAGTGGCAGCTCCCGCGCCCACCGCTCGTAATTCAATCTCCACCGCGACACCGTGAATGAATAATAATTTTCACTCTCGACAAGCGGAAGGGATTAAGTTCGTCCGCGCGCGAACTGGCCGATAGATATCCGAGTTTCGCAGCGGGCTCGCGTAGCCACGCGGATTACAGAAATTAGATTAATGATCGATTGTTAAACACATTGTTTATGAGGTGTGAACATTGTAATTTGCGAGCACACGCGGCCACAGAACACGAGAGATAAAGCTGAAATACGAGGCTCCACAGCAGCCTGTATAATTTATACAGACGCTTAAAACGTGGATATAGCACTGCAGACTAAAAAAGTGAAAAAAAACGTAAAACCGATCCTCCTTCTTTCGCGTTATTTATTTCTCTTCCCACGAGGCTAAACACACAGGCCCTTAAGTCGAAATTTTTAACGTCGAGGTTCCGAGAGCCCTTCGACCGTTGCTCGGTGCAAAAAAAACAGAGAAAGGTGGAGGGACCTCCCGGAGGTATTGCAAAAAAGTAACCGAAGGAATTCGCGAGACGGACGCAACGTGTATGCGTGCAAAGCGTAAAAATATATTACCGAAAAAAAGAGAGAAAGAATCTTCTCTCGGATCATGGGACGGGGTTTGCGAGCGAGTGGCGTGAGCCACCGAGATCTCGATCATCGCGAGAGCCGTCGAGGCATGCGAATGAGCTTCACGATTTAACGCCGCCAATTAAGGGGCCGATTAAGAGCGCACAAGCTCACCATGTTTCTCAACTTGTACACAGATACATGTATACATATTCGGGTATATACACGGATACATATAAATGGGATGAGCGTCGCGGTGGCCGGGTCGAATATAAAGATTTCATGTATTCCCGCAGCACTCGGCCAACACTGAGTAATAATGTTATGACTACGTTGTCCGAGCGAAACGCGCTTAAGTGCGGAGGAGTGCGATTACTTTTATCCGCGCTTAATATATATTGTCGAACGGAAGCTTCGCGATTCGAGATGAGTTACTCGCGAAACCCAGATCAGCGTTCGGAAGCATCCAGAAGCCAGCTCTCTTCAATGTCACTTTTTTACCAGCGCATAATGCAGCTCCCTAATTTTTTCATCGCCTGCTTAAAGATCCCAGGTTTTATATATCTTGGAGAAGAAACGTTTATAAATCTTTGCCCCGCGCGATTCGTCATCTTTGACACGCGTTTAAACATCCTTCCCTCACCAGGGCGAGGCTCGGTACTGCGTGCGTTTATTCAACCCGTTGCTCTGCCGCGATACGATGGGGGTTGAGAGCTATTTCAGCAACTTCCAGAGAATTAATGTACACAGATTCGGGCAAATGTCCACCGTATGCGAGAAGAGGTCGTTCACTCGCGATTGCTTTGAGGACGTGGAGCCCACGTGTTGAAAAGTTATTTGTTTCGCGATTGCTCCAGACGAAACATTGAATACACAATGAGTTTTAGTCGAGCGGAACGGGCGTTAAATCTCGGGGATTGGTGAACGCGTGGCGAACATTTTTCTGTGGTATTCATGCATTATATTCTGGTTTTATTACTTTGTATGATTAGTAATTTCTGGTCTATTAATGCCGACTACAATTCCATCTACATGTAAATGGAATATCAATGCACCGGGAAAAGGATTTATTTTTAGTTAACAAACGTATATTTAGATATGGCGAAATAAATGTTTAGTTAAATCTCAGTTGAATCAAGTAATATTTAATTGGGCCAAGGGAATCGCAACATTTGTTAATTGATAACAAATCTTATTTGGCTCAACTTATATTGTTAACATTAACTAAACATTGATTTTGCCATTTCCAACAATAGGTTTGTTAATTATAACTAAACCCTCTTCTCAATGTGGTACAATAAAAATAGTATCAGAGGCAATGAGCCTTTCTCTATAAGGTAATCTCATAGATGACCATCACGAATGATCATAGAAGAAGAAGAACGGCTAAAAGCAATGCGGAAGTAAGGCACGATGTTTGATCGCATGTATTTTTATTATTCCGATACCTAAAAGAGTTATCTAGCTATCCAATTTGCTATGTTCAGCATAACGCGAGAAATCCCATCAACTTGCGATAAATAAACGAGTATGAATAATAATACGCGACAAAATACTACAAGTGTCTCCACAGAGACAGACACGCGTGTCGCGTCTGTCTCGGAATTGCCATAGACCTTAATCTCCCTTGCACGAGGTTCATTGTCAGTCGCGAAATTTACAATTCAGGAAGTCTTGACCCGAAGTCGGAATATCGATGCTATTTGATAGGATACAGTCTCGTCCGTTCGGTATGTTGTAGTAAGTGGATTTACAGCGTCGTTCACGTAACACGAAGGGACGTTTGTTACACTTAGGTCTCGTTAAGAGATTGATTTACGATCCTCTCGCTCCCAAGTAAACCCTCGTTTTATCGTGTGTTCAAGCGCACTCCGCACACACATAAATATCTGTATGGTACATAGTGCGCAAACGCGGCGTATATTCGCGGCTCCAGAGGAAAGGAAGATGAGAAGAAAAAAAAGCGGAATCAAAAGAGCTGGAAGGCGAGGGCCTAACCGAGGCGTTTCGACAATAAAGAGTCAGTGTTTATTGGAGCCGCTCGCGTCGATCCGACACTCGTGCCCGGTCGCCCGAATTTTATTATTTATAAGATTGCCCTTCGGGAGTCGCGAGCGTTCGGGTGATGATGAAACGCGCATCTCCCGATGCGCGAATGACGAAGCCGACGACGAGAGCGATTACGACGAAGAGAAAAAAACAACAAATTAAAAAACGATTTCGAAGACAGAGCGGCAACAAGCGAAATATTCGAGCTCGTCCTGAAGCGCAGATAAGATCGATCGGACGAGCGCATATTTTTCCCGTCGGCTCGGAACAGGCAAATTTTAGCGTGCTGAGATGCTTCGAACTCCCGTACTCAAACCCGCGAGTCTATAACCCAGTCGACAGGAGATAAAGAGTTAGCTCATCGAAAATTTATCGTGCGCGAGGATGCTTATGGGTCGCTGAGACTCCTCTCTTTCCCCACACGATCGTACAATAATTCGTTACGGATCATCGACCACTCGGGAGGTTTTATCATCCTCGCCGACGCTCCTGATGCTCGAGCATTCGAGCCTCCGGTTGTCCTGTTTTTTTTTTTCCTCGACTCTTTCGCATCATCTCTTCAATAGAATGAGATCTTTGACTCCGACTTATGCTCCGAAATTCGGTTCGGATAAGATTAACTAATATTAATCGTAATCATGGTTAAGGATTCCATCAATACACTTTTTGTCTAGACTGCATCGTATTGTTGAATGCACCGTTCATGTAAATAGTACATGTGTAAAAAAACAAGTGTACCGAAAAAATGCATTATATCGTTAAATGAATAATTTTTATGGTATACCTGGATCTTAAATCTCACGGGAAATTCGTAGTATCCGCTCGTCCGTTTCTCACATCAGTCGAGAGATGCTAGCCCGAAGATTTGGTCCATAAGCTATATTATCCCGTGAAGCGTCGCTGTAGAGGGTCCGCAGGCACGCGAGCTTCGCTGTCTCTGCCGCGCGTTCTCGCACGATAAGTATTTATCGTTCTCGAGAAAGTCTCGAGGCTCTCCCCCGATTACACGACTGCGAAGAAGAAACGTTATATGGTCAGAGCGAAATGCGAAATACACGCGAGCAGAACGGCGCGTGTTCTATGATCACCCAGTTCGCGCTGCAGTATAACTCCCACGCCGGAGAAAGATATGGAATGGAAAAAATAAAATGAAAAAAAAAAAAATACATGAAAAATATTACGATAAAGATCGAAGGACGCCTGGCCCGATACGGATTATCGTCCATTAAACTTCAATAACTTTATGTCCCTTCTGCATATCAGTAACATATGTACACCAACGTTCGAACCTCTCGTTTTTTCAATTTATCGCTACGCGCTACACCGCTTTTTTTTTCATCGCTCGCCTCCTGAGCCTCGTACGCTATAATATTCCGACTAAGTCCAAAGCTGCCTGCCGGCTAACATCCGCGTAGCGGATCAGACTTCGGTAGCACGTCCACAGGATGTACATAAGTATATTGGGAATTACTCTTATCGCTCGGCTTTGCAGCACTTTATGTCCGTTGAACAGGCCACCCCGGCCAATTATATATATATGTATTTATATACATGAGGAACGAACCAGTGCTCCCACGCTCTTTACGAAATACTTTATACTATTTGCACATTGTATCGTGGATACGTTCGATGCAGTTACAAAAATTACATCGTAACGAGAATCAATTAATCGCTGAAACAATGCTGCTCTGAACAAGATTGACTGACCTTGAAAGTATAATAAAAAAATATAAAAATAGTATATAAAAAAAAAGCTGCCACAGTTTAAGCATGCGGCAGATCCTCAGAGTTTTGCAAATAAAATACGATGTAATCGAGTAATTAATGTTTTGGCATTGACGATGGGGCAGACTCGGCGACTTAATCAACGCCCGTTTTCTAGTAAAGAAAACGCGAACCTCTCACTGCTGTGTGCAAGATATTAATATGCATTGCGGCTGAGATTGCGGTACTAACGTATTCGAAAGGATGTCAAAGCGAGGATTAGACTTAGATAAGCTCGAGAGGATTTCAAGTAACTGGCGAGGTACGAATGAGAGAAGAAAAAAACGTAATAGAAGAAGCGGTTGAGGGTGCTGCGAGAGAGAATGAAGTTACTATCCGGACAAACAGGACTTTGCGGAGCACCGCGACGACTCGCACCTGCTGAAAAGTCCTGCGAAACGATACGTTACGGTCTTTCCCCGCGGGCTCTCGCGTGTCCTGCAACCGAGGATAATCCGCGAAGAAACGAGCGTATCTTTTATACGACTCTACCGCAATATCCTTTTTACACCTGGCGGCTCGCTTCCTCGTACTATCTTGGCCATATAACTACGCGGCTCTATCTCTACGCTGCTCGCTCGGTGGCCGCTGGCGAACCGCAAGCCTCGCACGGTTAGCGCCCGGCGCTAGGCTACGCAAGTGCAAGTTCAACGTTACGCAATTCACGTGTGTATTAATATTTAACGCTTCCTCACCGGCGTCGGACAATCTGTGGCAAAGTTTAACGAATGTGAGATTTAAACTACCGAAAACTATCGACTGTACTTCGATTGGCCGATGAAGCCACTTTTTTCTATTATGGAAAACATCAAAAAAGTGAATTGATTACCGAATTGCTTTTCATGTTCTTTCCAATGATTTTCGTGCTAGAAGTCACTGGCAGATGACCAACGACAATAAGCTTTTAACGCGAAGGCGCCTGAGATGATTGGTAGGATCGGAGTTCCCTTGCCAAAAACTTTAAGCTACGAGAACCGAAGACGTCTATACAGTACAAGCTCAGCGCGGAGTACGGAGAGAGCGGTCTCCTCCGTCGCTATGCAACCTCTCGCGCAAAGTTTGCTGACCGGCAGCGAATATATATGCCTTTTTCTTCTCACTCGTATTGCTCATTTTCTCTGCCAAATACTATCGTCGGGGCATTACTCCCTCGCCGGACAAGCGAGTGGTCATATTATCCAGCAGGGAGGCGAGGACTCTCGCTTCTGCTGGTTTCGCACGGAGACTATAGATCTTCGGCGTATAGGATAAACCGGGGACCCTCTCACGCACTCGCGAGCTCTTTCATCCCACCCGGTCGTTTCCACTGACCGGAGAGTAGAGAGCAGAGAGAAACGACGGGATTTATCGCGTATCTCTCGGACGCCCGGTTATGCGCCGGCGAGGATATTTTTAACAGCGCGTTTTAATTGCGAGCCCCGAAGGCGCAATAATCTCTCACACTCTCGCGCCTCCGCGAACTAACTGCGCGCACCGCGTATACACGTTTCAGTACTGTATCCATCGGCGTCTGGCTCTTTCGACGTCCGCGTTGACACGCGGCTCACCTTCTTTGTCCGTATGTAGATAACGCACTGTATATAACGCGCGTACGCGAGTGTTCATCGTCCTCGGTTCATTCGATTGCTGCTCGCTAAAATAAGAGCCAAAGGGGTTAGTGACGCTCGAAACCTCATCTATACGTGTTTGAATCAACGTTGAAAAAATGTAGTTTCTATAATCATCGAAATTCGTTATTCGCGGTTTTTCTTAGGTACAAAAATAATACGGAAATTAACGAATGAATTTTCATCGTTGATCGGATTTTTCTTTCCGGTATGAAGATTCACTGTATGAAATTTCTAATAGGAAAACCCATTGACAATAAATTGTGAATTGTAAATAATAATTATAAATGAACGGATACAGAAAATCTGCATTCGATAATTTTTATTCCTTCCCCCTTAATTAATTCGTTCCGACTTCATTGAGATGCAAGAACGGAATTTATTTGAATTCCACGCGTAGTAAAAGTCCGGAGCGTTTTATCCCAATCGTTTCTACTTCGGTACGCAAGTTCGTAAAGACCATGGGATATCCAAGCGGTCTGTACGGCGCATACGGATACGGGTTACATACCTTACTGCGGAGTATAGTAACACACGAATGCCAGTATGTATCTGCCTGCGTTCTCGGCATTCCTGATTTCCCGTCCGGCGCTCGCATCGCGAAACGCAAAAGACATCGCGCGCGCGCGAGCCACAGTAGGTAGGTACTGCTTACTGTTGGGCCCCGACGCTGCCTGCATCAAAGTGCATTCGCTCGCGCGCCCGTGAGTCAGACCTTTCAGGCTTCGCGATCGTTTGCACGGGGCGTTCAACAGAGAAACAGGAAAGACAGCGACCCTCGGGGGTCCCTCTCCTACACTCTAGGGCAATTCTCCTTGTTGCGACAGTTAACGTCCAGTCGAGTTTCGCAAACACGACAGCGACAGGCGGGGGGAAACGCAATTTTCTACGCTCTCCACCGTCTTCCTACTCCTTTTCTTGCAACAACCGTCGACAACGTCTGTACGAGCAGAACGAAACGAGAAGCACGACGACTATGACGATGACGAAGTGGTTCTGTCCAAACGAGACTTCGCCAATCCTTGTATCCTAGTTTCCACCCTATATCGTCGTCGTGTTTACTCCATTTCTCTCTTTTTCTTCACTTTGCGCTAGAGCTTCATACGCTCGAATACGGAGCTTGTTCCGCGAACAATTCCTCTCGCATCCTCGTTTCCCGAGAAGATTGCCCACCCGTCTTTCTTTCTCACGAACAGTCGTTGAATTCACTATTTTGCTTTTCTTGTCTCTTTTTAAATTTTTGTATCGTCTACGGTTGAATGGTTGGGATTTCACCATCGGCTGGCAAAAACTCCGGAACATGTTATGGAGCGACGACAGCAGTCGCATTAGCGCATTTGCGCCGGATCTGGAATATTCCTTTTTTTTTTTGAGAACCTTTCCGTCGTTGGGCCAAGGCGAGACTCGCAAAAAGGAATGCAAAGGTTCTTTTTTGCCAATATGTTGCGGACAGCCGAATGATCTTGATATTTCGCTTCGCTATAGTCTTAAACAAACAATAGCATTAGAGGACCACTTTATGCGGGTTTTAATATGTAAACAATTCAAAAGCACTAAAAAAGTGTACTTAATAGAGAGAAACGCGAATAGAACCGGGTCCATTATAGTCGAGTAATTTTGATGCACCCTCTACAGTATTCAGACACATGCGGGACGATTCTATTTCGGGCTTACTGGACGCTTTTATGCGGTCGAGAAATTTCTTCGGAATCTCCGTCGTCAACTGCATCGGCGATGCGACGAAATTTCGAAATTTTTTTAGAAGCTCGAAGAATCTATTTGTGAATGTAACATTTTTGTTTATCGTTTTCAGGAGGAGAGTTTGCACGAGGCAGGAACCGATGTCCATAGCTCATCATCATCGATCGCGGCAGTACAGGTAAAATTCGGATTTTTTGCTTCCAAGCGTTGGCTACGAAAGTCAAGGAATAGAAACGACAATTCGTCCGTTGATTGTCTCAGGCTAGTCTACACGGAACTTTCGTCTTCGACTTTTCTGTGCTGTCCCGGCTGGTCCCAGGTGTCTCGAACGAGTTACGGTTGCAACAGACGTGAGTGAGCTTTCTGACGATGAAAAGAATCGACTGCGCTGTTTTCGTACGCGAGACGAGTCATGAATAGTGAATAAGTATCTTTGTCGCAGCCACCTGCGCGGCGCCTTGCCTCAACGGCGGAGTTTGCGGGCCCCATGGAAAGTGCAACTGTCCGAAAGGCTACACGGGATTGCAGTGTCAAACAGGTAAAGTTCACAAAGAACACCCGAAACATGACGAAACAATCGAGTCGTTGTGATTTCGAGTCGAGACAAAATATTTTTCGAAAGTAACGGAACAATCAAATTTCCTCACTGTGCCGAAAAGGCGTTTGCACACATTCGGCGCGTGATTCTGAAAATCAATATCGGCCAATTATTTGGGATTTTTCGAATCACGTGTTTAACACGGAATTAAAACTAGGGAACTCGGAAACTACTCGAGCCAAAAACTAGAAGAGCATTAGAATTTTGATATTCGATCTTCTTTGTGACGTTTATCCTAAACCATTATTTTTTGGGATTACTTAAATACGATCCAAACTAATTGGAGAAAGACTCCCTTGAAACATTTGAAGTGGAAGTATATTTTGATGGTGAATCTCCGAGAGATTTCCGCTCTCTCATGTGAAATTATCGCCCACTGGGGTCCTATCATTTTAATTTTATTGCTGCATTAAGCTGCGCTAAATGAGCCTAATGGAATCGATATAACTAAGCGTTTGAGTGCATCCTAAATTCTCAATGGAAATGGTCCAGCTGATACGCTTAATCTCGGACCTTGCGTTTCCTCGCACAATTAGCTCGAAACATCGTGCCGCGGGGTGGAGTCGCGAAATGGGCAACTTATCCGTGGCAACGCGACGAGTGAAACGAGTCGAATCGTTAAGCGCAAAGGGATCTCGAGCGCGACTGGAGCGTACGAGAGATTCTCGTTTGCTCAGAAAAGCGTGAATTATACGGTTCGCTGTCGCGAAAGAAACAGGCAACACGCACTCTCGTCGTTGTCGCACGATCGTTAAGCGTAATTAAATCGGCACTTTGAGATATGCGTCTCGATATACAGTGTAACTACGCGAAGGCCTGATCTGCGTCGTATCGCCGCAACGACGCAGATCGGTGAACGTACACTCATCGACTCCAGGAATAGAATCGCGGGGACCTGTTTACAAATATTTTTTATAGACTCGCGTATACTTTGGAACGCAACGAAACAACAATAGTCACGAAATCTTTATCGAATATTATAAATATCGGCGGATAATATACCTATGTACGCGATCTGGAGACTTCGCTGTAGATCGTGGGATTAGAAAATCGAGGCCGGTTGTTACGACGATAATACACCAATATGAAGCTCTCGGTATCGCTGGATCGATCTCAACCGGAACTGATCGGATCGGCAACGCCTCTTCTCGCTCGATCGTCACGATCTCTACCCTCGAGGATCGAACATATCGCGGTTATGCGCTCTATAGGATACAGCTTCGCGATAGGGTCCGCGAGACAGTAGTGGTTGTGCGATAGACGTCCCGGTCATAGGCAATCCGACAATGTTTGGCCTTTAAGCGTATCTTTCTTCACTTGAAAAAAAATTAAATCAGTCAAGTTTTGAAAAAAGTTGAAAAAAATCATCTACAATTACAGAAATTACTTTGGCGAACACGGCAATGCCGCTAAAGTAACGAGGTTCATTATCGTTCAAACTGTTACAAAGTTTTTCTCCTCAAAGGCTCAATCACGGCAGCATTTAATACTTCGTCATGCGATAAGGAAGAACGGTTCGCGTGACTGTGGTGAATATAATTTTTATACGCTCCAGACGTGGACGAGTGCGTGACCGAGAAGCCCTGCGGTCAGCTTTGCACAAACATACCTGGAAGCTACGAGTGCCACTGCAGGTATGGATTTCACCTCCAACCGGACCAGCAATCCTGTCGAAAGAACGGTAATGCCTCCGCGTTTCTTCACTTTCTTCCATCGGCCTCGAAAAAGAAAAATCCAACGAGTCACCGATCAATATTTTCCTTTTGCAATGGCACAAAACTGAGTGAAATTTTGTTCGTTTGTTTATGAAATCAACCGGCAGGCAGCGACGGAACGGCGTTCGAGGCTCGCGACCTGGAGAACGACTACGGATATACGACGAGCACGACGACCGAGACGACGAGAAGAACGACGCCGGCGTCACATGGTTAGCTAAAACAGATTAGTACACACGGGGGATATGCCGTTCCCGGTTGCTTTTTGGGATACCATGCAGTATAGTATGAAACCGCTTTGTGGCTTCTCTCGCTCTCGTCACTGGACGACGAGAACGAGAGAGAAAGAGGCAAAAGGAAATCTCGCGAAAACTATCTTTACTCCCGCAACCCAACGGATTTAGCGAGCCTCGGCTTCTATCTTCTCCCATCGCTTCCACCACCTATATATATATATAGTTTGCATTTACTATACCGTAGATATATATATATACGCATTAACGTGTTCCCGAGCGGATTTCGGTTATGCGTTAGCTCACGAACGACAGAGTAGAGAAAAAAATAAAAATATGCTGCGGGGGCTGTGGGATATAAGTAGGAGAAGAGCGCTCGACTGACTCAGCGTGTGAAACTTCGATGCTCTTCTTTTTTATCTTCGCCTTTTCTTAGTTGTCTCTCCGTTCGCAGACACGGAGAACGAGGTCGGTGAGGGAAATCTCGATCAGGACTATGAGATCATATTGAAGAGGCTCGCGAAGTTGGAAAAACAAATCGCTCGAGGCAGAAAGCGGGAGATCGAGGCGTCGGATATAAGCACGAAGATAACGCAAGCTGTCGAAGGTGTCGCTGCTATGAGGCGAGCCGTCGACAATGTCGTAAGTTATCGTCGTTGCTACGGAATCGACGAATTATCATAATTCTTCAATCCTTTACAAGTACAGTTGGGGCATTTTTTTTATCAGAGACGTTGAATAGATTCGTTGACCTTCAAACGATCGCTGGAATGGAAATAATCGTTCAGTCGCATTTTATCAGGCCTTCAGAATTTTCCTGTGATATAAAAAATATCATAAACTGAAAATAATGTTAGAGAATATTTAGATTGAAAAAATGAGATATACATCGTGACCGCAAGTCGGTGAGAATTTGTTTAGCAACCGATCGTTAAAGGTGTAATACCGCAAAGTGGTAACAACGATTGCTACCACTTTACCACATGGCCCCTCTGCTTTCACCGGTTCCTCCGCGTCTGTAAATAGAATCTACGATCACCGAAAACTTCAAGAAGCACGCCTCCGCGAATCTCCTTTATCGTTTCTGTGTTTCGTTGCAGCAATTGATGCAGCAGGAGATATACGACATGAGGGGAAAAGTCAAGCAGTTCGAGCTCGAAAGTCGAAAGCTCCAGCATCTTACCAATCGCGTCGCGGATCTCGAGAACAGACTGAGGCTTCGTTGCAGAAATCCTATGAACGGCTAAGACATTGTGTCGCGTTCAGAAAATAGAAGATAAAACAAAACCCCAACGAGCAAACTATGATTACAGTTATTATTAAGAATTTTATGAATACTCTTTCACTGCCATTTTTCTTTTCTCTCGTTTGTTTCTTTATTGTATCTAAATGTATACGTAATAATTAAGCGCAACATTGTATCTCAATATGAACTATTGAGCTTTGTAAAAAAAAAAAAAAATATCGGAAAAAAAAAACGAATAAAGTATGTCCAAATAATAGTTTGACGTTGGATTATTCCGTTGTTGCTACCTTCGTCTTTTGCTTTTTCTGTTTTCTCGTCAGCCTGGCCGTCTGTTTGGTCGTTGCCTTCTTGTTCTTTGCTCTGCCTTTTTTAATCGACGATATCTTTCGTTTGTTCAGCCATACGGGATAATTGCCGTACTGATCGAGCAACGTTTTCTTGTTGTAAACTCGCTTTCCATCCTCGTCCATCGCCTCGATTTTTTCCGCTTCAGCGTCCGCCTTTGCTTTTATGTGTTCTTTTATCGTCTTTGCATCCGTGACTGTAAGAGCATCGAAATCTTAGTTGATTATCTATTCGTAATGAATAAATCACGATTCTCTCGTTAACTGTTACTCACCCGTGGCAATTTCAGATATCTCTGCCATTTCTGCATCGGCAGGAGCGTTGTCGTCGATTCCTAAGGTTTTCTTCAATCTGGCGAGCTCTTTGACGCCGTAACGTTCGCGTTTGACAGCTCTGCATTTTCTTCTCCATTTGCTTCTGAGCGACTTAGCCATGTTTCTTTGAAACAAAAAGGAAACGAAAACACAACAATTAGAAAATTAATCATTTCCGTCGCGGAAAAACGTACCGTGCGCCGCGTGTACTGCGTCGCAGTTGACGTAGGTTATAAACGCGTTGTTATAACCGAAAATTTCATTTTTGTGTCAACTCGATAAACCATCGTTCGGAAATACAATCAATGGGAAACTTGCGACATAGATTGGGATTAATGAATTCCTTGCATTTGCTTACCTTTTTGTGAATTGAACTTATTTCTCGCGTAGAAAAGTTGATTCCAAAATAAGCACGTGTTACCGCGAAACCGTGGCGCGTCTAATCGAGCGCAATCGAGCGCCGTAACTGAACTAGAACCACGAGTTACAGAAAACTACCGCGTGCACTGCGGAGTGGCGCTGCAATCAACCAGCGGTTCAGTTCGCAGCGCGTAGTCGTCGACTACGTAGCCTACATGCGGTAAGATCTGAGGAACAATGAAGAGGACAAGGATTTCTCGTCGATCCGCAGTCAGTGCGGCAGTGAGCGTGGAAGGTGGAGGGCGTGGAGAGGAACACGATGCAAATCTTTGAGGAAGTAGAGCACTACTGTTATAGAGCAGATACCGGATGTAATAAATGCATATTATTGCGAACCACGCGGACAGGCAGGCATAATAATGTATAATAATAGATCGTACCTTGCTACTTTTTTTCCCATGCTTTCTCGTTTTTCTCATTTGCATTATTCATGCCGGACTATGAATTGTTACTTTAATATTTTTATTCTTACTTAGATATTGAGTTCTTGATAATGAGTCGTTTGCAAGCGAACTTGTGAGCGGAACTTCTTGAGAACTATCGCGATACCTCTGAATGCTGAATGACTATCGCGTTAGTTAACCTCTAAAGGGCTTTTTCTCGAACACCTGGTCGGGCCCGAAAGTCGAGACGTGTTGATACCGAAATTGGGCGTTGATTGCGTGTTTATTTTTTTTGTAACAATTGTGGCATCGATATCAGGGTTTTTTTCGCAAGGAAACTCGTTTTCGTCAACGATAAGGAGGTGTTTCAGAAATTACGAGTTCGATTCCGCGTTTATGATTTTGTTTATGCTAAGAGACTTCCGCGTCTTCACGGAGACTTCGATTTAACGGTTTTATTCGTCTGTTTTTTCAAATAGACCGCGTTAAATTATTACATGTCCCTACTAATACGCAAGTCCGCGTTCGATGCACAAGTTATCGAGTTCGCGAGACATAATTTTACAATCGAAAAACTACTCGGAAATTGCTAATCTTAATCATCCCGATCTTAATCATTTTTCCGAAATTACAGTTTTTTGTCCCTACTTTCGTATCCTATCGGCGATATTTTCGCAAGCGTCCCCGACCTGTTAATACCGTTTAAGCGGTAATAAAAAATGTAATGATAAGATAAGTTGAAAGCCCTTGACGACACCGATCGTAATCTCAAGGACTAGTGACTCGAAAGATAAACAATTTTCGTTATGAATCAGCCTGCGCGTTGGTTCGCAACCGCGTCGCGACGTCACCAACGTGTGTCGTAGAAATATATGTACCTGATAACAGACGACGGAGATATAATTGAACTTAACGAAAACAAGTTTTATTTCGTATCCGGTGATACGCGATAACCGAATTTCCAAATGGTCCGCGGTAAATGGACGGTTTTTGTTCACTAATAAGCGCAACTAATCGATTATATATATTTTTATTATCTCGCTGCGGCATACAACGGTTTGCTATCGTTTTTGTTTCTTTTTTTTCGTGGGTGAGGCCGGACGACGTCGTTCAACTTCAGCCATCGCCGCGAAAAATACAATGCTCCGCCGTCGTAATCGCGATGAGGCCGTCCTATCAACGGAACAGAGACAGCTCGCTACTTCTAGATAAACGAGGAGTCGAGCACGAGGAGCCGGTCGACTGGTATTGTCCGAGACGCCAAGTGTCACTAAGATCGCTTCGTTCGTGGGTGTGCGACGCGTTATTTCGTTCTGTTTTTCGCATCAAGCCATTCGTCGCATCAACGGCGAGGATGTCATCCGCCAATAAATCCCACGTTGCGTGAGTATTTTATTTTCTCTAAGCGGGCATTTTCTTATCTTTTCAATGCCATTCCCCGACGCCGTCGAGCATGCACTTTGCCTATTCGTTAGCCACTGTTTCGAAGTGGAAAAATAAAATGTTTTCTTGGCAATCTCGCAAAAAAAATTGGAAAAAAAAGAAACGATCATAAATATCAATCATTTATTTCGTAAAAACCGGCAACCCAACTACTTTTTTAATGAAAACGATTCGTTCATTTTTCTGAATTCGTATGAATTTTTTGTGAGTTTTGTAAACTTATGCGAAATGAACACTGTGCGCAACGACTACCTTTATCCACTGTTTTAAAGCGAGTGTTCGAATGGCGAAGAAAAGTGAACGATTAGATTATCGAACGAGGAAAATATTTCCATGTACGAGCCCACAAATCGTTGCCACTAAAAAGAACGAAATTCGTACCGTTATTTAATCATCGCTAAAAGTAAAGATTCTGCGCGAATAAAAGATCTTATCGAAGCGCTATGTGGAATCTTTTTATCGTGGAATGCGCCGAATAAATGTATTTTTTTCTTTATCTTTTTATTTTTTTCTCGATCTACGACAATCTCCGAGCGGATTGTATCGTTTGTTTGTTCGATGCTCGGTGTAGCGATGCGCGTGCATCGATTCTCGATTACAACTTTTAACATTGCCCTCGCAACTTCGACTTCCCGCTAAACAATCGGAACATTGAAAATGAAAATCGTGACAACGATTACAACGATTTCGCGGCGGTTCCGTCGAGTCCTTTTTGTTTCTCGTCCTCTGACTTCGGGGCATTGCTCAACTGCCGAGTACACAGTACCGATGCACGTGCCGGCCGGTGCCTGGGTAATTAGCGTTATCGCTTCTTTCATCGGGCACGGAGTAACTCACGAACTCGAAACTCGCGTTCTCTCGGTCCCACGAAAGTCAGCTAAAGTTTAAAGGCCCCCCCGTCGTCGGCGTTGTCGTTGTTTTGTTTCCGGAAGTCTACACCGCAAGCTACATAGTCTTCTCTCGTTTTTATTCCCGTCCGACATTTCCGCTTTTTCAGAAAGAAAAAACAGATCTTTGCAGATGTAAATTCTCAGCAGCGTGCCGTTAGGCTTTCATCAACGCGGGGATAAAAGTACGTCATGAAATTCGCAATCTTTTTCTCGGATCTGGCAAAAAAAATTCTTGAGCTTTTCTCGAATGATGTGATGACTATTAGACTTTAATAAATAGTGTTAACAATGATAAATTACAAGGCTAAAGGACCCGATGGCCTTGATCTCGTCAACATAAACACACACAACATAGAAATTCCCTTGCAACTGAATAGAAATGACGACTAAAAACATGATTTATTAGTTATATTAAAAAATGTTTTTCTGCCCTATTTTGTTACAATATTATTTACGAACAATTGCGCCACTTCGAGAAAAATGTGAAACCGATTATATAAAGGGAATTAGTTATTGATAAATGTCTCCTAGGGTTTATATCGCATTGCTCCAGTTTGAGTATCGTGTGTCTACGAGGTTCACTCGTATGTGAGGGTATATTCAGATTTGAGATCAAGGACGTGAGTATAGTCGTTAGCCGGTAACATTAACTCGTGTAACCTGTGGAAGGGTCAGACGGGAAAGACCCCGATACTCGGTAATACTCGCGCTGTACGTCGTTCACTACGCGACACTTTGCTTCGCGCTGTCGCTCGTCTATAATACAATACAATGGTGTCAAGAGTACTCGTCGCAAAGTGAGCCGCTACAAAATCCATAAGACTCGTAACTTTCCTATTCGATATTTTTATTCGCGAAAACGTTCAACATTTGCATAAAATCCTCGATTCGTTTGAATATTATAAATTGGACTTTCCCGTGTGAAAATTAAATGAGACTTTCACTGCGTGAAGAGTGCGACTGTGAGACGGCAGAGTGTGTCGGAAAACCCATATGTGCCAATTAAACTCGATTAAGGCCGCGTACATGTGCTATATGCGATGCGAAGCGCATTGCGCAAGAGCCAAAGTTATAGAAGTCGGGGTAGATGGCCGGGTGTCTCTCACGAGTTTATGCGTCTGCCGGAGGCTTATTTTGTGAATTGTTTCTCCCGTTCATTCGAACGCACTGTCCGACGATGACGAGGGTTCACGATTTCTTCGGGCCTCATTGAGCGTTGGCGTTTTTAATCGTAAATACACGGAACCGGCGCTTGCCGTGAGCCCTCGACCTCTCGCCCGAGCGGATTCATCGCTTCGACTGTCGGAGATTTGAGTGCGTATTGTACGTATTGTACGGTTGATGGAATTTTGGGCTACACCGGAAGTCGGAGCCACGCGTGGGTGGAAAACTATATTAGTATTAATTGCTGCTGTCTAATTGGGCTTTGTGGGCTTTGCTTTTTATCAATTATGGTTCGTGTTTATAATTTATCTTTCCGTTGTTTCGTCTTCACAAGTTCATGCATAGCACGAGTTTTCGCTCCGCACGGAATTTACAAAGTTCTCGCGGAGATAAAATTAATTGAAAAAATAAATAAAAAATCAACCGCTATAATAAATGTAAACGGAAATTTCCCTGATATATACTAAGTCATCGGATACGAAAATTCTGAGAAGTTACAATTCAACAATTCACAGTGATATCTATGAATTCGAAGACGAGGCCTACAAACAAGTCGAAGTTACGAGCTCTTCGGTCGAAAGACAGAAATAGGCGAAACGTTGTGCCGTACCTAACGTTGAAATCGTACCATAGAGTTTAAGTAAAAATAATTTTTATTCGCGTATTTCCCAACTCAAGTTTATCGACAGATTTACCCCGAAATCGATTATCTATTCCTTGGACTATGCATGCACTCGACTACTCGGTGAATTCTCGTGACTTAAGATAATTATAATATAATCCAGAAAAACCCTGAAAAAGTATCATTTTGAAATACTATGTCAGACAGAGAGCAGAGTCTGTAATTTGTTGGCTTTCTCCTAGAGGAAGCTTTGTAAATGTAATAAACTGGGAACCAATATGTAAATTTCGATCTTATGGGTTTTTAATCGGATCCGTGAATTGCAGCGATTACAGAAAAGCATACAAAGTTCTCACGATCATCGGTTCATTTTCATGAGTCTCGATTCAGCAGATTTTAGTCCGATGTGCACTTTCGCTAAAATTGTAGCCACGTTTGTAATATAAAAAAAAATGCATAATAGTCAAACGAATGTATCTATCACCACGAATATGCGAAACTACTGAATACTAATTTCCGTTTCAGCAAAAACTTTTCTTTAACCGCATTCATTACATTGTGAATTGTTCTGATCTGTGCAGTCAAGAATTGAAGATGCAGCACGCGCAGACTTCGTACCTGAGCCAATCTCTGGATAGTCTCGACGACGTATTCGAAGATTTGAAGAATCTGGATCTCGAGTAAGTGTGGTAATCTCCATATACGAGTACGAATTGTACATGCGTTATCGGATAATCGCGATATAGGGAACGTAGCCTTAAAGGTGAACGCGTTCCCGATAGTTCGATCGTTAAAAGTCGTCGCTCTGCCACCACTTTCACTGATAATGAGAATCGTACGCGGCACGAAGCCACCTGGTTAGTTCTCTCTGTACGTTCGTACAGCGTGTAGAAGGTGGACGGAAGTGGCCTACCGAAGTTTTAGGCCCGCCGGCTCTCGCGCACGATGGTTTCACTGACCCTCGCGACGAGTCACGCTCGCCGTTTTCGCAATCCAAGCACGTATGTGCGTTTTTGTTTTCCGTATTCGATGCATTCCTCATCGGGTATAGCCAGTTCGAGCCGAACTGGAGCGAAGTAACGAAGCAACGAAGCAACGACACCGCGAGAGATAGTGCCTCGCAGTGCCACGTAGTGCAGTTATATACATTCGAATATATAATAGTGCGCGAGTTTCATGTGAATTTCGACGTCGTATCGACCATCGACTGGTGTGACCGGTAAGCTCGTGAAAGTATACAAAAGGCTAATAACATTCGAGATTTGTAATAGATTCGGTACGATACTATTGTGTATCGAGCGTGTACCGACGTTGTACGAGAAACGATCGCTACGACCGCCGTTTATGATTTATTACTCGTAACGCAGCTCGAAGCCATAGACGCGGTTATGGTGAGCGCGCGCTTCATGCCTTTCTATACAGCGATAGACGGATATATATAGACAGATGGATGGATAGATAGATAAGTATGGAGACGAGGAAGAGGAACAAGAAAACCGGTTTGAACGAAGCGAACACACCGGATTCCGACGGAAAGGAAGAGTAAATGACTTTCATTACTCGTTAATGATGCATTTCCCAAAGCCACTCGGCGACTTTGTCGTTTATTTTTCAATTTGGAAAGTGAAATAGCTCTCGTGAGACGGACGTGGCCGATCGCGTAGCATTTTCATTTACTGCGGATTAGTTCGATCGATTAGTTATCGGTGTGTGTTGACTTTTCAATAGTCTCGTAGTCGATATCCCGTTTTTTTGAATAGCAGGAAAATATGGGTTGGCGGATGCGCATTTGGAGTGTTCATTTCTTTTTATTTGGGCCGAATGTTTTTAATTTCACACTAAAACTGACAGAGTTCATCGACAAATTCGAGGGATACAAGATTTCCTGATGAAGAATGAAAAACACTTATTGTTCATACATCGATGTTTTACCGTTCGTTTCGCGGGTAATAGCGTGGCATTTGGCAAGTTGGCAACAGAATATCGACGCGTGCCCGCATAAATCGACACGTGTGCCCGCATTCAAAACGATAAAACGGCAATGCGATCGAGTCTTATAGATTATTTTTGCAGCGTATAAATTATTTCAGTTCTGGCAATGCTTCCAATCCGGAGGATTATAAAATACTTCATTTTAACCATGAATTTTTTCTAAATATGGGAATCACAGTTATTCAGCAATCAAGTCGATGATGAGGGATCGATAAAAGGCTGAATTGTTCTAAAAAATAGAATGAATGCCAATAAGGTTTATTATTACAAATTAATAAACACAGAGAAAATACTCTTGAATCGTCGACTCTGCATCGACTGGCTCGGGAAGTTCTCTCAATTGATACCGGTTAACCGGGTCATTGTCTTCACGCCGCTGGAATACGTAACATCATTCATCTATACCGCGCACAGCCCCAACTTCCGGATACCTTGGCCCGCAATTCGTGCGTGGATTATTCGCATTGATAAAACTTGTGGGTACCGGCTCACGGTTTATACACTCGACTTAGCAGCATTGTGCGAAGCCCAGATGAGCGAGGCGAGAGAATCGCATCTGAATTCACGCCGAGTCATTCGCATCGCGTCGTTCGTCTTCTCGCTTTCGAACATATGTGCGCGTTTACTTTGCATTAATTCATTGCGACAACAGTGCATGAAATGCATGTACTATTTCTACGATCGTTTCTCTTCGGGGTCGAGTCTTTCAAGGCCACACGTGAAAGTAATATATTTCTTTCTTTATTTTTCCTTTCTTTTTTTTGTTTTTCAAGGCTAAATCATTCTCTGTCCCTGCCACGCACGCGTACTTCCCCGATTGTTAACATACGAGAGCTTTAGGTTGGTTTATAGACAGTCGCGATTAACGGTACAAATACGATTGACGTATCGCCTATATAAATCCTTCAAATTCTTTTGACACTCGCGCGCTGGCACGCTTCGTGTATACAATCTAAGCTGCACCTAGCTGCAGTTTATTCCGCATTCGATCTGCGTATACAGCAGAGTCGTAACAATACCGGGACGTCCTTGTCGCGAGTTTTTTACGACTCTCGTTGCAGTCGTTCAAAATATACGCGGCGGTGAGCCGTTAGTCTCGCGTTTCTATGATCTCGACAGAAACGTTGGGCGATGTTGGAAAAAAAAACGACGAGTCCATGGAGACCCAATTGATATATTTTAAAACAACTACACGTCGAGCTAATGATTATTGAAAGAAATACACATATTCCGTTTTTGCCAAAGTCGAATTGCGTAATTTTCGAAGAATCATCGGTAAAATATCGCCAGAAAAGGCAAATCGATCGGTTTGAATTGATGCGAGCGGTAAATTTACGTTCAATACGTACCATTAATATTTTTCCTTTATTGTAAACGATTTTTCGAATAAGAAATATCCGAAAACGATTGATGCGGACAACTTTCGGATTTTATTTCTGGGTTACTCACGACGATTTAAAAAATTGCAACAATTTATCAGTATTATTGATATTTGAGACAACTTTCGACAAATCCATTAAGATTCTTTTCCACTCTGCGCCAATCAGCTGAAATTACTTATGGTGAGATTTCTTGTGCGTGTGTTTGGGATTTTTTTGATCGATAGATTAGAAAATCGAAATGGGAAAATCGAAGGAAATAATTTAAAAATAATCAGAAACAGAGCGAAGTCTTATCGCGCCGTTCCTGCTCGACGGAGCGTACGGTGACGCCGGATTTTCGTGATCCTCGAAGTACGTACAAGTGCACAAGAGAGTTCAAACGTATGCAATTAAAAGCCGTAATCTTTAAACAGGTAGTTCGCGTACACGAGAGATTTCGTATTTATAGCCGTTCTCGCTCACTCATCTCCGTACACCGGTGATCACGTACGATCCAGCGAGGCGATTAATCGCGATCGTGCCGAGGGTTCGCTCGACCGAGCATCGAAGACTTTCTCCGGTGTCCGCACCGACCGGATAATACGTCTACCCCAGGCTTCTTCGCGCCAAAAAGAAACATAGTCGACAGTTTTCCTGATCGGCGATCGCGACACGAATTACTTTCGTTTGTACGTAGTCGCGAACGACACGGTATTCCGGAAAGTAGACGGCACAAATAGTACGAGGATTTTATGAGCGTTAAAAAGTTCGGACGAAACGAGAAAGCTATTTTATGCGTGCGGGATGAAAATTATAAGTGTTCGAGATTCGGCTCATAGATTCGATGACATTAAACTTTAAATGGGTGCAGAAAAAAAATAACTGGTGCTTCAATGGGATTTATTCGAAAGATATCTTAGATCCGACGAGGAAAGCCGATCAGAAATCATCAGCTGATTAGAAAATTGTGTTCCAACAACGTGCCATTTTCATTCAATTTTTCAAAACTCTATCAATATATTTCTATCAAATGAAATTTCCGGTACACAACACGATTTGGTGGCTGTCGAGACAAGAACTTAAAGTTTCATTATGGGCTCTTTGGTAGTCACATTCTTGTCGTTCGAAATTTTCCTGCCGAAGACGGTCCACTAGACCCGAAGGGCTGAGGAAAAATTCCTTTCACTCTCGATACTCTTTCTAATAATGAGAGGAAACACCCTACGGAGGGCAGGAGAGCCTTGGCGCATCTCGTTTACTCGTAAAAATAACTTCCTATTTTAATCTTCTCGCGTATACGCGAGCAGCGTATACACACCGCGTGTTTCCGCTTGCTCGCTCATCGAGCCCACCAGAAAGCGTATAGAGCAGAGAACGCAGAAAGACGAATGACACACTCTTTCAGCGAGCGAATCCTCATCTCCGCTCAAGATTCTCGCAAAGTCGCATATAGCGTCCACATTTGTTACTGACAACTTGATTTTTTTTTTTCAACAGCTTAAGAAATATACTGCTCGAGTTAGAGTCTAAGTGCATCTTCCGCTTCCCGTCCAGTGCGCGCTTTTCGTTGGCCTGCATCTTCGTTCACTCTGCGAAGACACGCTTTTCAAATCGTTACCATCGGTACCCATTGCCCCGTTTCATATTTCCCCGGATGCGAAGACGCCTTTCTGTATTTGCTTTTCTTCCTAATCTCTTTTTTTTAACACACCTTTCCGAGAATTTGCCATTTACGCCGGCGCAACGGTCGCGTCCGCATTTCATTCAAGATATCTCTTTTTCGTGGATAATCAATGTTTCCTCCCGTCGAAAAATGGTAAAACAACATTGGCGCGAATCACGAAACGAGGTGGCAGAAGTTCGCGCAACATTTGACCCGTTTACTTCAATCATCGGCCGACGTGCCGACGCGTTTCAAACGTTTTCACACTCCCGTGTCTCCGTGATGGGCAGAACGAATTTGCCTGCATTCACGTCGCGGTTTATTCGCAGATTGCGATTGCCGTTGTTGGAATTGTGTATTATGAACTATAACTGAACGGAATATAATATAAATTCTCTCGTCCCGGAGATATGCTCGTGATATCTGCGTTCCTCGTGAGAGAACTCACGAATCCATTGTTCAAGGAGTGTATTAAACTTCTTATATTATTATTCTTTTTTTTTTTTCTTTACCGACGATGACCCACTTCCTCGTAACCGATGAAATAACTCGTATAGACTATGGGGTTACGGGTTATTGTAGGCTGTATATTTCCCAGGTCCTTTGGCGAGCGCAGAAATCGCGCATTATTCTTTCTCTTACTATACATCGTAGGATCGACTGTAATAGAGTGTTAACTCGAGATATTTCGCTTCGTGATCTCGACTCGCCTGTCAGCGGCGCACGGACGAGATGGGCCATTATATTGCACTCAGCGGCACACCAGACATATCGCCGAGACACCGAGCGAGATTAACGAATCGTATTTTAGCCTCGGGTACCCGCGAAACTGTACGCACAACTATCATTATGGATACTGTGGAGAATTAATCGGGCCGAGCAATTGGCGAGTCCAATCTCATTTCCACGAATACACGTCGAAACTTTGTTTCAAACTCGACCGCGGTGAAATGTTTGCGGTCTTCCGTTCCAGCGTTGAAAGTGTCGCAACGATCAGCTGGCACCAAATTTTCCAGAAACGTTAAAGGATATTTCGAGAGAAACGTAAAAGGACAGATTCGTTAATTTCAGGATAGTAAATGTGTTGCATTTTTCTCATAGGTGAAAGAGAAACGTTAGAAAAAGTCGTGCGAAAATGACTTTGCCCTAGCCATCCCTTTACACATATCGTCGAGGTCTTAGGAATGATGTTACGTGGTCGAGAAACAAAGAAAAAATTGTCTACGAGTCAATCCGTCTGTCCCTCTCAACTTAACATATTCATCCGACAGTTTCATTTCCAGCCCACATATCCAATATCCATTATATTCTCGATTCAGCATTGAATACACACCTATTACTGTAATCTTTCTTCCGCCATCGAGAACAACGAGACCCGTCGACGGCGAGCCTATCCCGGTAACCTTTTTCGCAAAGTACTATAATACTATATAATACGTGACGCTTTGGAATACCTGCCGTTGAACCGAGAAAGATCCTCCGCGGTTCTCCTCGCGTACGTGGGTCCCGCTCTCGCCGTTGCACCTGAAATGCCTTCGGGCCGAAACGCCTATGAAACACGACAACGACGACTCCACTCGCTTCTACCACGTAACTAAAACCATAAAAGCGTATTTCACATTCTTTCACAAAGAGAATACGCCCTTATGCTTTCGAACGCGCGCGATACATACAAAATCTTACGCAATCAACGACGTAAGTCTCGGCGATATCCAGACAGGCACTTAAGTTGCGCAATTCTCGTTACACAGAGAGAATCTTCTCGTTATATTCTTTTCCTTTAGTTTCGTGATATCCACTTTGTACTATGTACAAACCGCCGATACACGTCTCGTTACATGCTTCTTCCATATAGGTAGAAGAACGAGCGATTCCTTTTCCTTCGGCTTCTCATTCAGTGCGCGATTTCTCGACGAGCCACAAAAAGAGCAAAAAAATAACCTCACAGAGTTCTGAATACGCGCAAAACATTGTGTTTTCTTCGTGAGAATCTCCGTTGGTTTCGTCGTCGTCATCGTCTTCTTGGCGCTCGTTCGTTGTCGTTGACCCACATGCGGTCAATCGATTCTCCCTAAAAATTTCAGACCGCACGAGGCTGACTGCGAGCGCATATATCGGCGAACTCTCGTGACCTCTTCGACGGTAAATCTTCTCACGAGGCACCACCGTGTTTTATGAGTTGTAATTTATCTGCCTTGTTATTTTGCGTTCGTGAATAAAAACTAAATAATCGCGGCGAGTTGAGCGTAGATAGTTTGGAAGCGATTAAAAACGATTACACGATATTGATGCGAATTCAGTTAGTTGGAAATGAAGATAAATTCGTTCGCGCCGCTTCTCGGCCTAGCTACATCGGTGTATCTGTTTAGTGTTTATGGAACACGCCCAATATTGACTTCCTTCAATGCGGTGGAACAACCGGTCGTACTTGGTACGTCCAAAAATAGTATCTATACTAGGATTGTCCGGGCGTCTTCTCTCCGTGGCCGGTTGTCGAAGGATTGCTTCTTCCAACGACTTCCAGAACCTTTTGAAGTTTAGAACGGATCAACTGGGTCATCATCGACCTCCGGATGAACTCGTACGTTCTTCGCTTCCGGTTATTAATAGTTCGCTAAGGAAAAAACGACGGGGCATCTTTCGGGAGTAGGATAGACGATAAGGGCACTCCTTATGCTTTTACCCAGATCGACACTCGGAAGATAACGATTAATATGAAAAATTACTCGATGCCGCGCACTGGGATCGTCCATTTGGCCTTTTAGCGCTGGGATCCACCTCGTTCGACCTATCGATTCGGCTGCACCTCTTTGTTATTTATTGCACTTGTTCCTGGAGAATTTTTTGCCCGAGGCTTTCCGCGTTTGCGGTCTGATTACAATACCGAGAAAATTCTGTTCTCGAAAGTATGAGAGATCGTTTATTGCCGAATGAGACCCAAACAATGCCGCGGGTGCCGCTATCGATTCGATTGCCATGCCAAAACAGTCGGCCTCTGAATTTTTTCGGTGACTCTTGAATTCTCCGCTTATCAACACTGCAGTAGTGCACTACTGTTTCATGGCGGAAAAGATAGAATGATTTATGAGGTAATTTCTCGAACTGAAAAATCATTTGAATTTTCGATTATGAGCAAACGCTTTATTCTTGGATGACAAAAAAATCACGGCGGGTTAATAAATACATTCTCCAATTCAGATTTATCGCTCTGATTGATTTAGAAATATTCGCAGGGCATGAAAATAAAAATCGATTCCGTTGATCCTTCAGAATGCAAGCGAGGGTCCTTCGACCTCGGACGATGTACGACGGGTCGGGGGAGACTGTGAATTATATGTATAAAGAAAATCAAGCAGTTAACCTTTCCAGTATCCGCGTGGAAACCTTTGCCACGTATCTCATCTGCATAGCGCCGTAAAGCTTTGTGATCGTAAATATAGCGAGAGAGCGGTAGCGAGCCGAAGGAGATCTTTGCACTCTTGCTCGGTGCCCAGCGACAGCGAACGATGCGGAGGTTCCGTTCGAGCGAGAAATGTGTACACGCGTTCAGTGAAAGGTATCCGTTGGATTTTATAATAAATTCAGTAACAGAGAAATTAAATACCCTCGCGAAGCGTTAGTCAAGATGTTTTTTTTGTAAATCGCGGCTCGCTACTGCACACGCGATCGCGATAATAATTAAACGCGGCTCGTATCCGTGTGAATCGGTAACGGTGCCGAGTATCGGCGACCATATTATTGGCAGTTCAGAACGGATGTGTCAATAATCATCAGAACCGCATCGGTACGCGACTAAAACCGTTCTAAGCGAACGGTGCATTGAAACTGGAGCATCAACCGCGTAACAACGTGGCGCATGAGTCGCGAATTTCTATACACTAGAAGAACGACCCGCGACGATCGGATCGCGGACTGAATGAAAAATCATTCGTACACGAGGACCGTTATCGATTCACGCGAGAGTTCACGCTCGAGCGAACGCTTTACCTCGGTCGGCTCAATTCGCAGGTGCGTCTCACAGAATCTTCTAGACAACGAAACGGCAAATTCTGCGTCAGAGAAAGTTTGATTCGATCTCACAGTCGAAATCTTTGGATTCAGGTTAAGAGAGTAAATCGATCGGGATTGGGTCAATCGGAATGGTCAAATTTGGCTGAAAAACTATAAATAGAAAGTATCGTTGAAGAATATTATACAATCGTATATTATTATTATTTTTTTTTATTTAACAAAAGTCGTATTGGCCGACCTAACTTGAAGCTTTAGTTATTGTTTTTCCAATTGATATATTTCCAATGGGAAACTTTCGGTATCGGTACCTAATTTCATGTGCTACAATGCAATGCAAAATATAATGTCGCACGAATTTAGTTCAAATTTTCATGAATAGCAAGGAACAGTAAGAGTGGAAGAATAAAAGGAATTTGAATGGAAAGAAATGTGTGAGGTTTGTAATATGAACACCAGAACTTCCCATAGAATGCGTTGCAAGTGAATTGTATTTATTGAGTAACTTTCGGAAGTTGAGCATCGCGAGTACCGGAAGTCAAAAGCAACTTGGTGAATATGACGACCGACGCTTCCGATCCCTTTTCACATATTTTCCTTGGTTTAGTGGTTGGTACTATATTTGTCACGAAGACGCGAAGCTCGCGGCGGGTGAATGCATAGGTGTGCTGGACCTCGCGTAACGCCGCGCGGTGTTCCGAGCTCGCCGCCGTGTTGGACCCGCGAAGGGGACGACGATGAGCTCCGAGCGGTGAGGGATTTATGCGTCTGGAACGCGCACGGAATGCGAGCGCCTTTCTTTGTCCTTCTTCTGCCAGCTTCTTCCCTCGACGTTTTCAACATATGCATAAGAAGAGGCGATCGCGTATATGAGTGCGCCGCGCGGAGAGTAGAAACCGAGGCCCACATCGGTTCGCACTCGCAATTAGTCGGGCGGCAGCTTCTCGCGGTCATTAGGCTCCAAACAGTCTGACTGGCCGGAGAGAGAGAGAGAGAGAGAGAGAGCGCGAGAGAGAGGGAGAGAGAGAGAGAATTAAGAAAAGAGGTGCAAGTGCCACAAGAACGCCGAGAGGAAGACAGTATTTTGAACTCTGTTGGAATTTCAGTCAGAGGAATTCTTCGTAATAATAACTCGTGTAAGACGCTACACGCGTTATTTATCAATTACTCGGCAGAGATTGTAGAAATAAATGGCGATTGGCAAAAATTAACGGAGAAGACGGACGAATGGGTGTAGGGAAAAATAGCCAGAGTCATAATCTTCACTCGAGCTAACTTCTATTAGTATCTTCTCAATGTGGCAGGGAAATTTCTCCGCAGGGTAATATAATAATTGTTCAATTATTCGTTGATTAATCGCCGAGGGTGCTCCGCGGAGATTGCGAGAATCAACCACTATTGACAGTGATTATTAATCATAGAGGGGAAAGGAATTGCTCGAAACGATAAACATCCAATAAGCTCCTCGATATGAATCTCAAATATTTTTCGTATTGCGTTGTTGCATATTTTCTTTAATTTCTTTCAACATTGATGTAAACGAATTTGAATCGTGAAGCTCCTCGATAATAATGAACGGAGACATGCAACATAATTTTTTATTGTAACGAGGGTCTGTCGGCAGAGATTGAGGCAATTAATTCTGATTGACAGTGATTATGAGAGAGTCAAAGGAAGTGAAAAGGCAAGAGAAGAGGGAAAGTTGGGGCGACAAACGTTTGATAAGGTTTCCGATCTCTCGGTAATTAATTCCTTCCACGAACAATGCTCGATTTAATTGGAAATGCTGATGAAGCAGAATGTCCGCGATGACCCCCGGGGTTGAGTTTTATATGCGAAACGCATCGACGAGAGCCGCCACGGCATAACTCGTCAGGCATCAAAGTCAAACGTTTTATCGCCTCAGGTATTAGCGGCGCGGAGCGTTTAGACGATCGCGAGAATCGTAACTCGCTAAACACCTGTGCGCGCCTATCGATGATTGAGGCTGTCTATGGACCGGCGCGCGATCGCTCAACGCTACGTAACAAATTATCGCGCGCGCGTGTCTGTGTATGTCGCGAATGCATATAGCAATGCTGAATTCGAAACGGCACGAAACGCTCCGAGCCACGAGGTCGCCCGAGCGCAGGGGGGGCCACGTATATCCGTGTGCTGGGCTTTACGTCGTCGCAGTGCGATACGGTCGATAGCAGAATAGTCGAGTCTCTCTCTCTGCGCGGTGCACGCTGTCATGTGCATGCGATGTAGCACAGAGGCTTGGCTCTTTCTATCATCTTGCACGACTCGGAAGGTTTGGAAAAAATTCACTTCGTGTGTCTTCTTATTGATCTGAACTCAAGAAAACGAAATGTCACGCTTCTCGATGCACGGTGGTCCGTAGATCAAGTCATGAGAAAGAAAAGGACGTTTTCCGTATCGGTGTTCAATGTTTTGATACGCCCTTTCGTTTCTCAGGCGTCGATGTGGAATTTTTTGCAAAATTTAAACAAATAAAAGGGTTTGAGAAAATGAGATGGAAAAATACGGATTATGGCACTGCAAGGCTTTTGGAAAAATGTGTCTCATTTATCATCGTTTATTACTATTCTATTTTAGTTTCTCATAAACTCCAACAATTCAACAGTAATTTCTCCGTTAATTAGCCCGTAGCGAGAAAAAAAATCAGAAATCGCGATAAATGTTGTGAAGTCACGGATGTCCTTTTTCTATTTGTGTACGGATGAACTTTTGACTGCGGAAAGCTGTGTCAACGTTCGTATCCTTCCGTGTACCTTTATCTCCGGAGATTTTCATGAATCAGCACGCGCCCATCTACCTGACTAAAATTCCTAAGTGCGACACGACGTTTCGTATCGTCACGTATATCTCTTCATCTTTAGCTTCATCTCTTCTTCGTTATCTGTCCTTCTCTCCCTTCCGGGGCTCAAACGCCGGTCCTTTCGCTATAACCTTATCGCTCTATCTTCATTCCTCGTGTCTATTTTCTCTCTCTCCGTCGGTACGTACACCCCCACCGCAACCCTCGAGCTCTCGAGGGACCGAGCGGTGAACGCAAACTCACCACCCGCTCCTGGAGACTCCTCGTTTGCTCTAACCGAGTCTACACGGCGCTCTGTGTGCTTCATCCAACGCCAGTCTCCGTTCATTCCTCGCTCGGATATCGTCGCGTCGAGACGCCGGTCGGACACACAAGTTTTCTTATATACCCGAAACACCGAATTGTGCGGTCTACACGACTTATCGAAATTTCGATTCCGGCAACGAACCGATTGTGCGAAAACCCAAAAGAAGCAACGACGTAGAATCGGTAGCCTTGAAACGCGTTAATATCGATTCTTTGAGGATAATTGCGCGTTAGAGCCGACACAAAATTGACACGTGAATAGTGCCGTCCGTGCTCAGACGAGCTACACAATTTTTTTTCGTTTTATGAATCGTATTTCCATTTATTCGCCAAAACAAATATTGATGAATGTCGGTTATTAAATTCTTTTCGCGTACATACGTTAAACGGCGCTGAAACAATATTTTCGTATATTCAAAGCCGGTAGACCCGAGCACGCTCGGCTGACAACAAGAGAGAAAAAGCGTGTTACGTCGACGAGTGGTATACGAATCGCGGGAGTGCGCGAGATCGTAAACAGAGTAAAAAAAAACAGCGTGACCGCCCGGTCGAGGTTTCCGCGTAGAGTATACAAATCGTGTCAGAGTACAAGTCGGGTCCTTGAACACTGTGAGTAAACGAGGGAGCCGAAGAAATTGCGAATACAAACGAAGAATTTTTCGTTGCCATTGAATTGTCTGTGACTACTGACGAATTCCACGTTGTACAGCAACGTTCGATTCGACGCAACGGGAGGAGAATAAAATTCCTAGATCGATAGCCGATGGATAGAGATATCGGATCCGGAACGATCGGTTAGATTGATCGATCGATGATTGTTACTTCGTACGAGAACAGTTTTTCTTTTTGAGCTCGAGAAAAAAAATAGACCGAAGAGGCAACTTCGCCGCAACGATCGATCTATTGGCAAGCGATCGTTTTAATTTTCTCGTTTTATAATCCCTCACTCGGGAGGCTAAAGGAGAAGAAGAGGAACTCGAGAGATTAATCGAGCGAGCTCTCGATTACCCGGGCAATTGGCTGGGTCAATGATTAATCCGATTAGCTAGGCAATTATCCGAGAAAAACGATATCAAGGTCTCGAAGACGAATCATAAGGGAGCAAATAAAAATTGATAAATCGTTAACTGAGATTCCGTATCCATAATCCGATGAAAAATCACTGAGAAGGGAATAATAAGAAAAGAAAAAGGAAGAGATCCACATCAACGATGTCAACGTCTCGAACGAACGTAACGACCTCGATCTTGATTCTGGACACCGGTAGCTCGTCGAGTACGAAGTCACCGTCACGACCGTGAGGAATGCCCGGAGCAACGAGAGTTCGCGAGGCTTCCTTCGCCCTCCACGAGGTTACACGAGTTCCACGCTGACCCGGCGAGGAAAAGAGAAAAAAACACGAACAAAGAACTCAGCTCGCAACTACGTAAACGCAATCGCGTTTATTTACCTCGTCGGCGAGTGTGCAACCGAGAGACTAGCCTTAGCCGAGTGGAAAATACTATAGGCTTTTACAACCCTTCATTCAACCCCACCAGTGGGCGTCGAGTCCGATTACGAGTGCAGGAGGCGCAGGACGTCACTGTTTTTCATCGGCGCTGACCTTGAAACTTACCTTAAGAGAAAGATTTTTTTTTATGATACAAATCGTTTAAAAATTTTATTCTACCTTTCTCAATAATCGGGGAGGAAAGGTATCGGCAATTTTTCGAAAATATTAATTTCCGGTGCAGCGAGGGAAAAAAAAGTGCGGAATAAAACAAGTGGGCAAGAGAACGGCGCCGGCACGATCGTCGCTGCATCGATCGCGGTTATATACAACTGTCCGTCTATACATACGTTTTAAGGAAAGCTTTGAAGAGGATGGACTGTTCGGACCGTAGCGAGTAGACGTCGTGTCATTTTACTCTTGGTAGTCGTTCGCGTGGGGTTGCGAGGAGTATATACCGCGCGTTTAAGCGGCGGTATAAAAGCATCGAGTGAGCATCGAGGGAAGAAGAAAGGAGAGGGTGGGCTCGCAGACGCCGAGTGGTTGGCGTCGTCACGCAGTGGAAACGTATCGCGGGGGAGGAAAGAAGGAAAATCGATTTCGTTGAGCTCACTACCGCATCGCGGGGTGGTGCAATGACCTCCAAACCTCAGGGAAGGTCCTACTCGACGAGGTAAGAAGGAAATCGTGCAGTTTGCGGCGGCGTAATTGGAAGAATGTGGGACAAGATTAAATATTCTTAACCCGATAGATTTTTTTTTCCAATATCTAAGTAGTCAATGATTTTTTTCGTTTATCATATTAAACGTATTTTCGAATTTCTAACATAGGTAAATTCAGAATCGGAAATTTTTTTTCGACCGGTAGGACAAAATTCGCATTAAAGGGACAAAAAATGTAATAACGTTTTTGAGCCGGTATTACAACATCGATTTCTATAATGATATACTATGAATGCGAATGAAAAATGAAAGGCTCTAAAGTTGCAATAACCATTGTCGTTCTGGTGGACAATTTCACTTCACCCAACCTTCCTGCATATATATACAGGGGTCGATATAGTAACTACAGTTTCTACACGTGCGTGTGTATTCACGGCGGCAGGAAGGAAGGGCCAAAAGAAAAATAGAAGAGCGAGCGAGGCATAGCCGAAGATTAAAGGGACTTCGAGCAAGGGAAAGAGTGCGACGTGTCTGTCGCTGACAGAAAATAACTCTGCTCGGCTCGGCTTCTTATTCCGGTCCCGCCGTCTGCCAGGCTTCTCCTTTTTCACCGATTTTCGTCTCTTTTCTTAGCTTATTATTTCTTTCGTTCCTTTATTCTCCTCGAAGGTATACCTACCGGGAAACTACCGAGTTCCCGGGTGACCGATGAATATTCAGCTAGTTTCACTTTATCCACCAAGAGAATTTCATTCTCGTCTCTCCTGGACCGTCGAGATTTATTCAATGAGAACATTATGCTCGATGCCCTGCGGTTCGAGCCCGATCGATCGATAGGGATGATGGTTGCAGCGTCGCGACGTCGAACCACCCCCAAAGTAATTCGCCTATCAACGTCACGAGAACACTCGAGCAAAGTCACGTTGAACTCCTCATGCTGTTGTTATGCGTCCACGGCTATTTCAGGATTGCTCAGTCACCTTCGTGATTGATTAAAGGTCGATTTCGGAGAATTTCAGTAAAACGATTACGAATTTTAAAAAACTTACGAACTATGAAAAGAGCCAATTTTGTTAATGCGTCTGTTTTGTTGGACATGGATTTCAAATTAAATCGTGTCTACGTAATGCTGTAAAAAACGTAACGACGATGATTATCACGAAAGATAGACTGATTCCTGTCATTATCCGACTGATTATATTTTCGTCCATTTTTCCGAAGTCTTACCAACAATATTGATTCAACTGTAATCGGGATAAATCACTTCTTTTTTTGTCGAAACAATTTTTTGCATCTATCGAATTAATCTTCATCAAAATTCAATGACTTGAATTGTAGGGATCAGCCCGTCGTTTTAAGAATTCTCGTTGGGACAGAAATTTTTCCAACAGCATAAATCAACCGATAAATTGCTACGACAAAAAAAAAAGCACTATAAATGTTCTTCGAATTTTCATTAGCAATTGTTCTTCTTAAACAAAGAAAATGTCAATTTCTCGATTGTTCCGCGATAATCCTTCATTTCCGTGAAGCAGTTACCGTGAATCGGGAATGACTCATCGTCGTCGTAGCGGAGAGTTCAAAAGCTCGCGGTCTCTCTATCTCATCGCGTCTAAAGACTGACGATTCGACACGCTCGTAATCCCCGTTACCTTGGCACTTTTTGATCGAGTTAGCCGCATTAGTTTCCCCGCGTCAGTCATCGTAGATAAGTGTACACCTTCGCTTGATGCCGCAATATAACAGCGGATGCTATACGCTCATATGCCCCGAGCAGGGAAGCCCCGAACGTTAATCGGACAAACAGGACAGCGCGTCTCTTTCTCTCTGCCTCTGGATTGAATGCACGCCGTGTATCATTAATACGCGATTTGAGTCGAGTTTGTTTAAACTTAGCGTCCAACATTCCGTTGGGATATCGTTACACCGTTGTGAACCACAAATTACCGTACTGAATCGGAGTTCGCGTGACTCCCGCGCATCTCTTTCCGTTCAATGAACAAAAAAGTCGAAACGAAAAGGAAAAAAAAAGCAAACGGTATGCCGTGAATTCTCGCGTGGCTGTGTCGGTGCCGGACTTATATAATTCACCGCTGTCGTCGTGGGGGACAGCCTTGAACCTGACCGAGGTACTTCCACGTTAAATTTATATATATAATACAACCGAGACACAGACGAACAGGCGGACGGACGAACGAGACGACGATCCCTCTCTTTGTATCCGAGATAATTCATCCGGAGGCTGTGGAATTAGCTTGCTCAATGATCGATCACAGTTTTATAGAGTCCTCCCATTCTGCTGCTGGCGTGACTCGCCTCCATGCGATGAAATGATCCGTGGATCCATAGATCCTGCGCGGAGCAGGTGCCTCGTCGATGAGCGCCGGTTAGAACGCAGTTTGTGATACTTACCAGCCTCCCTTTCACTCCTCCTACTATTCATCCCGATCGAAAATGCGAGATATCGATGGCTCGTGGATTACACACCGTTTAGCTATTGGTAATATCGGTGAATCGTAAAGTTCCTACAGGCTCGTTCCCGAGTGATTTAGAACCGTGAGCCCTGCTTTTATGAAATGCGTTACCAAGCAATTTTTAATGGCGTCACGAGAATTGATTCTCCGAGGCACGGAATGATTTAATGAACATTTCGAAGATTTGATTAGGGTTTTTCGTTGCCGGTGGCTCGGCACGTAGAAAGAATGCTTTACTATAGTAATTATGTCAATTGGAGACGGTTTTTTTTTTTTTTTCATGATTCTAGACATGCTCGCGGCTAGGCAATCGACGTAGAAAATGTGAATTATAAGCCCTTCACGCATTGATTCAACTGGTACGAAGCCAGCACTGATTGATTTATTTTTGCGTACAACGTTGTGAGGCAGTGCTCGTTACACGGCTCGATAAATGACGCAACGAGTCGGTTAAACTATTCGCGGCGATAAGAGCGATAATAGAAGCATAAAAGTATGGCAACAAAATTCTGAATAATGTACTGCGGGGACTCGTGTTCTTACTGCAGTCGTTCAGAGTCGCACCGAAGATTTCCTGTTCATTTTTTTTTTTTCCTGAAAATAATTATGTCTCAAAAGTCGACACAGTTAACATCACCCATTTCTCGGACCGGTTTTATTATATTTTTTTCTAAAAAACTGAGACCTTTCACTCTCACGACCCGCGTCATTGGCCTCCGTTTCGGTCAACGCATAAGTAGGATTCTCGCTATGTTTCTTTTTTTTTTCTCCCCCGTTTTTTTTGTCAGTCACTCATTCCCATTCGTCGTTGATGCTTCTACCTTTCTCTACTTAATTTCTTCACGTTAACGAGGAGACAGTAGGATCTCGGGGTTGGGATGAGTTCATCTGCCGGACGCATCTTCGTTGCGACGATGATTTTCCTCTCGAGAAAATGAGCAAAATGCTTCAAGTTGTCCTCGACGATCGTAATCGCTCTCGGAATCCTCGGGCGACCCACTTGCGCTGCAATTTTTGCAGAACACTCCGGAATAACAGGAGAAATAAAACTCTTGGCGACGATTCAACGAGGCGCGAAGCTTCCACATTATCACCTGCTGCGAACCTCCTTCCCGCTGCTCTCGTGTCGTGTGTTAACGCCGTCGGGTTTCGTCGAGAACGGTCGAGAATCGAGTTAGCGGTGTCCGCGAGCGAGCGAGGACACCTCTAGTGTGACCGGAAATTGTGTAGTTAGCACGAAGAGTCCTGTTAGAACCAGCTGAACGGCGCGAAAGGCGGTCTTCGCGACAGATTCAGAGTTAACGTTCCTCTCGTCGATTCGTTCGTGCATAATCCCGATTGTCACCTGCTGCTACCGGGGATTTCTACTCGCTGCGTTCAAGCGACGACTTGCACAACTTTCATCCGTTTCGCACAGGATGTACTTGGTGCTCGGAGTCACGGAGAACTTGCAGAGACTCGAAAACTGAATTACTAACGACTGACCGCGAAGCACTCAGAACTGACGACTTTCATGTGACCGGAAGTTCGACATTACCGTACCGGAGAACTTGTAAAGCAGCTATTTTAAACGCGAAAGACCGGGGTAGTGTAGGTGAAGGGCAAACTTCGGTCAAGTCCGCAAAGGCATATTTTTGCACGCTTCGAGCATATGGAAAGCGCTGAAAGGATTGTTTTTGAATAATGAAGTGATTCAAAAATGTTACTAACAAATTAATGAAAAAATTAACTTTGTAACACCCGGCAACCCAATTCTCTTTTGTTACGAAAATAATTTGTCAATTTTCCCGAACGCCTATGAATGTATTCAGAATTTTATGTAATGCTCGAAAATTGTAATTTTAAAGCAATTTTAAGATAAAGAAAACGGAAATTTCAAACATGACCTAAAATTCTGAAAAAACTCCTACGTATTAAAAAAAAATAACGAATCACTTTCATGAGAACGAGAGTATGTTTTTCAGTTTTCAAATTCGTTCCGCGCTTTCGTGTGTAAAACCTGTTCATTCATCTATTCGTTTATTCACGTATTTTCCGAGCGTTGCGTGAAGAGATACGGAGAAGACGCGTCCCGCGCGGTGGGAAATAGCCGACAAATAAGTACATGCTCCAAAGCGAAAACGAAATCTCGCCGAAGCGTTCATTCTCAGCAACAAGAGCGCAGCGCAGGGTAGAGGACAGATGAGAATTCTTCGCAAACCGCAGCACCTCGTTGAGCTAGGCATATATTAACTGACAATGCAGCGGCTACGGGATTGCGTAACCGGGCGCTTACACTGTGCGCTGACTAATTATCGGCTATTAGGATAGTCGGTAGCGCGTACAGGTAACATCTTACGTCAACGTTGACGGTTCTCGTTTCCCGTCAAGATATCGACAGCTGTTGCTACCCATAGAAAAAAAAACAATATTAAAAACATGGTCGAAATCGCGAACAGAAAACTAACCGTTAATAGAATGGTGAAATGACCTGAAATATTTTATTAATAATTAATTACTGTTGCTGTTGAAAAACGGTGTTTCATATTTTTTTTTATTCTCACAAGAGCGGGTTCGGTTGTTAAAAAAAAAACCTAACATTTTGCGCTTACTATTGAAACACTAAATTTCTTTTACATTCATACGAATTCGTACAATCGAGTGACGCCATCAATATTTTTCCGCGTCTTCGACGCGCTGTAAATCACCCGAGATAAAACACAATAAAAAGACAAACGTTCTCTCCTTGTAGCGCGGCAAAGAATTTATCGACAATCGACTTGTCAACGTGAACGATCGAGTTTATCATTCGGCGTAGAACAACACAGCGTTGGCGAACATTCTCTCATTCGTTTTTTTTATGCAAAAATGTTCTTCGCCGTGTGTAATTAGAGAAAAACTCGACGTAGTCACGGCTACCGTCATATATGCCACCAGAAGCCACATACAGGATCATAATAATACCTACGTGACATACACGTATACCCTCATTAGATAATTATCCAAGGTGTCTTTCGATGTTTGCCGACAGACACTCTCGCGTAATTCTACCCCGGCATCCGTTGCAACTCATCTCGTCTTTTTCCATCTCAATTATATCATCGCGATTCCGCAGTTAGACGCTTCCCGACCTCGGGATCTATCGAGTTTCGGATATGCGATCCGTAACGAACGTTCGTCGATAGATTCGATTTCTTTTTCGTATCTCGCGCGTCTTTGGTTGCTTACGCAACAATTTGCGAGTAACGAAATTCGCTTGAAATATCAAACATTTTCGACACTTCGTCGACACACTTAATCAAACCAAATTTTCCAACCAAATTGTTTGTTGGAACAACAACAATTTTGTTGTTTAAGAAATCTTTTTTCTGAGTGTATGTTACTACTGCCTAATATAACGCGAGAAAGAGGTTGGTTATACGGGCATTGATCGTTTTGCTTCCGAAATCTACGATTTCGATTAAGAAAATCGTTGAAAACGCTGAATCTGAATTTCAGAGTCAACGAATCGTTTTGAGAACCCAATCGTACGCATCAGCGCAATCATGACTTGGTCTACTGTTAAAAAGAACTCGGCCACGCCACATGGTTCCGTGCCTCTTGCCTTCGGAAAAACGTCGTGCACCTGCCTTCCGTAGAGTTCCGCAAGGCTTCCCTTGCAGCCCTTCCCGCGGACGGGTGAGGCGCGACGATTCTCTCCTTCTCTCGGCGAGTCTCGAAAATAATTGGCCGGACGCTCCCACCGCGGTGTAAAAAAACTATTCAGTTTCGTCGGTGTTGCAACGGTTGCGCGTCGGCCACGTGCGTCCTGTATGCCGCCGCGAGATACCGGCTCTTCGACAATCGTTCGGTACGAGCACGTGAGCATACGCTTCGGATCATCACTCGCGGCACGTGCGGGGATCCGGGCGAGCGCATTCGATCTCCGCAGTGTGCAGGCTCTCTCGCTGGACCGCATCATCGGCCGGCAACGCTATCTCGGATATACACACGGTGTGTACTCTTGCCGTGACTATAATACCCTTTGCTCGGTACGCTCCGTGTGTTCCAGAGCAATGATTCCGGTCAGACGAGATAGCGGTACATCGGCGTTCACGAACCGAACACTCTCCGGGCGCCTTCGCTATCCTCGATGACCACGAAATGAAAATCTTTATATATTTTCTGTAGTAGAAAAATCTTCCTCTGTCCTTGAAATACGACACCGGCGGCGGACGCCGTCGACCGCGGGTAAATTGATAATGTAACGACTATCTACCGAGATATATCTTATTCACAGATATTGAGCGTTTTCTCGAGACAATCTTAACGAATCTCGATCAACTCTTCGACGAGACATGGCAGCTTATCTCCGGTGCTTTATTGATGTTTATTGATGCATCGTATGTTTTTTAAACGCATTGATAAAGTATTCAAAAGATTTCGTTCGATATCTCGAAGGATTGATAAGAATTCTGTGTTTTTCAGTGAATTTTTTCAGGCGCTCCCAATTTTTACTTTAATGAAATACCTTGTTTTTTACTTTGAAGAAAGCTTCATTGGATTAAGTAATTCCGGGTCTTAGCAATCTGAAATATTTTCTCTCTTCAGTTCTTTGAGATATATTTTCGTTTCGGAAGGGAACCTTAATGTTCTCCGATATCGTCAAAAATATGGAAATCCTTACGGTTATTAGCTTAAAGCATATAGATAAATCATTTTTTATTTACTTTAAACCTCATCCGATCGAATTCTTGATTTACTTGGACTATCGCCGAGGATCTACGGTCGATACTCTCCCCGCAGTGGCGTTCTCTCGTTCTTCTCTCGTTCAGTAGTGCAAAGAGATCCTCAAAGGCCGAGACTGCAACATCGGCCGGAGGAACGCCGGAGGAGGTGGTTCGTTGGTCGGTCGAGCCTCGGTGAAGGCATGTGCGCCGAGTAACGGCTAATTGGCCACCTCTCCTCACGAAGAAGAGGAGCATTCTCCGGAGAGTGCTCGGGTACGACGACGACGGCGTTCTCGTGCCAGTTTATTCGGTTCCGTTGCGCGTGTCTGGTGCGCGGGCTCTCCTCCGGTGCTTACCGAACCGGCAACTTTGCCGAGCTGTAACACAGCCACGGACGCGAGTGTTTCTCGTTCCAAAATCGAAATGGAGGAGTCTTGTAGAATTGGATAAAATAGGATGAACAAATCTTTCAATCCTTTTTGCTCGTGAGTTTGTTTTCGTGTGTTTTTATCTTTGAACTTTGATTCTTAAAATAATCGATAGATTATTGATGGGTCTTCATTGATTTTTTTAAGTCATTTATTAGAACACCTGTATGATGATGTAAAGTCGGTATTTTCGTTGCAAATATTGAATCCATTTGCTATCTTATCCACTACGGACTTGCGCCCGTAAGGTCTAAAAAGAAGCCAGTAAATGCTGAACAAAAACCTTGCCGCTAATTTTTTCAACCGTGAACATTTCCGGCTCATAAAACTCGAAACAAAAATATCAATCTATCAGTTTTCGAAAATTCTCTCGAATTTCTTTTTTTCCGACAGAAAGCTTCGCGAAGGAAAAAATTCTGTGATCATTTGTAATTTGTATGGTTCACCGACCTCCCACTGAAAAAAAGCGGGAACCTTTTTTTCCTGAATGCGCAATCTGCAGCTTGTGCTTACGACTGTTCATACTCCAATTACTCCGTGGCCCTTTGTATCGATTTTCTTATCGTACGTTGCTAACCCGTGTTCGATCTCGTAAAATCGATGCTAAACACTCAACGTTTACGGTTATATTGGCGTTTTTCTTTTCAATACACTTCCACGCAATCGTAATCTTTTACAGCCTCTCGGCGATCACGCGAAGTTGTTTGCGAACACAGGATTTCATTCAGCAAATCATACGGCGGATGTTACATGTATCGCTTTGCGGTAATAATCTTTTGAATGAAACGAGGCTGAGGATTGAACGATAGTCGGTAATAGAACTATACAGAAGGATCGTTGTGTCAGAAGCGCTAAACGGGCGAAGTGCGCTCATTAGATAATATCTGATGTATACTAATGATTGTTGAATCGCAAGAAATACGAATCGCTCGCTCGAACGTGTTATATTATACTCGTTGCCCTGTTCCGGCAAGCGTATCCGGCCAGTGTTTCGCGAACGCTTAGAAATCTGCATTGAATAATTGTTCGACGAATGTGCTGCGCTCGCGCGCTGCTTAGGCACTAGTCGTAGATCACGCTCACGAGATTGGCTACGAGTTCGCAGACACAAATTTAACCGCGGGGCGTTTAACGAAGCGAGGATAATCGCTCGGCGAACATGCGCGTGCATGTGGGCTACCTGTGCGAAGCTTCGAGGCTTAATCGGACCTCCTTCTCGTTTTCCACGCGGAAGAAACACAAAAAAATCTCTACGTTTATCACCGGCAAGGAAGTTTTGCTTCAAGCCGATTGTTAGTTTCGATTAGATACAAAGTTATCATTTTTCCAGGATGTTGACGATTAATTCGCGTAGGTGCGCCAAATGTTATTGTGGATATTTAAGATACGTTACTGGATTTGCCTTCAACAATGAGGTCGCAAATACAGCGTTGCTCGGTGTATGACCTGATGTTGAAAGCTTCTTAACGTTGTCCTTACACAATTGATAGAATCGCTATTATCGCATTTATGCGAGCATCAGAGGAATTCTCTTTAACGCCATTATAAAGATTTTTTTCCGTTGCTATTATCGGTTGTCTTGTTTCAATACCATGCACTAAAAACAATAATTACATCCGTATACCGCCGGTTCAGACCGCACAAGACAATTGTTTCTTTCTCTGTCCGTCTAGCCACACCGGAAAGGCCACGTTTTACAATCGTTCGCTTTCGCGTCGTAATAACAACAATAATCGTTTGTACGAGAATTTCCGCCTTGTAAAATGTAATCTCTCTGTTGCAGATCTCCGCGAATCGGTGGTCCGCTCTCGCAGCCTTTGGCTATGATACCGCCCACGATGCACGGCCACGAGTTCAACCAGCCGCTATCGCGGGTTGTGATGGTTCGCAAGACGGATCAGCGAACTTTCAGCAAAGGTCGCCGTGGCGGCGAGCCCTTGCTCGAAACTGTGACGCGCGAGACCGTCGAACTTTTTAACGGTGGACGCGCCGAGAGGAAGTATACCTCGGAAACGCGCGATATAGTTACGCCAAAGTCAAACAGGTGAGTTTATCAGCCGATGTCTATTGAAACTAAGTGCCGTGACTCTGGTTCCTTCGTCCTGAGTACACACTATCGTTTACCGCCGTGACATCGTAAATCGACGCAATCGACCACTGAAAACAAAAAGGGAGGGAAAAGAGAAGAGCGATAGCGATACGTCACGCGATGGCAAAATCGATCGGTGTACACAGTATACCTCACACTTCCGAAGTGTTCTCATGTTTGCACTGCAATGGAAACAAGTTGAAAAAAACACCTACAGCGTCGATCGGCAAATAAAAAAAACACAGCGTTACATTGATGATACGTGAGAAAGTTTCGAAGTCGTCGGGTATTGTTACGGCTAAAATTGAAGTTTTTCTATTAGAGTACTTATCTGTTAGACGCTGATTCGTTGAATCGTAGATGGCTTCGAGAGATCAAAGTTTTTTACAGTAAATGATCCCCCGTTTCTTTTTTCGTGTCAGATTTTATTTTAATTTCATAATAAAGTATTGCAGAATAGGCGCGCGAAAAGTTATGAACCACAGGGTCAAGTTAGTAGGAAAATCCCTTGTAAGACCGATCGTCACAGTTTATTATGTTTCGAGATATTTCATTCAAAATAAAAGTAAAAAAATGTTTTCGAACGCGTATGTAGATGATACTTTTTCGTACGATTTTTTTTAAATCTCCGCCAACACAATGTTTAAGAATCCGTTTGCAACATCGTTTATGGCTTTGAATCCTTAATTTTTGTTTTTATTCATCACTCTTTTTTATTTACTCCCCTCAATTTGAAGCTGTTCTTATCGATATACGAGAATGGAGTGTAAATGAAAATTAGATTAACTTATTTGAAGGTTTCGTGAAGCTATCGACGAAGTAGTTAGACATATTCGTATGTAAAATAACAATTAATACGTTGAATGACACTGTAAAAACATTAGAACCGTTGTTCTCCCCCCGTAGTATGCCCTCTCTGAGCTCGAGTGGGACCAAAAAGAAGGTGGTCGGCTTTGTCGACCAGCTGTCGCCAGACAGGTACCGGAAACCCACGTTTATTAGAGCGAAGTAAATTATTCAAGCACAGGACAGCACGATAGATTTAGTTCGGCATAAAGAAGTTAGTTTTTTTCCAATGTCTATCTATAAACTACAGTGCAACACCACAGTATTGGACACGATTGGAAGCTGAGAATTGATTCGTCTCGCTCTTACCGTCAAAGGCAAAACAAACGAAAAAACAAAACGCGAATTATGAAACTCACTTCAGCGAACCGTCGCCGAACAACGTCGGGGACTTCCGAGAGAAAATTCCGAGCCAAAGAACGCGATGCCAACGATCTTGATATTGTTCTGCCAATTCGTGACTACTCCAATCCGGCCCCTCGGGCGAACCCTGAAATTTCCAGCTTTCACTTGTCTTTCTTGTCGTGGAGACCCTTGCGAGGCCCGAACGATACGCTGTCATTGTTACTAGACTCGAGACGTTAAGTGCAGAAGTAGCAGTAAATCGATGTTCGAAGCATTCATCGTAAGCGTTCGCTTTATTAATTCCCGGTCTACCAAAAAATCTTTTCGGTGCTTTGATTGTAATGAAAGTTTGGTATTGAACAGAACACGTTAAAAAAAGTATAAGTTATGAATCACGTTGTGGAGATCGTAGTGAATAAAAAAGATACTTCACGAATTGAAAAACATTCCAGCATGCAAAGCTTGCGCCTAGATTGTCGTGATTTACGCTGAAATACAAGCATGAGATCGTTATCCGGCAATGTCTGTATTCTCATAGTTGTTTATTTCTGGTTCTTTATAGATCGCGAGCCGAGTCTGTGAGATCGAAGTCGCCCTTGACCGCTTCCCCGGCATCTCCTGGACCATTGTCCAATTCTTTGCACGGCAGTTTCCACGGGAGTCTGGGAAGCGATGGAATGTCCTGCAGCAGCGCGAGATCTTCCTCGGCATCGCCGGATTCCGCTCGGTATTCATCCGCACAGGTAAAAAACGAGCTGTTACTCGCAAAAATACAATAATGCGCTTGAACATTTTTTTAAACGTGTTGCGCATAGTGCTCCCGATCAGAGATATTCGATACAAATAGCTTTCAAACTTGAAACTGAATTGCCTGGAAACAAAACAGTCCATCTTTCTAAAACCGATCTTCGTGCTGAAAAGAAAAAAGTATGTTATCCGTTTTCACGATAAATTCACAAGTAAGACAACGGTAGCATCTTTCCACCCCAGAAAAAAAAACACACACAATTTTGCCGTTTAGAAATTGAGGACGGCGTGAAAATTAGGATCCGGAAACTCGCATAGTTATCGCTACCGAAGACTCGTAGATATTTTCCCTCGGATACGCGTGCGATTCCGTTCGCGAGAGGAGAAAATTGCCGACCGCATGTTATTATATAGCCTCGTAGCACTGTGCACCGCCGTTGTGTGTTTTTTCTTTTATGCTTATATATATATTTGCGATTCGAGAGATGAACATCCCAAAGCGAATGAGAACGAGACGGCACGCTCGGGGTTTGAGGTGTCGGGAGTGCGTTAAACGAGGCGAAAAAATCGGCCTCTCATTCTCTTCGAGTTGCATACACGAGCCAACGGCCCGGCGGTTTTCGATTAGTCATCGAGCGTGAAGAAGAGTCACGGCGAGAAATTGACGCAGAGTAATTTGCGAGACTCTGCGCAAGAAGCCTTCGCTGTGTAGTTACTACATTTGTCTTCCGCTAAAGAGCCAATCTCTCTCCGCGTTGCTTTTTGCGGTGCCCACTTTTATCGAGGGGTTTTATACGAGAAGCGTCCGCATTGGCTACAATGAAATTACCAAAGATCGATTGTTACGATATAGATCAGTTCGTTAGTAACGACTTTGAAACACTTTTGATAGGGCTTAACTGAACTATGAGTTGTACACCAATCTGGATGTCTTCTTCCATTGCGTGTTTACAAACGCTATCGATTTTAGCCCCAGAATACAATATTTTCGTTTCACGCTGACCCGAGTTTCCGTGCCAAATTGTAAACTGGTAATACAATCAGCAGCAGAGTCGTGATTAGCGTTTAGATGATTTTTTTGCTCTGATTCTTTTTTCCGGTAATGAAAAATTAACAAGTCCTTGACAACGTTACTTCCGGTTGAAAACTAAGCTTTCAAACGCAGTGCCTTAGTCACACAGGAAATTATGATATATGCACGAATTTTCAAGGATTTCATAATTGAAAAAAATATTGTTTTTTTCTCTGTGAATCGAAGGGTTTTAAAAAATGTTCTACGTCCAATAAATGCGAATCCTAAATCAGCTTTGTCCTTGACTGCAACGGTGAATTTATAATCGCAGAAAAAAAAATTCCCTTTTCATGCACCCGGTTTTTTTTATACCTCTCATCTAAAAGCTGCAATTTCCGATCAGTTGGTTTTACCGATTGCTTTTTTTTTTATCGAAGACCGGAAGTTGACAATCGCGCCGCGATCGCCGAGTCCTTCGTTCCGATGCGTATGTCGTGCAGCAAATGATAAATTCAATCGAGGATGATGGGAAATTACATTTGTCGGTCAGTCGTACAACCGTGGGACGGATATAGTATTGTTTCTGGGCTATTTGATAAGTCGTGGATATATAATAATTGCCACGATCTCGTTATATCACGGTGGCACAGTCGCACAAGGTCTTTCGCGGCTTCGCGTGCCGCTGGAGTCGTAACGGAGTCGGGATTATGCAATCTTTTTTTTATTCTTCAACGTGTTATAATTTTTTTTCTATTTTCATGTTAATGACAACTGCAATTAGTTTTATCGATGTCAGCACAGATCCGCAGGTCGTTGTACCGATATTGTGTCTCTGTGTGTTATAGATAACAAAGACTGAAACGCGTAAACCGTCTGTGCGCAGATCGGGAGCCCCCAAAGAATTCATCGATCTATGCCTCGACACTCACAACCTCTATCGATTGAGACACGGAGTACCACCATTGAGACTCAGCAAGCAGGTACGAAAAGTTACTAATAATATCTGATTACATTGGCGCGAAGGGAACCTTGATGACAAATAACTAATCGACGTGTAAACGCAGCTGTGTAAGACGAGCCAAGACTGGGCCAGCATATTGGCAACTAGAGGACGATTGGAACACAGAACAAACACTGAATATGGGGAGAACCTCTACTGTATGTGGAGCTCGAATCCCAAGACGATCGTCGGCGGCGAAGAGCCCGTTAACGAGTGGTAAGTCGACTTAGTTTATGAAAAAAAAAAAAAAATGGGTTTCATTAGAAATTTGAAAGATATATTTGTTAAATTATTCAGTATCCCAGCGTGAGTTATTATACGAGAGCTGCAGGATCTTGAGAAAAATGTAATAAAGTTGTTTTACCGAAGCCTAAGAACCGAATGTATCAAGCATGAAAGTGGACCAGTAGTGGTTTTTAGCGATAAAGAATCAATCGTCGAAAAATTAATGATAACGCGATATGTCGCTTATTGGTGATATTTATGTGCTTTTATGCGACAGGTACGCCGAGGAAGTACAGCATCAATACGCCAAAGAGCCAACGACCCTGAAGACCGGCCACTTCACGCAAGTCGTATGGCGTGACAGTACCGAGCTCGGTGTCGGCATGGCGCGCAATCGCAACGGTGAAGTTTACGTCGTGTGCAATTACAATCCGGCCGGAAATTTCCTCGGCAGTTTCACGGATAACGTATTGCCACCGGGTGGCTGTTCGCCGAGCAAGAGAACGAGTCAAGTCGCGAACAGACAAGCTCAAACGCTCGGCGACGAAACTACATGGCAGCAGGAAGCTCTTCTCGTTCACAACGAGTACAGAAGACGTCACAGGGTTCCCGACCTGAGACTCAGTCCCGAATTGACCGCAGCTGCGAAGGTAAATTATTGCACGGATATATCGAGGCCGATATATTAGCGTGTATCATTATTCATCCATTGTGCGAATGGAATTGTCCTTGAGAAAAAAAAACATGCTCGTTTTATCGCGTATGTTGTGTCAAAATATTCATCTGCGTTCGACTGGAAAACCATACAAAGCTTCGTCAAAGAAATATATTTGTTACCTTGAAACGCAGTAGGTCATAGAGTTTAGCACAAACTCTTACATTATCGGTAAGACCTAAATATGTTAAATCCGAATACTTGGACTCTCGTTAATACAAATACTGTCCCTTGTGATATTATTTCCGGAAACAAACTGAAACAGGACTGAAAAATTTGCAAAAATTGTTGAACAACGAGATTTTTAATGAATTTTTTTTTTTTTTTAATTAAATTCTTTCCACCCGGAAAGACTAAAGAACTAAATTTTTTCGACATCTTTAAAAGACTGTTTTGCACTTGACGAGAGTAAATTTTTGAATTTTCAATGAAGTTTTCTGTTGGCGATTATCGTCAAAAATCAAACAAGCTGTTGATCGCAGAATTCTATGAACACTGTTATAATGTACAATTTTATTCGTAATCGGTCATTGAAGACCAGCATGAAGAAAAAACTCTTTTAGTTTCGTTGAAATGGAATCACTCAAAATGTAGAAAGGAAAAAATTCATGCACATGCCCAGTATATTTCATGATTTCTCTCGTAAGCGTCGAGTAAATGCAACAATTCAGCATCGTAAAAATAGATTTAAACGTTTTCGATGAATGACCGCTTATCTTATTTTTTTCTTCGCTCGTGTTTTTTCAGGCTTGGGCTTCTACGCTGCTCAACACTAACAAACTCGTGCCACAATCGACCTCGCCTTACGGTGAAAATATTTACTCGATGCAATGTTCCGATCCAAACCTGATAGTATCAGCCCGCGAAGTCGTATCAAAGTGGTATTCCGAAAAGAAAGAACACAAATTTGGCGCGGAGCCCAAAGTTCTCAATACTTGTGAGTAATCATGATGATCGCCGAATAAAACTTTTTCTTTCACTATTGATTTTTAACGAAATTCGATGAATTTCCTTTCAGGTCACTTTACTCAGATTGTGTGGAAGAATACGAGCGAGATGGGAATAGCAATGGCAAAGAAGGATGGAGCTTGCGTAGTCGTAGCTTGCTATCACCCCCGTGGTAATATAGTCGGTCAGTTTACGGAGAACGTAACGAAGCCGATAAAGAGCGTTTCATGATCCGCTAGACGGACATGAAAAACCTGTCGATAATGTATCTACGAAAGTGCTGTATTTATATATCTTGCATTGAATCGCCTAATCGTATTATAATGTATATATCGCAACTGTGCGCAGCGTCGAGCAAAATCTAACTTTCTACTTACTTAAAGAGAACAACAACGAAAAATTGTAATTTCTATGTCCGGCCTATTCCGGTGTTTTTTTTTTAATTTCCATTTTGTTATACAAATTCGGATCTAAAATTTATAATCACGTTGTCGGGAGCATTAAATTGAGCGGTGAGGTTCCATTTTCTTTCTTTTTTTTTTTGCCAAGTGGAAATTGTAATTTCCTTTGTATTCATTAATTAGACAATTAGACTCTGCTCGTGAACGTGCGTGCATATACGTAGAATAAACATTCCACATGTAAAATATATTCGACAAAACGTCTTCCAATTAATTCGTCGAACCCGTTCGCTGGCTGACCTAGAAATAAAATATATGTAGAAAGCTAGGAGATTTTTTTCTCTCCGCAGGTGCAATAAAGTCAAGGCGTGGATAGGGAAAATTAATTAGCATACGTGCTCTATAATAATTTATTTATAATAAATTTACGCCGTGCACTCACGCGACTGAGCGGCGGACACGTCACACGATAGTTACATTCTCTTTTCGATTTTCTTTTTTTTTCCTTTCTTTCATTAAACTCTTTCATTTATATTACATTACGTACAGCCGTTCATAGTTTGTTTTTAATTTTCAGTTTTCTGGTCGAGGAATGCCTTAGTAATTAATGTGTAAGTCTCTAGACTGCGAATATAACTCGTTACGCCTCCGTGAGATCTTGGTTTTGTGTGTGTCTTTTGTTTGCTTGTTTTCGTCGTAATCGCGCGAATTCGTTTTACCGCTAGTTTCCGTAAGGCGAAATTTTTCATAGGAAACTCTTCTTGCGCTGCCTCATTCGGTTCGATCGTTGCTGAAAAGTGTTCGATTTTATCGACGCGACGAATAATGTTTTTTACTTTTATTTCATTAACTCTCATCGAACAACGGGCAATGATTATTGGACCTTTTTTTTCACCTTGCATCTTCGGGGGATCGAGTTGATCAGCTATTTCTAAAGAATGATTTTTTTTTTTTTTCCCATTGATAAAAGTGGTAGAATATAAATTGTCAAAGAAAGGATTTGAATGTAAGAAAAGCGGCAATGGATGAAAAATTTCCAATAACGATCTAGCGAACTGACCCTCTATAGTTATGGAGGTTGGAGCGACAGGCTAATCTAAAGATACGAAGATAAATTCGGGATATGTTGTATATCGATACTTAAACTTGTAATGTCGAAAATATCAAATAGGTTCGCCGTTCAGCGAAGTATAGACTGTAGCTAACTTTTAAAATAGTCTTGAAAAACTATACATTCAAAATTCAAAGTGCGCGGAGGTTTTTTTTTTCATTTTTGAGCTATTATCAAGAACGTCATCTATGGCGCTCCTTCTTGCGCGCAACGCTCCAACCGCCTTGTTCAGCCAAATTTGTATTGGAAAGATCCTATATTTCTCCGAGGTTCGGTGCAAATAAAACAATCGATATTTAAAGCTGTATGCTGATTAAGATTTTTCCGGAGTGGGCCCTCGCTGACAAAAAATCTTCTCAAGAATTAAATCAAATCGAGCGCTACAAGTATGTACAAAAACTCTAAGAGTATTTTTTTCTTCGCTAATGGCCTGATCTCGCGCAAAATATTCGCTTGGAACGCCACTCCAGTCATGTTTAAAAATTGATCGATGAATAAATTGCTAACTATGATATATATGGCTCTGAATGGCTGCAGGCTCTTCGTCGAATAAATATTATATACGTTACGTTAAATCGAATGATCGAAGGAAAATTAATTCGTGTAAATTGGTCGCTGCACGATCTTTGGATTTGGCTCGAATCGGACCCGCTTGCCGGCGATTATCGGATAAATCTTCTTTTTTGTTGCATTCATTTTTTTCACAGAGATGGATCGATCGAAAGAAATTCAACAAATCGGGTTGCCGAAATCGAACGGATTGTCAAAGTAACGAGTCTCTGTTACGATTGATTTGAACCAAAAAACAATTCAATCAATGCCGAAAAATATTTTTTTGGTAAAACTCAATTCAAGAAAGAAAGTTGATAAAATGATTTGTCGGGGCGTCGATTGATCAGTCGTTCTCAACATTCTTCGTAAAATAATTCATTAATAAATTTGTCCTAAGCCTTCGCGATCGAGGCCGATTTTAACCGTAAGGACTTTCGCGACAAATTGTGAATTGTTCTGCGTATATTTCACAACTTGAGTTTACTTCAAGTTCATTGACACGGAACTTTTTCATTTTTTGTTGTCTTTGTTGTTGTTTCAATAAGCCGGTTTCCCGCATTGTTTTCGTTATATTCATCGAAATATTAATTAATTTTATCCAGACGCTTGCGTGGTCCTGGCCTAATATATCGAATGTCATCTTTGATTCGTCTCTAACCACTTCTCGATAACACTTACTTAGAAAATCTTTGTTTTTTTTGTTTATCATCTTCACCTAAAATATGTCTTGTTTGTTTTGTCTTGGATCTTTTGTCTGTTTGTTCATTTCGAGTATACCTCAGGGTCGGTCGGCGAGCTTGAGTGAGCTCGCAGTGATATGATTCTAATGGTCATTTACTCACTTAATTCGTTCTCGCGAAATTTATATGTATATCTCTCGGTCTCGCACACACATACTCTTCCTCACCTAAGTATGAAATTATTAACGCTCCTCGCGTATCACGTGACTCAGCGTACTGAACCTAAAAGGATAATCATCTCTATCCTCTTAGGTACGGTATTTCGTGTGTGTGTGTGTGTGTTTTTTTGCGGATGTGTGTTCTTGTTTGGTTTCTTTTTCTTGTGGCGTAGCTCTTGAATCTCTTGGACGCTACGTTATCGATCGATTGGGTTTTCTCTTCGTCGTTCAGGACATGGGGTGTTACGAGCACCACCTCCCGGACCTCCCAACATCCGGCTGAGTGACCTCCGAGCCGGTCGAACCGTTCGAACTCGCGATTTCATTTCTCACGCTGCGTTTTATGTCGTTAAATCTCATCCGAACATCGACGAACGATATAGAAAAGAATACGGGAAAAAACTCAGTTCAAGTTAATCCAAAGTTTGTTGTAGGAGTTTAGATTTTTTTCTAAGATTTTATGAGAAAGTGATTAAAGCGCGGTTCACTGAAAAGGGCTTTGCCGATTCTGTCAGTACGGCATTACAAAAATTAAACCGCAAAACCCGATATACAATTTTTAGTATGTTTGCGTATGGGCCTATGTCTCAAATTAACGTTTTTTAAAAAACAATCTTCTTTAAAGCCCAAGTGAAAGTTCCTCGCAGATTGCGTTTCTATTTCCATCGGGCCAAGTTGATACGATTTTTTTACCTTCATTAAAAATCTAAAGAAGACGAATCTCCAGCGGTCGGTAATTGTACCGACCGTTTGTGTGGTTGCTTCGAGGACTGTGGTAACTCGAATTGTATCTTTTCAGAATATCGTTCGTTATGTTTCGGACGTCTCTCGTCAGCGTTAATCCTAAGATCCACCGCCACATCTAAAAATCTAATCTCGTCGAACGAGAGTCTATGTGGGAACGCTAGAGCCACTTGTTTCGAACTACACTGGAGAGTCGGCGTCCCCACATGAGGTTGTATCATACTATCGTTCCCTGTATGTGCTGAGGATCCTGTTGTACACCTTGAATCTGTCCCTGTTGATTTTGCATAGGTGAATTCTTGTTACCCTGTAACGGCGGCGGATCGTAAAGACCGCCGAGAGATCCACCGAGGCCTGCACCAAGACTCGGGCCAATGAGACCTGTTGTACCGAGTGCAGACATTGAGGGAAGTCCAACGTCGAGGATACCGGTGTTACTGGCACCACCGGCCGGAGTACCCTCCTCCGGTGGAGTCACCTCGAGGCCGATGGAACCGTTCAACGCAATCTTGATTGGATTGTGATTGGACGGATGGGAGAGTGCACCGAGGCCAATGTCCTCGAGGCTGCTCTTCCTCCTCGTGGTGAATCCCTGACGGAGTGAGTTGCTTCGTCTCAGCAGTATGTCGTCGACGACACGCAACGAATTCGAACGGCCGCGCAGGCTGCCGGCTACGGTGGGACTGTCCGGCAGGGAGAGCGAGTTCGACTTCGTGCTACCGAGAGGTGGTGCCCTAGCCAAACCGATCCCCGAGCCCCGACGACTACCCGGACCGCCCTGTAATCCGGCCGACGCTACGGCGGCGCTCATCTGCGCCACCAACTGTGCCGAACAGAAACTTATGTTGCTCTTCCGCCGCGAATTGTGACGCTCGAATGTCTTCTGCGCGGAGAACGGACTCGGCCGTACGAGGTACACTATGTCGCCCTCCTCGAGCTTGAGATCGCAGCTTGGATTTATTATTACGTAGGACAAACTGTTGCGCTTCTCGGATACGTCGTCGTAATCGGCTACCGGTAGATTCAACGATTCCATACGCGATCTCACGAGATTCGCGATTTCCGCTCGCTCGATCTGCTGCGCATGGTTGTCGCGGGCCTCGTCCGCAAGACTGACGGAATACTGGTGACACGGACAAAAAGAAGGGTAAATTTTCGTATTAGTTAAGAGGTCGGAAGCATTGAAAAGTGGATTCAGGGATGATCGAATTCAAATTTTCTACACAGTTGAAGTGACTATTGGCATCTATTTCATTTTTTTTTTCAAATGTGAACATTTCTCGGCTCATCAGATTTTGGCTCATTCCTGCATCGATTTTTCGATATTTCGTACATACAATCTTGCATACGCAAATTATAATTATCGTAATCACCGACATCATTGGTTTATTCGATGCCTGGACATCGTTTGCATTTAATTAGCGGCGACTGACGGTGACTATTTAGCCACAAGCGATACGACATCGACAAAGCAACACAGATAGTATGGTACATAGTGGAACATAATGTACAGAGAGGAAGAATAAATTTGTTCAAGACACAGTAAGAGAAGAGTCATTACTACCAATACAAATGATTTCGTATTAAGCTTACATTACGAGCATCTTCCGATGCTTTTTCCCTTTATATGATATTTTGTTTTCTTCAAATTGTCAATTAAAAAAAAAGTGAAACCGGGAAAAATTCTGTTTTATATTAAATTTCTTGTAATGAAGCGTTTAATTTTACATAACTGTTTTTGTACCGCTGGACTTTACCACATCGACATTTTTATTGGAAATCGATGACTCTTCTTTTCACGTTGAATGACACGAAACAATGAGAGGAAGCAACCGAGCATGCATCGTTCAGTGCAAGTCAATTTGTAACTTCATGCTTTTCGGATATCCGATTGTAAGTTACAACGGGCAATGAGTTACAAGAGGCGTTTCTGACGCGCACGTGTACAAATAGCGCAGTTGTGACAGAGACATTTATCGAAATACATATGTATCATGTGTACCAAGAGGGATAGAGAGAATAAATAGATATTGGATTATCACAAAAGTAATGTAGTCGCGTATTCGCGCGACTGTACTCACAGCGGATGCGCCCTTGTCGCGAGTCGCGCAATTCGCGAGACACGAAGCTGCCGCGGAACGACGCACCTTGTAAGTCACCCCGACGCCTGCATCGCTCTCGGCGTCAGAGTCACCCTGCCAAAAGGACAAGCAAGACTACCCTTACTACGAGGCTCGCCGGCGTGACATCGGGTTTTTGTTTTAGAGCTCTTTTTTTCTTTCTCTTTGCAAAGCGCCTTTTCTCACTGGCCTTGCCTATGCGTTGGAATCATAATTTAAACATTTCTTTTTATACCACTCGACGTCGATTAAACCGGTCAACAACGGTTCTTTGCGATTCCTCCATCAAGCGACCCATTACATTTGCTATAAAATGTATTCTCGTTGCGATACATTATAATTGAAAAACAACGAAAAGTTTAATAACTTTCGTGCAAAATATATTCATTGGGAGTTAGACTCTATTATTTGAAAAATATTTTTCATGTGCAGTGATGAAGGCGGTAAGAAAAATGTACAAATATTAAATAAACTTCTTTAATCTTGGATCGATCTAATATCGGAATCGACAAAACCATTGTGTTTTACCAGTTATGGGGATGACGAGTTCTTTTTCGTTAACACCGATCGCGTTATAACCAGATTGTGGAACGGTATCTCATCTGAAAATAATGACTATCACGCTAATGATCCTCGGGTTAATCGCCCCTCGTTCGATATTTATCTCGTGGGCTCTCGCGTTAATCTAAGTGATTGACTATTATAATCAAGATGCATTAACTATGTCGAGTCGCTATGAAGATACACCAAGATATCCTATATGAGTTGTACATACATTTAGGTGTGCAACGAAATTTCGTGACATTATTGAACTATTACAGGATGATCGAATAAACGAATTAATCGAACGTATAGATATATATATATATATGTATTCACCACTAGGGACACGTTTATAGAGTGTGATAGGTAGGGAAGTAATGTATAATAACTTGAGCGATCCTATTTCTATGAAACATTCTGCGATTCTAATTCACGCGAATCTATTATCGACATATCTATCCATGGAATGTACGGAAATGATTGTCATTTGCATAAAAAAGAAATTCGTAATGTACAACGATCTTTCGCACGTGTGTTTTTATACAGTCACATGAGACTACGTGCGGGTCACATTGGGCTGGGTCAAGGAATTCAGGGATTCATGGTTTATCGTGGAGGAGCGGAGTAACTGGACGGAGATTTCGTTAGTACGCAGCGATTCCGAGTCCAGACTCATAACATAAAACATCAAGTTGAAAAAAAAGGCCAGCTCAAAAGGACAAAAACTCCAATACACTTTAAAACCCTAATTACGTAAAATTTCAATAACAAAAACTGTGTTTCACTAATTTTTGATGAGTGATTTCAGAATCTTATCAAGATCGATTTTATATTGAGTTGAGCATAAATGAATAACGATTTTTCTATTGCGATTTTAATGGCAAGAGATGTACGGTAATAAACGCGAATAAATCCGCGGAACGAGAGTACACAAAACGGTGGGAATCGAGGATTAACGAAGATGGGGGGAAAAGCGACAGTGAGAGGGGAGAGAGCGAGAGAGCACGGCCATGCGCTACTCACAGCCACAACTCAACGTTCTCGGATCCTCCGAGCCTTTCGCGGACCATTGTTTGCTCGTTAATTTTTTTTTACGCCGCAGCATCGGGAACTTCGGTTTACTCACGTTCGAAGTATCGGCCACACTGGTGTCCTGGGTCCTGTAAATACCGATCGGAATCTCGTACGTCGTGGAGCAAAGCTTCTGATAGAGCCTCCCGTATGTTCTGATCCACATGTCTTCTTTCGTGATACACATCTAGGAAACATTTTTCAAGTATAAATCTTCAAAAAAAAAATGTTTCCCACTATAAGGATAAAAAAAATATAAATTTGGGTTTAAGAAAAGGGTCGTTTTCTATTTGTTCAGAAAAAAATACCACGTTGTGAATCACACGAAAATTGATCGGTCTTCATTTTCGCAATGTCGTCGTAGAATGAATTTCGAGTGCGAAAAGTTCGCATGAAACTCACCGATGTCAGAAATCCGGAACCCGGCGCCTGATCGACTCCGAGGAGCAACCTGACGAACGTTATAACGTAATCCTTGACGAAAGCCTGATAAAGAAGTGTATCGAGCATTGACGCGCTGAATACGCTGCCAGCGGCGAACGGCAACCGGAACATGTACGATATGTGAGATCCTCGCTCCTTCTCCCTCTGTGAAAAATGAAATTTTCAAAATCTCCGATTAGACGTTCCCAATGTTCGCACATGTATAATGTACCGCCACAGCCGTCGATGGATCGATAACGATTCGGACTAGAATTTTCTATCCCGAATATATTGGGAAAAAAATAAAAAGAAAATAGAATAATTTCATGCGAATTCGATTCTCGTCTTATATTGATAAACTATCCTATAATCGGTGAAATTACTATGTCTAATGATGCAAGGGTGCTTCGACTATGATCGAGTAAAAAATCGAGGCCGTCGCTATTATCGCAAGTGAGAATGTTTAAAGTGACTTCGAGATCGTGAACGAATGTAGGCGTTTCGAGGATGCGACTCGAGAAGGACCTGCACGAGGTCACGGTGCACTCAAAGCGAAGTGGCTTTTTCGCTCGTCTGTTCGAAAAACCGTCGAGAGGTTCCTTCGCTAACTCGGCAACTTCCATGTAGCCTCGGGAACGGAGCGATATACCGTATAATGGCATCGTCTCGGGACAACGTAATTCAAATACTTTTTCGTCGTCGCTCTATTCGTATCGTTCGCGAAACAATCTAGTCTAGTAGCTCGTCAGTGGATATTCTTCTGATTTATTTCCTTTTTCTTTAAAAAAAATCATTGCGACATTTATAGAAATAAGGCAAGTCACGGTAATACATCAAAGTTACGATAATAAAGAATGTACAGATAGAATATTTTACAGATGCTTCTCCGAATTGATTCGATTCTCTGAATCGACGGAAAGAGCATTGAATTTGGAAAAATTTGGAAACGATCAAGCGTTATTATAGACGGCGGTGTAATATAGGCGGCCATCTCGAAGTAAAAGCTCTGAAATGTCTATATCATAATTGAGATTCTTTGTGCCATATGAGAAGAAAAATTAGTTCGCCGCTCAAAGAAAACCAATGACATAGCAATTCGTATTTGCAATGTATTTGCGGAGGAAGCGTGCCTTATAGTCCATTCGCATGCACTATGAAGATTTTTTTGTTCCAAAAAGATAACAAAACCACAAAGATTGAGTACGCATAAGAGAAAAGAGTGTATCGTCGCGGTACGAAGTGAGCGAAAATTGTACTAATCCGATATGCCACTTATCTTCAAATTTGAGTGTTTCGTCGTTATTATTCTGGAAATATTAATAAACATTTTTATAGATGTTTCCTTTTTTTGAGTTTTTTTTTTTAATAAATCGATGACGACGGCCTCGAAATTACTCGCAGGAACTACAGGTGATCAATCGATAATCTCATCGTGACAGACAATCGGAACAATTAACTTCGTCAGTCAGATATCAGTCAATCATCAATCAGAGGTCAGAGTGAGTGTTATGTGTTACCGGGGAGCCCATCGTAGGCTCGGCCGAGTAGTTGTCATCGGTAGTAGCACTGAGGAGTACCTTTTCCATTTTGCTGAGGTGCAGAGCATACTTGTCGTGAGCCCGGAATTGCATGAACCTCATGTTGCTCGACTGGGACAGCTCGGTTATGCTCTTTATGCTGGGAAAGAATCTGTCGAAATGTCCAAGGTGTAGAACGCTATTTGATCTTCGCAACTTCATTTTTTGGCCCACGCTTTCAACTTTTTAAATTCTTTCACAAATTTGTTCGACATTTTGGTCACCGGAAATTTTTCTCTTTTTTTTTAGACAAACAACAAAATGTGCAATTTTACGTTTAGAACTTCATTTTTTAGTCGACGCTTTCAGTTCTTTCTTTTTTCTTTTATAAATTTGTTTAATATTTTGGTCACCGGAAATATTGCTTTTTTCTATAACGAACGAAAATCGATTGCGATTGCGAAATTAAAGGAACAATTAGTCACTTCTGATAGTATCGTTATTCCAGTAATATATTTTCAACGATCATCTTTTATGTCCATGTTATGTTTTTGATAGAAGAGAAAAATAGTCGGTCGGAGACATTTTGGTTGGCAAATTTCCGGTTACCATAGTTCATCAATGACAGAGAAAGAGAGAATGAAAGTAAAAGCGAAAAAGAAGGTCAAAAGTAACGATAGAGAAGAGCTACGAGAAGAGGAGTAATTTTTACTTGAACATCGTTTGAACGGCAACGATGGTGTTGCAGTCGGCCAGCGTGTCCTCTTCGGCCGAGTTGCTGAGTTCCTTGTTGACCACGACGACGTTTTCCGCGAGTGTGATACCGGCTCGGAGAAGATCGTCCAGGCAGTCAATCGAACCGAGCATCCAATAGACCAACGGGAAATAGGAGACCGCATCGAGAAAGGCAATTTCCGGTCTTCTCTCCAGTAGAAGTATTATCGGATTCAGCGACGTTTTCGATCTACGCAATACGTCATGTCACTCCCGTCGCGATCATCGTAATCATCGTCTACCGCGCATAATATGCGTTGGCGCGATGCCAACTGTGGTAGTTACCTGAAGTGGGCTCGCAACGGTATAATGAAATTGTAAATTCCGTTACTCGCGTAATCGGCGGCTAATATTATCGTTTTGTTTTGCCAGTTGTACTCCTTGGCGTTTCTGTAGCTGCAATGTTCGCACACCTGAAAGCCGAGGAAAACACATAACGATGTCGCTATCTCGAGTAATTGCAATTCGAGAGCGGTGATTCACGAATCAGTTCTACGCCGAGGATGTCACTTACTTGCGCTAACTGAAGACAACACAGGGGTTTCTTCTCTTTGAGGAGGTAACAGAGAGTCGGCGAAACTCCGATGAACGGCGATACCGGCGGAAATCCTTTAACAATCCTGTAACATCGTCGATTGTTAATAATAACAATTCTAACAAAAGTGTATCGAATTATTTTACGAATAACGTTCAATAATTTTTTTAAAGATATTTCAAAAATATTGCGTGCTTTCCATCGTGCTGCGATTTTCAATGATTCCTCAATCGAAAGAACGAATAAAAAATATTCCTGACTCGATTAAATTAGTTCACGATTGTCATTCGAGTTTTTTTACTTGCTCTAGTGTTTCTCCGCGTCGGTGGACACTTTCGACGGTACCCAAATTAAAGTTCGCAAAAATTTGCAGCACATTTTTTTATTCCTTTTCGATAACGTGACCGACACAGTAAACGGTTGGTTATTGAAAAATAACTACTCCCGAACGGATAAGATAAATGATGATTAGTAATCCACCCATTCGGTCAGGCAACCAATCCCATAATAACTAGTCCGAACCTTTCCTGATCGCGCATGTTTTGAGACAAACAACAATACTGATAGTATTGAAATTTCAGTGTCACCTCATTGCCAACATTCTCGAGCGTAGCTCGGTCCAAGGTAGTTCATCGCCGATAAGAACTAATGAAGAATAATTGCGTCCACATGGAAAATAAGTTCCGCAACAAAGCCGTAACGGTGTTTTCGTACTATCTTGTTCCATGTTTTAACTGCGCACTCGATGCATCCGAATGCTACCTGTCGGCGTTGTTAGCACAGGAGCCTCGGATTGTACGCGTTGCGTAGTGAAAGAAAACGATGCACGAGGAGGTACATACGAAAACGACCACAGGCAACCGAAAACGCAATTTATCGCTCGGTTCGCGTGAGTATATTCGCGTCGCGGACACACGAAGTGGATACCAAAGTTGCGAATTGCCAGTGATTTTTTGATGATGCATTTATAGTGTGCTTAGGCTCGATGTGCATCGGTATGACTCTGGGATGGCCGGAAACATCGGTCAGCTACGTTATTCTGACGAACTGCGATGGTCTCTGTTACGACCTTTCCGTGAACGGCAGTGCTACGATAGGAATGATAATGAACTTCGGAAGTTGCATCGGCGCTCTGGTACCACCTTGCATCGCCGACGTTTACGGTCGTAGATCCGCTTTCGCTGTCGCTGGGCTATCTAATTTCACTTTCTGGATTATTATTGTCATATTTCAAGGATACAAGGTGAGTTATTGTCAATCACCGCAATCTTCGCAGTGTGCAAAACCATTCGATTGAGAAAATTATCGTTAGTCATAGAATTGGCTTTCATAGAATTAATGAAAATATGAAAAATTCTTTCACTGTGACAATGTTTTCGGAACAATTGTTTTTTCCGTCAGAAGAAAAAAAGAACAGGAATTTAGCCGTGTAGCGTAAGATAAACACGAAAAAAACAACATCGCGAAGAGATTGACGTGCGAACACAATATTTTTTTTTCTCGCTTGTGTAACTATTCGAATGCTAATTTTTCGTAGGAAATTATTTGCAGCGCCGCACTTGGTGGTTTCGCGACAGGAATTTACGTGACGACAACCGCGCTTTACGTGAGCGAGATTTCGTTGCCCGAGAGTCGCGGTGTGATCGGAGCGCTTGTAGCTTTGTGCGTCTATGGCGGAGGGCTTATTGGAACATGCTTGATCTTCGTTGCGTATAATCGATTGATATCATCGTTCATGGCTTTTTTAGCGATAATGTTTCTCATCTCCATAAGGTTGTGGATGGTCGAGTCGCCTTACTACTTTTTCATGAACGGAAAGGTAACTATTGCTGTTAAATGGCATTTTTTTGGAAACATCTGTCCATAAGAATTTCGAATAATACCGTCGTTTAGACATTTGCCTGACGATTTTCACGCCAATTTATTCTTCGATTCGCAGACATTGGAAACAAAATTGTCGCTGAAAGCGTTGAGAGGCGCCAGCGGAGTTCTGGAAGTTGACGAGGAATACAGAAGCATCGAGCTTTACTTCAATACCCAAAGTTTCAGAACGTCGACGAATGGTCGTTACAACATGTGCGCTATGCTGGTTTCGTCGCGCAAAGGAAAACACGCTACATTCGGAATACTTTTTTTGTGTATAACACAGATGATCGGTGCTTATGGCATGGACGATTATTCGACAGATTTTTTGAATAGCGTCATACCGGCTTATCGACGAGTCTTGATAGCATCGCTGAACGTACTTTCGGTGGCACTTTGTCTCTGCGTAATCGAAAAATTTTGTCGACGAACGTTACTTCTAGCCATTTCGATTGTCGCATCGAGTATCAGTTGTCTCGTTTTGGGTATATTCACATTGGCGATGAAAGGTCGACCCGATCGTCATCATAGTGACAGCTTGTCGTTTATTCTGCCAACGACGATTCTCGCACTTTACTATCTCGTTTATTCCCTCGGACTGACGCCTATTTTGCCTATAATGACGGGCGAAATTTTTCCATCTCATGGCAAAACGGTGGTACTTGGCTTCTACGTGTCTTTCATATACTTTTGCTCGATGTCCATACAAAGTGTATTCGAGTTATTGAATGCCAGACAAGGCTCGGATTTGGCATTCGCATCTTTCGCGATCGTTGGCTCTCTCGGAATACCGATCGCGTTTCTGTTTATACCCGAAACTAAGGGCAAAACGTTACACGAGATACAGAACGAGCTCGAGGACTTTACCATACTCGTTTCTTGACGATATGATATTTAGATCTCTAATTTGTTCTAATTCTTATGAATCTCGTCGCACTCATCAAAAGAGTTGATGTATCGCGATATAGCTCGAATTTATCTTGAAACTATCGAAATGCGTGTTTTTCTATCGAAGCCTATGGTTGTCGTTTATTCGTGCCGTGATTGGTCGGTGAGTAACCTTCGATCTTCGGCCCTACTCGTTAATTTATGCGGATTGAATCTTTTGCGTTCTTTTTTAAAGATGTATCCGATTTTCGTCTTTCATCTTTCGTTTCGTGGTTTTGTGGTCGCCAAGTATCCGAAAAGGCCACGGTCTGTTTCGGAGGAAAACTTCAACGACCATCACACGATTAATCGTCTCGAGAAAGAGGATAAGTAAAGTGCCAATAAATTACACCTTCGTTTCACAATCTATGAATCCGAATTGAGAAGGCGATATAGCAAAGTGTTATCGACATGGCTGTATTAATGTGATTCGAGCTTACGGCTGTAATGTTGCGTTGCCAGAATATAAAAAATGTGTCATTAATTAGTTGAAGTCTTCCATAAATCCCAAAAAAATGTTTATACAGATTTTTATCTATGACATTCGTGTATGATGTGTATGTAGCAAAATTGATAATCCGAACCGGCGTGCGGATTTAATGCTGCACCTCAGGCAGTAGCGGAAAATCTCTGAGATCCAAGCTTCGATTCGTGGACGCTGGAATGCAAAAATTTGACCGCGCGCCCGTTCGTGAGTAAAAAAAATTGATATCAATGAAATAAGCTAGAGATATAAATCGGCGGAATTTCAAGAAAAAAATAGAATATAGAATAAGTATAATAATATAAATAATACGGCATATTATAGTGGTTGCACATAGGTGCATCATAGACTCACCCCTTGAAGCTGCGAGCCGTAGAGGGGCGAGGCGTGGCGTGCGGCAAGACGAAGTGTGCACAAAGGTGATGCGAAGGGGGGCAGACATCGAACACACACATCCACGAACGAATATGTTTTTTTTTTACGTTTTTTTTTTTAAGTTAGGGTGTCAGGCGGGAGAAGACACAGCCACGGTACGACGAGTGCAACGGACACCACGTTGGTACATCAGACAGACATCGAGAGGACATACACATCGACGGTGAAATCGACAATAATAATAAAAACTCGCAAGACTTACGTATCGCGACTGGCTGGATTTTAATATTCTTTGTTTCATTTACTTTTTGCTTTATCGACTAATGTGAGTGATGCAAAAAAAAGAAATCGACTCTGAAGTAATTAATAACGCTGCGAGTTTCGTTGTTTCAGTTGTTGACCAAATAGGAAAAAAATATCGTTCGTCGTCGGACCGACATGAGTTCGAGAATTTTACGAAGGTAGCATTTTACGAGGCTCCATCGGCCTATAATTAAGTTGAAATAATCGTGAAAGTGGTTGACAAAGAAGAAGAAAGCTAGAAATATAGATCAGAATTTGATATTTTCATTCGAAACGCAACATGGCCAATGACTGTGACAAAGTTAAGTCCGTGCGAAGTTCATTGATACCAGCGACGAGATTGACGAAAATCTCAATAGTGCTTGATTAAAATTTCCTCGTTTCATTGCAATCTGCAGACTGTATCGATGAAATTCTTCGGGACAAGAGTGCTTGAGCGAAGTAACGTAGAAAATTGTGCGAGATGAGAAAACGAGCAAAGTGATAGAGAGAAAGAATAAAGTATAAGATTATAGTAGAGAAATTGAGCACTTTTCGGAAAGAGTAAAAACAGCTCGTATTTCCGGTGTACGTGTGTAGTTGTTGTGTTCACATTCCGAGGCGCCGCGTTAAATTGAAAGCTCTCTTCCGCGCGATGGAAAAATACGCGGTACCGTATTTCATCGCTGAATCGTCGAGACGTCGTTACTTTCGCGAATAGTGCGAAATAGCGCGAGAGAACGCGGCCGAGAGGTACTAGGTTCAAGTGTAAAAGCGCTATGAAAGAGCGAGGGTAAGAGCGAGATATCAATATAGCAAATCCGAATAAGAGATATAAAAATGAAGAAAAATTAATCTATTAAAATTTGTAGTGATAATTTAGCGTATAATTTCATATCATGCAATCGCGGTTCCCATATTTATATATATATATATAATTTTTTTTTTTTCAATACGACTATGATCGTTTTTTCTGTCATAACTTTATAGAAATTGTAATTATCGTGCGCGGAATTTTCAATTGTTACTTGAAATAATCATTCACTATGAGACGACTTTTCTAATTCCATTTTCATCTTCTAAATTTATCCATAACGTTCCAATTTTTTCATTGAGCTATACGGAATTTTGGCACAAAAAAACAGATCAAACGCCTATAATTAATACTGAATTCTACTAATCTCTTGTTTTCTCTATGACTTCGGGGCGATTTTTTTAATCGCTTTCAAAGGTTTTAAAATTGTGTTCGATATTGAAGTGTAGCATCCTAACGTATCGCTAGATTTGTAAGCGTTTGGATAATGGTGAAAGAATAGGCGTTTTACTTACGCAATTTTCTCGCTGGGCGATCTCCATGGCACGTCGTCGTCCATCTCGTCCTCGGACTCGTCGCCTTCGTGGTCCAGAGATTCTTGGCCGGGTAGATGCAGTGTTGAACTCGATAGCATGTCTGGTACCGGAAGTATGCTCGGCCGTCTGCTTCCTGGAAAAAGTGTCGAATATTTCGGGAACAATTACTTTTGAGTATGAATAAGAACAATAGATAAATGTTTATTTCAATTTGCATGACATTTCCTTGAGGGGAGGTGAAATGCCAAGAATAACGCAATTTCGAACCTCTTCTTTGCATGAGAATTTCCGGACTGAGAAGATTAGGATTAGGGTCCATGGATCGTGGCACATCGAGATGATTTCCGGTGATTGGTGTTTGTGGACTGGATCCTCCATCCCTCAGGCACTGCCTCGAATCGCCGAGATTTCCGGGATCGAGATAATTCGCTGCAAACGCGAATCCTCAAGCTTCATAATTCACTCTCGAATTCTACTATGAATAATTTCTTCAAATGTTCTTTAAATATACGCATGTATCGAATTGAAAATAAAGATATTTCGAATAATATGCATTAATAGTTTCAGATCATGGTTAAAATCGATCTTCAACGTTTGACCGATTGTATAACGAGTTCAGTCCGCGATTCCGTGTTATTCGCAGATAATCGAAGTCGTTCTAATCGGGACGCGAGTGGGCCAGTGTGTCAAGGATATATATTTGGATGGATTGCGTAGGGCCAAGGACTTCCACGAACACTGAACGTTGCAAGCCTCGACGAAATGTGCTCTCGCTTCTCGATACGGTAAGAAAAAAGACGAATCACCGAACGACAATCAAAAGCACATATCAGTACAGACCTCTCGACACACTATCGTTATAATCTGAAAACGAAGCTACATGTAGAGACAACCAACTGTACAAGCGAAAGAAGCGTCATGCGAGCGTCTGCGGCTTTTCCGTCGGATAGCTCCGTATCTGTAACAGACAAAGCTCTCGGGGAAGGAAGAAAGCACAAAAAGCATTGAGCGAGCGAAATCCTAAAAAAAAAATAAACACTATACGAAATTCATAAAATAATTTGCGGAATGAGATAAATAATTCTTAGAGAAATAAGAGAAGTGAAAAAAAAAAATTGAATTCGATAGCGAAAATTACAAGAAGCCCAGGCGCATGCGACACTCACGGTGGACATCGGATGCGAGTAGGTTGTGATGTTGGAGTGTGGGCGTGCTAGGAAGGACCTGCAAGATAACTGGGGGAGGTAGGGGTGCCCGGATCGTAGGAGCGCTAGTACGAGCTTTGATCCGAGCATCCCCTTGCGCCCCCTGGCCCTTGCTCGTATCGCACGTCACATTATAACAGTTCGAATATCTCTGATGACCGATAGGCCCGTGGCCAATTGACGACGATGATGTACCGTTGCCACCAGCAGCAGCACCGCCACCACCAGCCATGCCCGCTGAAAGTGTCGTCGTGGGAGTTGTCGATGGGATTGGCGTTGTACCGGTGACCCCTCCCGAACCACCGATTCCCATTGTCGATCCTTCGGTTTTCGAATCAACGACCACTTGGGTCGGCTCCGCACTTCCGCCCCCTTGATGATTCGCCACCACGAAGGCAGAGTTCTCTTCCTTCGTTATGCTCATGTAGTAACAAGTGTCCGTTTTCTTCATTATGTGTCGGGGACCTGACGAGTAAAAAAGAAATAGACACCGCGATTGATTAAAGCGACTATGCGAATTCGGCAACTCAAGAATCATCCCGTCGAAATCGGAAAAGATCCTGAAAGTGGCACTTCCGGCTACATTTTCGAATCTATGAGCAGTAAAGTCACCTCGCCGTGCAGTCCGTCACTCACCAGGGTTCAGGAGTATCGTGTCCTCGTAAAACTCCGGAAGTTCCGCCGGTCTGACGGCGACCAGTGCGACGCCGTATTTCCGGTGACTGTGGAACGAGGCGTAGGTAAACGATTTGCCTTCGTATTCACCAAAAAAGCGCGAATCACCCAGAATTATGTGATAAATCTCGTTGCCCGAGCATTTTCCGTAGAGCCTGTGCCATTCTTCCTGTGACTGTTGGCCTTCCCTGTTGTAGATCACATTTTTCAATACACCCTTGTGCACAGTGTGTGCGATAAAGGGGTTTTTTTTCTTTCGTGTTACGTTGATACTCACTGCCCTCTCGACGTGTGCAACAGCAGTGTGACCAGCGTCGATGCCCCGGGACACGTGCAGTTGTTAGCGAGAATGGCGTACTTGAACTCGTCCTCGCAGACCACGTGTTCGGCGAACTTCACGTGGAGCTTATTCTCCGGACGGAAGATTTGCACGTATTGCGGAACGTTTGGTGCGAAATCCTTCACCGCCCACGATCTGGAACAAACAAGTACAACACTGTTGAAAGTTACCAGTTGAAGAAAGTTTGAAAGTTATCGAGTAACCCGTAAGAAAGCGTATCTGAATAATTTTTTACAGACAAGGTTCCTACGTCGTGAATGTTCATTAAAAATTCCGGATCGGTAAGTAGATGAGAAGTAGAAGAGAAATTACCTGAGTATCGTGTGCTCGTCAGCGGCAGTTTTGTCAGCATAATTTCTCGCAGCCAGCACGAAGCAAGCCTCGGCCTCGTTCATTCTCGCTCTCGCGAGATCGCCGTCCTTTAGACACGAGCCCTGAATATAAATTACCCTTTGGGCCCATATAGGCACCTGGAGAATCATTCTCATAGTTGTGTCGAGTTCCATGGGTGATAGGAGTACGACGTAATAATCCTACGCAAAAATATCACGATCATATAATTTACACTAGTCGGATGTACTCGAAAAAAAATCTAATCTTAGTTTCCTTGGAGGTTTCCAAAAATAGTCAGTTTCAATAATAAATTAGTCGTCGTACAATTTCTTCGAAAAAAATAGAAAAAATTTCAGCTCGTTGTTACGATTCTTTAATACTAAAATTCGGGTGGATTCAGCAGCGGTCGAGGGAACGTGCACAAAGCTCTTGGGCACAATCGACCACCGTCGCCACCCGCGACCTTTAGCATTTCAATCTATGGAGAATCCGTGGAATCAAATTATACGCTGAATAACCTGGAGTAGAGGATGAGCGTAGAACTCGTTGAGAAAGTCCATGATGGTGTCAGCTTGAAGGGTCGTGCTGCATACCACCACGTGCTTCTCGCTCTGGGCTCTGTGGGACGAGTACGAACCACCGAGCTTCTGGCGTTCCATCCACGTGAATGCCAATTGCTCGAACTGGACAACAGAACGCAAACCGAAAGGTACGATATTACTGACCTGAGATCCATTTTACTTACATCCGGGAATATTTTATCAATAAATTGCCGGAATACTAAACATTCATCGCGAATTTCCACGTGTAATTTTACTCCAATATGAAATATCTTACTAATTTTTTTTACGTGAATGTCACATTTTTTTTGCAGGGAAAAAAGTAAAATATAGTTTCAAAAGTGAACCTTAATTGCGATAGCGTTGTTCATGAAGCATTCTCTCGTGAGTAAGCTAAAATTAGTCGACGTAAATTTTCACAGAGAAAGCTTTGGGCACGACAGTGGAAAAAAAAGCTCTGTGCAATGTTTTTTTCTAGAGCTCCGAACCGGAGGTCACGGTCTAGCTTTTTCAAACGTTGGAGGGTTTCTGGAGCGCATATACTGGTAACAGTTAGCCCTTTGATGCACGTTCTGTACAGTGTAGAACCATACATTATCTTCGAGCCAAGGTAGAGAAAAAATCTTTCAAAAATTGAAAAACCGATGTCTCTTAACGATAACTTTGCGTATAAATATGACGATAATTTAATAAACGCGGGAGTCGAAGTTTACCGCGGTGTTTCAAAGGGTAACCGTCTTCGATCCGATCAACTTCCTTGGAAAATTGTCGATGAAACGAAGAAAACTACAAGAAACAAGGCTGAGTGCTACCGGTACAGCCCCCATGGCTCGTAAGCCTCCGTCTCATGTGTTCTCTCTGATCCGCTCCATTAATTGTAACGAATTAACCACCAGAAAGCCTGAAAGCGAACGTGCGCATGTAGCTTATAAGAGCTTATTATACAAATCTCATTTCATATATTAGGAAAGAAATTTAGAAAGGTTAACAAAATGCTTGGTTGAATACGTCTGACTAAATATTTTGTTGAATGAAATAAAAAAAATTTGGTTGCCTCAGATATTGATTGGAATGCATAGAACTTTTCGCCAAATTAATTATCTTTTTGAACGATCTTCATATTTAGTTGCGCCTATTGAACCGGACCTTTTGTTAAACCGGCTGAATTTTTTTTCTCAGTGTACCAGTCAAATATTTCCAATGCGAAATTACAAAAAAAATGCTCTCCACGAGAGAAACGCTGACCGGCGAGTAGTGTCGAGGATTGAAAACTAATCTCGGCCGATAGTGGACCGTTCGAGTGTTAATAATGCCTCGCGCACAACGAAATGTGAACTGCGCGATCAAGCTCTGATGTTAATTAAATCACGAATCGTTCGTTTCGCGACACGCGGCCTCGCCGGGTCCGAGAGGATACAGCGCTATAGGAGCGATGTTTGCTGCCGGAAACGTTTGCCACGCGTCGTGTATCTGACAGGCCACTGGCGGCCGGACACTCGGCACCGTCGAGAATGGACGAATTGCGCCGAACATTCGACGCTGCTTTTCCCGTCGTGCCAATCCTTCAATCCAGAGGCACGACAGCCTCGAGGGCTCTCCTCGCGGGCTTCTACTCTACTCGTCCGTACCGACGCCTCCTCACTCATCCCTTAGCGACGCTCTCGACTGTTTTGGTAGTCGAGAGCGCGTTATCCGCCCAAATTTATTTCGGGCAAGTGTGTATCTCAAGTGCTATTGTGGGTTATGACAAAACATAAATCAGGAATCACTGTTTTGTTCTTGAATCTGCAAGCTACGTTATCACGGTTAAGGCAAAGTCAAATACTGCTGTAAGTATGGGTATTGTTATCTTAAATATTTATTTATTTATTGATCAGGTCTAGTTTTGTGTGAAAGCGCATATCCAAAAGCATTCAAAATTTCGGTAAAGTTGTTCTAAATTTCAGTAAAGACGTAAAAGAAGACTTTTTGATGGACTCGACATGTGCTAGGAAAAGAAATAAATATGATATAAACGTCAATATTGGCGTTAAATATTATTCACTAAAAGTAAATCTGCATCCAGTATGTGCATTACGAGAAGCGTCAAAAAGCGCTCAAAAAGTCGGAAGAAAGGGTGGAAAAATTGCGCAACTATTCTTTCTCGAATGGACCGCAGTGTCACTTCAAAGTTTCAGTATTTGACGCTATCAGCATAAAATTGCAATTAATTACGGTACCGGTATAAAGTGTACGCGGCAGCGCGCTCACGAGATAACAGAGAATAGAGAGAAAAAAGCCGTTCCTTAAGGGGGTCTGTCCCCGGAGCATCCTTCTTCTTCTCTGGAGTAGCATCGTAAAAACGCGACGCTTTACGATTGTTGGTATAAAAAAAATTCTATAAAACGAATTATGACGCCGCGTTGCCTGGATAAAATTTTATCGTCACTCCTGCCGGATTAATCGTCACGGTGCATGGCCTTTGTGTCGCACAGCATTTGGCGCTTCTCTCGTTCGTATGGACATTAGCGCGGAGTGGGAGTATTATAAGCAAGTATGGTCGCCCGTAAGGCCGCGAGAAACTCACCTGGGTTGGCAAGACTATGAGCGCGACGCATATCATCAGAACCATGTAAAGCTGCGAGGGCCAAATGTCAGGCACGAAATCTCCGTAGCCAACTGTTGAAAATGTCACCACGACGAAATAGGTGCTTTGGAACAGATTCAGGTGTCTGTGCCCGGCTCTCTGGAAGTGTTGAATTCCGCAAACGCTGAAACATACCCAAACAGTGTCCTACAACGCTCGCAAAAGTCATCGTAAAGGGGCACCTCTGTGAATCTCCGAAATTATAGAGGCATACGAGTATGGCGGAGCTTTAACATTTCAAGTCGTCAAGAAGTAACGCCTAAAATACCGCCATATCACTGCGCTTAAACGACTGCCTTATCACCATGCGGAATCTTCTTCTGCGCACGTTGCTACATCGTTAAATAACAGAGCAAGAGTTTATATGTCTATTGAGCTACGAATATATAAGAAATAAAAATTAGATTTTTAAGCTGGACGAGTTTTGGAATGAGCCCTTTCGGAAAATAGAGGACTTACGAGCTAAGAATGTTTAGACGGGTAACAAAACTTATCCCCCTTTTTCGTGCGTATTTTTTTACGCGGAGACGAGTTATTGATCTTCCCCCAGAGAGTTTCACATTCTTCAATTTTAGATTCAATTTGAAACCTTTAAAGTGGATATAGGAGGGTTTTCGTGTGGTTGTAAATTCTTTAGTAGATCGATGGATGTCTTTCCGATATTAGCTACAATTTCACGAGCGGCCGTACAGACATAGTTGGAAGTCTCTACGGTGTGCGAGAGCTTGTAGCGAAAGCGTCGCATTTCTTTAAAAGGTTGTGTCAACCGATCGTTCGCCCGGTCGGCATGGCGGTAGTAACACCGGCAATTATTTAAAATGATCGGTTACGGTCAATACGGGGTTGGCCGAACGTTTGAAAGGTGGTGTTCGCAGGTAAATATTGGCTCGCCTAAACGACGCTGAAGGAGGGCCGTTCCGAGTCCCCGAGGGGTCGAACGGTCTCGCGCCAATCGTACACACTGTGCTGAAAGGAATAGAGGCCACAGAATCGAGATACGAGTCGGACACCGAGAAGAGAAATTTCGAGCTACATCGGATTCCATTATGCATGCGGCCTTTTTTATTGCAGTATGCCCTGTGATAAAATATCATACCGTGCAATAAATAACAATCATCCTTTATGGCATAATTCAATATTTCTTTATCTCTCCGTCCCGGTTACGCTGGCTCCGTTGTATTCTCAAGGGCCGAATATTTATTCGTCCACAGAAGCGAGTGCGCGTCATAACGAGAAGTCGAACATTGATTAAAACCGGAGTTTGCGGCAACGACGATGAATCTATTTGCATAGCATCACTCGATCTTTCTTTCTCGCGCAGTCGCCGAGAAAAAAAATGTGCGCATTGTCGATAGTCTCGATGTCGCGAATAAGCGGAATCAACCGTTCATGCATTCGTGATGAAAGATGGATCGGCGCAACGCAAAATGTATCGATCAATTAGACGTTTCCGTAAGGTGATTTGTCAATACTGAAAAGGTAAAACGGCAGTTACCGAGGGCGCTCGAATTATTCAGGACTTTCGACTACTTTCACCGAAAAGTCAATAAATTTAATACAGTCGGGCAAACATTTATTTAGTTGCGTTACTTACACTTCGGTATCGAAAAATATCGATTATTTGTTGTCTATCTTATCTCATTCTTTTTATTGTGAAAACTTCTTTTTATTGGGCCGTGATAGCACTTATTTGGTTTCGCCAGAATGCCAAAATCATGAAAATCATTTTTTCCGACGGTACCTTTCACGTTATTTGAAGGGATTAAATTGTCCAGGATTGTACTTGGTCTTGTTTCAAAAATATAATTTCATATAGTCCCCCGTCGGAGAATTCCCACACCTAAATAACCTGTTCAATTAAGGAGTCGTTCTGAGCGTAGATAACTATTTAAACGTATATATTTTATTGAACATGACGTGGCTTTTATAATCGGTCGAGCGTCGACAATTTTCCGATGAGCATTGAGACCAGACGGTATGCGAATTTATGGGTACATCCTCGATAAATGAACGAGGTCTCTTGCCCCACGTATTTTCCATAGCGGTTATAGAAGAGAGAGGGAGAGAGAGAAAAAACGGAAAAGAGAGCAACACTCCCACACTCGTGATTACTTTTTACACTGCGGGCGCGTTCTCATTTCGCGGGCTGCGAGTCCCAGAGGAGAACAAGCGACACGGTAACCGCGTATGCGTGACCGCACCCACGCCGTAAACTCGGATGTATCAACCCCGCTCGGGGAATGCCGGGTTCCCCTATGACCGTGGTAAAAGGTGCGATATGGAAAACATGGATAAATAGAGCAGTGGGGCCCGCGAGCAAGGCAAATTAATTTGTCGCTTCTTTCACAGTAGGAAATACTCGACAACAGCCAACAGAAAAAAGGTTATCGTTTGTGTTTTGACCTATCGCTTCGCGTATGGCTTCCATTTTTGCTTTTGTTTTTTTTTTTCTGTATATCAGCGTTCCCGCAAAATAAATCGTTGAACCGAGAGGAGTGGAGAAAAACAAACATTTTCACGTTATCTCTTTTGGGGGGGGAGAGAATCGATACATCAATCAATGCGAATTGGTGGAAGGTTGTTGAAGGACCGTTTTCAAAAGTAAAAATAAATACTTTGTTATTTTTACAGGGGAAAATATCGACCGATGAAAAAGCAAATGATTGCTTAAGGAGCGTTTTACATATATCGTTACGATGATATTATTATTAATTTTTTTATCTTCCCACTAAATTCTATTACAGACTGCGAGTTGGTCATGCGATACACGCTTGCATTACCATAAGTGAAAAAAAACATCTAAATACTTGCGATCTTCCACATGTGTACAAGAATGAAAATTCCAAGAATTATGATAAAAACCGGTAGTCTACAAATTCTGAAAAAAATACTGAATCGCTCTCCTAGTATAGGTTCATCGATGAAAAGAAAAAAACCAATAACCGTCGACGAATAGGCGATGTTCTAGAAAAAAAAAGACAGAGCGTTTCCATCTTCTACCTATACTATATTCTAATCTATACTATCTAATTGTAGGGTCGTTTAGCATGTCGTTTTGGCGTTAAATGAAGTCTAAACACCCGAACGATCTAGACGCAGCTACAATTACAGAAATTGCTGACGGTATGTAAAGGTGGATATATCGATAGGCGGCGAATCGATTGTGTTCGTAATTTTTTTTTCCATATATAGAAAACACACAATGACCGTCTCGTCTCCGATACCACGTGTAAGTAATTTGAGGGCATCGTCACACCTGCGTGTTTCTCGAACGACCCCCGCGGGCTCATCGAGTGAGTGAGCACGTTGCGTATAGACTGTGGCATGCGACTTCATAAATAATAAATCACCGAGGGATCAATATAATACTAGTCCGTCGGCGGGCTGGCTCGTGTGTCGGTCACGATTACGTATTTACGGCTGGCCTACATTACGAGAATCCAGCGGCCAAATCGCGCACACGAAGTACACGACGATGCTTCCTTGCAGGGGCTGCGTATCATCGCGTCTCGTGCGACTTTATCGCCACCTTCGAATGTCTGCACGACGACATAGGAACGGGACGTTGCAGCGATTGGTGTATTATTGTGTATTACCGTCTATTCCTAGACCGCGCTGACCCCAGAGCGACGCCAGACCGACGACAACAGACCCACCCCTCGATTCCAATGTCGCGCGTACATTTATATCGACGCTTTGTATACGATGCGCGAACGCGACGTATCCGAGAATCGTTACGTATAGTTGCCGCTCCGTGCTCGTGAAGCAACAGCGAATCGATTAAATGAAATCCTAAGCCCTCGAGCGAATAGCGCATCCTGTGATCGATACGAATCGACGGAGATTCGATCAGCGAGAGAAAAAAAATGTACGCTTCACATTTTTTTTCCCACTTGAATTGTACACTAATGTAAATAATAAAAAGATATTGTTTTTAAAGTTTTATCGACCGATTCTATCGATTCATGTGTTTATTGGCCAGCTATCGCAAAGATCAATGTTTTACGGACTTTTCTTTCTTCACGAGATTATTTATTCAAGAATTTCATAACAGAAGCAAAATTGCACCGAAGTTAGCGAAATTTAGTCTCGAACGGCTGGAAATCGCGACGAGATTCAGAACGGATGTAAAAAAGAACACGCCAGTCGAGCTATCGTCGAGACAAGATTTTCGCGTGAGAGCCGGTTTCGTCCGCCTCTTCGGGAAAACGAAAATGAAGTTTACCATCCTTAATGGCAGAACCGACGACCGAGAGAGAGAGAGAGTCACTTCACGCTTATCGAGTTTGTTCTCTCACTTTCGCGGTCGAAGCTCTCTGCATCGAGCTTCGCCGTTTCGTTCATGCAATTCCGGCTCTCCTCGTGATACTTTATATTTAGATTATTTTTTTTTCTTTTTCACCGGCCAGCGATAATCCGCTGAAAGTGCCCACGTGAAAAATTCGCGAGCTATAAAGAGGTCGCTTAATAATTCGTCCCCGTGCAGTTCACATTTTCTTCCTATCGGCGATATTAAAAACTTTCGGCGAAAAATGATTTTTTTTTTCTTATATACTTGTTTTCGAAATTACGCGCGTAAAAATGTAACGTTCCGTTGTTAAAAGTGGCACAAGGATAAGCAAAGTTGAATAAGGGAGGGTTGGAAATAACGTGAAACTCCTATTCTATGTGTTTGGGTAGCGAACACGTGGCTTTCTCGGTGTACTCGAACGATAAAGTGGAGCTCCAAGAGTAGGCTGACGCTATTATTGGGAAATAGCACCCATGGTGACGACGACAACGCCGTCAGAGACGAAGCTAGAACGCCGCTTCGCACTTAAACTTTAATGCCGAGCCTGTTTCCATCGTCGAGGGGGGGCGGGCGATCTGACTACGACACTATAAGGCTACACCATGTTCGCTTGTATAACCAACTGGCACACCTGTGGTCGCAAAGGGAATTTAAAAAAATAAACTACTTCTAGCTCGCAAGGTCGACTCGTTGTCGACGTCAAACTATGTTGCGCGGATGAGATCGGGCAAATACGAGGCTCACCCGAGGGAAAATTCTAATATTTTAGCCGTAAACCGACCGTTTCTTCTCGGCGAAGAAAAGAAAAATCCGAGTAAATACTCGAGGCGATTTCAGTGAAGCGATACGCATTATTTTCAAAGAAATTTCGTTGGATGTGGATAAGTTTGAAAATGTCTTTGAATACAAGTTTGTACATTTCAACACGGAGAGAAAAACCTTCATCAGGTTCAACGACTGGCAAGCTTAAATAAGCTCCAACCGATTGATTGGTCGTATGAACCAATGATATTTGACCTTGTCCGTTGGTGAAACTAGCAAACGTTATCTCGCTATGAAAAGCAAATCATTTTAAGATTTACACAATTTCTAATATAACTTGATTGACTCCAAATCGATAAATAAAGGAAACGAAATAAACGTTTCAACACAACGAACCAGTATAACCGCAGCTGCTCTCCATATTAGACAAATGGACAGTCCCCGTTCCATTTACCAATACGAAATGCCGTCAACATTGCAGCCGCTATGTTTGTTTGTGAAGAGAAGTGCAAACATTGGCAATCCATGTTTGCTTGCTGTTTGATTTATCAACAAGTACGTTGCCCCGTTAGTTACGCGTGCAGAATTTCTGCTTCAGAGAGAGAGAGAGAGAGAGTATTCAGACGTCGCCCTTTTGAGATACCCGATGCTAAGAAAGAGTTGTGTCGGAACGAAGCTTGTCTCGTCGGGTGGAAATATATGTCCTGTCTCGAGGAGCATTCACCAGCGACGTCGGACCGGTACGTCGGTTTAGTCGAGGTTGAACAAGTGGGTGCGGCAATCCTGACACCGGCAAGGATCGATGTTGGATGACCACATGCCAAGCACATAGTGCTACCTACATAAATGTATACATTGTGGAGAGTACCGAAGGAGGATGGGAGCCGAGGGTTACAAACAATGTGTAGGAGACGTCGAAGATTGGTGACCCGAGACCGGGTTCCCGACCTCACGATCCACCTTTACTCCCGCACGGGACTTGAAACAAATATTATCTTGTCCCAACGTTGATTCAACGCATTGAGTGGTTGCTTGTTCGTTGCACCACATTTTGTTTTTTTTTTTTCAATTAACCCTTTTCCGTTGATTTTCCGGTGGAGTGAACAATAACATGGTTGTAATTCAGAATTCCGAGGATATGTTTCCAGAAACTATCACTCGTGAAATGTTCGTCAATAAAAATTCAAAAAAGAAATACCGAATCCCGAGGGTATTTGAATTTCTGGCGAGGTGAATTTCACGGTTGCTTGCATTTCTAATTGAATTAAATATTAATGGTTAATTTAGTAACCTTCGCGCGGTGGGCAAGTGTGTATTTTACATAAAGCGGGTTGGGCCATTCGGTTGACCAGCTTTCGAGAAGCACGCAACTTCGCTTAAACCGGAAACAGTGGCCTAGTCGAGCCGAGCGACCGAACTATGAAGCCTCGAGGCTCTCAGCGAAAACATTGACCGACGAGAGTTTCGCCAATATCCCGTGTGTTTGTCGCGTATATGTGCACATTACAGTATGTGCTACCGACGTACGTTCTCGGGCTCGTATTCCCTTCCCTGAAACTAGGAAATTCAGTCCGAAATCCCTGTACGTTCTCCTGGGAACTAACTCGAAATGCTTCGAGCGAATTTGCTCGTACAGTACGGGTTTCCGGAGCTTTTGCGTATCCAGCTGAATAATAATTATAGCGTTTTTGACGAGAGACATGGAAGTTCGGTGGATCAGCAGAGAGAACTTATTCAAGAGAGAATTTATTCAAGAACTTGATAGGGAAACTAACGATGCTATTAACCCCAATTAATTCAATTTATCGTTTTCCCTTCAAGCACTCAAATTCGGAATAAATGCCAGCCTCGAAAAGTAACGGTATTTTTACCTTGTCTAGAATGTCGGTGATAATCGATTTTTCAATATAATTCCGGAGTACTAACTCTGGATTCGAAGGGCTAAATTGGAAACGAAGCCACGAATATCGCAATTAATATATTTTTGCACTTTCAACGATCCCGATGTGTCGTACGAACATCCGAAGAATGATATTTTTTATCTTTATCTCTATCCTCTCGATAATCGATAATAGTCTATCAACCGTTCCAGTTAACTCTTCGGAGTTCCAACCGACGTCATTAGCGTAATTGGCAATAAGCAGTGGCGAAGTACGAAGTTCTACTGTCCCAAAGGTAATTCGAAGCGACTGACATTCAAAGATTACCCTTCCCCTCGCCCACCCTCCGATCACTGGTGACTGTGCACATTCTCCGCGTCTCGTGTGTTTGTCGTTTAATGAATGCAAAAGTCGACGCTTACCTGGTAAATACAAGGCACAGTAACGTGACACTCAGGATCATCAGTTGCTGACTCAAAGCTGATTGTGACTTCTGCATCGCTCTGTGCAGGTCGTTCTGCCGTAGTTCCAAATGAAACGAGAGACACAATATATTTTCTCACGGCGATCGTTTCAACGATGTTGCGTTCCACAAATCTTGTGAATTATCTACTTGCACGCTTTTGTATTTCGTTTGTTATACGAGCTGAGTGCTACTTACGAACATATTCTCCAGAGAGTGCTTCGCCAGCCAGCAATTCAGGAACACCGGTATGAAGAGATTTCTCATTGGTGGATAGAGTAGCTGCAACAACGTTGGCGATCAAAATTATTCGAGATTGTTCGCTCGAGTTTGCGCAAGTCACGTACACACACACACACATGTATATATTTACTATTGGCAACGTGATTAATGGGCGTCATGTACATAGCGATCAGGTAAAACGGGAGTTGCGCAATCATGATATCCACCGTCTAATTTGAGTAATTTCGACCGTTTAGCTGGCGATCGGCCGAAATAATTGGCATACAGTGAGCCTGTTGAATCGTTTGATTGGCGATGATTATTATTATCTATCCCTTTGAGGGGTATCAATTGCGACGTGTTCATCGAATGAGCCAATATTTTTTATAACTCCGTACCGAGTGTACAATCTTGTTTGCTTGGGATTGACAAACGGCGAAACTCCACGGATAATTATCAACTATCGATTTATCGCACCGGATGCAAACGGCATCGGTTAAAATGCAACGTTTGCTTTTCAGTTTGTGTACTTCGTCGACGCTTGCCCGGACTTGCTTGGCGCGTTCGTCTTAATTTCCCGTCGTCAAACGATCGTTTGATTATCGTGGAAGATGTAACTGAAACCCGTCGATGCCTATTTCGTTGTAAGAGTCGGCAATTAGAGGCGAAGGATGGAAATATTTCGATTATCTCGGACGGTTTATGACCCAATTAACGAATGTATCGAAACCTCTGAACGAATATCGATGTAATCGATACACGTTTAAAATTTTACACGAAGGGGAGAAAATTATTCGTATTCGTTTATTTTATCTTTCTGATGGAGCAAGGGCAGAAGATGACTATTTTGTGAATGAGATCTTGAATTGAAAATCCGAGGGCACGTTATTCTTTAAATAGATATTGTGAAAAAGAATTTATAAATAGAACGATAACTCCGTTAAATACCGAAATGAAGGTAACGTTTCACAGAAGAAAGAGAAGCTTATAATGTCTTTTACTGCACCCTTTCAACGAGAATTTTAGTTGTTATTCGACGCTACATCTTTTTCCTACATCTGAAAATGTGTAGTAAATGGCGAATAGTTTCCATCAATTGAAAACATTGGGATTTTAGTTTTTACGTTCGTGCTCTTCGAATCGTAAGCGAATTCATATTTATGCACCTCTTCCACCGATGAATAAGCCAACCGGTGAAACTACTACCGGACCACTGCTGTGGCTCGGAAATGAGTCTAAGAGGGGAACGGTTTGAATTTATGTCTGACAAATTCGTCTGATGTAGTAATGGCACAATTTGTTTTACACGCGGCTAAGCTGCTACGTAAATGGAGACGGCATTTTTCTTTCTCACGAAAAACCGCAAAAGCAGTTTCAAGCTGCTCGTGTACCTCCGCCGAAGAAGCGACCCGGCTCAATTCAACATTCTGCGTAACCCCGCGGTTGCAGATGCATAAAAAAAGTCAGAGTGAAGGTACCAGATTTGTAACTCCCCGGGGAGATCGTCGAGTGCCTCGGTGAGTGAAAATCTCGGGAAATGCGCCAAAGAGTACCGAGCCGCAATGCCCGAGAGGCTGAATAATATTAAAAAGCTTTGAATTTTGGAAACCTGCAGCGCCTTTCGCCGAATTCGGTGCAAACACGGTCTTGTGAGAATTTTTTTTCTACTCTTCTTTCGCTCGCGCTCTTTCGGTTCTTCATGAATAAACATGCGAAACGCGTTAAAATATTCAAGAATAAAGCCCTGACGAATAAGCGTCCGCGCGATTTTACACTTTTGGCTCTTGGCCACGAGGATGTTGTCGTTTTCAGCGATGGCTCGGGGGGTCTGCGCCTCGTGACGCAAAACTCGCGCAGGGTTAGGCTAATTAAATTCTTGGGGAACAATAACGTCAACGCGTAACGTCGTTACATACAGAGAACACGCTCGGCGCGTTGTCCATGTGCGTGTGTACATACGAGGATATGTGCGATGGACGATAAAGGTTAATCCCACCGGGATGAAACACGCACGATCTATTATGGATAGATTATGTGCCGGTAACGAGATCTATAACAGGAGATTGGCAGTAGCTCGCTTTATAGAGAGACAAATAGAATTAGTATAGACAGTAGATATATAGTAAATTATAGCGTGGAAAACGCAGTAAGAAGAAAATGAGAAATAAAGAGGAGTCGAGAGACTCGCAGTGCGCTCGGCAAAGATGTTTTTTATCCCGTGGAAAGGCGACCTTTCGAAGCTACTTAGCGGGAGCAAAGATATCGACTTGCATCAACGTTTCCGGTTACAACGAAAGGCGGATATGATGAACTTCGTTTTCTTTCCGTTCTCTGACTTTTGTCTAGACTGAGCCGCAATTTAATGGTGAAAACAATGTGGAAAGTTCAGCTTAACGATTTCATTATATACCCTCTCAATTTGAGTGGAAACATTAATTTTTCATTGACGATAATGCACAGGGGCGAGAAAGATATTTTTTTTCATGCTAGTACGACAGTTTTTTTTAAATTCGTAAGAAGATACACACAGAATAGTATAGACAGAATTCAGGTTTCGAAAGGATGCAGTTCTTGCTGTAACTACTCACCGTTATTGTGAATGGTATCGTGTTCACCAGCTCCAGGATGAAGTGGAAGGATAGAAGCTGCTGCCAGACGTTTCCCTGTGGACATTAGGAGGACAGCTCAACATACCCAGCGGCATACTTAACAATGTTAAGCGCGCGGATAGATCGTTAAATAATCAACTATTTTATCTATCTATCGCAGTATCGATAGCTACTTTATAATTAGTCAAGAAAATAAATATCGTGTGAACTTAATTATAAAACAGTGCGGCCTTTGTTTTTTTAACTTCGCTTATTCGAACTCGCTACTGTGGCAACGATTTCGCTCGACTGAATTTTCACTATTGTTAAATTACAAAAAAAGGTAATCTCATCCACAATAGATTGCGATCGTGGTGCCAAATACATTACTGAATTCGCGTTCTAAACTAAGTCTACTAGAGTTTTATTTTTCAATCTTGTAGATTGGTTTTATCGGATTTATCGTCAATTGATCCGATAGTCGAAGGAATCGATTGGCTTCGAGGGAAAAATGAAGAAAAGAAAAACCACGACTACACATGCGCTCGCCTCTCGATATCAATCGCAATATTTTTCGCCACGATATGGAATCCATGTCTATCCAGGTGTAAAGTCTCGACCGTGCAAGCCGAGTCGCGTCCTTTGTCATTGGAGTCGTCATTCTGGTGGCAAAGGAAAAAGTTTGTCTGGCGTGTCCCATTCAGCCTTATCGCGGTGTGCTCCTTCGCGAGTCTCCCTTCGCAATGGCGCCGCACAAGTTGGACGTTCTCTACCCGATGAACAGCATCACCGTCGCCAGAATGGCAAGGGCTTTGATATAGCCGCGCGCGAATACAGCGGCAGCTTCTATACTCGATGCAGTTTAGAAATCGTATGGTATCTGTTCTCGCTTCGAAAGCTTTGCCACCCGATAAAGCTGCAATATCGGGCGATAACTGTCGAGCGGTTCGAGAGAAAATTCTGCTTATGTCGCAGAGTCTCGGCAGACGAACAAAAAGAAGTTCGGATAAGGTGAAACCGAATTAGCGTTAAAAAAAACGGCGCAAAATGTGAATATCGCGAGAAAGCCCCCGACTGAGAAGCGAAGGCGGATCCTCCTTCTCGAGAGAATCGCATAGTTTTCTCTCGAATCGTAAATTCGATTGGTTGCTCGATGTGCAAGAAACGTCAAAATTTCGCACGAGATCCTTCGTGCAATCGTGTCTTCCGATAAGAGGACGGATGAAGGAAACAAGTGAAGGCATAAAATACTGCAAGAGTTTTTACCGGATGCACGTGGCATAACTCTCGCGCGAACAGACTCGTGATCGTTCATGCGGTCTCGAACTCCTTTTTCTCACCCACGCCGGATCTCTCTAGCCATGGATAAAAGGAGATTTACGTCGGCGCAACGTTCCACTGTATCTATACTCACTGTACGCTATCCTCCAGAGTTTCTGTTCTCTCTCCGGTAGCGTGCAACGTATCTATATACTTTTATTATTCGAACACCCGTCCCGACATCGGTGGTGCGCTCTTCTTCGCTGCATCCGTAGCGCTTGAGTTTATTCGAGAATAACGATGCTCCTCTCTGCTGCATCCACCGCGCTCGTGTGTCTGCTTCTCGTACGATTTGTATCGAACATTTTGTCACGAGGGTTGTATACCAGTTTTCGAGGAACAAGCTTTTCTCCACGATGATACAGGCTTGATGGAGATTATTATATATCGCACAACGGTGAGCAATATAATGTAATGTATAACGAATAAATGTTAGGTCCTTCATAAGGAAATACTCGTACCCAGCCATGGCAGAATCTCATAAAATGCATTTTTCAAGTCATAAAACTCGACAAGTGGTTCCGAGTTATGAAGAGGTTTCGTGATTTTTCTCGTACAAGAAAGCGTAGGCTGGAATCATATTGATTATAATAAAAATATGAGGGCTTGTTCAAAGGGAAGTGAAGCCGCGACCCTCGAACGAAAGGGATCTTCTTGTTGGACTTCAATTCTACGAGTGGGAACAATAGCATTTGGGCAACGAGTTGCATAAATTTGATCGAGGAATTTCTACTAACACTTTCATTTCGACCCTCTATTAAATACTTCGGTACGATTCTTTGTAATAATATACAAAAATTAATTTTAAGTGATCTTGAAATTAAAAGAAGTCATTCTATTAGAACAGGAAACTGGAGATATATGTTGGATCGCACAAACGATCGGGTAAGCACGGTGGTGGAATTGGTGCTGTAGCGTCGCGTACAGACGTCGGTTGTACAAAAGGCTGGATCGGCGTCAACTACGTACGTATATATTTTTACCCGAGTGACGGCTCTGAAGTAGCGACGCCGTTACCCGTACGGGTTAAGAGAAGAGAAGCGAACGCGTTTCGAGAGCCGTGAAAGCTCGTCTCTCTCGCGCACATTTTTACTGTATCGCTCCTGCGAGCTTTCGTCGTTCCTCTTTCTCGCTTCGACTCCGCATTCGCTGGTTCGTTTACTCGCCCTCTTTCTCTCTCGAGTGCCACAGAACCGTAACCTCTCGAACGACCTTTATAAGTTGCCGCGGGTTTACCGTCGTCTAACCTTTGCCTTGTGCACCCTCGCTCGCGAAGGCTTTATCCTGGTTGGGATATGAAAACTGGAGAGAATTCGCAATCCCCTCCACGGTAGCTCGACTCGGCCGTAAAGCATGGGACATACATATACACATACATAACCGGCGCGGGAAGCTCGCCCGATGCAGGATACTCGACTTCGCAAGATCTTTGACGAAAGCACTGCAAAAGCAGAGCAGATAGAGAGAGAGTGGGGGGTTCGAACGTTCGGGATAGTGGAACGGGAGTATCCTTTGAAAAATAGGTCGTATTTGTACGCTCCTCTGTACGCCCTGTCGATTTTTCGACGGCTTATAGAATTGAAAAACGTAAACACTGTCGATCAGAGAAACATCGCAAGTTCAGTTTGCGTTTGAATATCGAAACATCCAATCGCCAATCGCTTTGAAACGCATGATAAATTTTTCTTTTTTCAACAGCACTGCAAGTAAGCGCGGAGTAGCGATGTCATACGTCGGCGTTTGACGCAATTTGAAGTAGGAAGTCGCACATTTTACATTTGTTTGAATATTCGATACCGTTAATAGAGCGGAAAGAAAGTAGTACCAAAGAGCTACCGTCGAATTTTTGTACAGATCGGTAAACTTTCAGTTCAAAAGAGCGGATTGACATGAAATCTCCGGACGACACGTGATTTTACGTATTCCGAAGGGTCGCTCGTTTGTAATCAGCCGTCCGTATTAGTTAGTGTTCTAAACGGTATCGACATCCCGTCGGGTCACGATAAAGCCCATTGAACCCGACGAACATTGGGACTTAAGCCTCACGTACGAAGCTTCCCTCTCGCTTATTCTCGCGGGATTCGACCCGAGCGAAACGACAGACACACCGTTATCCTGAACAGCATACGGATGTGTGAGGAACATGCTCGTAAGCGAGGAAGTTGGTAACGGGACGTACGTTCGCGGCAGTGTGAGCTTAATACCAGAGATTACTCGTTACTGAATGTATCACGAATAGTCGTGGCAAGAGCAACAGCGCGAACAGGAGGGTCCTTCAACCTTTAACGTGTCTCTTCAACATGTTCCCTTATGGAATCACAAGTGGTATCGGTCGATGGAATACCGTAATATTCGTTCCACGACGAACGAAGATCCGAGAATGTGTACGGCAATCCACATGCGCATACAGAATCGACCGGTGCATTTATACTCCACCAGTTCGTCCCTTTGGACCAACGAACTTCCCATCCACTGCGTCAAATCAAATCACCTCGATCAATCAATTCATCTATACGTTTTTAGCATAGTCTGGCGTGAGTGCATTCCGACGAACATGGTAGATCGACAGAGAAAATATTGACCCGCTCCGGAGCTCTCGGACGAAAAGCAACTTTGATCTTGTTTTTCTTACGCGGCGCCGAACGTGGAATCGAGATGGAAGCTCATCATTTTTATTTCCTCGAATTCAACGAGTCGTGCGAGGATTCCGAGGCTTTCCGAGCACTTGGATATTTGCTGTCGCGTATACCATTCATGAAAATCGTAGCTCAGGATTTCTCTATCTACGTTTTAGCGGCTTTTTTATTTCGTTTCTCTTTCGGCGGTTACTGCTCTTCGTGGTTGCGTATATACGCGAGAGGGAGCCATGGGAGTTGCGATATCAGAATGTCGTCAAGCGGAAACCGGGTCGTCAGCGGAATACACGATTAGAACATTTACGAGCTGACTGGCGTGATGGGTTTTTATTTTTTTTTATAACCCCCGCTGCATGGGTGGGTCGGTTGTTACTGAATGTACCCTTGTCACGGGTGTTGTTTCTCATGGATGATGGGTTCCGTTCATTGTCTTCTAGCTTTTCTGCCGCGGTTACCACGAATGGCGTTGGAAACGACTCGAAAAACCCAAGTGGCGTGTGTTTGATAACATTTTTCCGAGATGAGCTTTTCGTGGAATATTAAAAATTTGGTATTTTCTATGGGACGCGCATGACCTTTCGACTATTCAAAATAAAAACGGATTATTGGTGCTCGATGGCTCGGTAGATAATGACAATAAAATGCGGACGAAAGTGTGTAAATTATAGATTCAAGCTTCAAGCCATGTGCTTTGATGGCGATCGCGCAAGACATTCCTACATCGATCAATTCGACGTAATGATAAAGCAATTGGTGTCGCGACTCACGTCATTGAGAGTTAAGGTCAGCGTTACTTTTTTATCGTAATACGCGAGGTTTTATTAACAACATAAAAATGATTGGGCGATCTCGAGTCTGCACCGTCTACCGTTTTTTTAAGCGCGTTATTAATATGTCTGATGGAGCTTTGGGTTTGAGACTCGCAAAAAAATATCGCTTGCGGTCTCGGATGCTTCGCACGGCTCACCTCGCGTGGGCGAATGAATAATAGAACAACTACCGAACAATCTCGCGTACACAGGTCTGATATACCTGACAGCGAGAGAAGAGAAGAGTAATAAGGGTGAAAATGAAATGAATGAGGGTTTCAAGTGAAAGAGATGCGCGAGTACCAGCCGGCATGGGAGTGGCGCAAGTACGTTAATAAGTTGTTTCTGCACTTGACGAGAGTTTAGATTAGAGTTTGTGCAACGTGGAAGACGCAAAGGAGCGGTTAGGGAAAGTGACGGCGCTCGATAGTTCGTCTCCGGCGCGGCCTCAAAACTTTGGTCTGATCAAAAACTTCGCAGCGAGTACGGAATACAACGCCCGCGCTAAAGTCTTCGCGGATCGAACAACGCGGCGCGGTACGTGTACGGCCTAGCTACGGCGAATCATGGGACTCTATCAACTCCTATATCCGTGAACAAAGCATCTTCCAGGTGAAAATGTTTCCCAATTTACGCCGGTAATGAAGCCCCACTATGTGGCCTGGTACTCGTGCCGCAAACTTCGGGCTTTAATGAACGCGAGCACACGCTCGGATAAACAGGATATTATCGAATAATCGGATATCACGAAAATTACTGTTAAAAGATTGAGAGAGCGGAAAATAATGCCTCTCAAAGTCGTTTGATCCTCGATTGGATGATTTATTTTTATCGCGTCGGGTTTAAAATATCAACTTTTACGACGACTAAATTTGGAACGATATTTTGAACGGGCTAAAACAGGCACGACGAAGGCGTGACATTTGCTGAGGTCGGAACTTTTATAAATCCAAAAGAGAAATGTGAAATTTCTCCCGCGAAAATACCGTTAATGAATTTGTGAAGTGGTCTTCTGTTCTCAAATCGTATACATTTAGTCGGCAATTCTGTGGCTTCGAATCGGTCTGGAAATAACAATTTTGCGCGACAACGAAACGCGCAGTCGAGGCCCGTAATTACCCGGAGATCCAAATCGAGTTGCATGCAGATATTTCCGTCGGTGATAAAGAGAGGCGAGGGCGCGTTGCACTCGTGAGAAAAACGCAATCCGGCAAATATCCTCGTAACGAGAAGCGACGTACCTTGTAACCGAGATAGGCGAGCAGCAATGCTTCTGTTAGAGATACCATCGCCAGTATGACCTGCACGACCCACAATTCCAGCGGTCGTCTCACCCACAAGATCGCGTCCCAGTTGATCGTCGAATGTTCCTGAAACTCTTCTTCCGTGAGCATCTGCGAGGCGAGAATCTCCGATTTGTTTCCCGGCTGGCAACCGTAGCTGAAATAAAACGAGTAACATGCGGAAAACTCCGACGAACATGGATACACGGCAAGGATTAGAGTTAAAAAACGACAATGTGAGTCTTCGAAGATTACGTTTTTCATACTTCGCTTCTTTTCTTTTTTTTTCGATGCACAACTCACCACGAGGCAAAAGTAGGAACGCTGTCCGTGATAACCCTGAATATGTAGAGGAAGCATGTTAGCAGCTTGAAGAAGAGATTGGCGACTCTTATCCTCAAACCTGCAACGGGAATTGCAAGATTCTATACTCGGCTTGATAACGGAAAAGTCTCGCTTCAGAGGCGAAGATAAACATTTCGCTCAGCCCGGAAATAGAAAACAGGGCAAGAAAGTGGAAGTGATGCTGTCGCGAAAAAAGAAAATAAGGGAAAGACTTAAAAGACACGAGGAAGAAAACCGATTTTTGACGTTTCGAAATGCTCTCGACAGTCATGCGGATGAATGACGATTCAGATTTTTATTCCATCGAGAAGTGTTTGTAATCTCTGTCATTCCTCTCTCATACCTAGGTCGTGTTAGACACAACGAAATGGACACAACTACCTTAAAAGGAGCCTGGCTTGTTCGTGCATTTGCTTCGAATTCTCGCGATCCATCGATGGAGGGACTTCTGCAACGGACGTCGAAAGCAACGCCACGAAAAATTCACCATATATAGACTGCACCGCGACGGGCTTTTAAGCTCGCGTAATCGATCACGCGGAACGGTGGCGAGTCGGAAGCTGATACGGTATACGCACTTTGCCTACTGCAAGTAATTGATTGATCCCGTTATAAATCAAATCGACAAGTAAGTCCGTTTGACTCTCATCTGTTTTTTGAAGATACGTCGTAACACGCCGCTACCTAATCCATCAATTTGTTTCAGAACCATGTGGTTAAAAAAGCCTGAGATAGGCATACAAGATATTAGAGAACATTCTTCGATTTCGAACGGCCGCGCCCGATTTAACCACCGGTAATTCCTATATTATTTCGATGATTTAACCGAAGCATGACGCTGGAACGACGTTGACAATATTTAGATTTTTTTTAAATGGACTAACGCTTTTTGAAGTTATCCAAACGCTACTAGTGCCTAAAGCGCCAATTTTATCATCGCTACGATGCCCACAAGCTTCAATATATCATTTACAAACGTGAAACTATTGCGAGCGAGTAATTTATCGAATCACTTTGTGCACGCAACAGTAGAGGGAGAGAGAGAGTGAGAGGCCGAGTGAATTCATTTTGTTTGATGACATTTCAAATAGCCGGGTAAGCGAAACGAAAAATTACGATCCCGAGTAAAATCCCACCTCTCGTTTGTTTCAAACCGATTTTACCTTTTATTCTCGCTTCGCCGTGCTGCATGCGACCAATCAGCACGATATTCAATTAGCCGAGGTTTTATCGTTATTCGACTTTCGGAACGAGCGAATCGAACAATCAATTGTTTTCTGTTTTTTCGAATTCCGACTGCCCACTACGGAAGGACGCAAAGTCAGTTAAATATTCGTACGGAAAAAAAGCTATTTACGAAATAGTACTTTGAATACATCGAACATTGAGGAGCATCTTCCGCGATTAATCTTTTCGACTCACGGTTGTTTGCGAGAGGTTCGAAGAAGGGCTGCAATAAAGAAATCGTATTCACAAAATAGAGAAATAAAAGTTAGTTATTCAGATATTATAGTACGGAGATCTCCATACTGAATGACGAAGAAATCACTCTTTTACTCTATTTTGTTAATACAATTTCTTTATTACACCTCATTTTCAGTCCCGAGTTTTCAAATTTTTACGATAAGATAACTTATTCATCACTTTCGTGATTCTTTCCGCGTACTCCCACACATGATGCATTTCTGGCTCGAACTCGTCGTGAAAATTGCTCAAAGTACATCCGAACCGTTAAAATCCTATCTTGTTTGACCCCATTCAGGCCGAACTGGTCAAGATGTCGCCCGCTCGGAATTTCGTAGTTTTATCTCAAAACCTCGTCGTCCCTTCCCGCGTAACCGTAAAAGTAACGCGCTGCTTTTCATTAATATCTTCATCAGAATTACCAAGAGCTCTTAAGCCAGTACGCGGGATCTCGCTACCAAAGCCGGAGGCTTGAATCGTAATGGAAATCACCTCTGTTTACAAGTCACAGAGCAAAGGGCGAAAAATTAACATTTTTCGCAGTGGGAGGTAAAGCTCGGGTGTACAGCGGGATTGTAAATGTGAGAAGAGGAAGCGTATATTCACACCCTCTCTCTTAATCTCGTCGAGAGGGATATATGTACTCCAAGCCGGAGGTTGGTAATTAACTCACTCGAGCGCTGGTTCTTGATGAAGTAGAGCTGAAGGCGTTCCTTGAACGTGTTCTCGTTCACGTAGTACTCAACTCGAACTCTGCAACAGAATTAATAAAGAATGTTGTATATCGCCTTGTGACGGACGGTTTGAAGAAGGTTGTGGGTTGTACGTCGTAGATATCGCTCGGAAGTCGACGTAAACGAGGGTCATTCGAATTAGCAAACTCGGGGTATACACACGTTGCGTCAATGCAGAAAACCGAGAAAATGGCAAGTTTTGTGCGGGATAACGAGAGGCACGAGTCGCGAACGGCTCGATAGGCAAAGGATCGAGCAGTCGGATCTCATTGGACGTGTCGCCTCGTCACGTGAAACGCATGTAGGCCATTCCCATTGACCGCATAAGCATACGACGCCTCGTTTCGATTCATTCGTATGCGAGGAAGGTACACGAGTTCGCATGGAGGGTTTACATGAGCAACGAGCCATGCAGGCCCTATAGTACCGTTTTACTCTCGAACTATTTATAGCGACTCCAAATGCGTCGGCGTGGCTGGAAATAGAATCGCGTGACGTCACAACGATACGTCGACAAAGAACGGGGCAGCGAAGGAGGAGCTTCAGCGAGTCTGCACGGTTTAGCGATTCGTTTCCGATTCCGTGGACTGGTTCTTTGACCCCGAATGCCTTCTATCGGTGTATAGTTAACGATGTGCTCGCTTCGTGTCGCTCTCGGTGAACAAAGCTGTGTAATAACCCAAGTATATATATACGTATATGGCCTAGGAAAATTCGCCGGAGTTGACGGCCGGTGGTTGCCTGTCACGAAGGACTTCCGGTTGAAGCACTGAAAGAAGATGGAAAGAAAGGAACGGCGGGGTGGCCGTTAAAAGTTAAAAAAAGTTACTTTGTGATTGATTAAAAAAGTATCGATGGACTGAAGAAAAGAAAGCGTCGTTTCGCGGATACTCCGAGCGACGCGCGCTTTGGCATTGATTTTTTTTCGAGCTGGCCATTGTGGAGATTCGACAGATGATACTCGAAAGTTTTCTCGCGATCAAGCTGTGTGAACGAAAACTTCAAATTCTTTTTTGTCGTACACGGCGTGAACGTGAGATTCTTTTGAAAGATTTCTTTCTCCTTCGGACGGGATCTGGTAACGTTATCGGGAATAAAGGCTGATTGATCGTTCATTTTTTCGAAAGTATAACACCGTTTCTCGGTTCGATAATGACCTGTTGTTCAAAAACAAGTTATTGGGAGCTTTTATTTTCTAATCGGCCGCGAAGGCTCCGCAACAACGCCCGATGCGGTATCGCGTAAAATTCGTATTCATTAAAATTGATGATTGTTTCGTATAAAACAATGGACGGAAAATCGTCGATGTCTAATTAGGATTGATTTCGCAGTAATGTTATACGAAATAGGTGATAATAAATTATCGTATATAATGAGCAGTGATTGGGAGAATGAATAAAGCTAATTAAAGTGGAATTAGCTTATTACAGTAGAGTGAAACGATAAAGCTTTGTGCATGTATCGGGGCGAGGGCTTTAATCGAATTTCGTCGTACTCGATTGACTGTGAATAATACGTGCACACGTTACGCAGGTGTCATACAATCGCAGGGGTGTGGGCCAATACACGCGCGTGTGCCGCGTCCGTAAAAGCACCGCTGACAGAGCCGTTGTAGCCGTAAAACCGGCCAGTAACGATCAACGAGCAGCGAGAACTACCCGAGTATCGGTCCCTACGTCAGGAAATTGAAATATCCAATCACGATTTCCAGCCTGGTCAGCTCGAACTTTACGTGTCAACGAGCACGAAAGTTTGGAACTGATCGAGAACTCCCGTTCGCATCGACGAACCGAACTCGATAATTGTAAATAGGATTAACACGACGATGATAGGCTACGCTCGAAGCTGTGAAAACGCGACGATAAGAGTTCGCTGTGCGAAATTCAGCACGACACTTTTGGTTCAACGATTGTGGTGCGCGCATCGATACAACGAAATTCGTGTGTGATTTACATGACTTCATCGATGCTTTGCTTACGCATTAGAAAAGCATAGAAGGTTATTTCAATTTCTACTAACCATTTGTTTGATAAAAAAATAGAACAAATATAAAACGATAACGCTTTACTAACGATCTTCCGTAGAAAATTCTCCGTTCTCGACTGGACTCGTAGCTTTTTGTATACTTGTTGATTTTATCGAGAAAGAATGAAATTAACGATTATTCAAGAAGCATTATAAAGCAGAAGTAAACAAAATTTAATAGAACTCGGAATCGAAGAAACTTATTCGAGTGTCGGAAATAAATGCCGAGGCGAATAGTTTGAAGACTCGACAAATACAAACAACTAAAGTGCGCTTCTTTCATTGATTGGTACAGAATCAATTTGCAATTTAAACGAAGGATTTTTCTTTCGTTTCGAATCAAGTCGAGTGTAAAACGTGCTATTCTCTCGCTGTACGCGGTCTCCGTAAATCGAATCGATTCGTCGCGCATACGGAGTCTCGACGTTTTTGCGGGTTTACTCACTGTGGCACCTCTAGCACCCGTGGTACGAGTCGACGAGTCGTTCTGGCGGTGGATACATCTAGCCCGCGTACTGTAACGAGACTCATGAATCCACGCCATTCCAAGATTACTCGGTCTATCGAAGAAGAAAACCTTCGCGGAGATAGCTGGAATTGGTTTTTCTACTGGAAAATTCGATCTGACATCGTTCACGTACACTTGTCGGAGTTCAATAAAAATAGTAGCTCGCGGTGTACTTCCATGTGCCCCGTTACGCGCTTCAACATAACCGCTTCTATCCAACATCGCTGTGTCTATAGATACTATCTAGGTGGATAACTTCAAGTTCACCATGAAAGTGGGAAGTCGAAGGTAGTTGTTTCGATGCGGTAAGTTGAATCGGCATGATGTGCTTCCAACAGTAGATTCAGGGGATACCCCTTCCCCGAGTCGCTTCTGCGAGTCAAGCAATTGACTTTGGACAAGCTAGCACGGGCTTCATCGGGATCTGGGGAGTGAGAAAACTTTGGCCTCGATCAACTTCGAAACTCTGCGGAATGACCAGCTCCCGGGCTAGCTCGGAAACAGTGGCTCGTAGCGCACAGTACTTGGGAAGAGGGTGATAATTTCGTAAAAAGGCTTTCTTCTGTTCGGTTCTGAAGTGTTCGTCGGGCCTCTGGCGGCAGAGGAACCTGGATAAAAGTTCGATTAGGGTGGATGTCATCAGTCCCGAACCGAGAGTACCTTACCTCGATGTTCAGTCAGTAACTCACTGATCACTGTGGTTGCTGAGCTTTTGGATCGTTACGCCACATTATTGACCCTTTATGCTTATATGCCTGTTGGGCAAGGACTACATCATCAATCGCACAATTTTTTCAATTTTACTGTGAGCCCTTGCGCTGGATCCAATCTTCTTTTGAATCTTTCCTCATTCCAAACGGACCGAAGGTTTTATCCTGGCCATGTCATGTGCGGCTTAAAAATTTCTAGAAAATTCGAGAGATTGATCATGCGATTTTTCCTATGATTAATTTTTTTTTCTTCGCTGCACTACAATGGGGATTGAAGACAATAGAATTTTATTTCATTATGATCAAAAGTTGGACAATGCGTCGGAGCTTTGCCCCAAAACTTGTGCAACTAATTCATTGCTGGTGAAGCCTTGCGTGTGCTATCTTCGTGTGACAGACAGTGTAGTAGTGACCCATCCCTCGTGCAATACCGCAGTGACGGTATACTATGCTCGAAGGATTTCCTGGTGGACACGGGCTCTGCCTGAGAGCTCAGGGCTCACTCGGCATGTCGCGTTGCCGCAGTGAAATGACGCTCGAAGCATAGAATGCAGATGGGGGATCGCAGCAGGTCGTCGCGTTGCGACGGTGTAGCAACGGTCGCCGTAGCGCAACTTCCGGACGTAAAAGCCTCCCTTCACCATCCCTCTCGGGCACTCAACCCTGCTACACTTTCAACCAATGGTGGCAGCCAATTTACCGCGAGCGACTCCCGCACGCGCTCGTCACGCGAACTTGCATTGCCGCAACCCTTTTCGCCTGCGCTCAACTTATACTACATGGGCACATATTTTCTTACATAGTATCTCCCCGCGGATCGTCTCACCGCTTATCTTCGCCAGGCAATTCGAATCCCACGAAAAACGATCGTACTTCGCGATTCACGAGAGAGAAGGAAAATATCCGTCCCAAATCTATTTTCGCTTGCTCCTCCGATAACTCCGAGGTTAAGAGGCGAAAACCTGTCTGCGAGCTTATCATGTATTCATGAAAAGGAATAAAGAACAGTCGAGGCATGAAAATGAATCTCGCGAACGGTGAAACATTGTCAATTCGCACCGTCGCAGTAAAAGTTTAACATCGTTGATGGATTTACCATCCGAGAACAACTGACTAATATCATTTATGGGACAACCTTTTAACAACGGAAAACGTGATTTTTAGTATTACAATTCACGATGTAATACTTTGGCTTGGAAGATAGAGATAAAGTGGGCCTATATTGGAGAATCGATCAACGAAGAAATACCGATAGTAAGGTCGATAGATAAAGGCGCACTGAGAGGGCCAGTTGCAAATGGCAGGAGTGCAGTTGGCCATACTCGTGGCATGGGCAGCCTGCATATAGTCCGGGGAAACCTCCTACCGATCGATATTGAGTGGCACGTTAGCATATTTCTCGCCGTTGGTTATCACCTGGCGAGGTTCAGTGACTCAACAAACTGTCACATCCGATAACATTGGTAGAGCGAATTGTTTTATCAAATGAATTCCAGTAATTGAATTTCTGGGTTTTTAATATTGATGACGAAAATACACAAAGGATTGCGTAGATCATGTTGGAGCAATGATAGCAGGCCTTTTAGCGCTAGATCAGCGATATACCCGTGGTAGGTAGCATGCAGCATTTGTGCCTCTCGAAAAAAAAAAAAATTAAAATTAACGCACGTCGTGACGACAGCCCGTTCAGTCTTATCGAGCCGAGTCCAATTACGCTAATTGACGCGCAAGTAGGCAAGTAGAGTTATCAGTGTTCAGGCATCTGAGTGCCCGTGTCGAAAAACGATTGCAGGTGGTAAAAGAGCCTCGAGTCCAGCGAGATATGCCAATCGTTCGTGGTCAACCGAATTCTATATCCGCTTGAAGGAAAGACGAATGGGTGCGTAAACCTGGAGGGTAAAAGAGCAGAATCGCGTGTCCTGGTATTCTTTTCAGCAGAGGCTCGCGCGTACACGCATGGAATGGCTTGGACGATAAACCGTGACGCATCAACTAAATGAAAAGACATACCATAGCGAGTTTCATTATCTCTTTTATCTGTCCTGACGTACCGTGCACGATTTAGGCTCTCATTAAGCGCTTATCGCAGGGAAAATAGCGTTGAAATTAGTACGAGATGGGCGAGATCAGGTATATACCGGAGTGTCTTTATTCCTCCACGTTGTATACATCACTCGACGATCTAACGAAACAAAGTACCAATGTTCTCATTAGACAAAGTATTATTTTTCAACAGTACGCCAAGACCGGAGAGGGAGAAGGCCGAGAATAAACTGGGTGCAGCAAAGAACGAGACTAAAACTGTTCCTCCAACAACGGCTACTCGAAGATTGTCTAACGACCGAACTTTCTAACGATGACGGTAGAGTAGATGCGGTGGAAGGTTTGAGAATAGAGACGATATGCGAGCTTCTTCTCGAACCCGTAGCGCTCGTAGCAAATGAGAGGTCCATGCTTAGAACACACGAGCTACCCGGAATAAGTGAAACGGTAATTGGCACTTCAAGTAGCCTTGGAATCGTCAATTCTCTCCGCAATCCGAGAAGACCTCAAGAGACTCGAGTTTCTCTTATGCCACCAGGCTCTACCGGATGAAATTATTTTTTAAATCCCCAGAAGAATTTTTCATCGGAAGAATTCTAAAAAACACCATTCTCGTCCATGAGGAAAAAAAAAAACAAAAATTTCATATTAAGACATCCTGAAAATTTGGTTCTGAAAATATTGTGTCCGGTAACCTGAACAAGGCCAAATTCGTAATAGCGTTAAATGCCATATCCGGCTCCGGTTTATCACCGCATGTAGGCTGGATCAAGCCGACAGGCCAAGCCTGATATGGGCCAGCTTCCAGCCTGTATAAAATTTTGCTAGCGTCGTACAAAAGTAACGATTTCTTCTGGCATCTGCAATGCTCCGAGTTTCGTATCACCCTCACCCAGTCGTAGCTTTTCTAAAATCGCATCAGCGACAGATAAAGTATATATAATTTTTTACTCTCGAAATTTATGTATCTCGGAAATGTATGCGTGACATAAGACGCCGCCTGAGGCGCTCGCCGGATGTGTCACCCGGTACTCCGGGACATTGCAGAATTGCCGGAGGTTTGCCGAGGTCGTTCCGAAGAGATGACACGTGCAGGAACGCAGCCTCTAAGTCACACGAGAACACGACGACGACAAGCATATTTCCCCGTACGCACGCGTGTTAACCAGAACTAGGTTTTACGGGGACGCGGGTTGCCTGCGGTCCGGGAAATTACGATACAAGAAAAAAGAATTCAGCGCTCGACGGTCTTGAGTTTCCCGAGTAAAGGACAGAGAAGTCGGCAGTACGACGAGGGCGCGGAGCGAACCGAAAGGATAACGCAGAATGAAAATTGCGGGAGCTTACGAGCTTGCGAAAGTTATTTATTGGTATCTGCGTTAGCAAGGATGACAAGGTGAACTTTTGACGAAGGCAACGGCGCAACGGAAAAGTTTCCTACAAAAGAAAAAAAAACATTTAAGAAGAATACCAAGGAAGAAAATGCCACGCAGTCTCGAAGACGAAGACGACGACGTGATATTGACCGGATATGTGAAAAGCATTCCGTATTATCGGAGACTTCAAAAACAGGCATGGGTATTAAAACAGAAGAGGCCATTTTAGACACAGCTCCAACGGAGAGGAATGAGGTGAAAACAACAGCTCCATTTCTCATTCAGAAGCAATCGAACCATAGAGATTATAGAAAATGCCGGAGAAGAACGAGTGCCAATGCAATAAACGTGATATTCGACGCCTGGATAAAGGATCCAGTCGAGGCTCAACATTATTGAGAGAAATAAGAATCTGTCTCCTTAACAGTTAATTTTCTTGCAAGCTCTGTTATTGGATTACGCTTGAGTTTCTTGTTTTTTTTTCCTCAGTTAGTTGGAAGAATATTCGCAATAAGGTGGACAAAGAGTGATGGTAGAAGCGAGAGGCGAACGTGGATTTTTCAGCATTGTTTCGTGAAATGAACGAGGAAGAAAAGATTCGCAAAAATGAAAACGCCCGCGTCGAAGGCGGTTTCTCCGAAACGCAGGAATATAATACACAATCAATTCATCCTAAACGATATAACCAAAGTTTGACCAACTCTCAGGCGCACTAAGATCGGTCAGCTTTGTAGCGCCCTCGAGGATCATGTCTCGACATTTCCCATTGTGCGATTCAGTATGCGAGTGAATTCAACGCAAGGCAACGGATGAGCGTCTGAAATAGAAATGGCACATGTTTCCTAAGCCCCACAGTCGTTTCAGTTACTCACTACGGATAATAATAATGCTAATTGAACGTTACGTAATGAAGCTTGCACAACTTCTGTCGCCTCTTGCGCTTCACTGAATCCACGGGGTCGATAGTTTTCCCGAGAGTTCAGATGCAACTTCGTCAACATAGGGATTGGCGTAGACTATCGAGTCACAAGTCGAGTACGACGAACGGAGTGGCCAGGCGACTCGAGAGTATGATCGTCCGAAAGTTATTTCCCACGGGCGCTATGATTCGATTCGATGGAGCGAGTTACGGCTTCTCGGACACTTTTTCACCCCGTTCTCCTCGTCGAATCCTTCTTCTTTCACTCTTTCGTCGTCTATTTTTACTCGGAAGACCGAGGAAGAAAAACGCTGGCTGTATAACCCTCACGAGATCGGCCTCGTTATACTCTCTCAAGGATTCGGACAACGGGACTCGAATGTAAGAAGTCCGATCAACCTCGGCGACGGCTGTTGTAGATGAAACGTAAGAGGCAAAAAAAAGACTCCGAGGGTGAACGCAGCGGCGTGGGCGAGGAACGAGTAAAGGATAAAAGAACTTTGCCACCCTGTGCTCTTATTCCACTTATCGGCGGTACTTCGGTTGTCGAAAACTCGTATTGGACGTGTCCCTTTCTTGAAGCGTGGGAAGAGGCCAAACCAATGCCAAAGGGAATGAAAGTAATTAATGAAGTTCGGTCAAGGGTTCGACGAAGTGGACAGCGGGGGAATGAACGCCGGAATTCGAGAGAGAGTGCAAGTTTCTGGGATTGACGACCACGACATTTCGGATATATTACTGATTGTATTTTCGATGATTCGAGAATTACCGAACAATTCTTTGCTAGTAACCAAAGCCGGAATTTGTTATCGGTTTGATGTCTATCTGTCCTTTATAAGGTGATACTTTCATCATTACATCGAGAAAATGAAAAAGTTGGTCTTTAGGATCTTTGCGATATTCGAACAAGTAACACTGGCTCTTAAAATGAAAAGTTCAGCACTATCTGGAAAATGATTACCGGCGTGAGAAACAGGAGTTAACGACGTCCTGCAGATTTGAACTGTAATCGAGTCCGGAGCTCGAGAATCGGGTCTCGTCTCGATGCAAATAGTCGGATTGATTGATCGGCTAGTTCATCAACTCCGGGGTGTGTCCACAGTCGCCCCTCCGAGCCTCCGGTAGCGTTAACGAATATCGAGACTAGAAGAAAATGATTTTCCCCTTTTCGCTCTGTGATAAAATCTAGCTTAGAAATTAAAGGGGTATGAAAAATCCGAGGTAAATTCCAATATACAGGCAACAGAAAAGATATATCATGATACCAAGGTATATTTTTGTTCACACGCATATTCGACCTTAACGCGATGAAGTCTAGTTCGTCAAAGGCTCGAGCTACGAATTGCAACCCCCGTGGATACCATTTCAATGATTAAAGCCCATCAAGCTCTATTTTTTTTTTTTTTTTCGTTTTATCTTCCCTTTCTCCATGACTCGACGAGCCCTCAAGCGGAATCAAGAATGAATAGAGGTAACGAGATTTTTCTTGAGCTTTTTCGACTCCTTCGGCTTCGGGGATGAGCCAATCTGGATTAATTTGAACCGGCGGAGACGAACAAGTATCAGCTAGACATAACTTCAGCGTAGAAATAGCGATCGTTTCTTTGCGATATTCCAGCGATGCTGGGAAAAGCTGTTTCATTGTTTCATCTTCGCAAAGGGACGGCCTTTGCGTGCATATCCTATCGCTGAAATTCATTCGTTCGCGGAACACAGCCGACCGTCGGGCTGAGGGCGACAAAAATGAATTTCTCGCTTGAGATTCCCGACGAGTTTGAGCCCCGACGAGGCCCGACGATGACGAGTGCGGAGCGCGACCCGGCTTTCCGGAAAGCTTTGCAGAGAAATCGGCCAGGCGGAATATCGGGCGATCCCTCCCATTGCTCGTTCCTACGCCAATTCTGAGCCCGGTTAAACGCGCAGCGAAGGTTGAGTCGCGACCATCGAAGAAGCATTTGAATTTCTCTCCGTCCACGGCGTTAAATCGTTTTCGTGATATTTCAACCATTTTTCGCTGTTCAGGGCGTTCCAGCACCGTGGAAAAAAACGCGAAAATTGTATGAAATAGCTCGAAAATTCGGCCGAGCTCGGGGAAGGCGACGGGTACAATCGCGCTCGCGTGCATGACGAATTTTTCTTGTTTTCGAAGTACAACAATAGACCTTTTTCGCATACACATTCAGAAAAAATTTCCGACGACGGAAATTGACGAATTTTAGAGCAAGTACGAACTCGCTCTCTGGTGGCAGCGACCACCAACGTACTATGGCTACCTGATGAATGGTGGACGTACACATGCAACATGGAATGGTAGACTTATAATTGGGTACGTAATTAAAACCGCCATAGAACAACAACGGTCTCGAATAACTGTGGAACGAGAATCCATCAGTAGCACCGCAAAGAGTCAACATTTCGTTATTGTATCATCGGGTGATCGTTCAATAACCAAAACAACAATACATTTTTTATGATTACGGAGCGACTTAACGACAAGGTTTATTAAATTTATCAAGAGGATTAACGATATTTCTCTGTCTATATAAAATTGAAAGCACTGTATTTTATCAAAAATTGTAAATAGTTTTTATTATTTTAAAAATTTGATATATGGAATTGGTGTCTTAGTAAACCTATTTTTTTTTTTTAGAAGCTTACTTCGCTTTGGTTCTGGTTCGAATGACAAAAAACGAATCTTCGCATTAGGCTTTAATAGATCTATTTAAAGAAAGCTTAGCATGGCTTACCGGCTCAATACGTCATTCTACGATTTTTTTTCGATCGTATAATGGACTGGCGGGGGTTGAAGCATCCGTTATAGTTGTCTATAACACACACACACACACCCAGACCGGTTTTGGCTGAAGGAGGATTCAGACAAAATTTATCTGCGGTCGTGAAACTCCGTTCCCGCTTCAATCCCGACGGAAGCTCGAAAGCTCGTCTGGAGAATATCCGCGGGACGTGACTGGAGGTTGCAGGATGAACCGACACTCGAATACTCCGAGCGCGTCCCTTGTCGTTGTATCGTTGTACACGAAAGAGAGCCCAATCGATCAATTTAATAGGCGGATTGCGCGGTTGCTACTGGTATGAGAGCGCCGAGCAGACGAAATTGGGTAATTTGCGATGTATGGGATATGCTTTGCCATTCCGCAACCGAGACCATCGCTTCCTCTTTACTGAATTACGGCGTTAATCAAAATGGCGCCATTAAGACTTGATGTGTTCATCGCTCGAATAAATTTCAAAACAGTGTTTACTTCCACAGATACAATACGATTTTCCGGCTGTAGAACGTTTCTTAATATCATGACAAAATAAGGTAAATTGATCTCCATTTGCGAGCACGATAACGTGCTTGTTGCTAGATCTGATAACGTACTTTGTTTTTTACACCATTTCGTTAATATTCAAGAAATCCTATTGATTGAAAACGCCAGCAAATTCTATGTTTCAACCAAGAGAACTGTTGTTACACCTATTATAATTAACCTGATAAGCGCAAAGTACTTATTTTCACAAGAAATAATTGAAAATATTTTTTTATTTGCCAAGTTTGAAATTAAATTTGGATAAAAATAAGGATAAAACAGGTAAAATCATGTGCATCAATCAAAAGTTGTTCCGTGAGCGTGGTAGCGCCTCCACTTCCGACCACGTACTGCCACTTTCAAGTTCGTCCAGGCACTATTATCGATTCAACAGAAGATACGATCGGCGGGGCACGATTATTGGCTCTATCTGCCCCCCCTCCCCTTTACTCCAACAGCAAACACACATAGTAACACCTGTTGCCTCTCGCGTATTATTCTCTCGTCTATCTAGACGCAGAAAATAGGTATAGAGAGAGAAAGCATACGACGTCTCGGAAACTCTCTACCCGACAAACCCTCCAGCTCGTGAACGTTTTGGCAGGAAACAGTTTGCCTGCCGGTCGTCGACTTAAATGAGAAATGGCTTTATATGCGAATAAGAGACACGGTATGTTATTTCGCGTGATCGCGTGAGATAGAACTTAACGACTTAACTTTGATGGGGATCGATTTCCTCGGCTGAATGCATATATTATTGAATGCACGTGGCACCATATGTATTATGAATTCGGCATTAGAACTAATCATCGGCGTGATTGTAAGTTCGTAGAACAACAATCAATCGGAAAAAATATTCAATTTGTTGTAGAAACAGATAAAAACGACCACTCGATTTGTGTTGGGGTGAAGTCGTTTAGTAGTAGTAGGTACAGTTTGGGGTTTGTGTACGCGTAGATTTGTCGTATCGTAATTAAAAAATATAAGATAAAAACAAAACACTCATTTTTGTAACTGTGTTCATGGAAACATTTTTTCGAATACGTTTGGTAATAATATACACAAAATATCCACGCATATGATGGTGATGATCAAATTACCATGCTACGGCTTTGCTAAATGGACGACAGAAAAGTAGAAAAATCACGATATAAATTGGCAATATTCAAAAGCGTATTTCTTCATTCAACAAATTTCCCGTCGAATCAGTACAGCGGTTGTAAGTGAACATTAATGGCCAAGTTTCCTCGATAACGGGTCTCGAAAGGTGTACATTTTCTCCTACGAATTCTGCCACATATTCGCTGTGAATCGCATTGCTCATTCGTCGAGAGCATTTGTGTCTCCGATCTACCCGGAGAACCTTTTTTTCGAGTTTGAACTCAAATGGCGAAAAAAAATGCCCTCGGTTTATTTTTTCTTAATGTGGCAACTGTTTCCGTTTGTTAATTGTGTTCGAACTCGGCGAATGAAATTTGAGGTTAACCATCGCATCGGTTGCTCGTACGCTTCGGCCCGGTTGTGGTACAGCACCGCGATAGCATGTGGCTAAATTAGTCCGATAATCGAGTCCACGAGAAATTAAGCAGGAGATCCGCGATCGTGGTAATTACCGGATTCGCCTCCGCCCCCCAGCCGAGCGAGGGTAAATTGCGCACGTCGTCCACAGTTAGATCACGGAGTAGTTAGCTAACAGAACCGACAGACCTGTACCGCTCGTTGCCCTTTTCTTCTCGACTCAGTATCACAAAGTTTTATCCTGGCGCCCCATTCTTCCCAATTCCATCGTATTCTTTTTTCCTTCCCTCTCATTCTCGATGCTATTTCGTGGAACGTCGGAAAGCCACTCGAAACCTACTTTTCAGGAATTTTCCTCTTATTTCGCAAATGGTTGAAATTACGAACGTACCCCGGTGCCTTTGAGTCCATACCACCTTCGGATTCTCCGTGCCTAGAGGCGATCGATACAATTACGTCCCATTTGAAAATCCGTATTCCGAAAACGTGACGCGGCAAACTAAGCCTTTGTTATTTCACTGGTTAAAGCCCGAGGGTTATTGGAAACAACTCGAAGGAATCTATTCAATTGCTCTTCCGTTCAGAATGTTTGTTATAATATTTTTACTTCCTTATTCTCATTACTATTTTTAATAATAATAAAATTTGTCGACGCTGCAGTGAAATGCGTTTCGAGCGGAGAAAAGATCAGGTTCGGCGATAAGCACGCTTCCCGTCGTGCACGCTCGGCGCTCGTTTAAAACTGAAATTGCGCATCACAGCGAGAATATAAATTCTTCTAGTACGTACTTCAATCATCGTCGAGGCGGCTTGCACCTGGGCTAATAACATTTGAGATATGGCAAAAGCTTTGTAAAGATGAGGAAGATTTTACTCGACGACTATTCGCCAGACAGTTCCGCTTGGGATCGTGCGGAGGGTTTTAGTGAAAACGGCTTCGTGCAGATTGAGATAATTAGTCAAATCAACCGCGAACCACTTGTACCCAGGAACACCAACCACAGGACCAACACACCGTTCAAGAGAAAAGTTACAAGCGCGAAGCTTGCGCAGTAACAACGAAGTTTAGTGCAACCGCGGCGGTATCAAATATTTACCGACCCACTTGCTCGAAACGAATTAATGTCGTTGTTTGTACTACACCGAAGTAGTTCCAAAGTTATTATTTTCGCCGGTCAACGTTTCAAGAAAGGGCAAGAGTGATGGAATGTTTGCACATGAAGAAGTCGGTAAAACGTTTTCAACTACGAATTCAATCGATTTTACTTTGGGAACTAATGTGTGAAAAATCGCAACTTGTATTGTTGTTGTTGTTGATTACTTTCTTGCTACATTAATACTACAATCTTTCGAGCGATAATTTATCTGTCTTAGCAGTAATCCGTCGGATAATTTGTACGAAAAAGTTATTTTAGTATCTTCAGAGTTGCGAAAACTGATTCGCAAAAAGAGGAAATAGATTCTTCTATAGAAAATAGATATTATGTTTGTTCGTATTGTAATTCATTTCCCAATATTGCCATTGACGCGCCCGTTTTTTCATTACTCGATAGATCCACCTGCCGGCTCTCCTTGAACGCGTTATTCTTACAATCTATTTAACCGGCGTTCGTGAAGCAATATTAATGAAAAAAAATCGAGTAACTCGAAGTTCAGCGAGTGAAAAACTTCGTTATTGGATACGACAACAGACAGAGAGAGAGGGGTAGAACTCAGTGGGATGTTTCGAGATAAAGAGATTTGTCTCGCGTGCGGTCGGGATGTATGTATATACTACCTTGGTATACGGTCGTAGCTGTCCCAGCTCGTGAGACAATTGTAACTGCTGTATCTACTCGAGGTCGCCATCGCTACCATTCCAACGTCGATCACGTTCAGATCTCTTGGAAGGTAAGTAATCCCGTCGAGTCGGCTGCCGTTGGTGCCTCGCTACGTATCGATCATTATTATTTATTCAAAGGACATCGACTTTCCGAGAGAGACTTCACTTCATCCCCCCATCCTTCCCCTCGTTTGGCGCTCTGTGGCACGAGCCAACCGAGATTCAAAGTGTTTCTTATTATGACCTTGTACAATAGAATATCATCAAGTCGCACATCGAAACTGAACCGATAATTTGCACACCGATTTTTTAAAAATTTTATTATTCAGAGCGATTTTTTTTAACCAAAGAACATCTCAATTTCACACGAGTCGATGAGTTATGGTTAATTATCCGCAATTACACGATTGATCAAAGACATTAGCGAACGAATCACTAGTAAAAAATACAACCCGAAGCTCGTGGAGACATTCTTCTTCGAACTAAGTCACACTATAGATTTACCTTATTGGACCACGACACTATTTCTTCATTGGACCTTTCTTTGCGAATCGCGCGTGTTATTTTCTTAAGCTCTACAGCTCTAAAGCTCTTGTTCCTTTTCGTTCCCGCATCGCGTCGAAATTCATTGTAACGTTTTTAGATTAATTTTAGTTACAGTATCCTACGTTTTTGGACCCGCCAACCAGCGTTCAATTGTAATATAAATGTACTTCCACAAAGATATGAATTTTTTTTGTTTCCCCTTTGTCGTGTTTGTGTTCCCCCGCACCGACAACAATCCTAATTATTCGCCACGATTTTTCCTTTCCTCTGTAGTTTTAGGGAAAAAATATATTTATGTATGTATATAGTATGTATATATATCATCGAAAAATGCGTCTATGTATGTTTTTAACTTTCACACTTTTGTTACACACCGAAACTTTGGAAATCATGTATTTTCTAGTCTGCTCAACTATTATCTTTTAACTCTCATCTAAGTACACTGTTATTTAATCGTCACGGGTACACGTCTGATCGTACACTGGTCTTACTACTTCGCTACCTGTTGGCGCGCTGTCGATCATTTCCACGCGAAAACTTAAAATTGTAATTTTTTTTTTGTTACCACTGTTATCACATTTTTTTAAGTTACTCAGGCGAATTGACAGTAATTTAAGAGATTTATTTGTTGTGTTTTATCTCGTACATCTCGAGTCTCAACGATTTAGAGGACATTAATTCAATTAATTATTTTCTTAATTTGATTTTTTTTTACAATACAAAATTGAAATTACTGTAACTACTTGGTACGGAGGCACCGGCACTTTCTTTTCAGGAATCGCATTTCCGTACGTTCTTCTTCGTTACCGGCGAGTATGAAAGCCGCGAGATTTTGACGCGGCCCGATGTAAGTAGTAAAGCTCGCGATGAGCAGCCTCGCCGTCCACGCTTGTGCCGCGCGCTTTCATTTGCGCGCCGTGAAACGATGGGAGAGGTGGCTCTAGAGTTTTCACCGCAACTTCCCTCACAGCGCCGACTAGCGGCTGTGGGATGCGTCGTTGTGACGCCGCGCAGTAAAGCTCCGCGCAAGCTCGCTCCGCGTAAACCCCACCGATTGCACGCGCGGGGGGTAGAGACACACGGGACGAATAAACATTGCAGACAGAATGAAAAATCATAAATTTCGACCTTCCTCTTGCAAGCTCCTCATCCTCATGGCTATGGCCCGACCTCCGACGCCTTTTACTTTTGCACTATGTACGTGTTTCGTACCAGAAAAATCGACGAAAAATTACGAGTGTAAGTGATTGCATAGCATAACGCTCCGAAACCCGGCCGGTTTTCTTTCAAATCCGTTTGCCAAACGACGTGAGATTATAGAAATGGATATCAGAAAATATAACGCTGAAAATTAAAGATTGGTAATATTCTCCCTGTTGATTATTCCATTCTCGCGGCATCTAATGTCATTCCTACCCTCTCCCTACCGTCCACCTACACGACTCAGCGAATCTTATTGGGTTCCTTTTTCCGTTGGCCATTTTTCTGGCCTACGGGGTCAGGGGGTGGAGCATAAGCGGAAAGAGTTGAAAGATCAGAAATCCTCCGGAGAGCATCGTCCTCTCATTCTTCGCGAGGATTTCCTGAAACTTTACGGCTCCTCGCGCAATTTCCGTCGCACCAATTAAACGAGCGCAATTTATTCTCTCGTGAATTTGTCCCTCTATTGTTTGTGTATGTACTAATACTGTCTGTATTGTGCAAGATATACAATTGCAAATGTATACATTAAGCCGACGTTAAATATCGTGACCTTAATTTGGTAACCCGAGGCGCGGATAGAGCGAAAATAATTATCTCCGCGCGGGGGGGAGATAAAGCGCCCCCTTCGCACCCCTCTCTTCCGAACGTCACCGAAATTGGATCCGTATTTACGGGGAGGCTAGTGTACACTATTGGTTGCTCTCGTTTGGCTTAGTTGCATACAAATTCACCGATAATACAGCTCACTTAATTGGTGTTTCCTTGAAACGTTAATCATCAGAATCGTCGATGTCTTGTGCATTCGATTTTCCTTCGATTGCAATCCGTTAGCCGACTCTATAATTCAGTTGGCTTTCCCCCCTGGCAAAACAATGTGTTTCTCTCGAGTAGAACAAGATGTTTGGCGGTCGCCACGACCGCTAAACTTGTGAGTGAGTCAATTGTTGAGGAGCCGTGTTGAAAGCTACCACCTGATTCGCAAGCAGAGCCACAGGGATGTGACCGGCGGATAAACAGTGGAAAGGACGATTTTCCGAAAAGCCGCGACTGTCTGATTCTGCCGCGTTGTAGCGGATTCCAGTTCTCCTGAATTTCAGGCACTAACTAGAGGCGAACGTTTCTGTTTGCGTAGGACATTCAGCGACAATGTACGGTATAACTCAAATTCACTTTATTCGATGTATATATGGATCTCGTTAGGTCGAAACGTCAGGGATTACGTTCGTGTACACACGGTAAGGAATAATGTGTATAAATTCGGGACACGTAGCGATGAACGAGCACCTGTGTAAAGCATGGCAAAGCGAGGAGAAATTGGAATGTTGAATAAAATTTCATATCCCTCCGAAACGATTTGATTGAATGTTGGGCACGCGCGAAAGAAAAAAACGTTAGATTAAAGGATGATAGAAAACCATCAGTTTCACTTTCGGTGTTAGCTTGAACTATGAGATTTCGACGTTTGAGTCTGATATTGAACGATGATCGTAACATTGATAGGCTGGACGTTTCATAGAAAATGCATGAGAAGTATTCCGTCGACTGCGTCGAGGGCGTTTTTTTTTTCTCCGCATTCCTATTCAAGCCATGCGTCCTAGTGGAAAAGAATCAAAGACCGGGTCGGTCATAAACTTCGAACCGTAACTTGCGAACGAGCCGTGGTCGTGCTTGAACAATCAATCGTGGCGCGGAATCAACGAGAAACCCCGAGCACGGCCCGTCCGAGAGGGAAGTCCGAGGTTCAAGTAAGGTCACGTGCGCTCGTCAATTCGCTTTCCGTCGTTGGATATAGAGAATCGATATTTCATCATCAAAATGTGGTGGAACCGCGTCCAGGTTGCTACGAGAATGTATATAGTTGCCGCTTCGGGGGCGAGGGGAAGAAAAAAACTCTATCACCGGCGCTTCAATGGGACGAGGATGCTTAGAATCGGCCCATTTCAATCTCGAAATTGGCCCTTGAACCTCGTATCTCATCCGATTGCTTTTCAAAAAATGTTTCAACTTCGGTGTTTCGAAGAAAATTCGAAAAAACCAATTGACGAACGCGACTCGGCGCGGTCAAATTATACGCGTACAAACGAGAGAATCTTTGAAGCGCAATAATTTGTTCGTAGTACCCTGTCGAAGTAATGTGTGTATGAAATAGATCAATCCGCGCCGACATGTTCGTAGATTTTTTTTCCTTTTTCAATGGAGGGCGAAACGAAAATATTCGATAAATTAATTCTATCACGTACGCATTGGAGGCGTCCTAAATTTCAATTTAATTATCGTATAATTTTCTTTCTCGTACGAGATAACGCGCAGCGAAGTAATATCCCGCGATAGATATCCCCCTCGTAACAATCCGTAGATGGACGAGTGATATTACCTATATGCCGTGTTAGAGCTCTCGATTATCTAGCGAAGCGACATCCCATGACTCAAGAGGATTCAAGCCTCGGAAGCCGAGATTAATTTATCCCGTTGAGCTAAGAAGCTTTTCCTCGTGTTCGCCTCTCCCTCCCTCAGCGCTAATACTTCATCGCTCTCTTCAGATTCATTTATCGAAAATATCGAGAGGAGTGAATCTATTCGAATACTCGACGTTTCGTAGAGTAAACTCCGAAAGTAAAACTATCGACAAACGTCCTTCACCATAAAGAAACAAATATTAATCGTTTTATATTCTCATCGAAGTATATTCGGCGTTGCGGGATAATTTGCGTTTGACAATTTGTCAGGACATTCCAAGCTTCCGCCCATCGTTCTCGAGTAGTTATTGCCACTCGAAGTTCTGAACTCGCGCATCACTCGAAGACCAAGATCTAGAAGTTTGGTATTTGGAAATACCCGCCAGCCTGGCCTGGATGTCCAAGATGAAGCTTCACAATAGGAGCTGGGCTAACGGAATACTCGATAATGCGCGATGTAAAATGACAATAGAGTGAGCTTAGCCGTCTCGAAATAGTCCTTCTTGCGGGATATCCACCGAGATAATTGGCAGTTAATCAGGATGCATCGAACGGCGGAAGCGAGACGGCGAGACAGCATAGACGTATATACGTATACACGAATGCATATACAACGCTAGCTGAACAACGATATACCGTCGTCGTCTAAACTCCACTACCGTCTCTATTCATTCCCATCATCGTCTTTCCTATATCTTACCCTCGAAACTCGAAGCTCTAAGATATCCCGACAAGTGGGCGAAGGCTAAGTGCCACTATCCATCAAGAGATTTCCGACGGTTCGCAGTGGATCCTTCCACTCGACGACCGTATTGCGAAGCGTCCCTGTTTCGCTAAAGAGAAAATATTTGCGCTGGATTCGCGATGAGTGTCCGCGAGTGATAGCTGTTTCCGCACGAAAAGAAAAAGAAAAAAAAAGGCTGTTGCATGAAAAGTGCAGGTATTTTTTGGTCCATATCGCTCGGTAAACTTTGTCATTGTCGCGGGAAAATGTTACGTTTGATTTACAATCTCCGCGGCTAGAATCGATATGAATCTTTCATGAGGTTTTGTTGAGAATGCACGATCGCTAATGGACGCATACCATGATATTTTATTAGAATGCAAAATGGCATTTCACATGGTAATTTGGGAGCAGATGGGAACACGAGGAATGATGGGACAGAGGCGTTTATCTTAAATGGATCGATAAAAAGCAACGCCGTTCTTCAGGATTACGCTATCTATGCAGCACAAAGTTACGAAAAAAACCGTGTTCAGCGTCGTTCTACATAAACAGAAGTTATCGTCGGACGTAAAAAATAAGTGTGATAAATGGCACTTGGCTTTTTGATGCGTCACATCCAAAAAGCTTTCAAAACATGTTCTAGCTCAATGTTTGCAATGTTTGCTCGTAACGATTGCAGTCAAAACATGAATATTTCCGGCCTATTGGAACAATTCGGAACTCAAAAAAAAGAACTTATCGCCTCTTTCACAAGAGCTCTTGAGTAGATGTCCACGAAACGATAGTTTTTCCGTAAAAGAAGGGAAATGATAATCCTACTCTGTCAGCGGTTTGGGGCGTACGAATGCGGCGTACAGCATAGAGCCTTTCCCTTTTCCGAGTGCATGATGCGAACCTTCAATGTGCTCAGTCTCTAAGCGGCAAAAGTTGAAAGCTCCACCGGCTCCACTGACTTGTAACCCTCTCGTTGTACGGATTGTGTAGAAAGATTCCGTCGTTACTTCGTCAGCTGCGAAATTGCAACGCTCCGTTTATCTGAAAGTTTATAACCGTTCACCCGGAAGTTTCTGCGGACGTTTTTGCGAAAGAGTAACGAACAAGCTCTCGAGAAGCTCAAACCAATTTAAGCGCCCCTTCCGTCGTTGCTTTCTTCGAAAAGAAAATATCCGGTGGTTTTCAAAAATTCCTAGTCTTCTGGTAGATATAATTCTGAAGTTTTTCATTGTACATCTCATCACGAGTAATGGCAATGTTGACGGTGGAGTTTGTATCAGAGGTGTCCGGAAGTTATATGACTAACGGGACGTCGGTACCAGGGCGACCTTTGAAAAAACGAAAGCAATTCCGGTGTTCGAGTCGTTAACGTTAGAAAAACGTTGAAGCTCCAAGAGATCGGTCTTTTTTTCGTTTTCACTGGACGAAGGAGCCCGACGGAGAGAAGATTCTAGCGTGACAACGAGCAGAATCGAAAGCGAATGAGTGTTCCGAAAACGCCTTACGCCCTTTAACCTCGACATCGCGCAATGACGTCGTAATCGTTCGCTGTGTTGCTCGGGCCGCTCAAAGGGAAGCGATTACGAGCTAAAAGGGCGAAAAGTGCTTTGACCCTTTAATATGACGTCTCGATCGATATCGCCATACGTCCACCTACGCGAGTCTGGATTGTCACATCGCAGCGATATAAGATACTTCGTGCCATGCGAAAAAAAGTAACGATTTTTCGACCCTGTGCATAGCTGCATCCATCGATATTTCCAATTATGCATCACGAGCTCTGCACAATCGATGCTCGCGACAATAAAGAGAAATGAAAAAAAAAAAAAAAAACGCGTGAGATGTAGCTCGTTCGCTCTCACCTGTGAACGAGGTCGTAAATGATTTACGAGAATGAAAAATATTGAAAACCGTTAACGGTATCCGCGACAGATTTTTCCGTATTTCTCGACGTTTCCGCGAAGAAATAAGGGAGAAATCGTGCGATGCAACTAAACTTGTATACACGTCGAAACGAGATGGAGATATAGATGCGATTAAATCGTAATATCGTTGAGAGTCCACTTCCAGGCCATTAGGTTGGGTACAGCCTAGCGTGGAGAACCGAATGATGGTAGGGGGAATGTTGTAGACGGGTGGAATAGTACTACTACGATGTGGCTTTCTCATTCGTCTTTTTGTCGCAAAGCAAATCTAAAAGGCGCTTTAGCGCGCGCGCCGAGCGGGTGGATAGTATCGAGGCAGGAGGTGGTAGCGAGGTGATGGTGAGTTCGAGCTCACCTCTACCGGCGGCAGCACATTACGACCTGCTGTGCTAGGGGTTTGTTCCACCAGCTCGCGCCCTCTGTGAATGTTCGCGAGCTCGATATTTTGTCACCGGCTCAACCTTCTTTGTGTTGACCCGCGCGATTATCTGCTCGATAAAGCGAGGGAGATAGATCGACGCGAGGCCGACTGCGAGAGAAAAAATGAATAATCTTCACCACCTAAACTCAATTCAAGTGACAAAATCTTAATTGACTTTGAGGCTCGTGCGAAAACTTGGGCGAGATAATAAACGTTCGACAAAGTATAAACGAGAGAATGCAAGACGCACGAACGTTTGGCGCGGATCGTCGTTCGGATAAACGAAAGGCTTTGCGGAGAGCGAAACCATTTAATTTCGTGAGATTTAGCAAAGGAGGAGCTTATCAGATGTATTTGCAGTTGTGCACTGTAGTTTGAACGCGATTTTGCAATGTTGCTGTTGAATTACTTCGAAGATTCGCGAAACGTAAAACAACCAAGACGTCGGGCTCTTCGATGCTTAGTGTGGACTTCATCGTTTCTCGCTTTGAAGAAAGTCTGAATCCGTTCGAAACAACATTCTGTTTTATTCGATTAAAGTCGCGCAAAAATGCAAGTAGAATTTCTCTTACAAAACGTACCCAAAACCAAACTATGTAAGCCTCAAAAGTTGACATTTTTACATTGATTGCAGAGTGATCGATACGCCAAGAGGTAAAGGACTCGCTCCTCACATATCATGCCAATCTAATAAATCGTATAAAAATTCGAACTTTCGAAACGAACTCTATTATTTGTTTGACAAATTTTGTTAGGAATAATAAACGATGCGGTTCCGTCAGCCGCACGTCTTTCGTGAATAATTGCCGGAATAAATTTCGTTGGGTTCGTCGAGCACCCGTAGGTGTTTGTCATCGATCGATTCGCTTGGGATGTCACGGATAAATAATGAATAAGTCATAATACAGGCGAGGCCTACGTGACACTCGACGTGTCCGGTAACACGTGCATCTAGCTCCGAAACTCAGACTTCCCGTGTGTTCAGACTGTAAAGTTCGAAGGGTGGAAACGTGTCCGGTTCTTAAAGGTTCATGTATACGTGGAATAGTTCATTACCAATTGCTGTGTGCTTCGCCGGAACTAAATGAAATTTGAAGGAATAATAATGAGAAAATTAAAGTTAATAATTACAAGTTGGGCTTCTCTCGCTATACGAATAATGGTGAAATGGGTCAAACTTTTGAGCTCCAACGTTCACAGCAAACTGTTGTGTTGAATCCAACATCGAATTTGTAACAAGCAATTTTATTATCAACTCAAACATCGTACGTGATGTTTCACATCGCCTAACGTGAATAATCCGTGATGTTAACATTGCAGTACTACTGCAGCAGCTGGCACTATGATTACTCAGGATCTCGACGTTGTCTCTATGCTACGATCTGATCATTATTTCATCGGGATAACACGAGCTCGCCTTAACTACCTGTCGTAAAATCTTGACACGTCTTCCAACGAATTGCCATTTCTTTTGCAAACTACAGTACCAGCTGGTACTTGACTCACTTTTTTGGAACGGATCTCGCCCGTTTTCTTAACATTATAAATATCTTACGTGCATTTAATTTATTTATTGTTGTACCAAGGCCGTCGATCTTTTTATTTATTTTGTATCTTATGATCAAATATAGAAACTTTTATTTTCATTTTAGTCACGAAACATCCATTCGAAGATTCGATATTGGTTGCTTCACGTATAAATATGCATTATTAGCATTCAGTTCATTCTCACGGAATTATATTTCAATATTTCAATCACAAGAAAAAAAAAAAGAAAAAAATAATTTATGATTTTCCATTCACTTTTATTTTCGTAACACTATCTCACGATCATAATGTTCTCTAAAGCATTAAGATGTTCAATGGAGTTAGTTGAAGTTACATCTAAACGAAATTAGCGCAAGTTTCAAGGAAACTGCGCGAGTAATACAAAACCCTACGGAGTGTTTGGCTATTCTACCGAACTACTGTAATTCTCATCGTTCCGGTGCACTTGAGACTCGATGAGCATGAGCTTCTGTTGCTGGGTAACGAGAAAAAGCAATCTCCTGAAGCTTCCTCTCTCGAACGGTGTCACCGAGATAGATAGAAGACGAAAGACAACCAAGTTGCCGTTGTCACGTGACTTAGAGGTTAGACCAACCAAACGAGATAGCGTTAGGGAAGCTTCGCATCCGGGCGGAAGCTCGAGCCAACGCCGACTCCTCCTCTTTCGTGCAGAGCAGCACTATGTCGGCAACTTGATTCCACTACTCAAGAGTCAAGGGTCTCACCTCGTTATCCTGAAGAAGTCACTCCACACACGGAGCGCGAGAGGGAAAGAGGAGAGAAGAAGTACAGAAGGGTACGGACTCATTCGAGCTTGCGAAACATTCATTTATCCCTTCGTCTTAACGAACCGTGCATCCATATTTCGTAAACTCGCCTTGTTCGCATCACTTGGCGCGAAGAATAAGAAAGCAAGGAATAAAGAAAGAACGGAGTGCCCAGTAGTTAGACGTTGAGAGAGAAGGAGACGAAAGTGGGGAAAAAGTGCTTTCCAGTCTGCCACTTCTCGACCCCTGACCCTTTCGCGTTGCGAACTTTGCACCTAAGCCCGGATACAATCTTGACCCCCTCTCGTTCTTTTTTCTGTTCCTTTTTACTCTGCTCTCGCGGCATTACTTTCCTTCGCTCGTGTCCGAGGTGTTTTCACCCCATCAACCGAGATTCACCTTGCGAAGCTTGAAAGTCCGCTTCGCTATTAGAATTTTAATGTCTGCGCTGAAAGGAGAATGACTATTTTGCTTTGGCCGACGAAACGAGTTGTTCTTTGACGGTAATCGAAATGAAAATCCCGAAACCTGTGGTCGAGTCCCATCGTGATAAACCTACCTGCCCATCGTTGAATGCTACAATGACCGATAATGAACGAGTCGTTGAGCCTTCTGTCCTTGAATTAATCTCAACTCACCTCGGTATTTGGAATGCGATCTCGTCGAGGGAGTCACTGGGCTGCAATGGTGCGCGTTCAAAGAGTTTGCTCGGTCCTCGATGAACTTTGTTGCAACACTGCATTGATCCAGCGGTAGGCTGGGGTTGGTCCCCCGCGCAATTGGTCCCTCTCTGGCCCTGTCCTGTTCCGCGTCTCTCTTTCTTCTTCCGAGCTTCCTCCGCCTGGCGGCGCAGGTTGTGCAGACGAAAGAAGAACACCGACATCTCTGTGTAATTCCGAAGGAGCAGGAGGGGATTCGATTACTTTGCCGAAGCGATTAACGTAACACAACATGACTACCAAGAAAAACGACTTAGCAAAAAGTGGACGACCATCGTTTTATACCCGGTCTGAGAAGCGAAAAAGACAGTAACAGCTGCATAGACGCTAGTAGCAAATGGATAGCTTGCTTAATCCTCGATTCAAAGATACGGAGAGCACGTGGTGTCCCATCGAAGGACCTGAGAGGTAAACAACTCGGTATACGACAACCTCTATTGACACAACTTTTTCGCCGGAGTTGTCCGTCGAGAAATCATGCTATTCGCGTCTTTAAATTAGCGAAGATAGAAAAACCAAGCATGATGCAGGATCAATGATAAGTAAAAAAAAAAGCCATCACAAACATACAAGTTTTTGATAGTGGGCTACAAAATTTCAAGCGACTTGCGAACAACACGTTGTCCTTTGTCGAGAAAGGTGTGAACACTACAGAACAAAGCTTCTGAATGGTTAATTGTGTTAAACAGTGACATACGATACAGTTGGCACGAGAAACTCGATGCAAGAGCAATCAGGTAGGTCGAACGTGCGGTTTGGTAAATGCTTACAACCCGAGGGCGAAGCCTCTACTACGAGGTAGTTCCGGAGCATGCGGTATATATCCTATTTCAATTCGGAACCAAAGGTCTCAAGTTTCTCCCCAGAGGCCATTTACCTACCATAGCATTATCGTTCTTCTCTGCTATACCGCAGTTTCGCCAATTTTAATTGTAATTCGAGGAAATCTGATAGGAAAATGAGCATCTAAAGTTGCTCAAGGAAATGATTCGAGGAAAATGGTTATCGTAGTTTGGACGTTTAAAGAAAAAAAAAGTTTTGACGATTATTATAAGAACTGTCGTCCATGCGAACCGATGTCTCAGTCGCTGGTCTCGTCGCGAGTATAAAGGTGCGGCGTTTACTTTGAACGGCTCCTTCGATCGTTTTCGATATCTTGACGACCTTACGCTCGTGTGTATATACGTGCAGAAGATCGATACGCTCAATGGATATGTTACACGGGATAATGTAGGTTACGCCGGCCCCAACGGAATCGTCGTTCACTTCCACTAATAAATTATTGGGTAAACGTGTCGTTTCGTTTACGCACACAGGATATTTCCGTTCACGAAAATGTCCCCGGTTGAAAATGGTCAACGCGATCGATAGCCAATTCAATTTGGGCTCACACACTATGGTTAATTAGAAACCATTGTGTCCTCTTAATGAGTTTCTACCGGCTATATAGATAAGGATTCGTTTTTTCGGCTACAGAGGCAACGAGGTTTCTTCAAAAGACCCGAAACTTTCGTATCGGTGTCTCTCGAGACTTGTTTCCGTGGGGAAAAAGGGAAACTTGATGGCAAAGAGGGGTCGTTTATTCGGTCACGCGGAAGTTTCCAAAGAATAAACGCGCATGTGACTACGACGACGACGCGAATGACTAAATCTCTGGAGAATCGAAAAAGGTCGAAATCTATACAAGTGCTGAAATCCGTTACCAACTCTACGTTTGTCTTCGTACAGCCGCTTGTCTCTGGCAAGGCGATTTACAAGAATGGGGAAAGCTCTTCGTGGCGTCGCACATAAATCGTTGTTTCGAGGTAAGTCTCTCGAGCGACGACTAGTTGACTGCCAGAGGAAGCAATAGGTTTATTTATATACTTCTGTTCGGAACCTTCATTCTCTCCAAGTTACCTGCGACGAAACGCTGGAATAAAGTTTATCGAGGCTCCCGAGAAAATATTACTTCAATACATTTAGAAACAAACCATATTTTTCCGAGCGGCACGGTAGCGCACAGCGACATATATCATATCTAACGCTCTATTGAATTTCGCTGACAAAACCAAGGTTTCTTTCGTATTCATACTTATTCTAGATATATTAAATTTGAACTTCCTGGTTCAACGCTATCTTCCTTGCCTCCGTCGTTCTTCAAGAATAAAGAAACCTTCGATTTCCTTCTAGGTGACTCGATCAAGCGGAATGTCGGATATCATAGAAGCGGATATGTCGAGTAGAGATTCCAAAACCTTGGCCTTTTTATTTACCAAAGAGGCAGAGCATTCTCAGAGTTCACCGGGATTCTCGTATTGATGCACCAAAGTGAATCATGGAAGCTGCTGTGACCAGTTCCCGGCCACTTACTTCTCGAGAAACTCCACTGGCCTAACAGGTGCCCAGGACAATTTGTCGATTAGATTAACCCGCGAGTTCGAGAGAGCCGGTGAATCGTGACCACAACGGGAACTTGTGCGGTGGATACCGTACGTACGCTTTCGTACGTGTGTCCCGTTTTCCATTGCCCTGAAATAGTTGCTCACAAAAGAAAAATATACGGTCAACGCTGTGTGGAACGTATGAAGGACGTTTTGGACTCAACATCTTTTGCAGCTGCATATATGTGCTTCGAAGAAGAAGCCTTACAATTTTGGAAAACCTCTACGGCTTTTTCAAATCTTGATTGCGTGTCGCAACAGAATATTTCGCGTCTGCCAAGTTCACAACTCCACTTGCAATTAATCTTGGAAACAAACGATTCATTTCCGTAGCTCAACGGTTATAGCTTTCTCGGGGTTTTTCTCAGCAAGCGAGAAGGTCGTGATCAAGAGAATGCTGGGTGTCTAGCCAGCCGAGACGACGGTGGCAATCAACGCGCAAGTTCCACCGTGGTATTATGCAGCTTTAATTAAATCGCTCGTGGCGAAAGTGGACAGCGAGCATAGGCGAGACGAAGAAGTAACGTGCGGAAGGTGATACGGTGACCCCTGTGGTACATCCAGAACCAGCAAGAAGAAGCTCCCAAGGGAAGTCGCTCGAGACTCATCCTCTCGCCCCTTCGGTTTGTAGTAGCGGGAGTTCCGTACGCGTGCAGCACATCTTACACCAAGTGAACCCTTCAATCGATCCTCTCGATTCCCCGGCCGACCACCAGCACCTCCTCGTTCTCCTATTCCATTGCCTTCCTACTTCACCATGTACATCCGCAGCATATCTACTGGGAAAACCACGACGGGGCTAACTTCGTTCGCTTTATGTTGCGGATGCAACGATCCATAGTTCAACCCCATTGAACCATAGCCGACGAGGTACTCGACCTGGATACGAGCCCACTGAGTGCCCCCCAGGAAATACAAGTAGAAGCTTCCCTATATGTTCAACTTCGAGAGATAGGATGAGTGGAGAAGAGAAAAGGTTAAAAAAAAATGAATGTGGGAAATCTGGATGTTGTCGGCGATTCGGAAACTCTCAGGTAATTGGAAAGAAATGAGATAAAAAAAAGACGGAAGTAGAGCGGTAGGTTGAGGACGCAATAAAACGTCGAATTGTCTGCGTTCGGAGGCCATAGTATATTCCGAAGGGTCTCGCAGATCTTTGTTCGGTGAGAAATCTATATAGCTATCGTCACTGGGCGGCCTATCGTCTAACGGACCCCTCGAAGCTTCGGTCCATCGGCCGAAACTGGGAAAACCACCAGCAAAAGCTCTTTCACGCAACGGCCACAAGTCTCTGGAGAACAGTGACCAAGACACATTGCTCCGAGAACGGAAAAAACTCATCCTTCCCTCGTGACTCTCTACCGCGGTTACCCGCTGACGTATGTCTTGCGTGCCAAGCTGAGTTCTGAATCGCGCGTGGCACTTATAAGCGTTCGGCTCCGACCGTTTTCCCCTTTCTCTCGCCATCCTTCGTATGGTTTTCTACCAACCGAAAAATCGTGTTTCCCCTTAATACACGATTTGTCAGATATTTTATGGTTAGCAGAATTTATGAGACACCACGAAGGGTTCGCTATTTCTGGGGACAAGGGCGAGTCGTATTTTTTTCTCTTCGATAAAGTTTTGGGAGCGTCCGTGTCCGCATTAGGAGCTCGTAAAGATCGCCGAAAACGACTAAATTATTTCGAGAACAGTAGATTCTCAATCAATAAATCTTCAATAAATATTCTTTCAGTGAATACTTCCAGAAACAAATCACCTCTCTGCAACATGAGAAAGCATAAAAGAGAAAGTAGCATAAAATATAAAAGCTTCAAAAAAGCCGTGACTCGATACTTAAAATGATTGCATCGGATAATCAATCAGTCGTAGATCAGGTAAAGAGGCAACGTTTGATTATACATCGTTGTCCAGAGAATCAAGTTCGTCTAAATATGTGGAAATGAAGCGAAATAACCCACCACTCTGACTGCGTGAATAATCGCACCCGATTTAACGGCGGAAGTGGGCCATTACTGTGGTATCATCTTCTTCACCGAGTCGACGTATCTGTATTGCTCGAGCACATTTTTCCGAGTTGTCTGATTTATACGATTCGCACATATACGCCTCCACTGTCGAACGTTTTCGGCACAGCAAGGCTTCTTTGCAATGCAGTGTTCAGATTACGAAGCTACGAAATAAATTCGGCTGGCTCGCCTCTGAGATTGAAATATTGTCCAAGGACTTGGAAGTTGAAATACTACAGATACTCCGTTTGGACGACGATCGATCACGCAACCTTTCCACTGTCACTACCAGTAGTGAAACCCTTCTGCGTAATTGCGGAATCATTTTCTTTTGGTATGGAAGTGGTTTCTAAAGTTCTTACCCCTAATTAGTGGGTATATAAATTATTTAATTGTGAAAGCGGCTCCCTCGAGAGAGCCATAGCCACCACAGAAGTGAACGAACAAGAAATTATTCGTTTGGTCCGCAATGAGTGCGAAGCGCCATGAATTACTGCTTTAATTTAGAAGCTTCGGAGTTGATAAATGCGTGCGAGAAATCGGAACATCATAGTATATCGGTGCTGACACGATCCGCTAGGATTGAATCGAACACTGCTGAAGGAACAAACAAATAAAGGAACATTCATCCCGACCGTTGGAAAGCTAATTTCGAGGGATTCGGATAAGCCTTGACTTAAGTGACTTACGTGCCTTCTAACACGAAGCTTTATCGTCCGTCCAAGGTTTCGAAGGGGGCGAGGACTTGCTAGGAGGAGATACCCTGTTGCCGCATCTGATGAAAAATTGTCGAAATCGCGCCGTCTACTCTCGTTCCGTTTCGGATTAGATTGTGGAAATTAGGCGAAACGTTCGCGGCCGTGTCGGTGGTGGTATGAACGATTCGCCAATTCTCCCTTCCCTTTTCCATTCAGCTCTTTATCGTTTACTCAGCTTCATCGGAGCCGAAAAAAAAATCCGCCTCGAGGTCTCCCACAATTCCAGAGCTCGAGGAACGGTTACGAGATAATGAATACAAATGTTTCTACCAACGATTTTCCATCGCAACTCCCGCTGATGGGCGTTTGCTGACGCAAGGACAATTATCCCGTTACGGATGGCTGGACGCCTCCATTATCGCAAAAAAGAATCCAGACCCTCTGCGTTCAATTCATTTTCTCCTTTATTAGATCTCAATAAAAAATTCTGACTCGTTGCGACGGCCCAGGGGCTTTCATAAAACATCGCTGCGACACGGAAAAAATGAACAGAAATGTTATGTTGTCTCCAAGACCTTCCATCATTCTTCCAACGAGTGTATCCAACCTTAGGGTTTTTTTCCCGAGGCTCGACTATTTTTTCTTCACCCTTCTCAACCACATAACTCCCGTGAGAGGTATATTCTAAAGTCTGAAGTAACAAGGAGAACCGGCAGCGAAATACGAGTATAAAGATGAACCGAAGAAGGTTTTGTTGCCGCGTCTTATGCAAAAAACCTTGCTATTCAGATCGTGGAAAAGTCGTTCTCGGTCCCACCACTCACGACTTTGTGCAACCCCATTCATTTGTGGGAACGTCAGTCAGTGATGGAGTAGGAGATTGACCCCTTGCACAAATTATGAAAGCGTGCGGAAGATTTATCCGGACTGATCTGTCATCCGTTCACTCAAAGAAGGGGACAAACTCTGAGGGCGAACACGGACGAAGGGCTCACAACAGAGTCTGGAATACACAAGCAGCAAGCTACTTTCTCACTCCAAAAACCCCTGAAGGATTTCCAACAGGACATGTACTATGGGGAGTCGTATATCGGGACTCGGCGGACTCCGAGAGCGCGGCGATGCCGGTTCAGTGTGGAAAAAGTTCGGATTTAGGTTGGATTTCGTGCTAGCTTCGCTCGCAATCTAATTTTCTTTATCGTACACGGTGAACCGTAGGTAAAGATTTGTATTTTGGCTCTGAGGGGAGAGGGATTTCAAAGCGACAAGTCCTTTGACTACTGTTCTGCTGGTTGTGTCGTGCCATTCCCGTGACGTGAAAGGTCGCTCTGACCCAAAGGTCCTGTGATCTCTCAAACTAGTGCACAAGAAATAACGCAGCGCATTGCCTGTGTACGTTAATGGGTCGCAGAAGCATGCTTTTCCATCGGTCTATTGGTATGCGAGCATATTGCGCCAATTTATTTATCAGTAGACTCTCTTCGCTCATACAGATGCAGCGGATAATGTAATCATTATAAAGGGCCGGAGGCGCGCCGTAGGCACATGCATTACTCTCGGCAAATAACGAATTTAACTAGACGGCTAGAGTTAAATTTTCCTGGCTCGATCGAATGCAATTACAATTCCGGCCTCCTGCTTTTTACTCACTTCAACGGTGAAAGTCCAACTCTCTAGAAGCTTCGTCATAGACATGTTAGCTCCCTATGCTTTAATATCCCGTAATAAAGTTACCTTCCAAAGTTCAGCCGTTTTAGAAAAAATTTCGAAATTTTTATCTGAATTCGAGTTACGTCATATTCTGATTAAACTTTCTACAAAAGTTTATGTGTATTAACCGAGACTAAATCCTATTTTTTTGTCAATAAGATGAATATATGTATATATGTATTTTTTCTCCGCAGACCGAAGTTTATTCTTCGGAGGACCTATTATGCTCGTGACCGGGGGTGAAATCCCCTTGTCACGGGAACGCTGTGTTGGCTTCGTGGCGGAAATAACCCCTGTGGTGCATGCGCTGCTTTCCGCTCCTTGATACCCAATTTTCCGGGAACGAGCAAGAGTCCTCGCTGGAAAGAAGCCGATTTCTAGTTATCGGATTTCTTCTACCGCACTGCCAGTCTCGCGGTTTATTGTCACTATCGTACACACTGTCATGTGCGCTTGTACCAAGATGAGAATTGAGCCGCTACGAGGCGACACTTGAAAAACGCGACTTGACATTTCCGAGATTTTGAGAGTAGGGCGGAGGTCAAAAGTTTACAAAACTCGATGGGATGCCATTACGTAGAATGAACGAAAGTTTTGATCAAAAAAGCTCGGTCTAAAGGGAACGTAGGTTCATAGCACTTGATTCGGAAAAAGGTCGGTGACGAACTCGGCCGTTGTGCAAGCGGATGGAAGCAAGCGCGTTCAACGAGGGCCCGCGCCTCCTGAATATGCAAATTACTTGAATACTAATGGAAATCGAAAATCTTCGGCTGCTATATCCTCCAGTGGGTCAACAGGCTCGTTCCCCGCACGAAATAGTGTTTCCTGCTTGTTATTTGCTCGAGGATTTGCAATGTGGTTGATTTTGATTAAACGAAGTCTGAACGATTTATATTCAAATCGTCGAGTTGTCGGTACAGTGAAAAATTGTAATTCAGCGAATCTCGTTATGAATTACCGAAGATTCGAACCGAAACGTTTATCAACAGTTCAGTGGCGACCTGGAATTGATTGGGTAACTTGTTTCAGGAAAATCTGTTGCTTCTATTATCGTCCGACGACGAGCAGTGATTATGTACGTATAGACATTCGCACGTTCGACTAGCGCTCGTCGAGAAGTGATAATCCGGTATGTGGATGACGGCGTACACGTGGCCACCCGGTAATTACCGTTCCAATGGAAGTGGAGTCCTATGTCAATGGTAATGGAAGCTAAAGTGGAGCCGGGAGGGCTCGGCGTAACTTGAGCTTGCTATCTAGAGTTGGAGAGATATACATAGATCTGTCGCCAAGATGCCGAGACCCAGAAACGCGTCAAACTGTCGCGACGTCGTCAATGACGTCCCTGCAGCTTCAAGGCTTTCCTATTTCTCTGCATCCGGGGTTCGCTTGTGCCAGCAATTCCGCTCACGTCGTCGCATATCCCTTTCGGTTTCCTTTTCCTGTATTACCTACGCTCACCGATCTGGCATATGTGGAAACGTCTTCCTTATATGGTGCTTACCACAGTTAACGCGCACGTTGTTCTTCCGGGCCGGCACAATCGATCTAACTTTACCGGCACTGGCTCGTTGAGTCGGAACACGTTAGAACAATTTCAGAGTGATTTATGATTGAATGACGTACACTTCAGATATTTCCCCCAGAAAAACGTGAGTTATATGTGAGCGGTATGCGTTCAGGGTCGAAAATGTTCCAATCGAAACAAGCTCAATGAAATTGAGGTCCAACCTCAAGCCTGAGGTTAAGCGCCAACCTTTGAATACGAGGTTATCTGGGAATTTGTAGGATGGCTGAATGCCATGCGAGAGAGGTTTATCATTAAAAGACATGAATCAATGTGGATGCCGGAAATCCAAACCGCATACGAGATAGATATGTGTATGGATAATGCGAAGAGAGTGTAGCCGATGGATTTCTGTGGCTTCCTGATGTTGATACAATACAACTGTTTATGGGGAACTATCGTGTCAAGCTCCAATAACGCGCGTGAAACCGGTGTTTGCATTCGATCGAGAGGATCCATGCTAACTGTAGCTATCGTGCAGACATAGCTCTTTCTTGACATCGGAGAGTCGAGTTACCAGCGGATGAATGGTGACCAACTCGATAAATTCAATGAACGAATATGTACTTCGAAACAGAGACGTTTCGAAGGCAAAATTAGAGCTAATTACACGAGACGTGTCCATTCACTGATGACTCTACTGCAGAGAAGACCGGAGAGTCCGGACAGACTTAACCTTTATTCATGCTTATGATAATGAATTCAAGGGACCAGAGGTGCCAAGATATTTTTTCATGGAATGATAATGAACATTTTTGGATGTTCACCGAACAGAAAATTGGATAGCCAGAGGCATGTCGAAAACAAATTTACGATTGCGTCAAGTCACCTTGGCGTCCCCTGTTTCCATAACGATCCGTACGTAGTCTGATAAACGTCAACTTACACTTACAACAGTACACTCACGTGCAACACGAGCTTAACAGGTTGCATCTTTCATAAAAGCGAGCTATTAGCTCACCTACACTTGTCTCTTTACAATACCTGCAGACTTCCTTGTTTCTTTAGCGTCACTTGGTTTTCGTTTATTTATCACTCGATCACTTCGCTCGGATGTGGCAGCGTTCTCGCGGGACTCTTACTACAGATGTTTAATTCACTGCGCGATCAGGAATCAAGACGCGATTTTGATAAAGTGTTTCTATCGTTGGGTCACAGTTTCGGTGAGCATAAAATATTTATAAATAGTCGTAGACAATGGTGGAATCTTCCTTCTCTTTTTAGTTAATACATTTTATAAAATATTTTCGTTAGAAACGATAATAATTGACTAGTTGGTTTTCTATTTCTTTCGAATTTTCCTCTTTGTATTATTCTTCAAACATGTCCCATCGTTCGACTATGTCACTTGCAGATATCTTGATTCACTGTATGGCCCCTTCATTTGTTTTGCTCTTCTTTTTGTAAAGGTAAACAGTCGTAGCAAACTATTTGTTTAAGCTATTGGTCGTGCCGAGTTTTATACTTCTTCGAATAAAATCTGTTCATGTTGAATTGGTCGGATGTCAATTGTTGCGCATTTTTGGTCCAAGAAAGGGGTGTATATTTTTCGGTTCTTCTTCGTCGTTGTCCCCGCGGTGTGCAACAGCTATCTCAGCGGGCTCCACTGCTTGACGCTGTTGTCTGATAACTTCGCAATGGTTTAAGAATAATCTTTGTTGCCGGACGCTGTTTGGCATAATAAGTAATTAAGGGCATATTAGAACGAGAAAGTTCTGTGAACCAAGTCGGGCCGAATGCGCTTGGGTGCTTGTCAACGTGTGCATTCTGTGTCGTGTTTTCGTAGACTGATTGCTTGTGGTATGCTCGTTTAGTTTCTAATCTTATCAACGAACTATCCTGCATATTCGTAACATGTAACCACCCAAAAATCTAAATGAATGTTTTCACCGTCTCGAGCTAATCAATATAAACGTCAATTAGTGTTCAACTCAAAAACAATATATATTGGTGCTCTGAATCAGTGATGAATAAATCCACATGCGAAGCCAATTTACATTTCGCTTCAATCATGGCATTTCCCGGTTCGCTGTGTTACTCAAAACTAGATGACTAATTAATGCGTAGGAGAAGCGACAGTCTCGGTACACATACACGCTCCGCGCGACTTTCGGTGTTCTCGTTCAACGATCGCTTCACTCCAAACACAGGCGTGCTGAGATCTCGAGAACTCGAGTGAACGCGAATGGGAATACTTGGGCAAATGCTTCAGTACTCGAGTGCGACAGCAACCTGAGTATAGATGAAGTGAAGTAATTTCCATATGGAATAAGAAGTGGTCGGTAGTCTCTGGAGCCTTTGGGAAGTCAGAAGAGTTTGCATTACCCTTCCATCTACTCCGAGTAACCTAGAATACATGAAGCTGTATTCGCTAAACTACATGACGAAGTCGATGCGAATTGCAAATTATATTTCACGTTTTATTCGTGAATCCATACATCTGAAGGCAATATTGTTCAAAATGATTGTGGAAATTGAAGAATGTTTTGAAAACTCGCAACCCTATATGATTGACCACTCCGATTGGAAACAGGATGTAAATCGAGTGATCATCGATTTCATGTTATGAATTCTATTTCATTTTGATGTAAACTGTGTTGCGAAAATTCGTCATAACCCTGAGAAAATTGAAGACCCGAAGCTCCGCTTTTGAACGCCACGAATTTCCGATAATGGAAATCACATCGAACAAGCGATCTTGCGAACCAGTGTGTAATGCCAAACATCGAGTACTATATATAGTAGGTAGGTGCTTGATATTTGCACCGTATAGTTCTCGAGGAACAAGAAGCTGCGGGGCTCTAACAGCTTCGCTTGAAATGCAACCAAGTGCACATTAAGCTTGTAACAGGATGCAGCACTGTATGCGGGTGTTTCTGTCCGAAATACAGGAGCTGCTTACAATTACACAGCCTTTTTCCTTCAGGTCCCCACGCAGTATCCGATCGACATGCTTTCCGAAGTTCTATTACGGCTCTCTGTGCGTAGGTGCTTGTTGGGCGGCAAACATGTTATTACCCAGAAAGAGCGAGGGAAGAGAGGAGCCGACAGATAATTTCTCTCGTTTGATTACCTGAGATCGTTGAAATGGCAAGGGAAATGAACGCGCGTGTTATCGTCGCATTTCTCTGGGGGTCGTTATGATAGGCCACGGGGCTCGTCTATCGAAGTGCGTAATATCCAATTATGGTTTAGTGCTTGGCAGACTTTACAGTGAATCGAAACAGCACAGGAATATTCCCGGGATTCGAATAGAGGAATTGTACTGAAACATGTGAATGCGTATGAATGAATCATACGGTAGAGAGTAAGATCATTATTGATACAAAATGACGCAAGAGAGGCATTGGTAAATACCGATAGGAGAAGTTTAATTGATAAACTATCGTCGCAAACATTTGGCAAGTGGAAAAAGCCCAGAAACTCAGGTTGAACGAAATTTCAAAAATAGATCAAACGATTCTAACTGCACACACGTTTACCATGCTGTCAAGCTCCTCCAGTGAAGTCGTGCTTTTTGTGTCTCCAATAACACTTTGATCCTCGAAATTCGAATAGTCCTCGAATCAACGTTTCGTAATCCGAACATTTTTTCGTAGATGAAATGTAGAATGATTGAACAGCACTTTTTTTTGCGTATCAGTTTTGTGAGAGCCATTTGCACACCGCACTCAGATTTTAGACATGTACGACAAAGAGACCTCTACTTCTTTGTATATCCAGCAACTCTCCCTCCTACAGTGATAAGAGTTAATGTCTCGCTGGCGGATATCTGAGTGATAATACTTTCACTGGGGCAGGCTACGAAATGTGTATGTATATTCGGTCGTTTGGCGTTGGACGCAGGGTTGGTGGACTTGGCAAGCCTATGTCAGCTTATTCCACGTCGTTTTTGTCGAGAAAATCACAAAGCATAAGCAGCGGTAGTGGCGGGAGAAAGAATGATAAGATGGAGGTCGCTAGGCAAGACAGGCTCTCAATATCTCAAATACTTTATCGGTATAACAACACCTCTGCGATATCAGCATGTTGCTTTCGTGATGGGAAATCCAAGACGGTCTATAATAACGGTCGCGCTGATGGAAACGGGTGAGAAGAAAACGAAAGAAAAAATAGGTCGAGTGAAGGCGAGAAGCGGTTAATCGGTCGACGCTGCCGAACTTACGTCACAACAGATGAAGCGACGATATTGGTGTCTATGGATCACGAAGTTGCGCGTGAAAGAACGTGGGCATATAGCGTGAGGAATTTTTATATCCATTAGCCGAGTCGCATCCGTCTGGCTGAAGATATACGAAATATTGATCAAGTACCCTACATCCGAGGTTGTGGTCAGTACCTTTAATATTTTTATACACTCCTGAATTTTCGCGGGCATAAAACAGGAATCAATTGGGACATATACATTGAGGGTGAATATCACAAGTCTACATCTTTTTTTTATGTGTCCGAAGGCGTAAAAAATTCACGATATCATTGCGTTGAATAAGAAATAAGATGTACAAGCAATAACTTTGGATAAGGTCAAGGTAAACGGTGTTAGACCGATGAATGATGGGTACCGAGCGACTCGCCAAATTTCGATTACGTGACCAAACTGACGGCTATAAATATTTTTTAAGGCATTCAATTTTTTCCTTCATGACACTGTTTTTATCATTTTCTAACCGGCACTGGAAATTGGAGAGATTGAATTGGCTTTCCAATTTTGATTTTAGTTCAGCACTTCTATTTCCAAAATCAATGCCGGGTACATTGCACAATAATACGTAATGACCGGAGTGTTGCAGATGATGCGGCATCATTGAAAATTCGGCTGGCTCGCCGAGACCGTAATGAGGGAGGAAGTCTTCATTAAAGGGAACATTCCCTAACGAGCTTTTGTTCTAACGCTGACATTGTCGTGAAAGAAAAGAGAATGCTATTCTATGTTCATGGGGCTTTTTCATTTGAATTTTTTTTTGTTCCACCGTTCATTAACCAGACATTAAACGCGCGTTGCCGCCGGCAAGGCGTGCTAAATGGAAACAACTTAAAATGTGTATGGCTCGAGATACAAGTAGCTTTGCTAGGTTTGGTGACTTGTTTGGTTCACGTTGTGAATAATAGAGGCTGTTTCATGTTGATAATTTCAAGCTCTCCTTTATGTATGCTGTGTTATGTACACACTTTGGACGCGTTGCATACGGCAGCGGCAGCGTTGATTAACCCACAGTGAAGCCGTAATAGTCGCATTAACGAATTTAGATTAATTATAAACATGTAATCAGATTCGCATGGTTTCACCGGTTCACCTTGTGCAAGGCAAGGTATTCAAAGTTTATACTGCGAAGCTTATGAATTGTAATATGGTCAAACATATTCGCTTAACCGAGTCATAATAGGTGAACGTTTACGCTCATGAATAGAACTTTATATTTATACGTGTTTTCGTACGATAAAATAATAGAAGGTACACTAACTATTATAAGCATCGCAAGTGCACATGACATAGTCGGTATCTAAAAAAATAATAAATCGTCACATCTTGAGTAGCTGTTCTGACGCAAAAAAATGTATTTCAGCAGGAGAATTAAGTTGCACAATTTCGGGAATCATGTGATTTCGAGTTGTTGGACCATGATTATGAAAGCTTATTCCGTAGACTAATTAACACAGCAGTACAAAGTTTGAAATTGTAACACGACGCCACAGCCTCCCGTGCTCTTCAGTTTGAGTTTGTCCCTGGTGATTCTACGATAATCGAATCCTATGTTCCGGCGGACAGCCTTCAAAATCCCTCTCGAACGATGGGTTCGAGTTTCGATCTCAAAGTTACACCGGCGGCCTTCCGAATGATTCACCCGAAACTTTAGAGCCAACTTCACCGTTCCTTTTTTTACCCGCGTAAACGGTTTTACCTCGGACCTCATACATTTTTCATCGATTTTCCACATTTGGCATTAAAGGAAACGTTCGGAATTTGAAAATGGCAACTTTCGTCCACGAACACATTCTCGTCAACGTGATTTTTCAGTAGTGTTTGCACGTGAGACGTATACCGGGGTGGCCTCGGACGAGGAAATGGAAAAACGTTCGTAACAGATGCGAACGGCTCGCGTGACGAAACATCGTTTCCAGGAAAATTCGCCGGACAATGGCGTCGGTCGAGCGATGAGTGCGAAAGCCCTACGCTCGGTTCACGACGTCCATCAAGGCTGGTCAACTCTGAAATATCCAATTAATGGTTTCTGTGCAGGACACGACGATTCAACACCAAGGACGGTCTCGAAATTCATTCCTGCGGCACCGACTCTCCGAACGTTCAAAGAGCATTCAGACAGTTCGGATAACCTTAAGGATTGACGAGAGAAGATTGTTAAAATTCGTCCCCGATTTGCAAATAGGTCCTGTTCGTTTCTGACGAATTCAACAGGTTTATTAATATCCAACGGTTGAATTCGATCGCATTCGGTTGAAATCATTATTGATGAGGGAAGAGTGTGTGTGTCATAGACGTTTGTATATTTTTCGTTTTTTCTGCACACATTAATACTTAGTATGTTCCTAAATTCTTCATCTACAGCGCAACGTAACATATATAATATAACGATTCAGGGCCAAGGAGGGAGAGAAATTTGGCCAATGGTATATAAAGGTAATCCCTTAAAAGCAAGCCGGTATAAATAGTAAATCGACAGTGGCCTTGAGACTCCAGTCCACTGCCACTCGTCCTACCGGCAGGTTGCGTCGAAGCGTCTCATTTAAAATTTAATCAAGCTCGTACAGCAAAAAGCTTTAAACGAGTTTCGTGCTTCCATCAAAAATTTCATCGTGTATAATCGCAATAATAATGAATTCGGTAGAGGCGAGAGAACAAGGACGCGACCATGAAAAATCGACGAAAAAAACTTCGGTCGTCTGATCAAGCACCGACTGAATCTACTGTCTCGATTAACAGTGCTGTGTCAAAATTTGCAGAGTATTCGACTAAAATATCTAAATCACGCCCAATTTTTTTCTCGAATTCAATTTTTGCACTACAAAACCACTATCTAATTTCATTCTGCATTCGAAACCATCTGACATTGCATCGCCACAAGAACCAAATTATTCAGCTCTGATCACGGAACTTGATTTATGAAACAGAAAACAATGATTCCGGCCCGGAAACAGAGCGGCGATCCGTACGTCCGTAAGCCGGTTTGTATATTGCTTGGTTATTATCGAATCGGCGTGCTAAGCGTCGCTAATGAAAAATAGGAGGAGGCTCCGGGTCATCCGTGCTCTCGCGCATCCGTGCGAATGAAATTAGAGCGCACAACTACGAGCCAGCACGTGCTCGTGATACAAACGCGGCATATATCCCTTCTAACAACAATTGTTATTCGAAACACGAATTTTCTGGATAGAGTCTGGCTAATGGCCCACTATGTCCCTGTATTATGTACCACGCGAGAGTAATGTCGATAACACGAACGAAATCGATCGAGCGAAACAAATTACAGTCGCGGAAGGATAGCGGGTGGATGTTGAGTAAATTTCCATAGCAGGATTATTATTCGTCCGGGTTCTATTTAATTTCAGCGAAGCGCTTCGTACTCCGCTCGGTTTCCCAACGGGACAACGACGCGGGTTATATAGTATCAACCACGCCGAGGTCTTCTATTAATCAGAGGAAACTATAGAACTCGATCCGAGAGAACCGATTCGATCAGTCACACGGCCCCATTTTATTCCTACATCCCTTTGTCCTATCGCGCTCATCACGAGCATCGACCATTTTTCCCCCTTTCGATTGCACGACAGTCAAGCCGGGGTATCTCTCTCGTTGTAATTTGTAATTCACGATCGGCCGAGCGACGCGGAACATTTTAACCGGATGATGAATAATACAGCACAGAACTCATACTCTTCCATTACATCAAATACAACGAGCCCCCTTTATCATCTTTTATGGAAAATTTCATTCGAATATTGCACGGAACAGAGAGTTTCATAGGCGACTGTGAGATGAGAATCGTAAGAACTACGTGAATTGCCCCGCGAAGCCGATAGTGGAAAAAGCTTTATATTCTTTATTTCGTACTGAGAAAAGGTTTCGTTCAATAATTTATTTTATCAGTCAAAGAAGAGATTTCGCGTATTCCGAAGATTCCGCGAAGGCAATTGAATCTGTCGGGGAGCCGGAGTCGGGTGTGAGAATGATCCGGGTGATCGAGAGGATCGTCACAATTTCGCACTCCATTGAAAGAAGATGAAGGGTGTAGGGAGCTCGTTACCGTTTCTTCCCTTTGGTCGCGTCGCTCCTGCCGTTGTTCAGGGGCCAGTATTTGACACAATATCCTCACCGGAAATGGATGAACCATTCCGTTTCTTTGAATGTATCCTCGGCGATAATGTTAGAGGAAACACCCCCTCGTTACCGGACTCTCGAGCGAATAACATCCGCGCAATAATAGGAGTTTGACTGAACCGTACAGGCTTCAGAGAACGTAAGCTGGAGCGATGATAACTATGCTCGTGAAAGCACGAATGACGATTCCGTATCTCTTGAGGCGGGAATCAATAACGCGAAGGGAGAAGATTCGTAAAGACGTCGTTAAGCTTTCCACGCTCTGCATCTTTGCGGATATACATGCACGACCTTATTGTGCCAATTGGAGGAATCGATCGAATGACGAGGTTACGAGAAACACGCTGGTACCCTTGGAAGAGATGGAGCAAAGATGAAGTGAGCAACGAACAACGAAGGATGCACGGAAAGAATATTTCTTCCCTTTTGTTGTGAAACAATATAATGAGGTAGAAGAAATTACATAACAGAAATCTCATTATTTTCAACATGTGTACTACGACTCGCATTTCAATAGAAATCAAAATCGAACGAAATCGCATTTCAAGAAGAAATAACATGGAGACAAAAGAACTGAATCGAATGGTCGATCAATAATTGCCTACGGTGACAGTGAATCAAAACAAGCAACCATAGAGAATTGTCCTTTAAATCACGAATTCAATACGTGAATTGCGATCTTCATGGATTAAGATTGATTAATTAATTAGCACGGGCCTTTACACAATCTAGTTTACACGAGTGCTGTGCGCTCACAAGACCACGGGGAATAGTGAAAGATTCATAATTGATTTGAATTGAATTGATAATGAAACGTTACACTAAAAGCAGAAAAGCTTATCTATTCGACGATTTTTAATATGCAGCAAGCACGAGAACAAATTTCAATGAACCGTCGGAGAGCTTTTTTGCAATTCACCGGGCTCGACTTTACAATTGAAAGACCGAAGATGTCTGCAAAAAAAAAGCTCTCGCGAGCGTAGGATTTTCAAAGCGGATCGTGCTGCACTTTCTTCGAAAGGTTGCAAATGGAAAAAAACCGCTGCAAAGGAAAAATTCTCGTATATTACAAATTCAGTGCGGCGAAAAGGCACGTTGCCTTTTCGCATCTTCGAGTTCAGTCGACGTTACGGAACTTATTGCGCTTAAAAAAAAAAAAGTAGACGACGCAACGATGTAGAGCAAAGGCTGGGAGTACGTGCTATAAAAAATAAAAACGAAATATCGACTTGTTTGGCAGGTTTATCTAAAAAAAAAAAATGACAGCCGTATCAGATTTTCTTCGTTTCGCGAAAGTAGCACACGATCTTAAATTGAGCATCATCTTAATTTACGCAAAGCCTCGGGAGCGACCCCTAATTTATTATCAGCCCACGTACAATCGATCCACCTGTTGAATTGAATTGCGCTCTGCCACAACGCTTAAACTCGTTCGTAATCGTTAGAAGAGAACAGTCTGTGCGCTTAGTACGTCGATCGTACGCCGCATCTATCTCTCCTCGTAAATTATTACACCCTACGACAGATTTTTCATTGAAAACGTGTCTCGAGGGGCGAATAGAATGACGCGAAGATTAATGAAAAATCATATTGTTTATAATAAATATATCAGGATGTGTTATAGGGTAATAAACAGGGAAGAGTGAGAGCAAAAGGTGAAGAAGAGAAACGATTCGAAGCTTCGCAGGATCATCCGCCGTCTCGGTTTTCCCGTGAACCGATAAATCCTAAAGCTTGTCGCCCTTTCGAACGCCGAGAGGTGTAAGCGGACGCGCGAGGAAACAGCGTCAAGCTTTGCTGCAATACGAGATAACATTTTTTTTGCTCTCATTTCGTTGGACGGGAGAAAAGAGAGCTCGCGGATGAGCAGCTCGAGACACAAGGCTGATCTTCAAATAAACGCGACACCTTATAATCCGAAACACTCCGGATATTGTGTTCCTTGAATTCGCGATCTCTCCAAAATGAATTTCTAATCTGTTGTATTCGAATCCCACCCAACATCTGGTGACCCGCGACCCCAGTCTGACCGAGTTATAGATTTGAATGTCGAGCAATTTTTCTCTTCTATCTCGAATGATTGCAGTGACATGGGAAGAGGTTTTGTTTGAGTTCGTCGATATTCGGTTCAGTCGACGTTGATAGACACGGCCGTTGACGATCCTCATGGCTCGAAGCTGACTGTAAACGAATCGTTCCATGAGCCTTCCTCCCTTCCATCACAAAAAGCAATTGCGGGAAAATCCGACGCTAATTCCACTCTCGACATGATAGGCAAAATCATTTTTTTTCCTTTTGCGATTCACCGTTATCGAAGAGATAGGTTGTTTTTTATACTGCATTTCGAGCGGAAAAAGAAGATCAAGATATCACGTGTTTCGTAGCGAAATGACGAGTATTGTTGATGTATTTTGTTCAAAGTAAACGAGCAGAGCTCATAATCCGCGCGAACTTAAATACTGTAACGACCGAGCGAAATAACAACGCGATATATTTGGTTGTGGGGCGGATATTATTAGTTATAATGTTCTTAAGTCATCTTATTCGGGAACTGTCACGTCTGTTCTCTTTGATAGTCCGATCCAGACTCTCTGTCATGACGATCGATATCCTATCGATCGTCCGTACGTTCGTCTATTGTCAATCCTCACTAATATCGTGTGTCTCAACGAATAGTCAACTGCATATTCGTTACACTACTCCCCTCCTTTTGAGTTGCCGCCCCGGCAACTCCTAGTCTACCCTAAGATGTGCCACGGTCCATCGTTCTAAAATCCGTCCAATATTGATTAACCTACACTGTCCCGACATTTATCCAAGTCCACAAGGAAAACCATGGCAGAAAACCTTGGGAAGAACAGTGTTCACAATTCTACATAATTTCATTTTGTTCTATACTCATTTTCTGTCAAGTCCGAGCTAAATAATTCCATTTTATCCTATATCGGTCTATGTCGATTTCAGTTCGAATTATGTTTTAAGTACTTCATGTACTACATAACTAATTTTCTTTCTTTCTATTCGATCTTCTTTAATTTCTGGATTCGGAAGGATTCGAGCAGGAAGGTTTTCCACAATCTCACAGGATCTTGACAATAGATCTGCGATACACAAATTAATCGCGCAGAATTCTGCAAATACTAGTTACATCTTTCACAATTCAATGATTATTCTCTCTCTTTCCCTTTTTCCCAATTCTCATGTCGACATTTTTTCGACCTCAAATTAATCAATTCATCCAATTGATTCCACAATAATACGACTTCATACACGTAGATCTGGAAAGATTTTTCTACACAAAATTATCGGTCACTGTTCGAAACCTCTCATTGGCCAACAGTACCCCGATCTGTAACTCTGTCACTCAGGCCCAGCAGTTACCACATAAACAGAATTCTCCGGAAACCCTCCAGGACGCTTTTTACCTCAATCCAAAAAGTCGTCCAAGGCTCCAGCCAAGCAATTCTCTACACTTTCCAGGTCTCTAACAACACTATTATTCACATAGAAATAATTCTATTCTAACCGAACAACGACTTGACTTTCGATCATTATGACCGACAACACGAGAGAGAAGAATCACCAATTTTCAAATATTTTTTTACAAATATCTCAATAAAAATAGTACGTAATTTTGCATTTGCCTGTGTAGTCCTTCGTAGCTCAATCCGACCGTTCTTCCATCCATCCTGACTTCCTTTTCTTATCATCAATACCGAGCATCATCGAGATCTCAATTTTCGTTTTCAAATCTTCCGTTCTCCTTCTTCCGAAGCCATCGAGACTTCAATTTCGATTTTGATCCGTCCCCATGCGAGAATCATCGAGATTCTTAATTTTGACTTCGTTTCTTCGTTTCGTGAGAGCCATCGAGGTTCTCAATTTTGTTTTCGTCTTTTTATAAAGTGAGGGCCATAGAGGTCCTCAATTGTGTTAAATAATCCTGTGTCGTTTCACGTTCACTCGCAAATAACCGAATAAAAAAAATTATTTTTCTCCGTGGATTGCAACGACGAATCCCACTTCTGACACCAATGTAACGACCGAGCGAAATAACAACGCGATATATTTGGTTGTGGGGCGGATATTATTAGTTATAATGTTCTTAAGTCATCTTATTCGGGAACTGTCACGTCTGTTCTCTTTGATAGTCCGATCCAGACTCTCTGTCATGACGATCGATATCCTATCGATCGTCCGTACGTTCGTCTATTGTCAATCCTCACTAATATCGTGTGTCTCAACGAATAGTCAACTGCATATTCGTTACAATACATTTAATCTCTATTAAACGCTCGAACACGCCGTGTGTGTGAAGCGATATGGGGATTGTTGCTTACGAGCGGAATATCTACGGTTGAATCGATTGACGATAAAACGAGACCATGACCAGCATCGCACTTCCACCTAATGTATCATAATCCGTCGTTATTCATTTCACGGTCCCATATAATTAATTGAGGACTCGGGACGGTTGCTATCGAAATACCGAGCGAAGGGGCATTCGGAACGATTTAATCAGCACGAATTCTGCCGATCGATACGGTTTAACTAGTGAATAGTTTGTGTATTAATACAATTGACGTGTAAAAATAGGATAAGATACAATATAATAAGGTAGAATAGAATGGAGAGTACCATACTCGAAGGGTCGAAGTACGCAATAAACGGTTGGGTGCCGATTGTTCCATATAATATTATTGAGCAACGAACAATTAATTAACAATTGTGGGCTAATCGTTGTATGTCATATTGCGAAGTAATTGATGGGATTGATCATTGGACCGATATACTTTCGCTGACTTTCCTGTTTTTCCATCGTGTAGAATGTATCGTGTATGTGTGCGTCTGCGTCAATCAACGTAATCTTCCGAGCTGTTTCCCCGGCGCTATTTATCCGACTGCAAATTTTTCACCCCAAGCACATGGCCTCGACCGGATATTAAAGGATCACAGTGGGTATAGGTATAGGTATACTTGAGATTTACCGTGATAAATCTTAGTTGGCTGGCAGACTTTCTTCCCGCGTAAAATCTTCGAGATTGTGACCAGCTGGGAACTCTTGATATTATTCTTTTATTATTATCGCTCCGATCACCGACAGTATTAAAACAATTTTTTTTCACGCGCAGCCGTTACGACGCAGCGATAAGTACAATCGCAGCTATGACATGGTTACGATAGATGTTCCTTTTGCGCGGTATTATTTTCTTTTCCCCCGCTAATTACGTATGTTCTGGATTAAATTTAACTTTTTTTTCTCTTAACCGTGCTAATTTCTCGTTAAAGCCTTACTACCATAAGCATCTTCGACCGGCGAATATTGACTCACCGGAAGTGTTAATAATTGATTTTTACTGACTATACATCGAATCCTTCAGCAGAGATTCTTTTTTATTTCAATCTATTTTTAGTCACTCTCTAATTTCATACACTCATATTTTAATCACGAGTACAAAACTATTCAAATTTATGATTTCATTTTGTATACTTTTTACGCAGCTGTGTATATGATATATATTATGTGTACATACAAACACGTATACATTATTTGTTTTCGTATATTTATATATTTTTTTAAAAATAATTTCTCTCTATGACGTTCTATTTAGTTGTAATTCCGCGCTTTTTTAAAATATCTCTCGTTAATCCGTGATTGTTTAAATCGCTGTTCGCAGATCGTTTTAATTCATTGCTTTCCGCGCCCCGCGGAAATTGTCATTGTCCCGCGAGAGCCATTGACACGCTCTTACGTCGTTGTTCTCACGGGAGAGATGAGTATATGAGAGACGAAAAAAGAACCGGCTCGCAACATAAGACCGGGGGGAAGTTAAAGAAAAAAAAAAACGAACGAAAGTAATAAGTTTCAAGAAGACGTTTGTCGCGAACGTTTCGCAAAACAAATTGAGTCTCTCCCTTTATTGTGCCATTCTCACGTTTGCGCCACCGACGTAGCGAACCCGCCGAACTTCACCTCTGTCATTTATTTTCGTTGAAGGAAAACCTCGGAAAAAAAGGAACGAAAACTGACCGTAAAAACAGGAACTGACTTGAAAAAAGAATTTTTTTCTGACTCCTCTCGACCCTTTTTATTTTTCTTCACGTTGCGTATTTGCTCTTGCCCCGTTTCTTTTTTTACATCCAAGTGCACGATCTATCTCAATTACGGTTTACAAGTCGGCGATAAGAGCTCGGGAGCGGGAGCACGTTCGTTCCGTCGGAATCAACCCGAGTTTGCGCAAGATCCAAATCCTAAGCAAACAACGAAGAATCAACTCGGTGAATTGAATTGTTTTCTCAACTTCTCGTCGTATCTCTGGAGTATTTATCCTCGTCAGATTTATCCCCGGTGCTCGAGCGATCGTTAATCGTGATCTAATATATTTTCTATCTTCTCGATGACAAAAAAATTATGTACCTCGTTTGTTCTTGGCTTGTTTCATTGCGCGAGGTTTGCCTCTTCTTCGCGACGAGCCGAAGATCCTCGAGTTGCGCGCCATCTGCGTCTACTATTTTCGATCCTGTCGAGTGATCCAGACAAATGGAATGACCTTCTTTAATTGCAAAACATCATAAAAAAAAAACAAATTCACTGCGCAATGTCCGATACCACAATTTTTCGTCACTCCCGATAAATAAACGAATAACTTTTAGTAATGCCCGAATAGTCGATGAAGTAAATTATAGGTTTAATTTCGGAGTCAGACGAGACGAAAGCGCGTTGAACGCCGGCGTCGATTCACCGCCACAGTCACCTGCGAACTCCGCCTCGAGTATGGAGATGGTTATTTTATTATCACGTGGTTTTCCATGTATGTCTTTCTCTCTTTATTTATTCCCTTAAGTATCTCCCGGTCTCTTTCTACTTCCGTTGAGTCGATGTTACGAGTTACGCAGATGTGCGGACGCTTCTATTCTCGCGTTCCGAGTCATGTGACCGACTCGATTGAACAACCGTTATTGGTGGGATGTTTCGGGCGCGCGTTAGTGAACCGCGTCGTCGATTTCTCCACCTGGTTGCTGTTGGCAATCGCCAATGACGCTGAGATGCGTGAAGCGGGTTAGCGCGTCGTCGCGGCGTCCGCGCCGCCGGTGGGGAGTCGCGAGGGGTCGAAGATATGTCGGTGTAGTGGTGGAAGCGGCGGCGACCGTCGTCGTCCTCACCGTCGTCGTCGACGTCTTACAGCGCGGATGTTGTCGCGCGTGGGGTGACGAAAAATGATAATGATTATTATCGATGCGGATTAACGCGAGCGTGCACGGGGACGACGGCGTTGAGGGACTTCGGTGCGCTCGCATCTCGACGACACGACGGTTCGGGGACGACTGCGGCAGGCCTCCCGACAGCGGCACAACCAGCGGTGCTTCGGTCGACGCAACGCCGGCTGTACGAAGGTCCGCCTCCTGGTCCTTACCCTGCAGCAACAGCAGAAGCAGCAGCCACCGTGGGCACCACCGGGATACATTGCTAGGCATTCCGGCGCAGACGCCCCATCATCCCCAAAACAAATCCGGACACACCGCCGGCCCACGCTGTCTGTCCGACTTGGACTTGAGAAACCGTAATCGTCACCGGGACGAGATAGTTGGGAAAATCGTTTTTGTCCCGACCGCAAATTAGAAACTTCGCGATGTCTGCCACCGTCCTGGCGCGAACGAATTTGCAATTCAAATTATTTTTATGGTGTCTTAATTTTTTCATACTCGATGATTCGCGCATTGTAGGGTAAGAGCTGAAAAGTGAAGAATTTCGATATCATACTGCTGACCCATATTTACCCGTCATACTCTGTGGCAATTAAGAGGGAAAATGTGTCTGCAATTTTTAACTCGCTAATCCATATTTTTTTTACGAGCCAGTTTTTTCATGAAAATTTCCGAGCTTCGCAGCTCGGAGATATGAGAACTGGAAATTGGATAGATGTTTTTTTTCGGTTTTATGTGTCTATCTTCCCAGAAGTTTTTATAGCAGTTTGTTGTTTTTCCGTTTTTATAGGTAGTGTACAAGAACGGAAAATATGATTACCGCAACCGAGAATTTTGGCATCCTCTTATCCCACGTAAGCATTGAGACTCCTTTCTAGTTTGGCATTAATTTTTTAATATTATTAAAAAGGCTCACCTCGTGCACGTCTTATGAATGAAGTAGAAAAAATCCTTTAGCGGTATACCAAATTTTTTTGGTCGCAGCTGCTAGCATTGCGAAAAAGGATTGATGTAGGCAGACGACAGCTTGATGGGCACTCTTTGGAAGCATTACCCGTCGGGCTCGTCATCTTTAGCGATTTTTTCACCTCCGCAATATCAACAAGGCGTAACATTCTATCCTTCCACCCAATAAATACAGTCTCTCCGGGCATCAGTTACAAAATATAACACACTAGAACGACGAGGCAGAGTGGAGCAGAGAGCGCTAAACTCGTTGATGGTTAACGGACCGCTAACTTGTCAACTAGGAAGAGTTAGAGTTGGCGGATCCGCCATCCAGAAATTTCAAGGAAAAAGTCTCGTTATGAAATTAAGAGATCGTGACGTTCACGGTGACTTCGCGGAACCTCGACGACATTCAACTAAATAATTGGCCGTGCTCTCACCCGATAGGACAGTACGGAACTCTAACGACAGTTTCATAAACTTTCGCCGTCCGTAGACCATAACGATTGAGATTTCTATCTCTACGTCGCACTCAAACCGATCGACGTTGATGAGGCGTGGGCTGCGACTTTATTTCTATTCGACTCTTCGAGAACGGTATATTCATGGAAACGATTGTCGTGTATCATCTCACCATCGATACAGTGTCTTGTCGTTCGCCAATTTACATAAGTGTTTTCGGAGCCCTTATCGTTCGGCTCTGGTTCGCTACACAGAGGAATCGACAACTAGAATCAATGGGCGTCTTTTTGAGCTTGAGACATCGGAAAGCAATCTTTCATTCCTTGAACGATCTTGGAAAAAGAAAACATGGTTCTGGCACAGTGTTTCAATGATGATATAACGGGGTATGGCTACAAATGCAGTTAAATTTACCCAGTGCGACTTCTGATACCGCTATTGGATAGATATACAATAATCCCCTTTATTTTAGTCTCGCTCGATACACAAATGGCGTTTCTCGCAACTACACACGTGAATGAGTGAATCGTCGAACGGCAATTCCCCCGACGGTTCCGGTACTCTCTGACACCCGCACACCGCATCGAGAGCGCCACATTGTACATACGTACACGCTAACTCTGTTAGCCCATTAGTTTTCCAACGCGTAAGCGAATCAAGGACCGAATCGAGTTGGGAATTTACGATCAGCTCGAGATCTCGAATGTTGCTGAGCGCTTTTGCCTGTAAAGCTGGGCTATCAATTGAATCGAATGAATGCGCGGGTTAGAGAAAGAGCGAGAGAAAGAGAGTAATCGCACCAAATTGTGGATAACTGTTGAACAAAGGCGTTACGGATGGAACGATGTAGTTTAATCTCGCACGCGTATGTGAACTTCTGATATTTTCAATGTCAAGCGTATTTTAATATGAAAATATAGCCGGGATATCCGAGAGTTGTTCGATTAAAATGTTATTCATTCGGTCTAGAAAGAACGTTCGTAATGTTTCCAGTAATAGAATCTATATTTTTTCGACAATAATTTTATTTTTATCCCTGCTAATTCCATAAATGATTTAATTAACTTGGAATGTACATTGCGTTAGAGAGATGAATGTTGTGCACGATGAATTGACGAGCTGATTAACCGGGTCTCATTACTTTATTTCCATTTATTTTAGCATAAAGTCATCGATTGGAGTGTTGCGCATTGGATGGCAAATGCATTAACAGAACGATGAACAAAAAAGCGATGGCGAAAATACAGAAAACCAATAAAAACATGAAATTCCAACGGAATACGATCATGGGAGTACGTGCTCTCTTCGTCGGAGAATATTATGAATATATCCAAGACTGAGAGGCTCTCGAGTGTCTATCGTTCCTCGCGATGACCCATTCCGCTGTCTAGAAAACTCCAAGGTGTTCTTTTTTTTATTCCCACACTGAACAGCTACGGCACACTGGCCAATGACTAGTGATTGGCAAACTTCTCACTTTTCTTTTGTGCTTTGTACTATTCACAGATCCTTTAATACAGACAATATGCTTTATCGCAGCTGCGGCCAGTAACTGTACCTTTTGTTGCGGAGTTTTACCCTCGAATGCTAAAACACATTTTATTCACACCGTCGGGTCGTTCGTCCAAAACTCGACGAATAAGAAACTCGGTATATTCAAATGGAGAGAGGCACGCATTAGAGAGAAAAAATGTCCTACCATAAAAATATATCGAGATCCCAATGGCGCAATAAACGAGTCTCCGTTACTGACCATCTGGAAAAAAAACTCTCGTGAATAGTAGATTTTTATTCTCTCATCCTGTACGATATATTGTTTCTACTGGCCATACATCATCGATACCTTGGCAAGGAATCAGACCGATTGAATTCGTTTTCACAAGGTCAAATTGCTGAAAAAAAGGTTTTTTTACTTTCATCCCAAACGAAGTATGGAAGAATAACTCGCCGCAAACATCTTCAATAACTACGAAACTTTCTATACAACTTCTATATCTATAATGTGAGTGAGGAATCCAAAAAAAATGGATGAAAAGAAAAACTTAAAAGCATTTTAAGAACTTCGAAAAAATATTAAAAATACTTGATTTAACAACATAGAGTTTGAATAAATAATCACCTAAATAACATATGGAAATACATATTAGTTTCTTCCTAATCTCACATAGGAAAACAACAAAAAAACAAACAAACAAAAAAAACAAAACAAAACGAACAAAAAACAAAATCAAACAACAAACAACAAAATTGGAACGAAATTGGAATTTGGCAAGCCAAAATTATTAATAACTTTAAAATAAAGACATAAAAATTACGGATAGTCCACGCGACCCGAGGATTGAAAAAGTTACGAGTTGCTATACGCCAGCAGCAACAGCGAAGTGCCTTTATTTTTTTTATTAATACCGTTGAAATGGTAGAAAAAAATTTTGTAAAAAAATAACGGAAACAATGAGAAGAGGCCTCGACATTGTGAGTCAGCATCGAGTGACATATCGACGCCGTCGTCTTAATTAGTCATCGGTATTGGGAAATTGGGAAGCCCACTTCAGTGATACATACGTCGCATATTCCTGGTTCACCGATTCGCGGAATGGCATGCAGCTGCAACGAGACGGTAACGTCAGTGAGAATCCGTAGAGCAGCAATTAACGTGAGAAATCAACGTTGATCCAGACTGCAGAGATGGAAATATTGTCGAGGGTGTTCGAACTAAGGGAATTCGTGATGTCGAGTGGATAGCCGAGTTCGATTCAGTTGCTCGGAAGACTGAGTTCTACATGCAGCTTCCCGCGTCGGTTCTGGAAATTGCCAGTGGGGTCGCAAATGTCAGATTAACGCCAGACCGGACGAGGCCCGATTGACGCTCCGCAATTCTCTCGCTATCGGACACTGGCAATAACGCCCGAGCAGGCAGCGAACAATATGGCCTGCATAATTAAAACGCCGAATGACACGTCTGTGAATAAACCGTATAGACGTATAAGCGGATTTCTCAAATCCATTCGCAAACTGAGAATCGATACGACTAAGCTCACGCTGGTGGACGACCTCGGATAAAATAGTCCGTGCCGGCATCGTTAGTGGATGGCCAGCAGCAAAGCCAGGAATTATTAAATTTCACATTAGGACAGACCGTATACACGCACGTTCACGGCGAATCAAAGGAATAGTGTACGCAATCATATATAATTCAAGCCAGAAAAATCTGGGTGCCACGCGCGTCACGCCCGTTTAACCAGATATAAAAAATTAGCCAAATATCAGAGTTCCAGTCCAATTTATTATTCAAGGACAGATTAAGGCTGACTAATTAACGATAATTCGTCGTTATATTCTGGTATTTTTCATACATCCCATTCATTAATATCAACAGCCGGGTTAGCAATAGTTTACAAACTCCAGGCAATATAAAAAAATATTATAAATCAAAGAGGGTGGAAAGTTCCGAAAAATGATGTATCATCTTCATAACTTGGTTTATTAACAGAGCATCGAGTCCGAACGGACGAATATTATGGTAACCATTCAAACGTACTTTCATCAACGTATAATTAAAGAATGAATAACTTTCAGCGCCCTCACCAGGAAATGTTATAATGGTACCTTAATTGATAATTCGGTACGGATAACGTGTGGAGCGGGAAGCGGTCGTACAATTCTTTTAGAGAGTCCGTTCTCCGCGCGCGGCGGAAGCTCATGGCGAAAGTTTCTACGCCCGTTGCCGGTGCGCCGGATCCGAGCGCGGATGTGGATAAAGAGTTCGAAAAATTAACAATGCGGATGAAAATGCCTCGTAATTAAATTAAATTCGCGATCGCTATAGGGCGATAGGGTGCACAAGCCTAGCGAATGGACGGGGGTAGTGAATGGACACTTTCCATAGGAGCGCGTGTGTGTGAAACGTCCATTCACTAGGATTTTCTTCTGCTTAACTGTCCATTCACTGAAACTCTCCTTGCATTGTACCAGAGTTGGACAAAGATAAACTTCACATATGAATTCCTTTTTGTGCAATTGACCGGCTTTCAACAAGAACTTCTTTTCTTTGCACGAACAAAGACAATTTCTGTAATCAATTTCCGACGAGAATGTAAAAGATTAAAAGTGAAGTCATCGAGTAACCAAATAGAAAGCTCTCGAAGGCATTCTTTTCGGACGGAGGATGAGATTAAGAACTACGGAAAAGAATTTTCATATCATATGGAAACTTTTTCCCAGGCAATTTATCGCACGTCTACCGATAACTCGTTAATAATTCATTATACTTTTCAACTTCTATGTAACTATTTCAATGTATCGTTGCAATCAGTCAACTACTCAGCTATTAATTTCAAATTAGTTAATAAAATAGGCATAGCGCCTAGGAAAGTAGCGTAATACGAATGGCTATTGCAGCCCGTGCGAGCTATAACAATCCTCAATGGCTGGAGTTTGTACGATAGACGCGATTTCGCGAAGGAAGTTTCCATGAGCCCCGTCACGTAGTTGAACGCTTTAAACCATTCGCCAATCGATAACAGAGTCAGACAAACTGTGCGTTCGCAAAATTGAGATACAAAATTCTCGTCGTCAGGCTATAATTGGAAAGTAGGCGGAATATGCTCATTGTATGCTCGGCGATAAGTTTTCGCTTCACGAGACGAGGAAAGTTCCATCAAACCCACGCACGACTTGCACGTGTCAATTAGCCGTTCATGCAGCACGCGCCTGTGTCAACGAATTCCAAATACGCCGGGTACCACAAGTTACACGATCCCGTGATCGACGTTTCCAAGTTTCGATATCGACAAGTTTTAGTCCTCCCATTAGCACGAGATGCAGCCACATTCACATGGACACATGGGTATCGTAAACTTTGCGAACGACTGATGCCTAAATGGATTATTGTTAAAAGCCTTTTGGATAACTAACGTCTGCGAGTACCTCGACTAATTGGTACTTAGTAAGCGTCTTAGGAAAATTTCTGTCCAATCTCGGGCGACCTCGTTATACGTAACGACAGGTTTAAAGGGCCAACAGTTGACTCGGGACAAAGGAAAGACTCGAAATGCACCCTCGGCGTTTAGTATCATTCAAAAGCAACCAAAAGCTATTTCATTCTTGAAGAATTATTAACGTACGAATGAACGAAAATGAGTACACATACGAAAAATAAGTTTTCTTCAGATAGAAATTGAAAAGTGTAATAAAAAAGTTATTTCAAACATTTACATTTTTGATCACTCTATAAATATTCCTAATCGTATCATTTCTTTAATTTCCGACTGAGTTCCTCGAGCAAGCTTGGAATCAACGATAAATGTAATGAACAATTCCTTCACCTAAAATCTCATCCTTGACATTTCGCGACAGGAGAGAAATGTATTTGCTCATCGATTCAGCATTTTACTCGGAAAAGAGCTACATCTCTTTAAAAAAAGGGTCCTGAATCCGAAAAAGAAATCCCACGGGGGTGGATTTGCGGGAGTTGAGAGATAAAGACGGTTGGGTACGTAATCGCGAGTCGCGGCTTTCAAGGCAATACGCGAGGAGAGCCGCGGCGACGCGCCTCGCGGGTTTAGTAATCCTTTCCGAGAGGGCCAACGTTAGTACAGCCTCGTGTATTATTTTTATATATATTCTGCTTCCACTTCAAGCTCTGCTGGGTCCATCTCGTTTTCTCCGGAGAATTTGGGCCGCTCACAGCGATTCAGTTGCAAAATTTTCATAATCTCAGGGGAAAAAAATACACCGTGGATAAAAAACAATCAACCTCTTTTTTCAACTAGAAAGACTTCTTCTAAATCTATCTAAATAGCAAATTTCCTGATAACACAATTCTTTCAAGGTAAACCGAGAAAATTTCGCCGAATCTTAAAATATTAAATTTCTCAGCATTAACGATGCGAGACGTGAAAGATCGAATATGCAAATGTCGTGTAATACTTTGAAAAAGAAACAAAATCAAAAAATCCAATCTCGCGAGTCTTTTCGCGAAGGTTGAAAAAGCAAGCCGGTGATTGCGAGTCGCGAGGGTGCCGGAGCAAACATCCTCGAAATTCAATCTGTCTACAGCCTTCGCATTCGAGGGGTCGAATTTAATCGTGTATAGGGAAAAAAAATCCATTGCCTTCGTTGCGTCCCTCCGCGTGGAATTCGCGAAATTCCAAAGCGTCGTTGGGAGGGAATGACGTTCCGTCGATAAGGCAGACGCACGAGCTTGAAGCATGGATAACACCGCAGGGGAGTGACACAAATTCCTGCGCTGAAGTAAAAATGAGAACTGTATTCCGTTCCCGGAGCAGCCTGCTTTGCCGACTCCTACGCTTCTTCTCGGTGTCTGCTCGTCGATACTGGGGCTGGCGTATATCGACTCCTGTAGACACAGGAAGTCGACCAGTTGCGTATTTCTACCATCACTCGGCCGGTAGCGACGCTTCGGGTAAAAAGTCTCTGGCATCAAAGATTCCGAAGAAACCCTTCCAAAAACCAAGAATCGCAAGGCTAAGAGCTGTGTCGAGTGAGGGTCTCGCATCGGCGACGGTAAGTCTCCGTTGCTGATAATTGATAATCAAGAAATCATCATAGCCAATGGAGCGTCGGGGGGGGGGGGGATTAATTTTTTTCCCGGCGACCAGCGATAAGGGCGGAAGGAGATCAGACGGCAGTGAGATTCAATGTTAAGCGTCGGAACGAGGTAAAAGTCAGCCGACGCGCGACAGCTGAGAATAAACGAGCCGTCGACCTTGAACGAGATCGATATTTCAATCGTAAACTGTACAAGTCTAGTTTCCCAAGGGAGAGAGAGAGAGAGCCAGGGCACTGTTTAGCACCCGGATGGTCACATGTCCGACGATAAAATCTCTACAAGCCTCGACCGTTGTAGCATAAAGGCCAGAATGTTACTGTCAGCGAACTGGCAATAAACGATTTCTACATTTAGATTTCAACTAGAATTTATTTTCGCGAACAACGAACATTCCAGCTCGGAATGGAGTAGTGCAGCTGATAAGTTTGCGCTTGTTTCGGGAGATGTGTGGTTAGTGGGTCACAGAGTTCGGCACCGAAAGATTGTTCTTTCGCGCGAATGACCCTGATGTTTTTTTTATAGTTGATGCGATTCACTCGGTTCACGTTGTGTCGACTTTTTTTTTTGTGGTCGCACTTTCGAAAAGGTTGGAAGCACATACTGTCCATCTTTTTGTTTGCATGTGTCATGAGTTCGACATCGAGCACTTGATCATTGCTGTTGCGAGAGACTACGACAGTTATTGCCGGAAAAATGGGTCGAGTTTTATCAGTCGCGTGGAAAAAAAAACGAAAGCAGTGGAACTCGCGAATAGCTCGTACCCGGATGGCGAAAAAGATTTATTGACGACTGCGGGAAATGGGCAAAATCATCATAAACGGGCATTGGATGAGTACGGAATTGAGAATACTCGTCGGAAACGATGGGGATTACGGTTATTAGAGATTGATTACCAGCTATAATGCAATCTGTGGCAATGAAATGCTGGTGGATAAGTATAATAACCCACGTTTTCAACGGTTATCTTCGAATACGTGCTGTATCTTTAAATGAGCACCGGATTACAGGACAGCACATTCAATCCGTCGCAATCCGTACGGGAAATTCGTAATTTTTTTGCTTTCTCGTATATTTACGTTGAATTTCGTGGTCACTGTTTGTGACCCTGAAACAGAATTCAGAGGTACGGAAATCTCGATAAAAGTAAATAAAATTAAATACTATGTTTAACTTGAAGTCAGCTCGGAACACCCGAAAAGAACAGCGCCGCAATTTTTTTTACAATGCGTTTTTTAATTACAAGTTCGTTCGTTCAATAAACGTTTTTTTTGCGCTATGAAGTCGAGAGAAAAATATATAAATGCAAACGCATCGTCAGAGATAATCTACGAATATAAACATACAGCTTTCCGCGTATGCCCCAACCTTTTGCAGCTAATATTTCCGCAGATAAGCTATAACGAATGAGCATTCCGTAACAATGTACGACGTCAGCGATATTACGCTTCATATGTTTGTACGCGCGCGATTTACGACAGTTCGTCAAGTTCGCTATAAAGTGCCTTTAGGGTTTTGATATTTTCCTTAGCTATTCGTCACCTCGAGGCGGTAGGATACCATATGCTATGTCGTTTCTATAAAATGGCAATGATTTTTTTCCGTCTTTTTAATTATCATGATCGTTTATTACGATGGAGAAAATATTTAATAACGAAATGGCAGGTCATTGTCGTGGAGAAATATAAAGATAAATATAATATTATCTATCTTTGTTTCGGAACAATGAAGTTGTTGGAGATTTCTATAAAAAAATATTGCGCTCGTTGTTGTAACCACTGCGTACGATTCTCTCGCTTCGAAAATTATTATGCTCGAGCTTTGCATAAGATGAAAAGAAAATTAGAAAAAAAATGCATCGTATCCGGGGAAGCACGTTGGAAACCAACGGGCGGATAAGGACAATTCTCAATTCAAAAGCGACCTGAATACTGAATAGCTTCTATTGCTTTCAGGCCGGGAGCTTCTGGAAATAACGTGAGAGTATAGTAGTATGCAACGACGTTGTAGTATACCAAGGTATAAAGTATATTTTATGAAATTCCCGAGATTCCTGGCTATATAGCCTGCCTGTCTGCCACCTGGGTCATTATTGGCATAAAAATTGCGCGCCGGGGATGAATTTGTCTCCGAAGGGTGCAGACAGACCGTGACAAAAAGGCATATAACGAGCTACGGTAGATTACGCCCACGATATATAGTCCTTGGGCCCGTTCCCAGAGGATATACGCTCTTTTCTCGCTTCAGGAAATACTCCAAGCTTTTTTGTCCTCGCCTGTCCATGCATCAAAACCGTACGTCCATTACATAGGATCCTTAAAACTAATGTCTACTCTAAACTCAAGTCGACCGTGGACTGATTGCAAAAGAAAAATCGTGAAAATTGTAATCATATTTCTATCGTAATTGCGGAATTGGCGGTTTTCAGGGAAGTTATATATACTTGGAGTTACAACTTGTTTTTAACACCGATTCATCATTTATCACATTGCTTTGTACGAAGGACCAAGTCTAGTTAATCCATTCTACTGTCAACACAAAAGTACTTTCTGCATGGCGCAGCTAAGTTTTCTCCTCGGTTCCCGAGAGTGGAATACTAATGGGCAGTCACTCGTCGGCATAGCTAGCTTCTTAAGCAAAGTGCACGAACTTGTCGAAACTTCTTCGTTTCGTGGAATTTGCGCACGCTTGAAACAAGCACGATCACTGCCGCGGAAAGAAAATGTTCGTATTCGAATGTCCTTTCGATGGGAAGTATCCAAAAAACCAGGGTTGTCTCATTGTCAAGTGTAAAGTGTAAAGAACAGGACGGTAGATTCCTATTGTCCCGGGTAGAAACGCAGACGGAAAGGCCGCGGTAAAGTACGAGTCCATTATAAGCTGACCTGTGGAATCCGTGACGGGAATCTAATCTTGCGCCTTACTTGGCCCACGACAAAATTTACAGGCGTTCTATGGGAATCCATTCTGGGTCGCCCATACTTTGCCCTGTTGAGTCCTTTACATGCCGCCGCGAGTCAAACACTACCCGTTCGAGTAGGAACGCATAATGGGGCCCGTATAGGCGCTCTCATGAAAGTTACTCGAAAAACTACTCAAAAAAGTTACTCGAAATAAATCACCATCCCACTCAATCAATGATAACAATAGACTTAAATTGCACTAACCATGAATTAAGCAATAACGAGAACATAAGTTCCAGTATTACAATGGCTTGGAGTTTAACAAATATTTACTATTTGCTGTAAATAATAATCGACGGACAATTTGTACTTTTTACTAACTAAAATTTATCTAAACTTCACTTACGTTCGCCGACATGTAAGGAAGACTAGAAAGGGCCACACAAAACCCTGTCTAAATTTCATTACGAGATATTTACCCTTCTGGAATGATTTGTTATCTCTCAGAAACGAGAAAAGGAAAATCATGATGAGCTGTGCGGTCTCGGAGGTAAACATCGAGAAATACACGACCGTTATAACTGTTCCATAAGCTTGTTAAGGGAAGTACCATTACTGTATCGGGAAAAAGTTAGTATCGCAGCGGTGAAAACTTCCAAAGTGGTGTCATCTGTTACTTTTTCTACGTCGTCATATTATCCGTGGGACAGAAGAATGTTCAAGATGATTTCTAACTTTCCAGGAGTGGAAAACAGGTATAATGGAAACAGTGGCATTGACGATCTGCCGTTGAGTATCGGGTTATATCGCCGGTTGAATGTCATGAGGCCCCGGACGTTAGAAGTTACGGGAACTACGACCCTTGAGCTCGTTGTGGTCGCTACGATCGCGTATATGAAAGTTAGAAACAAATGTGCAATAAACGTCAACATTACGCACGGCGAAAATTTTAATTGATTGTATCGCCTTGGGTCAACGGCACGATAATTTATCCCAACTTGAGCCGTAACAGCAAGATAAATGAGCGGTACAAAAAAAATTAAACATCTCGAGTAGCAGTATTGGATTATCCCCCGCGATAATCGTCCGACTATTCAAATATCCTGACGTTCAGCCAGAACAATCCTACGGATATCAAACAATCGCGAAACTCTCGTATACCGTACTGTACAAGTTTCTCGTTTCTATTTGTCCCCCCATTGGACTTCAAGCGCGCACTCAAATGCCACTTGTGACTCTGTTTCGAGGAGGCACGCTACGGGTCTTTTGCCTCTAGTGATACCCTCCCTCTCCCCGATAGGAAACAGCGGAAATCATAGCTCAGGGATTAAGATCGAGTCGCGTCAGCCAACGAGGAAAGGAGACTCTAATCTCCAGTGCTTAACCACGTGGAAACTACGCTCCGGGCAATACGAATGCGGCAATGAGAGCGGCTTTGTACCCTCACGACGACGAATATACGTGCCAATTTCCCAAGCTATTTGCGAAAGAAAATAGCGTTGTTCGTGTGTATCAAAACGCCCACCCCTTTACTCGCCTGTTACGTCGGAGAGAGCGTATTTTCATCGGATTTGTGCGTAAATTCTGCACGAGGTAAAAGCCACCTATATATCCCTCGCCGAGTGTTGTTTTTTCATGATTATATTCAATATATTACGGCGAATAGAGTAAAAATTCTGTTCGGTGGAAAACTGTGAAACGCACGTTAGCACGAGCGATATCTCGCGATTGTTCACTTCGTTTAAATTTCATAGTGTTTTCACCCCACGGGCAAATAAATGAACGTCAAATTGAATTAACGTTGAAATATTCGAGCAAGCGCGGACATAGTGTGCGCGCTTTCCGTGAATTCACCCACAGGCGGTAGTTGCAAATATATATAGATATATCCGCCCGCCGAGTGCATGAACGTTAACCCGATTACTTACTTTGCGTTTGCGATGAAACGACGAGAGAATGCTCTTTAACAGGGCGTATCATGGACTCAACCGACGTCGCGAGAGACAAATCACTACTCACCTGAAACAGACAAACGAGAAAAAAATGCATATAGTAAAAGCTGTGAGATCCTCATTTAGATTGGAAACATTCCAACCCGCGGCGGCGGAATTAAAAAGGCGAGCGGTTGAAAGACAAAAGATTCATCAAACAGTCGTGAAAGTATGGCGGATTTATGATTGTGAACGTAACGTTGTTGCGCAATGTTTTTCTCTGACAAAGAACGGCGATCACTCTTTTTATGTTTTCTGGTAAAACATTCATTATACGCCGGCAGGTAGAGAGTATTGTCGGAAAAAAAGTAAAGGAAATAGCCTCGAGGGGCTCTTCGAGTTGGCCCCGAGAGCGGATCTTTACTGTTCCGCAACTCGACTTCCATCGGGGTACTCTTCCATCTCGCGAATTGAACAAGACTAAAAAGGTTCGGGCTCCTCTCTGTCTTCGGAATCGAGCACGTAAGATACACACTCTGTTACCTTCCTGTACCTTCCTGTCGCCAGAGACAAAAGTAACTTTTCGTAGGTTTTTCCGCACCGTGATGATGTTTTTTCTTTACGCAAGAAACTCGTAGTATGACGGTGAACGAGGCTTTCGCCTGTACGTGCCTTTGGTAGTTTTATGGACGACCGATATCCAGTTAGGTTGGTACTTACAGGCGGTGAAGCACCCGCAATAACCTTCTCCAAGGTATTGTGCCCTCAGGAATTTTGTTTTATTATACTACTCGTCGGAGGCTATATATCTTCCATCGGATTCCGAACAATGGATGACAAATAGACAATTTTCGCTCAGGACCGTAAGACCGAGATAGGAAGTTTTCACCGGGAGTAGAAGAATTTCTGTGCTGTTCAATCCACTTAGACTCGTTACCAAGGTCGTACCGACTTCGTACACGAAGGAGTAAACTAAGAAATTCAATTGGGAACGACACGAGTGAGAGTGATCTCTCACCGGCGAACGCGTCGTTGGGGAATAGAATCATTTCGCTCGCGGACGCAACAGTACTTTCGGGCGAGAATTCTACCGACAATCGCGGAGTGAGAAACTCGATATCGAAGGTGCCGAAGTGAGTGTTGTATTCCGTTTCTGCGATAGTTTGAGAATACGTTGAGAGCACCGAAAGATCGTTCGCTTTGCACGCTATAAGCTGAGCGTCTCCTGTTTGCTTTGCAAAACCTGAGACTTGGACGAACGAATCGTAATCGTACACGTGCCAAAATCCACGCCCGGACGCCGATAAGAATATATCGTGCAGCCTGTAGTGATATAACCAAACATTCCACGTATTCGCCGTGACTGTGGAGACCGGCACGGTCTACTTATGATTACATTCGTAGACAATATTTTATTCATGCCAAGACGGTGACAGCAAGATCTACCAGAGAAAAACCTCTAAAAAAATGGCAATGTCAGGGCAGGGCGATTTTTGTGAAGCAGCAGAGGGGAACATGGTAAATGATATTTATTGAAATATATTTATTCATTGTTTATTATCATCAACTACTAAAGCTCCGGAATGTGACGATTACATCAGGGCCGCGACATCGATTTTCCGATTTTTCCTTGCAAATTGTCTTCGTTGCCCCGCAGAAGACAAATGTTTTTTTGCTCGAAAAAAGTGGATTCCGTGTGGATGATCACAGGTGTACCCTTCGAGATTCAATGTTCCATGAAGCATACCGCGAAACGTAATACTCGACAAAGTTTGAAAACGGAAAACTACAAAATAATCCGTTGTGTAGAAAACTTTCACGGCGGCGTTACTTCTGCAAGCTGGTAAAGTTCTCGTGACGGAAGGGGCGATTTAATGCCCGAAGTTATCGCGAAAACAAACTGGCTTTCCTTGATGGGCAAAAAATTCCGTTTCGGAAATTGTGGGGACATTCGGCCGCCGGAGTAGCCTCGAGGGAAACGACGACGGAAATACGCGAGTGGCGAGTAGAAGGAGAGGTCAACCGGTTCATTTTATTGTCCATGAGTAAGAGAACGCGAGTAATGCGACCTTGATCTTTAGAGGGGAACCAGGCCGGAAGGCCGGTTATGTCTGCCAGCACGATCGTGGCGCGTAGTACAACGAGACAAGACCATTATACTGTCTCAGGTATCCGCGCTGATTGTCTGACCACGCGAAGCCTTAACTACTTCGGCACGCCTTTCACGGGTATACACATCGTACGACCGCTCGAAAGTACTCAGTACCACTGCGGTTAACCTGGCGATATAACTATTAGCTGAAGTACCGGAGAGAAGACAAACGGAACGTGACCGGCTGCATAATGATCGGGAAAGTAACAGCGGTGAACTATTTGATATTCTAATGTGAAGGATGAATTTATTTTTACTCATTGCAAAATGTGGCGCAGTGGAGATTCACGAGGGCTTCTATTAGATCTCGAATTAATCACTGCCATACGTTAAGATACTCCTTACTCAAGGTATTATATACCATCTCAAGAACCTACGAAGATTTAAACACGCAAGGTTGTTAGCGATTTAAATGTCCCGAAGTAGTAAGGTCAACCCAACAATGAAGGATAAACCACTCGTCACAACGCAGCAGTGTGTTAACTCGTCTGCGTTTTTATTTTTCAGAAAGCAATTAGCAGTCCCTCAAAGAATTAGCGTTGTTGCCTACACTAAGGGTTCAATTTTACAAATGAAAATCGTCTACCTCTGAATGAGATAGAATGGACCAATGGGACATCGACTTTCGATTTGCCTGATATTTTTTCGATTATACTGAAAGAAAGTGTAATTGAATTTTAATTCCATTTATCATAATTTCTTCTGTGTCATAAAGTTGCTACCGGTTAAGCATGGCGAGAACCCGAGGTACAATCTGAATACGAAATAATCCCGGGGATTATTACTGGAAGTGCCGAAGAAGAAACCGATGGAACATTACTTGCCATGTAAGTATCGTTAACGACCGAAGAAATACGATAATAGCCTATCAGTTAACAACTAAGAAGACTTCGCACTCTTACCGCTTTTAGTGCAGATGGCTACCCATTCCTATTACCACATATCCATTCGAAAGTAATTTTCCTACGCAAGGAGACCAGCACCGATCGTTTCGAAAGACGCAGCTGTTTCACCTCTTAGTCGCGAATTGATTAATTTAAAATGCTCTCAGTGTTGAAACCAGAGATATGAAAACTGCGAGAAGATCGTCTGAACCACTGTTCGTCGTGCGCCGTGAGCCCTGAAGGCCGTTGTGCTTACCCATCGCATCGGTTTCCGATAGTTTCCCTGGATAACGTAGCTGGCCAACGATACAAAAAAATAACAGCGAGGTATCTCTTTTATTGTGGAGTGAGGATTTCAGTGTTTTAGAGGCGAACCTCGAGAGAGACGTAAAATAACTAGCCGCTCACCGCCAAGTGCCAATGCGGCTGCATTGGTGTTCTTTTGGTTTGGTGACAGAATTTCAAGGTTTCCCTAGTACATTCTTTACCAAAACAAAGGACTCAACGATATTATTTATATTACGAGAAGTAGCATCAATTATAGAAAATCTTGAGGGAGCTATCACCTGAAAAAACAGGAAATTATTTATTTTTTCCGATTCATTACCGTATATAGTAATTGCATTTCACACTCAAAAAATGCATTTGATAAACTATCAGACTACATTTTTTTCGAGCCATATATTGCATTTTATCCGAGGCCGGCACGGTCAAATTTTTTTCACTTGTTCCAGTTTTTAGACCGAACAACTGAACCGATTTTGATTTATGAGGACTCATGGGAAGTGTGGGAATTTTTTATGCGAGTATAAATGGATTTATAGCGAGCCATTGTATAACTGGTAACGACACAAAAAGTGGGAAAAGGAGATTTTTCGTGACATTTTCCTTGATAGCTCCGCTGGGGAAGCTTACAAAAAAATGCGCCACACTCGATCCTCAATAAATTGTCTAACGATCAAAATGAGACCAAAATGATAAGCGAAGATTCATCATTTCGTAGTGTTCCTAAGAGTATATCGATGAGATGCTTCCAAGATTCGTTGTGAACAGTATCCTACCTTTCATCCAGTCTGAAAGAACATCTGGACAGATCGCTCCAGGCGCTCATACTTCTGCTTCGACGCCTCGTTGGGGGTGGCAGTCGGGCACTGCTACGTCTTCTTGTCGATGCCAGATTGTCTGCTTCGAAACAAACCCTCGGTGACGAATGAACTTTTTGCTGTGTATTCTGTGGCTGCTGTTGATTCTGAGCACTCGGCGGTGTTGATGATGGTGTGACAGCCGCTGGCGTGTGAAGATCCGGCAACGCTTCGTATTCCCATCCACGGGCTCCCATGTCCAGGAGAGGTTCGGCCGAGGCGTTCGAGCCTCGAAGCGGGTCCCGAGGCTTGCGATGATGAAACAGAGAGAATACCGAACACTTCGAATCATCGGTACGGCCGGATTCTTCGTTTCTCCTCAGTACACATTTCTCTTTGGAATCCAGCTTAATATATCTTTATCGGTCCTCGCAACGGGACTCTCTTCGTCGAAAGGCTTGTTTATTATTGTTCCAGTTATAATGTATCAGAGATGTTTGCACACTTCATTGCTGAGGGAAACTAGTGCCCCTTTTGATCTTCTTTGTGTTATATCCCGACTGGCTCTTTTCCGATCGCACTTTATCGTTTATATGTAGAAGAAATGGAGCGCGAGAAGCACAGCAGAGGCAGAGCTTTCCCGCAAGCGACCACGCGCTCTCTCGAGCTTCTCTTTATATACACCTGCACACATGTGCACGTTGAAACGCGCGCTACCTTTCTCCGTGCGCGGTATCCGTACGAGGTCACCGAGTGATGAATATTTCAGGACGGTCGTACATCAACGGCAAACTCACAGACTCGGCCATTATCATTCTTGTGGCATGTATAGCTCTCTGATGGTGTTTTCACCTCCTCGGTACAAGATACTCCGAGTTTCGCTACAAACTAGTTAATGAAAATGGCTTTCGCCTTCCCCCGTCCATCGACGACGTCTCGGTGCAGCCACGCAATAACTCCCAACAGACCAAAGTATAGATGGCTCACTGTGATTCAACTATTTCTCCCATGATGCGCGTCAACTGGTATGCAAGCTTCGTGCAAAGTTAATTGCTGTAGAACTGTCTCGCCGCTGGGCGTCACAACACAAGTCTCTTCCAAGTTTCCCCAATGCCCAATGTCGACCACAGATATTGAGCTTTCGCCTCACTATTCAACGTGAATGCATAATTGAACATTAATTCAACAGCATATTCAACTTCTCGATCCCTTATCTTAAATATAACTCTGATTAACACTCAATCAACGGTCAAACAGTAAAAGTTTCTCAACATGTCTTCCAAAAACTACGCAACTTGTGTTCAACAATTCATCAACAAAGAGATATTTCATTTAAATCACATTTTACCCGTCGAGAACAAAAATTCTCGCTTATATATATATTTATATCACTGTCATACTAGCCTGGATATGCTAATTCGCAATTATCGATTTCGGTCCTTTTGTGTCTTACTTCGCCGAGCGTGACAGGTCTTCCATGAAAATTGTCGTCATTACGAGGTATCCACGTCGCGCTCCTTCCTAATTAGTTCCCTTGTTACTGCCTTAATTTCCAACAGACCGTTCCGAGTTTCTTCCAGTTCGTTCATTCCCTCGTTGATTTACGTAAAATTCACGAGAAATTGCGCCAATTGTCTCGTATCTTTATCCGGATAATAGTCAGCAGAGAGACGACACCGTTTGCCGGTGAATGGCCCGCTCGTTCAACCAGTTACGACCCACTATATTTCTCTAGCAGGTCGGATCGTCTTCGTCCATGAATGGCGAACCTATCATCACCATCTGCGATTGCTGGATAATATTTTTCTTCGACGAGACATCTCGATCAGCCGGTGCTGACCTACCGTTTTCTCTATTCACTCACTAGGCGTACCTCGCGAACCACTTTAAACTTCTTGTATCGGATTATCAATACATTTTTTAACAAGTGTCTCGATCAACGGAGTCTCGTGCTTTATCCCCAATCCTTGCGAGATGTTGAAAGGAGCCGCTCAAGGGACGACGAAACTCAAAGATTTATGATCCTCGTCGAGTTCGGATAAACGCTTGAATATACAGAAAATCCCGAGGGAGTACGGGAGAGCCTGCCGACGAGAAACAAGGGTCGAGTAGTGACTGGTCAATGTTGCACGGTAACGCGTTTGTTAACAAGTTGGTGAGCGAGATAACGCATACTCCGACATGACCGGAGCGGATGATATTACTATCGACTCTAGCGGCACGAGCTCGGTAGAGTACGTTCGAACGAGATACACATACGTAGATAGTGTGCGAGAGTATCGAAGAGGAGGGTAGTAGAGAATGAGCGCACAGCAAAAGTAGATGTGGCGCACCCTCGTACAAGGTCGAGAAACACAGGAGCAGCTAGCATTGAGCTTCGAGGTTTTCCAGGACAGCGTGGTACACAAAACTTCGTTGGAATTGGGTCCCCCGATGCTCGTCGATGACTTCGTCGATTTAGGCGTAGCCATTGGTCAATTATCTCCCCTTCAAAATCTTCCCTCGAGTTAGATATAGCCCAACACTTTCATTCATGAAATTGAGGTGCAAGGTGGAGGTAACGATGGCTCGAAGATCCCGGACCGGTGGTGTTGTCTTCATGGTAGTCTAAGTTTTTGGCTACTTCGATCGTACGAATTTCATTCGTTTCACACAAAAAACAAATCCCGTGACCCTTGGCACACTTCAAAATTGAGGGTTCTTAACGAGGCCACGGAACACCCAGCATCTTTATGTCAACGATAGAGTCTCCTTAATGCCGTCCATCGGGATTTCGCTACGAAATTACACGGACGAGGAGCTTTTCTAGCTTTCCCACAGTACCCTCTTTTGCCCCGTCGATTCTATCTCGGTTTTGTCCGCGGGATTTCGGGAAGCTTTCGGTACTTGGCCCTCTCTTCTCCCATTGTCTCAACTCTCGAGTCTCACTGCATGTAACGAACACACCATTACCACAAAGTTTCTTGGCCAATGGCGTAATGGAAAAAAGGAAACAAAAAAATACAGCAACACAGCCGAAATACAAAAAACAATCCTGTAGGAACGCGTGCGCTTTCTTGGCAGAACGCTCGCGTCACACACAAGTGTCCAATGAGCGCGTGTCGATAAGGCGCACGTATTTTCGTACAGAACAAGAGGAATACACACGCCGAACGCGTGCTGGCCCGCAGAGAGTTGGCTCAGAGCAACGCCACCCCTCTCACTGCAGTAGATCGTAGCGCGGTATTTTCTCTGTTAGATACTACGGACGCCCGCACTCCGCACCCCCAGATTCCTACCCGTCCTGGCGCACCTTTACCCGATCTTTGGCAAACCCCCTCGCCGTTCCCTTCTCTCTCGCGCCGAGTCAACCTCTTCTATCCTACCCGCTCTCTAATGCCCCGTTCTGTACTATACTTCGGCTCGTTGTGCCGCCGAGAAATGTGTGTCTCGCTCGCACTTGAACATCCTCGCATACTAGCCGCTTCACTCGCACCTCCGGTAGCATCATCTGCTTTGGATACCCGCACACATGCACGTGGCCAGAACGTTTCCAAGGCGACTGCGCCACCGCTGGATACGCCGCGAATGTCTCTCCTCCGTCACACCCCCCCGAACCGACCCCCATGTTAAATGGACCAACGATCATCTGTTACGCGATTAGCGAGGCCTATGGAACGCTACAACTTGAATGACAATTGTAATTACCGCATTGATCCATGTATGAACCAAGGCACAAGAACGTTTCGGGTTGTCCTTGAGTTCTATGGGTTTCGCAATATTGGGGATATGCCAGGGTAGTATATATGGCAAAAAAAACTGATAGCGTAGTTTGTACTCGACATTCGCGATCGCCGTGATGTTTTTCATAAAGTTTGCTGCAGCAAAACAAATGAGTTAGTCGGGATGAATGGGCGCCCAAAATCTCATCATCGATTCGGTCCAGAACGGACATAAAGTTGGGGGTTGGCGTTTGCGCATTTTCCGGTGGTGCAAAAGCGCGGAATGCTCAAACCGTTGCCAATCCGCCACATTGCGAAGACGCAGACGTTACATTCTTCGGGTCAATTAATGGAACTGTTATTGGCAAGATCTTCTCACAGTTCTTTGTCGTGAATGTTCTCATTATGTTCCAGGGTGAATTAAACGTTTCGCGGAACGTCAAGGTAGGCTGCTGAAACGTAGGTTGGGCTTCACCTCCTCAAGTTTCGTTGCTCGGAAAGGTGGATTCATTAATCTTGCGCGCTAAATTTGACGCAGGAAGGATCGAGCCTTCACTCGGACGGTTCTTGGTAACCCTTTGATTAATGATTTTTGCTTCGTAGGACAATACCAACCCAACAAGAGGGTTCGCTCCGTAGTCCGCACATCTATATATCTTGGTCAGGGCGACGATCGCAGAATTCTGATGCAATCATCATCGGTCGAGCACGCTGATGATTTCGTTGTCATTATTGCAATAGGAAAAGCAAAAAAACGTGCCGCATTCGTCCAAGCATTTTCTCATCAACGATACGATTTCAAATGAGAGCAATATTACTAATGGTAGGTCGCTTCGAGGAGTCAGTTCCGATCATGCACTCTTCATAGACGACCGGGTTCGTCAGTAATCGCCCCTCTTTGATAAATCCTCGGTCAGAAAAAAAAACGGCTATGACGCGCTCTGTCCATATCTCTGCCAGCTGAAAGGCGCATAAGAAACATCGATCCGTAAGAGCAAACTCTCGGACGGTCACAAATCGAGAAAGCACAGGAGCGCCAGGAACCAGAAGTGAAATGTGAGGAAGCGCACTCTGTAGAGCTTTCGAAGTAACCTGTAGCGAAGGCAAGTACTCAAACTACCGAAGCACGCTTCGATCATCTCGCACGAGTTACGACGCCTTTTCTGTCTCGTGATATACCATCGGTAGGGTAGTTTCCCAAGGCGGGAAAAAGCTGGGTACGAACCAAAGAGCTCGCTGTTGAGCTTGCAAGTCGGTCGATGGTCGCGCGCGCTTACAACGACCGTTGTTGACCTACAAAGGCTTGTCTTCGGTGATTCTCACGACTGATTGGTGCCTTGGTATATAAATATATATATATGTAAGAAACACCGGATAATGCAGTCCATCCATTATGCGTGATTACATAGCAATGCGGATGTTGACGGTTCTATGTCTATCGAACAATGCGCACAAGTCGATAAACTGGTATTAAGTAAACATCGAGAAAGATGAGTATCATGCTTGTAATAAAAAAAATTCGTGATTCTTTTCAAATGTTGACCAATTGTGGAACGCGGATCGTTATTTGCAATGTGGCCAATAAACATATTTGGTGGACTACAGAAATTGCTGTTGAAGTAAATATTAGTTTTCAATATCAATATAGCAGTTCAATATTAATCCCATAAAATGTATTGACTACGGAAGAAATTTTATGCGATTCGCTGTTTGCCATTCTGTGCTCATGAACGCGTCACGTAGTAATTGCGCTGTAATTGGACAATCTGCGATATGTTGGCGTGAAATTTCAGCCCTTGAATGTCAATTAATGTCGAGCAGATAAATAGACGATCGTTCATCGCAAACTATTCCACCGACACCCATTATCGGACCTATTAATGAGCGCCTTTTTTTGTTTTCCATTCGAGCAGGGTGACGGAAGAACTTCACCAGGAGAAAAAGGTCAATCGTTCTCGTATACGTTTAGCGAAGGAAAGCTTGAACAGCGACAGCAGATATCCTCGTAGAAATGAATACCCGAGCACGTTATTAATGCGAACAATGCCTTCGGATGGAGTCACTGGGTCGATTCGATCGAGGAACCGCCGGTTAGAAAAGGAAGAGGTGGATTAAAGAGGTCGTGTTGTGCGGCCATTGAGAACGGGAGGATAAGAAATGTATATTGCACCCTTGCGATATTCTCGCTGAGTGAAAAAGCTTGAATAACACCTGCCGGATGTTCTCCGTTCGCATGACGTGAGAGTGCTTTTAAGGATTAGATGTACCCATAAAGAGCTCGAGGTGAGCGATGAAGTCGAGACTTTTTTCTGCTCTCGACGCTTCCGCTCTTGCTTCTTACCTTTCTCGATATATCGAAAGATCTCTCCCTCTCACCTTTATACTTCGCCAAAGATTAAAAAAACGCAAAGTATCCGGTGGTTGATCCCACTTTACGAGGAGACAATTTTTTTTTTCTGCACCAAACAACGAAGCTTCGAAACTGGCACAGTAATTACAATAGCAGTCGGAACCAACAACCATGTTAGCTTTTTATTCAAAACTCGAGAGTTTCACCTCTAGACTCTTGAAACTCGTTCGTGTGCGGATATAGCTACGCTCTTTGGAACGGAAATAATGCCGGCCTCACGGGATTTTGTTCCCCTGTGGTCGACCGAGGCAGAAAAACGTTTTACGCCAGTTCAGCCAACTCGCGACTAAACATAGTTTCAAAAATGTGGCGTACCCCGCGATCCCACATTTCCAAATAAAGTGTGGAAACGATAACTTCGAGCGTACAGGAGATTGGGAAGGTTTATGTGATTGGTGAAAAAGTCATCATTCTAACAAGGTCGGCGTGAAATACGAAGCGGTTATTGACTCGTTAATTTGGCGGTGCTAAAATAGATGTCCTGCGGCTGTGGCCTATATTTTTTTCGCTTAATCCTGATATACACCTTGTAATTTCGCTCGAGCCTCGAACTCTCCGGGATTAATCGACCCAACAGCTTTCCAGTACGACCACAATCCGCCAATTTTCGTTTTTCAGAAAAACGGAAGCACATCACGGAACCAGCTAGAATTGCACTGTAGTGCTTCAACTATTGTATATCGCACCTACATACAAATATGTCTGCCTCACACAAAATTTCACCGAGTTTATATTTCTTTTCACTTTCGAAAGTCTGATGAATGCTTCAGATTTCCCGTTTGTGAATCATTTCAAAATTCTTCGCCATGAATGCACGTAAAATTCACCGGGGAATGCCTTGGGATTTGAGAATTTCTTGACTTTCAGACTCCACAATCGGCTACTCCGAAATTACGAGGTGTAACGAGGTCTTGCTTCAGTAACTCCGAGCGTCCGAGTTCTACTGCGGCAACAGTCTAGACGGTTGGTCGGCCGTTGCCAAGTGAATTCCCGAAAATCGCGTGTTCAACTATTTCGCTAGCTACAAAACTTCAACGAGAGAACCCGAGAGGATGCACAGTTTCCAATCTCTGAAGCTCTGAAGCTGTTAGTTTTATCAAGATGATGCCTGTGCCCTGAACCTGGGTTCTACCGTGCGAACTTAATGTAAATTACCGGCAATTTCAATTTCCCAGTGTACCGTAATGGGGTTGCGATCGCTGCAATGATGCTTTTCCCGCTCCATCGACAAACAAATTTAATTTACGACGAACAGCGAGCTTTTTTGAGTAGACGATAATTAATCAAGTCCACGAACATGCTGCAGCCAGTACATACTGAATAAGTTATATAGTTTGTGTGTGTGTGTTATGTTGCGCAATATGTATTTTGTATGATGTATTCATAGTACTAACGGTTAATTAGAACAACCTCTGTTTAAGGGGCCACGTCTACCTGGAGCAATTACAAAAATTGTTTTTTTTCCGACCATGCTAAAATTACCATATTCGTTGCCTGCAATGCGAGTGAAAAGTCACCGGTTCTGGACATAAAAGTATGGTCAATTTTAGCATGGTCGAAATAAAGATTGCATTGCCACGAAAAGGAAGGCGTATTTTCATCTCGTGTGAATTTTTGCCCTTTTTTCGCTCGGACATCAAACCTGGCGTTTGGTGCAAAGACGCACTTTCCTTTCTTGAGGCTAATATATTGAATGCTTCATTTCTTAAGAATGTTCCCAGAATATTTCACATTAATATGACAAAATTGACACAATTACGATATTTTGAATGTTGTTTCAGAGTTTGATGTTCATTTGACGCCGGATATTAAACGGTTATAAAGCTGTCATTGCTCCGATTGAAGATCAATTTGAAATCTTCCTCTTTAACCGAGCGTAGCAGAACGATCCAAAAATGTATGAAGCCAGTGGACACGATTCCTCGGGAACCGCTCGTAGCTCGTAGACCCTTTTTAAATTTATACAAAATAGACCGGGACATATTCAGACACTTTTCCCCGCTCCGCTGAAAAGTAGCCTCATTCCGTGCTTGCCATGAAATGAATCGAACCGACTGTACGGTCCCTCATCTCCTGTTGTAAAGATAACAAGCCTGCTCGAAATGGCAATGTTTTCCGCCGCAAAAGTTTCCATCCATAAAACTCTCGGCAAACTCTCTACTGGAACTTATGATTATGAGGAATTCTCGGAAATCCGAAAAAAGCTCGAGCATAAGCCGGGTATCGTACAGGAGACAAGACGGAAACTCAAATAAGCTAGAGCGGTGAGATCCGCAGACTTATACGAAATTCGAGGTATAGGAACATGTCATTGGACGTGCCAGACCCTAATCCCGAAACTAAGGGAACGGCCTGATATGCCATCGTAGGGTGAATGAAAGGCGACGCTCGATACGGTCCGTCATTAGTTGGTATGCTCTCGTGGCTATCCAACTCTGTCCATTTTCCCCCATGAGACGAATAACTAATCGCACGGAAGAACCGGACTTGGCACGGAGGATAAATCCATCCGACTTTCCAGATTCTCTCTTTCCGAAACTGTACAAAGGGAAAAAATGTGCCGTCATCAATATTAATAATTCCAATTACTGTTACAAGAGGCTTCAATCCAACCTGAATAAATTATAGCCTTCAAAAAAATTGACGATATCTGTAACCAACACATTTTTTAACGAATGCGGTTCAACCGTGAGCCTCCTGTAATACGTACACTTATATAGATAAAGATGAACGACGACAGGGAACAGATCGGATTGGTAGGCAAGAAGACAGAGTTCGACGAAAATGTGCTCCACGAGTACCCGAGAAGAAGAACGACGAATAGCAAAAATAGAAACGCCGGTCGATATTAATTGTGTCAAGTGTGAGCCCTCAGGCTTTCGGAGTGTGTGCTCGCGCTTCTACTACCTTCTGGTGCTCTCGTGAAATAGAGACAATGCCCGAGCACGTAGATGAGAAACATTGTTCTGTTATGACCTGGACCGCATTGGACACGAACGGAACGTACCGTCTGATTCGATGCTTGTAGAACAGTTCACCTCTGGCCGTGCATGTTTAGCGGCGCGAAGGGGAACACATTGGAACGTTATATACATATGTATCGTCGAAGATGATAGGGTCAATTTGTGATAGAGTGGAGGAGAGAAGCCTCTCGGATCTCGTGGACCCGCGTATCGTTCCCCAATATATGCGCATGAAACCGAGTAAGTGGATGAGAGGACGTGAAGGACGTCCGGAACATTCAAGTGGCCAAGTTATCCCGGGCGTAAAGCATGGAGATGAGATAAACGAGAACGGAGCCCCCTCTCTTTCGATCCATCCTCGGCGTCATGTTTATTATTCGACGAAGGGTAGACATCTCCGCGACAAAAGTCCTGCGCTCATCTCTGATAACCACATCGAAGGCTTTTCCTTCGGGCTTCTTAATATGATAATTACACTATATGCGTATACTGAAAAGCTATCTGACGGAATATTTAGAACGAAAGCATCAGACCGCTTAGTGCATATTTATATCTGCGAATATGAGGAACGACGACGGATATTAGTAAATTCAAGATCGTGAGTGAGTAGAATCGTTTAGGAGCAGAGGAAGAGTTTCAGCCCAGTCTGCGACGTGAGACGAGCGAATGCATGCGAGGATAGGCAAAAGAACCAGACACAATCCAAGAGACGGTCTATAGGTACTCCAATCACAGAGCCCGAAGCGGAGGGTAGAAGCGGCCGGAGAGTCTGATAGGAAGGGTGCCAGCATTCTTCTTTTTAGCTTTCACTTCGTTTTGTCTATTGGATACTTCAGAGAGAAACTGGGAGCAGATAGAAACTGGCAAAGGTAAAAAGCGACGCAAATAATTAATCCTTTGGTACGCACTCAACCATTCTTTTAGATTCTTCCAATAGCTTTTATTAGAAAGTTGCTATTTGTAAAAACGGAAAATGTGGAAAAATATTCTTCTTCTGTAAATTCTCGAACTAGTAAGTTTTACTCCGCAAAGCCGCACGTGTGTGGAGGAAGAAACTGATGCAGCAAAAATCGCAGAGGAAAGAGCCGCACTTTTTCTTAACTAGTCCCATGGAAGCCCTCTCTCTCTCTCTCTTCTGCACTAAATGGCTTATTAAACTCGAGTCTCAGCCAAAGTGGAACGCACTCTGCTCTCCTCCGGGCATTTTCCCGATCCTCTGTCATTTTTCGCCTCCAATTTTTTCAGGTGCATCGCTACACACCGAAGTCTAGCAGCAGTTGTGTACACCGAGCAACAGTGACATTAAGTTTCGAAAGAACTCTTGACAACGTGTAACTTGGCTGTAGCACTCCTCCGAGTGAATATATCATAAGAACCATGAGAGTGAGGCTGGAAATTCTCTTCTTCTCTGCAACACTATGTTCGTAGATTAAACTGCTGAACTTTGGTGCCGCGGAGACTGCCGCTGGTTCGTGTGATATAACACGAGGATGTACACGGGGACGGGAAAATTAATGAATTATTAAAGTAAGAAAGGCCGACCGGCTACCGTTCGGGAATAGCTTTAACATTTTATTCAAAGTTCGCTGTGTCGGAGGAAACGCGGTAAAGGGTAAAAGCCCAAAGCTGCGCTTTGATGTATCATGAAAAAAGGAGGATAATGTAAAGAGTGGAGGGTGTAGAAAGGACCATAAGGGAGCATCAGTTATCGTCGACTAGGCATTAACCCAGCAGGCCTAACAAGAGACATGAAATTACGAAGAGTAGTTCGGACCCAATGTAGTAGAGACTAATGAGCTAGCTGCTCTGTGACACGCGACGAATTCGATGGAATTTCAGACACGGTCGATCGGTACACATTGAGGCCCTGGTACACACTACGAAATACGAGGTCAGGAGCTCTTCGGGTTAATTGGAGGAGAGTCTATCGATGGATGCTGAAGGCATCAGTCCTACTACCTTGGACCTTGTATTGGTACTAAGTCTTGCCACTTCTGCTGCTTCGCTTCGACCGGCAGAAAGTATCGAGGGAATCGAGTTTGTGGGAGATTGTCGAAAGGTCGCCTCACGGTTGAAGTTCTCAAGTCACCAAACTTGCCGGAAGTAGTTCTCTGTTCGAGTGCGTCAAGGGTATTAATTCGAGTACACGGATCCAAATAGAAATTGCTGAAGCATTTGCATGGAGTCCGATTACGGATCAGTTGAATTCTATCATCCCATAACCGTGTAGATTGCTCCGTGAAATCAATTTCTCAGAAATACACGCTTAACCGGTTTGTTTTAAACTTCGCAAAAAGTCAGTGGATTTATTACAACGAAATAATTAACATAAAATAATATTTCAATTTTCTCAAAAACTGATGCACGGAGCCATAATAAAATATTTTTTAAACATTGAAGCACTGAATGAGCACAAATCGGAAGGTGATCCGATTGCCATACAATCGTTCGATCGAATATTAATTGTCACGTATGCGATTTCAATGTCTGTTTCCCGTGTATCATCCGAGGTGGATCAAACTCGCGGCACAAATGAGGCCTTCACCTCTCGATATATGTTGGTCTAAGATTATGTATGCGCAGCCTCACTGTCACAATAATGGAGAATCAACACTGGAGAAGCATTGAATTCGGCCTAAGATCGACGAAGGCTATCATGAATATTTATTCAAGATTAACGTTGCCAACGCAAGACAGCGACCTAGATGTTTGTGTGTGCGACCAACGCGTCGGCACGTTGATGCATAAACTAATTGATTGTTATCGCAATCCGTGCCTGAAAGCTGTTTCAACACTGCCGGTTCTCCAACTCTTAGCGGTAAAAGTCGAATAAAGGATTAATGCAAGCTGCTTTACCTCCGTGGCATACTGTAACGAGGCTCTCAAAGCTTTTGTCACCCGCAAACCCGCCAACAATGCGGAGAAATTGTTTTTTTCGTTTTTTTTTAGCTTCCACCGGAGGGTCGGTGTTTCTGTCTGGTAGCTTACGGCCGTTCTTGCCCAAAGTTTTCACTCTTCGCGGAGGCGAACAACGAGATCTATCAGCGTGATTTTTTTTCAGCCTCGTGTTTTGAAAGCGTGATAGAAAGTTCTTTCGCCGAGTTCAGAGAACGGGTCGCTCGGCGATAAAACCACTCGGACGATTTTAAGGGAGATTTGGAAAAATGTAAATTGAAAGAACGCGTAAACGGCAAATAATGCAGTATCTACAAAAAATAATTGCTGTACATGATTTACGCTCCTTCTCGAGTTTATCATCGTATTTGTAGACGACAATTTCCATAGCGATTGTCGAAAGATAGTTAAAATATAGATTGCGGCGTGGTAACGACAGTCTGTGAGATTTTACTCGGGATTTATCAACCTCAAAAGAAACTGCATCAAAGCGCAGCGGTCTCGACGAACGCTCTGAATGCGATTATTTCGATGTCTTTGCCTCAAGCGCGTGCAAAGATCAAAAAGCCTTTAACGCACCGAGGTCGGTTAAATTTCCGGTATACACTGCCAGCAGAGAAAAGAAAACCAAAGACCCATTTACGCTATCTGAACTCGAAAAAATGTTCCGTAGATTGAGCGCAAGATTGTAGGACGGGGATTCAGTGAAACCAATTGGTAATATAATTATTTCAATGTGAACGCTTTAAACACCGAAAGATATCAAAGTTTTTTTCCACCAACTTGGTGTAATCTGCGGAATTGGCAATACGCCGAATCCCTTATCAATTGCCAGCAACAAAACAATTCAAAGACTCAATTACGGAACCTCTCACTGCTGTTCTTTCGCAGGAAAGCTTCCAAAGTTTGGTTCAACGCAATAAAAAAAGCCACAGACAGTGAATAGTATCGAAGCCAATAAATCTCCCCTAACAATTAGGATTAATTCCAACGCGTTGCTTCTAACACGGATAGAGATCAAAGCTCGGGTCCCTCCCTGTGTCGAATCTTGAAGCAATCGAATGTCCGTCACGTTTTTGGGCAATGCTTGAAATGAAGGAAAGAAGATAAAAAGAGCCTTCGACGATACAGGACTATCCTGGGCTCAGTGGAGTAAAAATACATCGTCGTCCTCGCAATGGCATAAAAACATCCCACGGTATTTAATCTGTTTTTCAATATCGTTTCCTCTCTCCCATATCGATCTCTATTATTCGAGAATTCAATTTCACTGTCGTGAAATGTACTCGAATTTATTATTACAAGCGAACCGACAACCAACTCGTTCATCCTTCTATTCTGCCAGCCCAACTATCTTCGGCACATTCTTCGGTAGAGTTTCATCGCAGAACTTTAACAATCGTAATGAAATCTAAGAAAAGCTTCACTCGAGCAAATGGTCGGCTCATCGTTTTGGGAACATCCGTTTCTCATTCAACAGCTCTGTTTCGTCGTTCATGTAGACTCAACCGTTCGCTTTTTTCTACCGAGTTTTATTGAGTTTGAAAAAGTAATAGTCTACTCGTTTTCTTTATTTTCTTTTATGTATAGAAACCTTCGAAGGGGAAAGTTTTAAAACTCTACGAATTATCGGACGTAGTTCGTTCCTGGTGTTGTTCGAGGAAACGATGGATAGTCTCGAGGACGATGAGTCGTTCGTTATTGGCATAGGGAATAGGTAGAGACGGGAGTTGAAGGATTTCCCACAGGGACCTTCGTAAATCGTTATCCAGTGATGATATAACCATAATGGGAACAAGGAATCCGGGCCCGAGGCGATAGGATGCATATAGTGCAGGGTGAAATACCCTGGCGTGCATAACTTTGCGCAATAAATGCTGGTAGAGAAAATACTTGGAAAGTGGAAGAATACCTCTCGATTGCAAAAAGTTATCGCGAGTCTGGAAGATTGATTTTATCCTGAACTGGACCTCCATTATCGAACGGTTAGATACCATAGATGCTTAGCATGCATCAAGCACCGAATGGACAATGATTCATATGCAGATGACCCAGTCTGTAAATTTACCCCGTGGGTGTAATCAACAAAGGCAAATCCGAGCGAAGAACAACGAATTGTCGCTGCTATATTGAAAATAGAAGCTTACATTGAAGTCACCCCATAGATTCACAGACAGCGGATCTCCTGCAAGGACTTAACCACGTTTGTTTTTTTCCTCCAATGCTATAAGATGTCTCGCCTTTAACGGATTTCGAGGATTGAGCAACGCCCACTGTAAATGAAGATGTACGACCCACTGAAACTCCCGTGTAAACCAAAAAAGAGTCGGCTAATTCTACTTGCGACCAGCTGGAAAATCAATGCATCAAGGTCGTCTCGGTACATGATATTAAAGTTTAGAGAGTATTTTTGCAGGATTCTCGGGTTGGTATTGTTTTCAGCTATCATGCTTTATTATCTTCATCACGCACGGGTACAACGGACGAGCTTCATTGTACCGAGGAAATTGGCGACCCAAAGAAGCGGAGAAAACCAGACGAGAATCCAACTACATAGCTGCGTGGCCAAGAACACAAGTAGTTATAGTCCACGCTGGTCAGACACAGCTTGCGGAGGGTGCGATGCAGTGTCGCCGAAGGCGACGCTGTCTGCGCACTCAACCGCAGTAGTGTCGTTCCGTCTCTTAACAACATAACGTGTGAAGAAATGTGTACATATTGTTCTGCGACCCGCGTGACCTGCAATCGTAAGCTACAGACGAAAAGCCTGAATACCACAATACAATACAAATCTACCACGCTGTCCAATGTGTTTGCCAAAAAAGCCTCGCCCGCATTTGTCAAGCGCAAAACGGCGGATTACGCACAACTAACTAAGGTTCATATATAATTCATGAAATCGTTCAACCACGATAAAAAAATTACCTGAGGCGCCCAATTGTGAGCAACCGCTCTTTTTCACCCTCCGACTGTTCGAGATTAATAACGGAGACCGGTGAGGATATCGGAAAAGCCGTAGTTATCATGGAAATGGATTTTCGTTTATTCACGACGGACAAGAGGTGAAAGAATAAGTGAAAGGGCGCCGAAAATACGTCCAGCGTTCATTGAGATTATTATAATTAGGTGATTAAAAATTTGTTTCTCATTGTTACTAATTCGCAGACTTCAAAAACGACGAATGTTCTCAACCCTCGCCAAGAGTATAATCGAAATTGCATTAGAATATTGTATTAAAAAAATTGTTTTAAAGAAACTTACCTTTCTCCGTCGTCATTGAAAGCGTAATCGCCGAGGATGAGGTCACGCAAGCGATACCTTGGCGGCAGGATCAAAGGCAGACACGGATCCGGCTCGTTCACCATCGTGCAGGAAGCCTCCTCCGGTGCGGGAAACTCTTTCGTGTTTGTTTTCGTGTAACCCCCTTCGCCCTCGGGGCTACCACGGAAGAATACACTGACGAACGCCACTTTAAAGTCCGTACGAAAACGATTGAGCACGCAAATTCCGTCACCGTGCTCCGAGTGCTCTTTTTCAAGCACGAAAAACAAAACCGTTTCTATCGAGATTGCGAACCTTTCGCCGTAACGAGAAACTCCATCGCGGAGAGTTTAACGCAAATTCATGGATCTGCAAGAATAAGGGTCGAAAGGTTTTTGATGGCCGGAAGTCACGTTATTCTGTTGCGGTTTTTGTTCAACCGATGTTAATGTTTTCCAGAATTAAAAAAGGAACTGATAATGGGGAATTTGTACTTTAATACGATTTTGCTGCAGTGCTATCAAAACAGAAAATATCTAATCACAAAAAATGTTAAAACACCCGTTCTAAGCGCGAGTCGCTAAAGAAACTGATCTAAAAATTTCAATAAAATTGATTGCCGAATTTTTACTTCGTTGGAATATTATTTTCAAAGCACAGCCATGGATATTTCTTTATAGACGGCGGAGTATTGAATTGCGTTAAGTCGATTAAATTGCTCGCAGGAGTATTGAATCGGATATTCGATGTCTGATTCAATTTAAAAAACGATACATTCACAATCGAATGAATCGTTATACTCGCGGACGAAATTTTAGAGCAATATCACGAAGAAGAATGTTATACGAAGAATTCGACCTATCATAAAGTCACCGAATTTCGATACAACAGGAACATGACGAGATACACTGAGATAAGAAACATTTCCATCCTCCCCAAATGTTCGGGTCCACCGAAACAGCCTTCATGCTAATCAATAAGCTTTTCCAATCCAACACGATTTAATGCGCGCGAATGCCCGTCTTCATCAAATTTTTTTTCTAACGGTGACACAGTCCTCCCATGTAATCGAAAAAATGTCGTACTGTCTTTCGGGCAGCGCAGGTGAGAGAGTTTATCAATGTAATCATAATTCGATTACGGAGCACACGATGGATAAATTAAGTGTCATCATTACATAATGAGTAGCAGCGCTATAATACTCTTCATTAAACTGGATTATTTTATAATTATTTAATTAACGCGGGTGGGTAATGCGCCACTGACCGATCGTTAACGCCTAACAAGAAATTAACTGAGCCCTCAGCCCGGAGGCAAGGGATTTAAAGCGAGACGTTCAATAACGCGATGTTCCGGCGCTCGAACTCCATGAGTGAAAATCACCAGCATTGGTAACCAAAGTGCCTCTGTGCGAGAAGAGGAAATTGTTTGGCCGCGGCTACCCGAGACAAACCGAGCTCAGTTATTACGTAAATAATGACAATACTAACGCAGTGTCGGTGGTTAAATGCTTTACGGCACGTAACCCGAGGCTTGGTCGATCGTATACAGAAACATCGTTCACTCGGTAGCTATTGTAGCAAACTTTGCGGTGTAGATAAAGATATCCGTTAAATGAGTATTTGCAATCGTATATAGACCACTATACAAGACCTTAATGTTTACCGTCTTCATTTCCTTCTATGTGGGTGATGTACCGCTATAATATCGTTAATTTGCGACTGGTACAATGTTAACATCCGCTCGGGTATTTAAGCTTTACGTTTACTCGTCCCCAAGGGAGCAAACAGCGGCAATAGCTTTTCTAACTCCCAAGGGGAATGTAGAGTAAATATCAATACATGGGCCTCCGAGCCAAATATTGGATTTTTTCACGGCGAAATTTTTCGGCTTTGACATTCCTGGAAGATTGAACACCCTCGTATTTTTTTTACCTCTGAACATCAGTGCTCCGATCTCGGCCGGTTATGCCGCAGAAATTTTAAATTAAAGGCATAACACAGATGCGGGGTCGTTGAAAAATATTCATCAGTTCCGAACTTCAATCTATCGTGCTTCTGGGTTAAAAAATTCATCTCCCGCGACTACGCTCGGATCAATATAGAATTCGACAAATCGTAATGTACAATGAGAGTCATAAAAGATGTCTCAAGAACTTCGTTATTCGGCTCGTCCACGTGAGCTGGTTCTTTTCTAATCAATTCTCGAAACTCGAAGTGGATTTTTTTAAATACGTAAATGATCAAAAACGTATTAAAGAATAAAGAAATTGTCTCAAGTAATCCAATTCTTCTCTTATCGATCTCTGAGTAGGCCGTTGACCTATTAACCCGAAATTTCCTTCTTTACTCCAATGTATTACGAACGTGGATGCTCAATCTCTCAAAAGTAGAGAATGTATCCCGTTATCATGGCGTGCTCGTAAATCCTAAATTAGAATCTCGAAATCTTAGACGAAGTGAGCTCCTAAGGATCTCGTGACTGGTCTCGGCGATAGGATATTAACCCCGTTCATGTATCCCTGGCTTGTAGACGCCAACCCGACTAGGTATCAGCTCCGATTAGCGCCCGAGAAGCCGTTTATCGGCTGACGGGATCGCGATGCCGAGAAACATAAGAACACTTTCTAAGACCTCGCTACACTCGTTGCGCTGACGAGATGATGCCACGAAGTCGTCAGAGGCCTAAGTACGAACTCTCAGCTGCCCATCAAGCTACTCTACAGATGCGACAGACATCACTCGGGGAAACCTAATTTCGCGAACCCCACGCTCGAAACGCCGTGCTCAGTCGTCGAGGAACATCGAAGACGTGTCGCACGTGCCCGTTTCTCGAGAACAATGAAGATGATCGCAATAAGATTCGCGGCTATTGATTTCATGCGAATCTTCAGCGACGTTCAAGATTAACCCGCACAATATGTCAGCCTGACCGTGGAAAATGAGTACCACCACGAGGAAGCAGAAGGAAATGACCTCGGGAAATAGACTTTATGCTTATTTTCTTGCACACACGCTGTCGATGAGATTGCACGTCATTCGCTATCACCGATAATTCAAGATCACACAGAGCTCCACGATGATCGAAAAATTCATAAAGCATCGGGAGTTGAGAAAATTGCGTCTGCGGAGTTGAATTCTAATGAGTCTCCATGGGAAATTATTCGAAAAGGGTTTCATCCCGAGGGAAAAATATTGCCGCCGGTGAGAAACTTCAAGGGTACGCGGATTAGAATTTTGCGTCGATAGGCCGCGAAAGGCGTGGGAGGATTCGCTGATAAGTGAAATTCGCACGGCTGTCGACGTGTGTGGCAGATAGGAAGGTAAAGATATACGGCTGAAACGCGAGAAGCGAGCATATCGATTGCCTATAACGATAAGACGTGGAACTTCTATTTTTTGCCAACCTCATGCTGAGACCTCTCGCAACCTTTCGCAAGCCTATCCTGTCGACGATCGTCAAGTTCGTTCGATATAGCTATTCAGTAGGCCGCAACGGGTGACACGTAATCATTGACTAACCATGAATAAGTGAAGAATTTACTGGAGGGCCGGACGTTACGGCGATTACAACGACGGGAGCCATGCCGGCGCCAATTGAAGGATTTGTGTAACGAAAGGGCAGGAGCACTCAAAGTCAACATTCACATGGAATTCAACGAAGGCAACGGCCATAAAAAGGCTTGCCTTTTGCGGCGGGCTCTCGAGGAATTAAGTGCGAGAGGCAAACTCTTTCAACTCTCGTCAGACAATCAATTCAATACCAAACACGATTCATGAATCAATTCTGTTAGTTAATAATAAATAATGATGGTATGGAAAGGTGCCGATTTGAAAAAAAAATTTCCAAGTTTTAACGATGGAAAAAAGCTGGGACGTTCGGTTTGTCCAACACGCGTGTTTTTTTAAATTCATTTGCAAGAAATTTGATAATTACCAATGGGTAACGATAAGAATGTATCGATTGGTAGATTATGATTGTTAAGTCGTTTTTTCGCGACAAATATGTATTTTAATCCAAAAGAAAAAAGTCGTATGTGTCCAAGATTTCAACCACAGATTCAATCTACCACTACCAACTATCTGAATACTGCAATATTTTTCTCATGTTAAACGACAAGTCGACTTGTATTTTTACAACGATATTAAATTTCGATAACTGAAAGTGATATTCGAACACGTATTTCATTTCAAGTTCCTGTGCGCGAAACTCACACCGAGTCGAACGCCAGTAAATAGAATCGGCCCAATTTATAGAGCGCCACCGGATGCGTTTGAAGAGTACAAAAGAATTCTACTTCCCTTTCCCAGTTCCGACAAACATCCCACGAGGGCAGCTCAAAACAAAGAACTACTCCGAATTTGAATTCCCCTCAATTGACCGCAAGTGCAAAAACTATTCTCAATGGGGAAATTCGACTTTTCGAAAAATATCCCGCACGGTTATATGCTGACTTTCATAGCCGCACACGCGGTCAAACAATTCATCAAACACAACAAAAGGCACTCGGAACTTTAACGACTTTTTATAAAATCACAAATAATAACGCAATTCAACCACCGAATTTGTTGAACTTGTTTTTCAACAAAAGCACATAATTGTCGCACTTGCGTTAAATAAGATTACATGTTGTCACGCTTCGAACATCGGCTCCGAGATTTTTCTTACGTCAAGATTGTTTGTCACTCGGAAAGAATGAAAGCGCCAAGGATTCCCAACGAAAAAAATTAGTGTGAGATTTTCTAAAAAACAATGACTTATGTCGGCGAGAAAACTGGACCGATGTTGTTGAAAGGTCGATATGTCACGCTGATGACAGAACTCGCCGCCGGGTTACACGTGCACATAGTTTCGCGCGGCGTAAGGGTCGCGAGGTGAACCGGTCGACGTCTCGCGTTCTAATGACGCGTCGAACCACCGGCGTCCCGACGTCAACGCCACCCCCAGCACACAGGAGTCAGTGGATCCCCGCTCACCGACGTGCGTGACACCTGGCCGATTCATCGGAATCCTGTAGGGTTATGACGCCGACCGACATGTACGGCCTGTTAATTATTTGCGTGTGATAGCAATCTATCAATCTTTCCGACAGTTCGCATCCGGTACAAACTCGTTCGAGTCAACGATTCGATGCTGCGAGTGTTTCTTGCATGACGGATTACTCAGACTGCGGATTATTAAACTCCCTTGATCCTTCGAAGTCTCAAACGCCCACGAATAGAAAAAACGTAGCCAAAATAGCAACATAAGTTATTGCCAAAGATTCGTCTTACGCAGAAAGGATTTAAGTTAATTTTTAGGGAGCGTCAAATAAATTTTGACTGACGGACGGTTCAGCATGATAGGTCCAGTTAATCGTTTGAGCGAAGGTGCATGTGTGATAAAAACAAGCGCCTGTAATCAATATTCATTACCCAAAAGAGCATTTGGCAAACACTCCGCTTTGCTTTATCATGAAGTCGACTGGAGCCATAAGAAGGAGCTTTAAATTATTGAGTAAAATTAGAAGTTACACTTTGCCGTGGTAAGTCACGTTTTGAATTTATGTTAATATTCTTCAAAAATGAACATTACTCTGCGAGTGGAAATTCGCGATTGTTTCGGCATCAAAAGGAGATTCAATGAAAAACATAAACTTCACAGTGTATCAAAAATGTGTAATCGGATCACCATAAAAGTGGACTGTGTTTATTTTTATCACAGAGCATGTCGATACGCCCATCACTGATCTGCCTCCAGCGAATACTTTTTACATATAAAGGTGCGACTTTTTATTTGAAAAAAAATGTATATATATTTCAAATGTCTATTTTCACTTCAAATAAAAATGATTATGTTGACGAAAAAATTTACGACCGAGAGAACACAACACGGTACAATGTCGAGACAGATTCGTCCTGGGAATTCGTGCCAAGTGTAAAAACACGAAAGTCACCGGGGACCGAAATGAAGCGGCAGCTACCGAAAAAGTTTGCATCGATTTTTTTGTCCCTCATATTAACACGGGAACGTCGGACACCAACCCACATACGAAGACCGTAAAGTCCTCCCTGGTGCGACACGCACCTAGAGGAAGGTCACCAAAATCTAGACAGTTATTGATATTTCTGATAACTGACGTTAGCTATGAGCGATCCGAACGAGGAAACTGCACGCAATATGTGTTTCGGCAGCTCGTAAAGAATCCAACTCAACACTTTGTCATGAAAGTTTTTTCCCGTTTTTTGACCGGCCCGAGGTAGCGTAACGGCCCAGTTTCATAAGAGGATGGCGCTTATTCCCTTCTGACATCCTTCTTTGCATGAAAGAATACGTCCATTGTATAAAAACAGCCCTCATGCCTTTTCATATATTTTTGTTCAAGGTCACAAAAACGTCGCTTCCTTGAGAGCGAAAGGGGAAAATAATTTTCAACCCGCGTTAAAGTTTGAATGCGAGTAAACAAAAAGATAAAAATTGCTTGCCGAATGAAGGGAAACGTATTCACTCCATTATTCGATTGTTATAACGCGCATGCAATTTCGTTCCCGTCACTCACAGGAAAGAGCAATTGTTCCCTTATGACGAGAGTTAAAAAGCATAGCCCACTGCATTCTTAACGCAATGGACGAACGGACATTATTTAAAAAAAACTTAAAGGATTTAATTTTTCTTTTCTAAAGGGAAAAATACCTATTCAAAACAAGTCGATCATCGTCTGAATAGAGTGTTTACCCATGGTGGACAGGAATCTCTATTGTCGAGCTCAGGTGCGAGCTCGACGTTGCGGTGAAAGGTTTCGGATCGGTGCTTCCATCTTGTGGCTCTTGAGAGTCCGCACGGAATACTCGTTGTAGCCTCACCGGAGCGACTTTGTCAAAGCTCTCCAGTACATTGGACACAGATGCCAGCACGGTGATGCCAAAGATAAATTGTCTCGATCATGCCGAAACAGCGAACTTTACCGCACCGGTCAAAAACCGGCCGGTGGAAATGATCCACATGCTCGCAGTCGCTCGAATTTCCCGGAAATGACGGAAACTGAGCCGCTCCAAAAACGCAATCAATGACTATGATTCCAGCTGGTGATTCATTCAAACCACTAACAAATCAGACACGCTCGCAGGCATGAATGGTAGGAATCACCGAACTCTTATCGGACAACGAGTTAGCCGCGAAGAAGGAATGCCAGAATTGGCAAGAATTCGGTCGGATTAGCTGTGATACACGCGAGTGTCGGGGGTCCGCGGGAACACGCCGTTACATAAACGTCGTCGAACTCGAGGCGTGCTCTCCGGGCCACTGCCGTTGCTGCTGCTGCTTGGGCTTACATAATTCGTGGGATTCGAACAGAGCCAGGCACATCGCCGGCTGCCGACGGCGTCGTAAGCCACGCCGGAACGTTTGGCGTAAGCGAAATATTGACACGCTCGCGAATCGCGAAACCAAGCTCTTACGAGCAGCTCGGCGATGCTTATGTGACCCTCCGTCGCCCGTTCGCTGTTACTCGCCACCGTTGCCGCCGATGCCCTGCTTCGCTCTTTCCCCTTCGCGCCGACCGTTGCAATTCCTACGACGCGTACCCAACGTATGCGTAAAAAGAGATGTTTCGTAACGGAGTCAAACGTTTCAAAGTCAAACGTAACTGCGACCGGGGGACGAGCGATGACTGTGACACGTTGGAGAATTACGCGATTCATGGAAAGCTCGACTTTCGAGCTCGATAAAATTGGTCATCGATTATTCAACATTCCGCGAAAGACTTTTCTTTCCATCGTCAATGAAATTGGCGACATTTTTATTACAGTCAGAAAATGAAATACATTTTTCTTACAACCCTTCTATTCAATCTTTTCGTATCTTTCATTGAGATTATTGAATATCCACAATGTCTTCCCAAGCTCAAAAAATCGATTGGAAGAAAAAAATATTTGCGCAATGTCTGAGTGGTGGCGAATCGATTGAATTATCACGATTTTTCGGAATGACTGCATCGAGTCGGTCGAAAAATTCTTTTGTACCAAAACATTGGCACAGATGTTACCCAGAAGTATTGAACTTGTCGATTAATTTACTCGTACGCCGCGCATGACACCGCGTATCTGCGAAGCTATTGGAACAGGTTTCATTTTGTTTTCTTTCATCTCCGCACGAGAGCGTATATCGAGAGCGCGACTGTTGGCTCGCAAACGTTGTCCCTGCTATTAAGTCACGAATAAGCGAATATATAACAAGTTGCTTCTCCTACTGCTCGGCATATCCTAGAAGCGCACTGTGGCGTTATTCGTTTTTTTCTTCTTTTTTTTTTTAATTTCGTCCGCCCCCTCGTAATCCGCCTTACGTAATGGCGGGTAATGTAACCAAATGTATGTAACGCTTGCATAAGGCAGCCAGCACAACCCCACCTACGAACGTTTGGGGGGGAAAGGAGGGGAGGGGGAGGGGGGGAGAGAAGTCGAAGCCGGCATCGCCGCCGCCACTGCTGCTGCCACCGAGGCATAATCCATTGTTTGGCAATGGTTATAGTTCGTTGTGTAACGGAGCGGTCAATTGTGAAGGAGATCGATGTAACTTGACGGCGTTGGAAATCGCGTCGAAGATCCTCCTGAAAGTTCGCCGTCGAAAGATCAGCGGTACAATCCGTTGACCATTCGATACTCAGGGCTTAATCTATTTCGAAATTTTCTGCAATCCACAGGTATCTCTGGGATGAAAATCAAACAATTCACCGATTCGTTTTCACGTTCCCTGCTCGTTGCGGCAGTAAGAAGAATCCAGTTGCTCAAAATAATTTTACTTAAATTAAATAGGACATAGTACGGATAGGGCATATCAATTTGAAATAAATTTGTTCGAAACAATTATTTCATTTCTGGAGGTATACCGGTACAAGCATTTAAAGGCGCTTCTCGATGCGCTGTTGTTTATTTCACGTCGATCTGGAATTACAAACGCATAACCGGCGTTCGAGCATAACATCAGGAAGAATGGGTATCTTTAACCGTCGGAGAATCCCGCTCGGGGATGCTAGGTGCGTGCCGCGAGAACGGCGGAGATGCGAGACTTCGATAGAGCGCGAGTAAGCGTATTCCGAACGCAACTTCGCTGGCTCGTACGCCAAACGGCGACCAAGTTTATGCGGACGCTAATTGAGCGAGGAACGTGCTCTGTCGGCGCGAGTCCGACGCCACCCCCCCTACTTTGCAACGAGGAAATCGATTGTTCGCGCGAGTCCATCCGTCCCCCCGGCTCGCGCGAGAGTTTCTCGACACGGTAAGTAAGAGTTGACTATTGCTGTATTTCTCGCTCGCGGAGCAACGAAGCAGCAACGACTGGCAATCGCGTTGTTTATGCGGCCACACGATGATTGCGTTTTCGAACGCTATATGATGCTTGTCAACCGGCAATGATTGGACTACCTATCATCGCTGAATGTTGGCTATACTAATCTCGTTCACGAGTTCCGAGCTGCCACTGGGCCTGTCTGTAATCATCGTCAGCGTAATTCTTTCAACCGTTCATTAACATCGAAGTAGCACTCTACTTTTTTTTCGTTTAACGCGCTTTTCATTTTCTGTAACTTTCGATTTTTTCGCCTTGGAAACTCTCGCACAAAAATAACATTAGCCCGGTAATTTACTATATTGAATTTATTTCTCAATATATTTATTACTATTTTTTTTTATAGCATATTCATTTTATTTTTTAATTTCATGTTTATTTATTCAATTTATTCTAAACACAATATTCGATATTCAATGACTTGATATCATATTAAAATAAATGTTCGATTGACTAATCATTCGGTCATAAAGCTTGTATTCTGCAGGCATCGGTATTTATCTCTCTGCCTTTGGTAGTTCTGTTCTCTCACGACGAGCAAAGTTACCTGGCTAGCTACGTATACATCGCAGCGCACACCGCTGTAACCGAATAAATGTCATTCCTCGGGGCACGGCGACAACTGCGACGACGGTGAAGTTTCTTTAGAAATCACTTATTATTACTCGTCTAATCTATCCTATAGTATTACCCAATCGTTGGGTAACATCAGGCGCGCGTTCACCGCTCGTTTCAACTAATAGTATAAGAGGCTCTGTAGCCTCTTATACTCGAACGTAGCTTGAATTGCGAACCCTTTTACCGCGAATCAAATGAAAATCGCGCTAAATAATAGGCTTTATTCAGGTAACGAATATCGTGCTGTGTACAGCGTAAAGTGGTGGGAGATAAAAATGTCTCCTACAAATTGTCACGATGCTAACTGTGGCACCGAACCCTTGTGGAAAATCTTCCGAAACGTCCGTTCGATATGAACAAATTGCAAACGAATTCATATTTTTGAATCCGCAACATTTCCATTACGTCTACTTATAAAACGAAATATATTGAAAATTAAAAAATTTACCCAAAAATACATCGTTGGCATGCGATCTATGGCATCGACAAGAACTTTGATACCCCGGATATATCGTGGCGTCTGCGATATTTTATAATATTCCAATAGTGCAAATTTTTATAGGGAACCCAATTCTTTTTCTAAGTCTTTAATTTTCTTGGAAGAGGATATTGAGCTGCGACGCATATCCGCAAGGATTAATAGTTGTCGTTTCGCGGATCGACAACAGGGTTAAAAGTGTACCCACAGACAAGGGTTAAAGAGTCTTGTAATCGGCTTATGCAATAGAATCGTTTGCTCCCGGATCCTCGCATAGTTTGCAGCGCAGCGACACAGCAAGCCTCGAACTATTCATCGCGACGCAGTTAAACTGATTACTCGAGTCACAGAGAGTAAGCGACGATATTCCCGTCGACGAACCTATATACGACGATCGCGAGAGCTTGCTGTCCTCCAACATCATATCGCTCTCGTAACACGGCTATAGCCGCCGCGACAAACGATATCAGTGATAAACGGTGCTGAGGGTATGCTCGGCGTACCACTATAGGTACCAGCATACCAACGCGGCAACAGGCTTTGAATCTCTCGGCCTTCGTTCCCCTGATCGACGCGACTCTCTCGGCTCCTCTACTCCAAGCGAAAACTTTCCACATCAATTGCTAAATAACGAAAGGGTGTGACCTCTGTGTCAAATTATACGTATAAGGCTCGCTATACTTTTTTTCATACCCGGGTCATGCTCTCCCATGTTATTATTCAGCGATCGACGAACGAAAGTCGGGATTCGAAGAATTAAGTCGAGAACCAATCGATTATAAATGAATTTATGATTCAGCGTTTGCAGCAAGTGCGTATGATCGTTTTCGCAGGGTCTCTCGCGGGTCTCTATTAAATATAAAGTCGGATTTCTTGCTCGAGGTTGATACGATAATTTGCGATACAAAGTGAACGATTAAATTGCAACTCTGTGAGGATAACAAGTTTTTTTTTCTCAATGTATCTCGAGAGCGTTTTTCTTGGGACGGGATAGGCGAATTCCTGTTGCACGTGGCAGACACAGGGTAGGGATAATTCGGGTCTCCCTGCTAGAAAGGCGCGACGGCTATGATGAAATTGCTTATCGCACTGGATGGCAACTCAACGGTTTTTAAGGAGGTTTCACCCGATTCCAGGCAACAGAGCGATTTTTCTAATGTATAAAAAACCAAGGTAGCACCAATCCTAAACGATGCTCTATCTAGAAGTAAATTTTTACCATCCGATGAAATGCTTGAGGTTCGAATATTAAATGCTGAAATTCCTACATTTTTCAATAGGCCCATCTCAAGGTTTCATGACATTTTTTTTCTGAAATTGGGAACTTCGGGCTATCTAAAAACCCACGTTCCGTCAATAATTTCGTAAAAATAAGGTTTATTAAATTTTTTACTTCCGCGCGCGACATTACACGCTCCAGAGTGTCGAAAATTTGGACCAATAAAAAGCAATAATTCGCCACTGTGTGCCCACGTAGCGATCATAGGGTTAAATGAAAATCAGCCACTCCCCACTGACGCAAATAATTCCGGTAATCTCTATTGCGACTCCCGGGCATAAGTGGGCGCACGTGGGTCTGTGGCAAAAATGACAACCCGTCTCTCGGAAGAAGCCTGGTGACTAAACAGCGGACTATAGGGTTACCGAGCAAACCGTTGTCACGAAAGTGTTGTTGGGCGTTAGACACAGCTCGTTTAACGTGACGCAATGGGCAACGCGACAGCAACGACGACTACGACGGCGACGAGAAACGTCACTCCTCGACTCGGACTACTACAATGCGAACGCACGTTGGAGACAACCGCATGCGGATTTCCGTTCGCATGCCACTACCGTTTCAACGAGGTTCTTGCCGCCGCTACATATCTGCGGTGAGGCACGCGTTGCCACGGCATGCGGTCTTTTATTTTAATTGTTATTTATTATTATCGCTCTTGTGCCAAGAAGAAATAGTGCACGGCGCAGCGACGAATCTGCGGGAGTCACAATGCCGAGTTACATACGATTTAAAACGCTTACGGTACACCCACTAGGCGAATTACGTAAATTCTCGACGGTCGAGCGCCAGCCGGAGTGGCAAAACCGTGATACTTTCACGTCAGATTTTACGCCGCTTCAGTGTGTGTATGTGTGCCGAGAACTGCAACTGCTACGGGCCACACGGTGCACTCCGCTGCCTAGACGAATATCGTGCTAATTGGAATTGGCAAATAGTATTCGGCTTCTGCGATTATTATTAACTCGGCCCGTCGCGTGAAACGCGAACACCTTCTTTTCCTGAAAATGACATTGGTTTTGATGAAACAACGTATCGATGAAGGGCACCTTATAAAAATGTTTGAAACATAAAATATGTACCTCCTCGACGAAAACTTTTGCTCTCGATACAGTCTCCTCAGGGGATTTTCGCATTTTGCAAAAAAAATGCTGAACTTTTAATTTCTTAATATCTCCGTTCATACCTACTTCGTTACTTTCACCGACCTTATCGGAATTTTTGCATTCGCTTCGCTTTGTCTACTTCAGAGAAGCCTAAGATTCCTGTACGCATTGCCTAGGGAAAAAAATATTTTCTGGGCCTATGAAAGCCGAAAATCTTACATCGTGAAATTAAAAACTCTATTTTTCAAATCTCATATATGTTCGTTCGTAGATCTAAAACAGGAATGCTATAGGGGCGAGTGGGTAGATCTCGGTCACCCAAGGCAAAACCTTAATATCTTCGGTACAAATTAAATTTTCGGTGAAAATAATGAACGCATACAATCTTCAGCAAATCTACTGCGAGACAGATAAGGAGACAATCGACGAAGATTTTCTCACAAAGACTCGAAAATCTGTCGTGAAAAACTGGTGAAATCCATCAATCCCCGTAAAAACTTTTCTGAACGAGTACAACGACATCATTAGAGTAAATTTTCTATTAACGTCAGAAACAAGTTAAGTTATGCTTATTGCGCAGTTGACATGTCAGTCGCTTTACGAGTCAACAATGAGTTACAATAAGCTCACCGTATGATTTTCCAAATGCCCGCTACTATATTATTTGGTTTGAAATTTATTCCATTCCCGTACGGTTTCCGTCCATACTGTTCGTTCCGTAGTGATCATAGAAATTATAAAAGTCATATTTCCCAACGGAAACCAGTTATTAGAATTCCACATTTTTGCTTCGCTCCTATGATCACGATACGTTTCTTCGAACTACCGAATGACAGAGAATTCATCATTGTATCGATATATATATCGCCTCAATTATCATAAAATTTTAATACAATATCGTGTCCGTTCCTTGTTTACATCTACGCCTCATCAATCATTTTCTCACGGATTTGTTTTGTCAAGACAATCTAAAGTGCCAATGCTGATGTCGGCTTAGGATACGTTCAAAATGGTTTTATCTCCTAATAACAGTGCTGCCAGGATTTGTATTCATTACGGAGTAATTAGAACCTACGTTGGTGAATGTGTATCGCGTCAATCTGGATCGGTGACGTTCAATTACGATAACGCAATCTTCGCGTCGAAAGTGTCGCGTGCGATACACATTGCGCGCGTTCTATCATGCAGAAGGTATCGAAATCCGGCTGTTGCCGCAAGATCCGTAGTCGTCTCGCAACGAAGACTTTTACAATTTTTCTTTTTCTTCGCATGCTAACCGGTCGAGTAAAGCTGATGGCGCGAGTCTTGCTCGTGTTTGTCGTCGATTTATCATTCACTCTTTACGCATATTACGTTTCTTTGTTATATGAAATCGTAGGCAGCAGCCGTGATAGCGGGTACTTACGATCAATGGATTCTCATTGCCAACACGGTGACTATTAGAGGTGGAGGTATCGAACGCTCGGGTCGGGATTATGCAAACCTCGTGATTCGAGGGAGAGAACGCTATAACGATACGGCGGAGAGGCAACAATAATCATTCGACCGATTACAAAATTACAAGCGAGGTGAGGCGCGAGACGGATCGCGTGCTGGTCTCGTAACGTATATGTACCTCCTCCTTCAGTCGCCGCTGGCCGTGATCGTTAATAGTACACATAACGCACCAAACAGGCCTGTGTTATGTGACCCCATCGGCGTATCGATGAGCGAAATATCGTGAGTTCATTTATCCGCCATAATGAACTTTCGCATTATGCTCGACTGGATCGATGGAGCGAACTTAATTTTGGGAACTTACTGCAGTCAATATTTAACTCTTTACTGTTCAGATGGGTTTCAATGTCCGATTGCAGGACAATAGACAGACAAGACAATAAATACCGTAAAAAACACACAAAGGGAAACAAATCCAGGATCAGTTTTCGACGGAAAACAAGCACAGTCATTGAAAAAATTTCCATTGCACAATCTATCGGCCGTAAGATGTAATGAATGACTCGATTGAAGTTGAATATGTCAAAATTAAGTTATTCATAAAGGCAACATTGTATATTGCGGGTATGTTAATAACGAAAAAATCGGAAAAGTAGTTTAAATTCATTGAGAAATTTCAGTCCTGCGAAATCTCATATATCTGATAGAGATTTATAATCATTTTCAGATATGACACGACGGCGGTTAGTTACGCCAAGACTTGTAACTTTTAATAAGCCATTCCGATATGTTTGCTAGTTCTCGGCCTCCTTACTTATCGAACTGACTCCAGTGCTCCAGAAGAACGCGAAGGATTTAAAACACTTTTCATTCGTAAATTGCTGTCGCTCAGCTCGGCCCACGCTCGAAATCGTTCGTTCCGGAATAACATTGTATACTAATACAAGTTTTATCACCAGGCACGATTATAAATCTTGCGTGGTAATATGAGACAAGAGACACAGCTGCGATTGCGCGACACACCAAACAACATGTCACCTATTGCCTCTTGGCGCATTTAATTCCGTTGTGCGTGCAACTGCATGAACACAAAATTTTCCAAGTTAATCGAGACATGACGACGAAGTGCCGATTCAATTTTTGATAAATTCTCTAGCGAATCAGGTTAATGTTGCCTTTTTTCTCACACACCTTTCCATCGGCCAGACTCGTTGCCCTTTTCCAGACTCGTTATTTATCTCGAGATTAAAATAATTTTGTCACGATGTCATTCGTCCAATCGACTCGAGAAATCAATTAGCCGATGATTGTTGCGAATTCATTGATGAATTGAAGCTACATCGAGCCGTGTATACTACGTCCAGATCTATTTGATGGTAACACTGAATTATCATTATCATTGAAGAAATTCAATAATCAATTAGAATCTATTTAAACAAAGGAAGAAATTGAATATTGTGAAAAATGTTATTGAGACCGATAATTCAGCGTTGACAATAAATAGATCTGGTACTTTCAAGCTCTGGTTGGATTCATCATCTTCGCTTCTTCTTAAGAGGAGGTGTAATCCCTTCCTCCCCGCCCATGCCGGGCTCAATAGATAACAAAAACTGTAAACAACTTTTTTCAATTATACTAGCATTTATAGGTTAAAAAAATGTCTTACGGTACGTGGATATCACCATAGCGGACTGTAAGACTCTTTTTTCAAGCGGTAAATGCCAGTATAGCAGAAAAAAGTTGTTCACCGTTTTTGTTACCGACCGTGGTATTTCACCTCCTCTTAATTGGGTTCTTTCTTAACCGAAGCTATTTTAGTACAGACGTGTTCAGATCGGTCCCAGTTCATGATAATGTTTTTACATAATCTTGAAGATGGCTGCCATTCGTTGGACTATCCATTTTTTTTTGCATCACACGACTGGATGTCTATCAACTTAAGTGCTGTTTGTACACATGAGTTTCACGCTGTAACTTCGTATAGTTTGTTATCACAATGTTGCCCGTCGAACTAATAGTGTCACGTTTGCTAACTTCTCACCGCAACAGCGAGAGCGGAGCCGGGCCCCTTTTGCCTCACCGGTGTCCCCGGAATTCTGTGGACGAGAATTTTCGCCGCTAAGCCATAAAACAGCCCGGGGTTACTCCACGCAATAGAGCGTTACGCGACTGGTTAGTTCGGCGGCTTCTAGATTTACTTAATGTCGTCGGTAGACGTTGCGAATGGTTTGGCAGGAAATTTCCATTAACCCCAATTAGATTTAGTTTCATTCACGCGTCTGTCCGGTGCGGGCTATTTGTCGATCTCGAATGCATATCGAAGTGAACAATGATTTGATTAATTCTAATGGTAACGGACTCTAAACCATCTACTTCAGACGTCAATTTCTAACGACACAACAAAAAAAATGCCTAAAAAATTGGCAAGATGGTAAAAAGTCGTTGTCGACAGAAAGAGCATATCCGTGTAGTACCCGACCTCACCGATGCTAATATGTATCCGTAGCAACGTCCTGCGGAACCATCGAGCTTTCAGTTTATACGCTTGAAACGCCGCCATGGGGCCGTAAATGTATCGATCTCCAGGACGCGATTATCGTCACATATGACTGTCACTCTACGACACAACTGGTACCGCACATCACTATTCTTTTAAAAATGCCCGTAAATCTCACCAGAGTTCCCTCACTTTCTCACCCTTTCTCTATCAAAGTCACGCAGTTCGCCGATTGACCAACAGCACATAATTATGACATTCCAACTAATAAACAAATTGATAAATATCTTGAGTATATTACTATCGAAAAAATCATTATCCTCTTGTGGCAGAATATTATTCCTTATTCTCGGCCAAATGAACATTTTCTGTAAAACATTATACAAAGCGAACGGGTGTCGGTAGAATTCCCTTTTACCGTTCTGGGCAAACTGTTCTCGAGTACACTATCCTGACCTTTCTCGCAGTATAAACGTGATCTTATACAGACACACTTACACACAACTTAAGATTGTACATATGAATTTATTTATATATCAGATAAATAATCGGTGCTATATTGCATGTTCGAAGTGCCAAATGAATTTTATTGCGAACTATCGCGCTGCCCATTGATGCTTGAGTACGCCAAGAAGAGCCAACACGTTCGATCTTTCGCGGCTACATTCTCTGTTGAGACGCCGCCGTGTTTGATCGGTGGGCTCTCTCGAGATAACAAGATCGAATGGGGGAGATGATCGAGTGCTGCGAGTAGTCGGTTTGCCAATGCTCGTTGCTGGTACGCAATGCTAGATATGTACAGGCAACGCAGAAATTTCGTCGTTTATACTATTTCCGTAAGGGAATGTTAACGGTAATACAAATTCAGTGAACCAACTAAAAAAATCTTCAAAGAAGAACATTTCTTTCCTCTTGAAAAAATCCGTGGAAATGAAGATACGCAAGCGAAGGGTGCACTACTGATTTAGGCTAAAATCCTGCGGTGGAGAACATTCTTTTATTTTACTTGTATGATCACACCGAGATTCACGAATATTGCTAGCATGATTAATAGCATGACAGATGAAAACAATGTGATTCAATTTTCAATCAATCGTTCGAATCCGTCATAAATTGAAACGCAACTTCGGGGCGATGGCGTATAAGTTTTCAACCCTCGGACAAAGGAGCACAATGGAAAACAAAAGAGGCGCGATGTTGAAGGGAATTACGAAGGCGAAACGAGTGGGGTGTACAGTCTCTGTTATATAGTAATACGTTGCACGTTAACGCTGAACATCTACATTACATAATGGTACCCGGAGTGGCGAAGTACGAGACATCGCGGTACATAGCGAAACACTGGCGGTACCGCTGCCGTTTACTTTAGTAGTCGTTGCCATTGCACGTATCTGAAACCCGAAGACATTATGCAACCGAGACGCAGCCGGGCAACAAAGCCTCGATGTCGCTCGCCCGATTGTAAACGACGTTATTAAGAACGGCAGATGTTGTTCATGCCCTCGTCAACCGATCGCGGTGAGCGGATGGATAAAAATATTTCGTTCTACCAAATCTCGTCTTCAAGGATTCTATCAGTTGGGGCAAAACGTGCAAACTCTGACATTGAGTGGCAGATCATGATATAGAAAAGGGAGCGTAAAAGCAAATGTAATAAAGTGCAGAAAATTTTCGATTACGGAGCAAACAAAAAACAAAACGACCCTCTTCAATTAAAGAAAACAGGTTTGTACCCCCTATAATTGCTTTTAGTTTACAATTTTATATTCCATATCATCTTCACACAGAACCAAGAAAGAAGATTTGGTCGTCCTTTAAATACAGCGTTACATCCAATGTAATTCGTATTCGTGGAGAATGTTTATTTCGAAAACGTTACGAACGAATTCAAATTTTAATTGAAAATTCGTTCGTTAAAGTGGAGGAGTGAGGATTACCGTAATTGGAGAAAAAAGAATTTCTAATTTTTTTTCGATTTTTTAGGTGAGAGAGAATCGTATCATGAATCCTATACAATTGTTCATTTGTAACAGTGGCCAGGCAGTGTTTTAAAAAAATCCCAGCTTCACATATTACCGATATACGAAGACATATTCTGCAATTACAAGCGCGGAACAAGCGATCGCGCTCAATTCAATGCTTCAATGCATGCTTCATTTCCAACCCCACTTATTTGTCGGCTTGTGAATGGCCGCCAATCTCATCGTGGATACGCAAAGCATATGCAAATTGTCTCAAGAGCTATGACGAGAAATACATACATGTATCACAGCAACCTACTTCTAGACGCCATATTGCCAAGCCACGCCTCTACTCTAGTTCTCACTGCATCGTGTCAAAATATATATTGTTTTTTATCGACCAGCTTGAAAATATACTCATCAGCCGTGGCAATCGACGACCTCAAGATCGACGATCTTCCAGCCGCAAGTCACGAGCCATCCTCAGGATGAATCATCGCATTCACGAATCGTCGAGTCTTCATCGAGATGTTACGTACCCCTCTTTCGCGATCGTTGCAAATGCAACACCATCTAACTCTGTATAAATCATCCTCGCGTGATTGAGATTGATTTACCGAGGGTATTACGAGAATCTACCCGTTCATCCATAAATCTGCATTTTAATTGTGAATGCGGCAAATATATTTTGATAAACTTGAAACTCGCATCGCTCTTCCTTTCCGACGAATGGCACGAAGAGATCCGATAAAAGCAATAATGAAGTACATCTAATCTTATAATAATTCGTCATTCCGCAAACGAACTCGAGTTGCGTGCTTCTATCCTCGCCGTCACCGATGAGATCGATTAATTTGGTTTCCTGAGAAGATTCGAAATTTTGCGCAGCTTAGCGCCATCAGAGATGGAAAAGTGAACGCTGCGAGAAGGATTTAAGGTCGCCGAAGCGCTGTCGATAGTCTGTTAGTCATGAGAGAAGATTTTGTTGGAGTTCCCGGACTCCTACATCCAGCATCGTTGTGCCTATATCAAATTCACCCGGGCGAGTGTATCGAGCGCGCGGTATTAAACCACACGTAAGCCAAAGCGTAATGCTCGCAGCCGCTATAGCGCCCGAGCCTATTATACACCGCAATTCTCGTGCTTGTTTCGTCACTGTTTATATGGCTGTGTTAGCCGGCAGCAGAAACACCCGCTCACTCGGCCCGACAATAGAAATGCTCATGAAAGGTTACGCGTTTCCAACCGGCACACAGAGAGTCGAATGCATTATGAAATATATAAACGGGGCTCCCGGACTTCTCGAATCTCATCTCGCAACGATAAATTTCACATTGTTACATTAATAGAACGATCGGTAGATAAATTTACATCGATCGAGAGAAGTCGAGAGACTTCGGGAGAAGACAGTTGAGAAACAGAGTATCGCGAATAGGTGAAAGATTAGCATACAATCGCAAAGTATTTGAGGTACATGTTAAGAAGGGTGTATCATTCCATTTCCCATCGAAAGTGAGATTCGAAGAGTGTTTGAGGGACTTCCCCATCAGATAACAATCTAAACAAGAACCATCCGTACAGAAAGAGCTATTGAAACTAAGCACATTAATGAAACCTGTTAATCATGCCGAATGATTGTAATAAAATGAGTCGAGAAAAAATTGTTCAACGAATCATGAAGTAGCCAGACCTTTCAAAATCCTTGCAAAGTCAATCTTTTTAGAACCTCCCGTACGGTTTTCTTGGTTTTTATTCCACCGTCAAACATTCGGAACTCACACGGAATCTCACTTTTAGCTCGGACCTTTCCTCGAGTCTCCACGGTGGCAACCTTCACTTTGTGACAACTGATTACTTTGGACTCTAGTTGACTGAAAATCTTACGGTCAATGAAAGGTTTTTACACGAGACTTTTATTGTCATAATAAGATCCTGATGTTCGTCGTCAGAGTACGACAACCTGCACGACTGCGTAAAGGAAAACGACTAACTTGTAAACAAAGGTACTGACACGTCGCGACATTTCTCGACGGACGTCTTTTTTTGTTCTCAGCTATCTTCTCGATAGAAATTCCTGTCGATATTTCTAGAAGTTCCACCCCCAAGTTCTCGATTACGCATTATAATGAAAGGAGAAGATGCAAATTATACAAGAGGTTTAATATTTCCTTAAGCTCGCAACGATAAGCTCGATTTAGAGCTCTGTCTTCTCTTATGACCGTATCACCCTTACTTTCGTTGAACTCGTTCCGTCCCGGTTACGTAAGCTTCCATTCTTCGCTTCCAAAGCCCTATTCGCGGCTCTGACCTTTAGATACATCGATATTGTTATTTTTTAAACTTTTTTCAAATCTGCCTCGGCTGCTGCGAAATAGCCTCGCGTATTACGGATTGTCTTACGTACTTAAGAGTCGGGGATACACCCCATTATTCATAACCAACCGATGCAAGATTACTCAGAGAACAACTCTGCCTATTCCATAGGTGCTATATATTACTCTACTCTTTTCAACAATTTTAACGGCGAAGGCGGAGGCAACAAACCGTTACGTTCACTTTAAAGCCACGTAGACAAGAATTATCACTTTTAGTCGAGTGCGCTGAGGAAAAGAATCGGCGCTTTATCTCAGTGGGTGGGGAAAAAGATAAAATGTGCCAATGTAGCTCACCAAACGTGTCTGCATATAGAAAAATGCAACCGGCCCCCGTTCTTGGAAATCAAAGTTGCACCCATTGAGGGAATTTCTCAAAAAATCCCTCATTGAATGGGACTGCCTCAACACCCGTTGGTTCTTAATATTCGCAACCGGATCGAGACTGTGGATAATTTTCGCCAGTTTTCGGAACGAAATGAAAGTGTGGAAAGGTTAAGTTTTTTCCAGAACATGTTTGTATCAACGCAACTCGGGTCCGTGTTTGCCGATAACGCGCGACTGGGTGAGCGAAATGTAAAAATAGCTGACCATATTTTCGCCTCCTTACCCGTTTCGCCGTCCCACGAACCCCCCAGATCTGTCACGGAGTATATTCATGTCGTTTTTTTTCTCGCGTTGCGAGTAAGCATCGAATCTACGACATGCCTACTATTGAGAAATAAAGCCTCAGCTGCCGCAGCGGCTCGTGTGAAGTTACGCAATGTGTGTCGGAGGTCTGGAGTGAGAGGAGAGAAAAAAAAAAATTTCGCAACCACGGCTACTACCGGCGTACGCTTGGTTCTGTGTTACGCGAGAGAGGATCGTTTCGTCGGTTCGTGCCTGTGTATATTGTACCTGTATAAAAGATAGGAAGAGCCGCATCCACAGCACGCGTCCGACAACTCTGCGCCGGTGAGTATCTGGCTCGGTTGCTCCATTCGTGGTGGGGCCGCTCGCGCGCCGCACGTTCGAGGAATCATCACCGCGGGGAGGGCTTATTATGGAGAAGTTACAACAACGTGTAATCGCGTCACAGGTCCAGCGAGGTTTTGATGTTGCGCGAATGAATGAGGAGTGTCGCAATCCTACGACGGGATTACGATCGTAATTAATTTTAATTGATTTATTTCTGACTACTCTAGGGTCAGGGAATGGAACGGCACGCATTGCGGATATTTCAGTAAGGCAGCGCAATCAAATCAGCACAAACATAAAAACGTTTCGAAATACATTAATATAAAATTCTCAAAAAAAGCTCGACTGGACGAGTGTAATAAAAAGAAATGTATTTTTCTAACAGCGTTGACGCAAGAATGCATTTTTTTTCAAATGAACTCTTGCATATTTTTGTCTACACACCAACAGTTGCCAAAACGTTCAACCCGTATACTTTTTTCGATTAAATCATTATGTATACGTGTTCTTTGGAAATTTCGCAACATATTTATCGAGTGACAGACCGAGTCATTGATAAAAATCAGATAAATTGAACTGGATAAAGTATCAATATAATCGTGCAAAACTCCAGCCTAACGCGTGATCATATCAATTTGAATATTAAGTATAAAGCATATGGACATTTTTCTCTCCATCTTTCATTAAAAAAAATTATCGGATATGACTTATAAGCGTTTAATCGGCTTATCTCCGAGGCCAATTTTCAATTAATTTCTTTCGTAAAACTAGTAACGTCTTGACATAGAGAACTTCGCAGTCCAAACAGAATGAACGAAGGTTCACATTATCGAGCAGATTGATTGTTATTACATATTATAGAATCGACTGTTTTACTCGTCGTGATCGCTCATTATTACGTAAAGTCCGAAAAACGAGACACCGAAGAGTCATCGGTCGGTCGACCTTTAATTTTAAAAGCCGACCGATCCTCAACGTATGAACCGTTGCGTGCAAGAAATACGAAATGATTTACTCATCGTAAATCGTGAGGGTTTACGAGCCCAGGGACGAATGAAAAATGTTATCGCCGCTCGTGCAGATCGCCTGTAGCAGCGATAGATCGGAGCTACATCGAGTCTAGAAGAGCAGAATCGAACGAACAGACCAGAAATCAGTGAATTTCGCAATCTTTCTCGGCCGTTCAATCTATCCAACCGGACACCGGGTAATTCGGTGTCAACGACTAGCAATCTCTCGACGATAGGATATGCAAAAATTATTCTCAATCGTTCCACTGGTGAATTCGTCAAAAACAGTAAACAGCTTGCAACACAGTTTCCGGTGTAAACTATTTGTATTCATAGAATTTTGATTAGAAAACGATAAACACCGGTTCTCACACCAGCGTCAAAGCTTATCCAGAAGTTCCGCTCCACTGTGCAAACTCCTTCGATGTGGCTCATATTTCGAACGTGATAAAATCCCTAACGAGTAGTTCTATCTAGAAATGATCAATATCCATTAAGCGTGCGAGTAATGTGGAAATAATTAATCAAGCCCGATTGAATCGAGTTGGAAACGAAGTCAACAATGTAGGCAATAGATTTAATATATTCTTAAATTGTACAAATGGGAGAAAAAAAAAGAACATTACCCTTTCGCCGCAGGATATGAACACCTGTATCGAAGGATTGAAAAAAAAATGTATCGGCGGTGCCGCGACGAGAAATTTTTTTTCGTCGTGATCTATATTTGGAATGTCTGACCGACGGAATCGGTCGCAACCCGTATAGCCCAAGCCTATTTTAATGTGCTATCAAAAAGCCGATATAAAATTTGCCAGACACGCAGCCGGCGTCGTTGCGTCGGTCGTCCGAGACGCTCGCGCGGGTATTCGCCGCTGGGAGAAAGGCTCGCCATGATGCTGGCCATGCCAGAGTAGTTCGTGGCATAGTAGTCGTTTTTTTTTTCGGCTGGCCGTGACCCGTTTCGAATTATATAACGCGAATCCGAGAGGGGCCGCGTTCTTTCTCCCCTCGGATCGAACGATTCCCTCTCTCTCTCTCTCTGCCTCGCCTCGCTCTCTGCAGCTCATCCCCACAGAGAGCTCTCAAAGCATCATTGGACTAGACTTCGATCGTTCTCTCTTTCGCTTTCGTTTCTCATCTATCGTGGTCTTTCTCGTTCCCTACGAACCGACGATCTTTTATTCTCTATACACGACGTCGAGCCGCAAACGCGTTCGAGCATCAGTGGCTTCTCGCGTGCTTGGATTACAACGAGGCGCGGCCAAGAGAACATGAGAGGAAGAGAGAGAGAAACAGGGTGAACACCCAGACAAGGTCAAGCCCAGCCGGTTGGCCCGGTGCAGCAGAAACGCGCGGCCCGATCGGCCCTGCTGACGGTGCGGACGCGATGCATGCAACCGCCGCAGGATGCTCGCCCGACTGACCGTCCACTCGCCCGTAGCCGACACAAATGTTTTCACTTATAACGCTATGGGTCTTAACTTATACCTTTCGTTCTATCTCTCGCGTGCTCGCGTCCCACTAATATCGCGCTCGGGTGTTTTTTGCTTCATCTACGGACGTCGCTGAGGCACAAATGTAGTTGTAATTAAATCTTCAGCTCCGAGACTAATTTTGTGCATTAATTTTTGTTTGTCCATAATTCAAAAATTACCATTAAATAAAAGAAAACAAAGTTTATTCTGTGCTTCGGTTTTCACTCCGTAAAATAAAAAAATAAAAAACAAGAGAATATTTAAGAAAAAATGGCATCGAAGCCTTAATTGCATGTATGAATTAAAAATTGTATGAAGCTAACATGCTGTTAGTGTTCATCAAGTCCCATTTCGTCTTCGGGTAAGTCTTTGGCGGAGCAGTATCAGCCACACGCACTTCAACCCTACATGGCAGAGTGGTCCAGACAGAAAGATAGTTTGCTCTATTCTCCGAAGCCATAATAGCTGTGTCTGGTGGATTCGAGATACGGAGAGCCGAGATCTCAATTGCGGCTGATTTCGGAGAGGACAATCGTGGCCACGAGTCATCGCGAGATCGCGAAGAAAATCATTTTTCGAACAAACTCCTCATATCAGAGACAAAGTCACCATTTTTATTTTCAACGTGTCAATTAAATGTGACTTTTTATAGTCGCAGCGCGTGCAGATGATGGAATAATAAGTGGCAGCGGCGTTGGTCGCGCAAGAAATTACGCAAATGTGTTGCAGTATAGGTAACGATATGTACTGATACATAGTATTTCGCGTTATTAGCTATCTCGTAACTCTTTTTTTGCCTTACGTAAGTGCACGATGAGACGAGTATCAGTGGGAGAGACGCGTCGCGGTGACTCTCGACTTATCGAAGCTTCGGATCGATAACCAGCGAGCACTTCTCGCGAATTCTTCTCTCGCCTCTGCCGGCTCCCCATCTCGGGTTCTTTATCAATGGAAAGTCGAGCACGGAATTAAGTCGACTGAAAAGCAAATGTAGCTCGAGCTAGGTTGTTTTTCTCGTCCAATCTATTAGCGAGAATTGTATTTGCGATAAAACGTTAAGTCTTCAGCAGTTGGATTGCTAATAGCTTTCAGAAAGAGAAAAATGCCTCAAGAGCCTTTGTTTTTTAAAATCGATTAACAAGTATTTGAACGGGGAAAAGAATTTCCGATCTCTCACGCTTGGATCGACAATTGTGTCGTCAAAGTAAAAAGATAATAGTAATGGGTTTGTCATGAATTAATTCGACGTCTCTGAGGCGATTCGAAAAGCATACCATAGCTGTGTTTATTGATCGGGAAGCAATATAGCTCGGGGATTAAACATTCACGTTTCAGTCGTCAGTCATTAAGCTTGGCGACGTGGCGGTCGTCGATTTTTTAGTTGGCCGGTTTCAACGAGCGAAGGAAGAAGTTTGGATTGAATATAACGGCAAAGGGCTTTTGAGAGAATGACGAAGAATTGGAGGAAGATGCGGAGTAGCAATCTGTGTATCTCTCACTCTCTCGAAAGTCGGGCGAGCACGTGTCAAGTGGGTCGCGAGCACGTAACCGGCATCGTCGCCGGCCGGAGAGCTTATGTAACGATCTTCTCTCGGCTCGCAACGAGAGACCCGGTGTGTGTACGACTGCCTAAGTTCGCGTAACCGAATATCCGGCGCGTGATGTTTCTGTAGGCTGTGGTTACTACACAATCCATATACCCTCCACTTTGTTAATGGTTGATGTGAACACTTCAAAGTTGATTTTTATTTTCAGAGTTTACAGATAACTGATAAAAAAATTCAATATCTCAATGAAATATTCCGCTGAAATATTTCATTGTCAAAGCGCTGAAAGTTTCAATCTAAATACCATCATGTCCTCCGCAAATGCTCCACATTGATTAGGTGTTTTAAATTTTCTCCACCCACTCCATTATTTCATCGAGCTTGTTTCGCGATAAGCCCCAGTTTATGTAGTAGCATGCCGATCAGCGTTAGGCCGTAGTACCATTTGTAACATACCGCGTGAGTATACAAACTCGAGAAGCGAGTTATTGTCCACTTGTGATGTGGTTAAGCAGAATCGCCGTTGGACTTCTATAGATATACACACCGATCGCGCGCACATCCGTAGAGAATGTATAGCAGAAAGCGGCTTGGAAACGCAGTTTGGTTGTTGCTTCTCGATTATATCTATACCCGGATGATAATTCTTAGGGAGTCGGGACCGCGAGCGGGACAAGTTTTCTACCTTCTCCCCAACGGCGGGCAACAGCAGTATCAGCCCTGCATTTACAAGCCCGGAATTCGAACGTTGGGAGAGAGAGAGGTTCGCTCTTAGGACACCGAACGATTCGTGAGCTCCCAGAAAACTTGTAAAATCCTCGACCGGTTTTTACCGATCCTTGGGGGGGGGGGGGGGGGGGGGGGGGGCGAACAATCGTCGTTCGTCGCAGACAAAGTTCGAGCTCGGACGAAACGCAGAGGTATTCACCTCGAACTACGTTGTTTTAAACGTGACTGTCGAGAATATGGAATGTCTAATGAATCGCGCAAGTACTGAAGTGAAATTAAACAAAAATTACGTAACGAAACGATAATGATATCTACATTGTTGCAAATCGCTGGGCAGCCAACGCTGCGCGACGCCCGGCTACGATGTACAATCGAGAACTTCGAGCAAACAAACACGTGTGAGAGCGCTATAGCTGATCACTCGGAATCACGTAAGACCCGACACTTCTACTTCGCACCCACGATTACGAGACGTCAAGCGGGAACAACGAGTTTAACGTCACACGAGGTCGATATAGAAGACAACTAAACATGAAAAAAACTCGCAAAATTGTTATCCGCGCGGTTTGATAAGTAGTTTGCCTGTTTGTACGTTTTAATGAATGGTTCGTACAAGTTGTTTCGCATTTATTTTCATCTGATAAATATTCCCATTTCGAATTATTTCGCAGTGAACCGCGATGGTAATTGGTGGGTAAAAAATAATCGCACCGCGACGAGTTTTCTTAAAATTATACAAGCAGATAAATAATTAGCTGAGGCAGCCAGTTATTAGTGAACCGATAATTACCGCACCGATAGTTGACGAGAAGAAAACGGATTGTATGAAATGGCAATCCCGATCACTGAGATTTGTGGAAAAAAAAAAACGACATTGCAAAATATCGATACGGCAAGCGGTTCGAATAAGACTTTTACACCTTTTTCTCAAGACAACCAACTCACCTTTCAGATTATTCCTCTTTCTCTTTCCTCGGACAATTATGCACACGTTCAAATTGTGTAGTTTCTTGTGGGGTTTTGAAAGCAACGCAGAATAGTTGGTTAATGTGGAGCAACGAATCCTCACAAGTATCGATACGGAATCGAAGGAGCGCATCCAGTCGGACCTAGTCGAAGACCAATGATATCCCTTGAGAGTTACGCAAACTGGATTTACACCGTTTGTCTCCGAGGCGTATAGAAATAAACGGAGAAAAAGATACAAGTATCGCAATGGTTATTACCAACGAAATAAGGTAGTTTCGCGTAATGGGTGAGCCCGACGCGTTGGCCGAACGAAAGGGAGGCGGGGGCTAGCGGCAATAGAAGTACATAACCGAAGACGAGTGAAGGCGACCGAGCGAGCAAGTCGCGCGCTTAAGTAGCCGTAATCGCGCTATTTTCGTAATTGCATTATTACGAAGGTAGCCAGCAGCTAGCAAACTGAAGGAGGGAGAGAAGTCTTGTATGCGACCCTCCCTCTCTCTCTCTCTATTTTTTTGCTTCGTTGTGCAAGCGCCCCCGGGGTTATTCGTTACGTCTATGCTATACATAAACCATTCGTGTAGGCAAATAGTGTTCTGCTCTCGGGCATCGCTACTATCCAAATGTATCAACGGTCTATCCATTATGTCGCCGCATTATCGCGAAAAAAAATCATGAGAGTCGTATATTCGCGATTGAAAACCGAACAAACTTTCCCCTCGACGAACTTAATTACAACGCATAGCATTCGAGTTACGAGCAATTAAAGTTATAGCCAATGAGAGCGCTCGGTAGACGACATGTCGGCCGGGGAACTTAGAAATAAAAATTCCAGAGGTCTGATCCAGTTTTCGGTCGGCATTTTAGCCCGACAGTTTCCATTCGCGAATGTTGGGACAGCTACTGATTACCATCGACTAGAATATTTCGGAAGCACAGAGCAAGTAGACTTGTAATAGAATTTTTTTTTTTTTTTCACTCGATAAAAATTCGTATATTCGAAGGGGTCAAACGAAACTCTGAAGGAAGTTCGATATGACTACAATCGACGGTGCGATCTTTCGAGGTCTGGTTATAATGAAAAAAAAAGTTACGATGACGGGCTCCATGAATAATCTCGTACAGGGTACTATTACGTCAGCGGTTACCATGGCGTACGGCGATTAAACTACATTATTCCATTAACGGAGATCGAGAAAGAGAAGACGAGGAATAGAGAAAAGTAAGAGGAACAATCGACTCGAGAATACACCAACGAGGCTTGTGTATCATGATGACATAACTTGTTATGGCCGATAGGCTGTTCGCTCGTTCGGTTCGTCGTGGAAAGATCGCGATATCCTACATACGCTATGTATTCATATATATATCTCGTCGCAGAACAGTTATGGCGATGCTCAATAACGCTCGAACATTGGAATAGATTCGACACGGAACGCTACACGAGATCTGTCGTCCAGTTCGCCAATGTATACGAAACAATCGTCTGAATTTCTCTATTTGGATATATTATCACTGAGGTCAGAGTAGCTTTCACCGGTCCCATATATCTTGACTTCGAAAAGTCAAATATTTGCGACATTTCTGCCACACTCTCGTTTGGAAACCAACTTGAAAAAAAAAAAAAACTTTTATGAAAGTGAGCAGTTTTCCGTTTTTATTTTTCCTAAAAATTGCAATACTCAAAGAAAATTTCGAAACTCGACTGAACCAAGAAACTTGAATAAAAATTAAGTCTACTATTCGGTGCATTGTGTTCTCGTTTGATTCTTCGGCGAGAAAGGGTATACATATCGAAGCGCTACGGTGGAGCTGTTCCCCCTTTGCCGTGATTTTACACACCGCCAAATGAAACGTAATCGCGTTGAACAAAGACGAAGAGACCACGGGTCTCAGTCTCGTTTAACACAATCTCCGATTACATAAACCCGCTCGCTCTGATTCTCCGAGAGGCCCGATGGACTCGTGCGGGGGCAAACTCGGCGCACGATTGAGCAGGCGGACGGGGATCGAGATGAGGTTCGACTCGCGGTATCTCACGGCTCGCGACGTGCGCTAGTCGAAGAGGCGCTAGAGTTGTGTATTTTATCTGGTCGCGCGTCAGGTGGAGGGGAGAGTCGAGTCGGAGAGGTGGATAGATGGATGGACGAACGGACGCACGCACAACTCCTCCACACCTGTGCGTAAATCTTCCCGCGCATTCGTAGACGCCCGTAGCGCGCACGCGTCTAGCCTCTACTCGATTCCTCCCACGTGCGAACCTATAATTTCTCGTCTACTCCGGGGTCTCTTATCAAACACTAAAATTATACTGCGTGACAGACAAAGTACACACTCTATCACTCTCTTTATGATATACGCGATGCTACTGTGGAATGCACACTAAGATCGCTAATTGATTCAACGAATATCAAGACGTCCGCTAATATGCGAAATGAAAAACATTGGATAATGATGGTCACACTTGATACGATAGATTGCAGGGACTAAAATAAATTTTCATCGTGTTATCATCAAAACAATGAGATTGAACGTTATCTCATATTTCCGGGCGCTGTAAACGAAATTAGAAACGCGCATTGCTTAATAGATCATTTTTTCGGTCGGCACTGATTCGTATGCTGGAAAGAAAAATTCATTCATTGAGAGGTATATTCATTGAGAAGGTCATGAAGACGGAAATGAGGCTACGCGACATTTTTTTACCAGAGTTTTTCAAGAATTTTTGGGTATTGGCCACAAAGTGTCCCATGATAAACGGGTTCCTATAACATTTTTTTTGTAGCAACATATTCCTCGTATCTTCATCAAAGTTTCTCATTGTCTGCTCCGTTTCGCCTAATAACTTGAGCAATATTCATACCGATACATCGGTTTCTGTTATAAACGGATAAGCGTAAAATGGAGCCACTTTAGCTAGGTGCGCTAACTCGGTTCGATTAGTTATGTAAAGCTGTTTCGCGAACGTCGCGCGCCGTGCGACAAGCCGGCCCCCGCATAGACGAGCCGTTCTGCACGTGGTCGTATGCACTCCACCGACGTCGAGCGTGCACGGCCGCGCCTTTCCGATGTTAAAAAGCATGGGTGCGCGTGAGCCGGACACGCCTTCGACTCGGGTAAATTTGCCTCGAATTACATATAATTATTATTCTCGACAATTTTGTTATTGCCAGCTTTACATATTATCTCCATTGTATACAAAACTATATCGGTCGCGAAGAGCGGATGCTATTCTCTCGTCCGTGATGGGCGACACTCGACTAATTCAAACGCGTTAACTCATTATACCAAGAGTCCACACAAACGCTTGACGCGCGATCATCATTATCATCCGCTCGTACGTTTACGTGCAACCGTTGTGGACAAGTACATCGAGTTTCTTTATCGTGGAGTCATCAAGTGCTGCGTTGTTTCTAGCTTAGTTCACACGCGGCTAATCGTTATGCCATACTCGAATGTGTCCGACTCGACGTCGTCTTCCCAATACTCTTTCACATTTGTATCACAGATACATGCGTGTCTTCATGGTACGCTGTAAGCATCGAGATTGCCGTGCGTGAGTGTCCGAGCTTTTACGACTTCGCGACCCGTGAGTACATACGCGATAGGCTTACAGCACATCAAGATGAGACTAATGATTCTTGTGTAAATCATAATGGTAACTATCGTACCCAAGTTTGTTCTGTGCAAGCTAATTATTTTCCACTTTTGATATTATTTCAATGCGCCGTGTAAACTCCGCGCTGTCGTGCATCCGACGGAGTCGAAGCCTTTGGCTTTCAGAGGCTCTAATTGTTGTGTCATTCGTTACGTCGATCTCAAACAAAAACGCTCATTATATACCGTCGTTTAGATTTCACTTTAAACAGCCAGTCGGTATCAAATATAATCGATATTTCCGAATCATTGATCTTCCATAGCACATATATTTTTTCGAAGGTTGAACGAAGATCATCCGAATGTTTGAAATATGCATTGACGCAAGAAACGACACAGCCTCTCACATAAAATATGCATACGTAGATACGCAATCGGGCACTTCGTTACGTAAAATTCGATCCGCACTGATCCGACCGTTTCACTAGCGTGTCGTTGTTTCTCTAGTCCCATCCTCTGCGCTGCTGTGCAAGCATCCCAAAGCACTGTGTATCCGATGCCGCACGAGCACGACGCACGTGGTGGACCTCGCGACGCGAACCCGCGGTCTCGTATATAATAGTTTGGAAGCACGTGCGTTGTGCCGCATACGGGAAATACCTACCGGACTCTATCTCTGTAATAGCCCGCAGCGTTGGCATCACTATATCGTCGACGCTTGAGTTATATGCGGTGGATTCCCGACCCTGGGACTCACCGGAGCTTCTCTCGGTCGCGGGTCGTGGGTGCAACAAACCGCGCTCGCGCGTAAATTCTACACCGGCCGTACGTTTGCCAAAATTTAATTAGGATTTTTCGTTTTTTTTCAGCTTGTTCCATGATAGATCGCCGACGCAAAATTCAAACATCGAAATTATGTCACGTCGCGTCATCGCGTCACGGTTGTAATTGAGTGATAAACGATCGGGCAGAACAATCGTTGATCGGTGAAGCATGTATGAGTTTTGGCACGTGGCATTATACTCCCTATTTCTCACCTAGCGATTCTTCGCATGACACTCGGAACGTGCGGACACAGAAGATGCTACTTGGCACACTCCGAATCATCCGACTCCGACTCCGACTCTGATCTCGTCGCATATCGGCGGTCTTTCTCTCGAACTCTCGGGCTCTCTCGTCCCGCAGTTCTACTTAGGAGAATTGTAAAAATGTCGGGCTATAGTCGAATCTCTCAATAGTTTGTCGCGACAATGTTCGCGCGGCTCGTTGGTAATTGTATTATCAAAGGTCCCTTTCTTCGTGATTCTATCATTAGCTTTCATAATGAAGCTTGCTCCGAATTCTGGGAAGTAGCATGAAGATTTGTATTGTTCAGTAAACTTCGTGTCAAGCCCACTCGTAATATATGTCCTTGTTTTACGGCACATTCCCAATTTAGACCCATCTTCTCATAGCATAGAAATGGCATTCACTCCTTGACGGTTTTAGAGTATTACAAACATTGTCTCGGAGATACAAATCTTACGAGTTGTCGAATATGGAGATAATATTTTAAATGTGTATGTTCCGGCGGTCAATAAGTAGGAACAATCGACTGTACGCGCATTCCGCGAAATTCTACGGCAGACTGCGGTCGTACGTGACTTAATGCACGTTTGCATACTGCGGCTACCGGTCCAACGTGTAAGTAGATATATCGCTATATATCATTCCGACAATCGCGTGGAAACTGACAAAACAGATCGTATGAAGTGTGAAAAAGGTTGCGCGATGCGGGGGAGCGCGATTAAGAAGAGTAGAATAGAAACGAGGGTAGTTTAAATTGATCGTCACTCGCATACAGGTGTATACTCTCGAGGAGAACGTAACGCAACGCTCACGGTGTTCGCGTTTTTTACGTTACGTGACCGACGTCGATGAAAATCACGTGGACCTACCACGAGTGTCGGTGTGCGACGTTTCTTTTTGTTCCCGGGGGAAAAAAAGTTCTTCAACCTTATACGGAACGAATGTAAGAACGATGGATGAATACATTCTTAAAATCATAATAATTGAAGCAGGGTAGACCTGGTCTAGTCGGATCACTGAGCAAGTTACGTGGCGGGCGGCGCGCTTTTAACACGGGGTCAAATCATCGAAGGTTCCACATAAAAATACAAGAAGTTAATGAAATTATTTGCCGAACTATTTCTGAAGTCTTGAGATCGCTTAAGACTCTGTCGATGGAAGAGAACGTGTGCTCGACGGCCCAAAATCCGCCGATAGCGCAATTATTGTAATGACCCAAAAAAAGAAAACACGTTACAATATAAAGTGATGATTCGCGTCCCAATGGAATAATAATAGCTTTTTCAACTGTTCACTTTCTACTCCAAATTAAGTTTACTTTCATTGCTTCTCTGCAATACTTTGTTTCTTCGAGGTGTTTTCCTAGGATCTGATAAAAATATCGGTCTACTTATCTATTTTTCGACTGTCGACGTCCGCTTAAACCTAGGGAGAAAAATTAAGCGACCGAGTGCTCCACAATTTCGACTCGCTCCGCTCGGTCGCAAACCTCACACCCGACACAAGCGTCTACTTCAAACCCTTGTTGCACAATGTACTATGACAGCTTGGGTTCCGACTTTCCCCATATACATACTTTGTATACAAGATCAGATTTCTCAAGTATCCGATAATAATACATGCTTGATTAGCTTCGTTATATGCCGTTCATGAATATTCGTCAATCATAACGATAGAGCTGCCGTTCATTGATTATAGAACGCTCGTGGCTAGCCATTCGCTTGAATTCCGGTTTTATGCGTGCAACACAGCATGTTTGCACTCGATAGCGTTATGATTAATTGCGGTATGAGTTCACGGATTATTACAAATCTGAACCAGTTGCACGGCTATAACGGAATTTTGCACCCACAACGATGAAATCATGCGAGGTAAATCTGACTGTCCGGTTATCGATCCTTGAATAAAAAAGCCGATCCCGTTCATCCGATCAACTTTGCTCAGAAAAAGCGTACGGACCGCAAAGCGTGGTAATAAATTTTGTGACTAATTACTGTTTCGTATTTTTGTACTTCGTGATTTTGTCTTAATTAGCCTGCAATTAAAGAATCTAAATAATAAGCAAGACACAACATCGAGATTCTATAAAGAAATTTGAAATATTTCAACGATGCCACACGATTTTCGAGGTTCGCTCGGGTCAGTTTTATTTAATTCGAATAAATTTTCGGCATCGATCGGAATCGTCGATATCATTAACCTTCCCGCGTCTCTCGAATTCGTCGCCAGGAAATTTTTGAATTTGTATCCGCTGTATCAACCTGCCCTGGCGTCGTATCGAATCGAGTGGCTGTCGACCTCTCCTCGTTGGCTCTCCTCGTGCCAAATAAATAATACGCTTCCGAAAGCGTAACGTCTAGAGGGTGCGACCACGACAGGCATATTCCCACACCGATTTTGTATATCGCGCTGCGCTTCCCCCCGTCGCTCTACACCAACTCTCTTTCTCTCCTGCGTTCTTTTGCGACGCCGCAATTCACGCTCATTCATTACATAAAGGTTTTGCACTACCCGGTGTTTACCCGAGGCCCCCCCGGCTTTATTTTTAGTCGTGCGACGCCGATGCTTTATGCGATGCTCACTATTTGTGAACCGACTCTGTATACCGCGATGATCGGTGACTCTCTCGACTCTCGCCCGCTTCTATCCTCGTTCCCGATGCTACGATCCCGCTTTTGCTTCTACTTTTCAGCACGAGTCCGCGGGATATGCGCACACAACGGTGTCTTTGCGCAATAACTCTGCATCGTCGCGAAATCATCGCGATGCATCACACTCGCACACACACGTACTCGAAATAGAGGGAACAGCGCGGGGGAGAAAACCTCTGATGCATCGTTTCGGGATTCGCGATAATCACTTACTCGCAAAACAGTTTTATGCACACGCTCGCTCTATGCTTCATTATCGTCTCTTTTTTCTTTTCATTATTTACGGAATAAATCAATGTTTATGAGCTTTTTTCGCTTCGGTACGAAGATTAACCGACAATAGCGACTGATTCAAACCGATTTCCGAGCAACTCGAGAGATTAATGGCATATAAATAAAGAAAATGAAAAAAACGACAATATTATTGTTACGAAACGTCTATAATAATAATAAGATAATTGAATCGATGAGGCCTCTATCAGACATTTTTTTTTCTCTCTCGGCATTCCGTTACAAGCGAGCCGTCGTATTTCTTATCTTTTTTCGAAGAAAACACAAGTGCGTTGCAACATATCCTCATTCACCGATTAATCGGACGTTAAAGAGTGCACACAATGTTGGATTCTCGGAAAGCTCGTGTGTACCTTCCTCTCGTAGTTTTAACGTTGCTAACGAAGGGGATAGGCCTCATGAAGACGTCAACCGAGAAGCGAACCGTATCGCGTGAGATGAAACACGAGGCGCTCTCCGTCCGAGAAGATTAAATGCTTCGTATAGTTCAAAGCCACATATATACGTATAATACGACGATCAAGGTATACAACTAAGCTTACTTATTATGCTGACCAACGCGAAAAAAAATCCGAACTTCAAAGAAAATATGTATAATATACATATAAACCATGTTTCAATTTATTTGCCAAAGTGCAAGTGAAGAATATTAATTTTTTATATAAAAAGAATTAATAAACGATACTTTATGTATATCTTTGCAAAGAACTTCGACCTATTTTTCGGTGTAAACTCAGATTCTTCAAGCTTCACCATAATGCAGAGAGTCGTGGACGAGAAAATCCAACGTGACTAATACCAGGCCCGTGCGCAATAATAATGCAGGCTCAGTGACTCTGCAGAATTTGAGAGCCCGGTTTCCACGAAACAACGAGTTTTTCGACGATAATACGAAAGATATTTAACTTTTCGCGGTGACTAAATAATTGGCAAGTTTCCGGTCGAGCTGAGAGGAGATAGGAACGATTTTGCGGTTGTACGAAAGAGACGTGGAAGAGGGAAACGAGAAAATTCGCCAAAATGTGAAGAGGAAAAGGTACGTATATAAAAAGAAGCGATAATGATACGAACGCGAGGAGCTTACGAAGGAGTTTCGCGCTCTTCTTTACGTAACCCGTGTGCTCGCGCGTAACAGAGATACGCCGTATTTCGATGATTAACAATTTGTTTTGCGATCGGCAAAGGTGACTCTTTGTACGACACAAATAGCTTATGTAACGTCCAAGATAAATACGCGCTGAGAGAGCCCGTGGTTATAAGCGTATGTATTCTACCGAAGCGTGTATATTATTGCCTGTGCACGGCATAACGCATCGATGCTGCTGTTTCGAAGCTTTCGAGTGCTATTCGCGTTGAAACAGACTACAAGATTAAGCCGCCCCTACGTTCCGGCATTTATTTGCACATGAAACATTGATATCATATTTCTCGATTAAGAAACAAAATATTCAATAAGAATGGCATCGCGCGTTTTTTTTTTTTTGGTAACGCCGAAGTTTCGGAAACAAAAGTGACCTGCGATAGAGGATGAAGCAAACAATCTTGAGCGATGTTTGCAAAATTGGACACCGAATGGGCCACTCCGAATTTTTGGTTTGTGCTACAAATCATTGTTATATTATTGCGAAGCAATGATAAATGTCAAAAGATCACGGACAAATGATTTCAGCTTCTTCACAATGACGCGAAAGTAAATATCAAAAATGAGTAACGCATTATTTGCTTGGTCGATAACATCGCCGAGCGCAAGGAGAAAATACTACGCGGATACAATATTCAGATTCTCGAATCACTATTCGGGAATTACTTTTTTTCTTTCTTCAAAGTTGTTCGAAGGTTAGGTGAACCGGTTCCGATAAAAATGAAGATATACTTTTCTTCGTCGAAAACGATGATCGGATCATTCGAACAATACCGTGCTTTGAAAAATTGCGAAGATGTTAAATACAGATGGAGGAAGATTACTGTACAATTTTTCCTGGAAGCGCTCCGGTAGGGAAGGGAAAGTTCAAAGATCGAAATGTTCTCCCCTTGAGCTTGCACTCGTTATCCGAGCTTAACGTTTATTTTTTTTATCCCTCTCTCATTGCGAGCTTCCCGGAATTCCTCGGCACAAGCAACGCTCGCTTTCAAAGCTCTCCTTCTGCCGTCGGAGCTTCGCAGTGAAAAAGAGGATTAAAATCGTTTACGAAAGCTGAGTCCACTCGTTTGTCCCCGATATATATTCCCGCTTTGTATTTATAATCGCGCGCTTTAACGCGAGCGATAGAGCTCGCTGTCTGCTTTGCTTTTCTTAATATAAAACTCCCGAGGGCAGGGGACCACGTTGAGTCAATGTATTAAAAGAAAAAAAAAAAAAAAAAGAAAAAAAAACTACGTCAACGACTCACAGTCTGAGCGCAAAATTATCCTCGAGCGCGAATTATTTAATGAAGCTCGTTTAATTAAAACACGCTTTTATCTACCTTATTCTTATCGTCGTGTTTTGCTTCTTTTTCTCGTATTCTTTTCTCCGATAAATATAATTCGCAAAACAAGTGGAACGCGAGACGCACTTGATGACAGAGTCAAGAGACGCTTTCGCGACGAGGTCAGTGCTGAGCCCCGTTTCGCGATGCAGAGGATTATCTCGTTTCAAGATCCGACCGATAGTACAAGTAGCTATTGGCGTTGCTATATATATACATATGTTTCGCGCCTTATAACAATAATAGTAAACATATTTTCACGGTTAAATCTTGACCTTCGATATTTTCGTAAACATTCGCTCGGCGCCAAAGAGAAAGAAAAAAAAGACGATGAATCTTGTTTTTTGACCTAGTAGTAGAAGCCTCGCTGTCGGCGATAGCGAGTCGTGATTTTTTCGCCTATCGCGCGACTTTTTCGTGCGCACAATGACAGAAATCTACGAAATTTTGCATGACCGATATACTTATAATCGACACAAAGCAAACTCAGCATGGTGTGTCGACTTGCACACGTTGATTCCGCAAACGTTACGCAGGCAAGTAAGAAAAAAATACGTAAATAACAAAAGGAAGGAATAACAAGAACGTTACACATACGAGAAGTACAAGTGAGGCCCCCTCGAGAGTGCGAATAATTCGTCCAATCGCAGCGCCCGCTTAGATCCCCACCGCCGCGAGGTCTTTACGTAAGTTTTTGTATACATTAAAATAGTAAAGGCGGCAACTCATGTCGTTTTATAGAACCTCTGTTACGACCGTTCGAAGAATCCCCTAATCTCATCGTCCAGAGTTTTCGATAGAATTTTCCGTCATTGCGCGATTATGCTATTAGACACATCGCGCGGATTAGAAGCTCGAAGGTATTTGCCACACGTTAAAATCACGCGAAGCTCTCGTGTTAGTGACTCGATAAAATGAAAACAAAGAAACATCCACGGCAGGTACCGCATGGTTCGCTACAATTCATAAGTCACAAGTTATCATAAGGATGAAGAGATTTTTTCGTATGAATATTTATGACGATTTATATGCTACACGATTTTTAGTATTCCGTATGATGTAAGTGCAGCACGGACGAGCTAGCCAAGACTTCCCATGTAGTTCTGAACGATGCAATTATATACAAAGGCTGAATTATTAATTATTCGTGGGGTATAAGGAAAGGATCGATTCGATGAACGTTTCGTTACCCTCCCATTCCAAGTAACCATACGTTTTTTTGGCATTTGTTCCATTTGCCTGGGACATTATCATGCTTATTTAATAGGCCCCTCGACGAGTGCCATTCAAAACATGAATGAAGATCGTTAGGAGAGAAAGAGGAAAACGGAACGGAACAAATTTTTTCTCGGAATCGAGAATGGCTTTGCATAATCCGTACTAGACACAGGATTGGGCAGATCGTAAGATTCACATACCACATGATTCTAAATAAAATACCTATAACAAATGGAATCGCCGATAGCCACTCGAACCACGTGGTAGAAATTTGCTTCGATTTCGTGTTTTCGTCAACGCCATCTTTATCGAATCAACTAAGCGCGCAAAGTACACGAAGATTTCTCAACATTATCTCTTTCGGATCGGTAGAATTCATTTTGTAATCATAACTCAACTCTGAAATAAATTCGAACCTTCTGTGGGAAAAAAGAAACTATTTTACCTTAGCCGTGACATCGGAAAAACTTTTGTCTTCCGTTGCGAAGTCAAAATTTCTCGCGTCATTTCCCAGCTCATTTCCTCGGCCCGTCTGCGAGTAACACTAACCTCCAATCCCGCGTATGCGTTCCGCTGTACGAGATGAATCGACGCTCGAAGGCGTATTATACGATACGAGACCACGGTCTCAGAAGCCCACGAGACGCCTCCACACAGTCTCGTCGTCGTATAGAGTGTCCGTTCTACATGCTCGCACATATCCCGCGACGGCGTCGTTATACTCCCCGATTCTCGAGAACGCGCGCGCTTCTCGCACAGCTATGTCGACGGCAGGGGAGGGGTTTGCTCTGTTTTCTTTGGTTTCCGAGTTTCGCCGTCGAGACTCGTTGCCGAGAGTTTCGCTGCTATCGCGCGCGCGTCGGGCGCCCGAACGCGCGGACGCCGCGCGAGAACGCCGACGCGGCACTGACACTGGGGCCCGCCAGTGTGCCACTGACAGCCGAGACGTCAGTTGGCTCAGGCGCTCACTGCTCGCCGTGCTACCAAAGCAAAGACCGCCCGCGTGCTCAGACGCATCTGTCAAACTATCATAACAATATTCTACTCATCTTTCGTCGTTTCTCTTACGATTAAACGATTAACTTTTTTTCTCGCCGTGAAGAATTTTCACGTTTCCCATCGAATTTGCGCGATAAAATAAAGATACATAATTCAATTATTATCTATTTTCGTGAGTGTGAATTCGCTCGAGCCGTGACGTTACGTAAATGTGCGAGTCCACGATTGCATAAAATAACGCAAAGTGATTTTGGTGTTTGTTCGCTACATACAAATATATGTATTGAAAATAATCGATATATTTTCATACATTTTTCGCTCGTCTCGAAGAGTAGCAGTAAAAACTCCGGCACTCGCGTTATTCGCAGCGAGTATACAGTTTTCGTTTCATCGATCAAATATAATGCGTCCGGTATTCGTCAGACGTTTGAGCTATTGACAATCGTGCCGTAATTCGACAATAAGAATGTATAGAGTATTCAATATCTCGAAATCGGCTGGGAGCGGCTTCTACCGTGCGGATTACGTCGAATTGTAGAAGGTCTCTGCTCGCCGCTGGACTGTACTGCTCTCTGTGTGTGTGCGCGTGTGTTTTGCTGGATCGATCGACGGAAGGGTGGCAGTAGAGTTACTACAATAGTAAACTCTTGATATACTCAACGGACACCTGGTGGATTCGCGTCTCTTTCACGCCGGCTCGTTCGCACGTTTCTTTGTTTGAAGCCTTGTGGAATAGAAAAATTGATTTTTTTCCTCCCCTCAACATTTCCAAACATGACCGAAATTGCCAAGGAGGCATTTGCCTCGCGTAACTACAGGCTGGCTCTCGAGATATACGAGAGAAGCTTGAAGCAACAGAGCCCGAATATCGAGACGCTTTTTGGTTACGGCGATTCGTTGGCTCGTTGCGGCAGACTACGAGAATCCATCGACGTTTATGCACGATGTTTAGCTCTTAGTCCTGTGGCGCCGGAACGATTGCGTCACTTGGCAAGCGCCCTATTGGACGATCTCGACGGTGCCACGACGACCGTTACATCGAGACGTAGGATCGAGGGATCTTTCGCTTGTCCCACGTGCGACGGTACTCTCTATCAGCCCGTCACTGCCAACTGCGGTCATACGCACTGTAGAAATTGTTACGAGATCGGAAAGTGTTGCCGTGCTTGTGGCCAAAAGTTAGGAAGTATAGGCGAAACTAATGTGCTGGTGCAGAGACTCGTGGAGAAGTGGTGGCCCAGAGAGGCCGAGGCCAGCAGGGCCAGACACGAGGGCGACCTACTACTCAAGGAGGGCCATCCGGGTCAGGCTCTCGAACGGTACAACCTCGCTGTGCATCTCGGTGAGTCTATCGACGACTTTGCACTTTTTCCACCATTTTTAGAATTCGAAAATAATGATGACAGTGAATTGTTTATCATTTTTCGTAACTCATACGGTTATTTTAAGGGAATTTTTTTTCATTTTCACCCTAAGCTCGAAATTAAAGACACAATCGATCTTGTTATCTGACTGATCTGGTGTCTGGTACATCGACAATAACCCATATTTTCACATGGTAAATCGCCCACGTACCGACCGAATCTATGTCTAATTTTATCAGGTTACATTTGTCTATATTACCATGTCATTTGACTGATAGAGCATGTTAAATCATTTATTTGGCTTGAATAATTATCGGACAAAAGGTCTGTTCTGAATCGTCCAATTTCGTCAATCGCTGACGCCGATAATCCTACACCGTTTTCCGTACGAGTAATGCGATAACAGGATTTTCCCACAGATCATCGGAAATAACACAAATCCGGTGTGTCATAAATTGTTTGTGCTTTCGCAGAAAATGCGCGGAGTTTCAAGGCCTGCGCCTTGTTCCGCGCTACTACTAAAAGTTGTGAAACTTTTGATTTTTCGACGTATCGATCGTGAATAATCGCATGTGCGAGTATCGTCGACCTTATGTAACGCAGAGCATTAAAAAAACGATAACACTTTTAATTCTTCGTTACGAAGCATCCACGAATATTCGATTGGAATTGCGGAATTATGTCTCTTCGATCCTTCAAAGCTTCTCAATTCATTAATGCGAACCTTGTCATAAAATGGTAAAGATCAATGAAGTTATTAAAAATTTTATGACTCTACTGCATTCACGCACACCTGAGCTCAATTTTCTACTGACCTTCCGACGAACAATGTTTACTAAATCATTTTTATCTCTCCACTGACGCGAAAAAAATGATACGAACGATAAACAGTATGCATATATCTTTTAGAACTTCGCTGCAATTGCTCGTGTCTCGCAGAATTGTTAAAAACATTTTTTTGGAACTTCGAGCGGTTTCTAGTAAGCCCGAGCAAACTTATCGAGCTACTTTTCTCTGTCGGAGATGGCGCATGAACTATAATGCGGAAACTGTGAAAGCGCCGGATTTATTTACTGCTCTCGTGCTTTTCATCATCATCTTTGACAATTTCAAGCCCGTAATACGCTTCTTTCTGCGCGTCTCCGCTTCTTCTTCATCTTCATCTCGCGAGATTGTAGGCCGTTGGGCTTTTTAATCATTGGGCTGCGAAGAGCCGGGGGCGTCTCGTCTTCTCGCTCTCTCGCTGCTGGTTGACGACCCCGTTGCACCAGCGGCGCACACGCAGCAGCAGCAGCAGCAGCAGCAGTAGACGCTCCTTTGTCCGGGTCTCTCTCCCCGGACGTAGGAATATAACGGCGCGAGCGCGGAGCCGAGCGTCGCGACGCCTTTTTCCCCCCTCCACATTCTCGCTACGCGCTCGTGTGTAAACTATGTACTAGTATAATTGTATAGTGCATGACTCGTTTTACCCTCGTCGATCGTGACTGAGCCTGCCAGGACCCCAACATCACGCAATCATGCACACTTCGACTCGCGAGTTCGAATCGATTAACGTGAAGCTTCACGTTCGTAGGACGACGGGAGAGTTAAAAACGTCGCGACGCCCCACCGAACCGTCTGAATGATGTCGCGTAGGTAAAATTATCTACACGATAAGAATGTCGAATTCGAAGCAATAAAAGAAAAAACATTTTAGCAGATACAAAGAAAGGCAAAGACCTGCGAACGACTCGGCAGATTCATCAGTTATAATTTAGCTCGGGCGACAACACAGCCCAGTCGCGCTCGGGCGGTCACATAGACACACGCGATGGGTCAACGCTCGCGCTCGAACGGATTCCCACCTGATAATCATTATACGCCCCGCTATTAATAAACCAGCCATAAAGAAGAGGCAGGATCCGCTCTGCGCGCGTCTCGATGCTTCAAAACTCCTTTCCCTACGTGTTCTCGCCATCTTCTCGGATCGTGCAATCCACCGAGACATGTTCTTCTCTCGGGGGAACCCAGCGAACTTTCAAGGTACACTGAGCCTCGGTAAGCCGTTTCGTACTTTCCTTTTTATAAGATGAACCGCTTCTATAGAACTTTTCAACTTTTGTCAAACAGAAATTCACAAAGACAACAGAGTGTATAAGAGAACGAAACATTCTTTTATACGAGATCATGAATGTCCTTCCAAAATTGTTCGTTCTCTCCCGATAAACGCTCTTTGCCATTGGGCGATTTTGAATCACGACTCGTTTTGGAAATTCCAACTGCCGATAACCAACGAAAAAAAAACTCATTTCGGCACGGCAAACAGATAAATTCTCGAGCAGCAGGATGCATCGTTTCTTTGTTAATCGTCTTCGTTGGATCCGAAGTCACAGCGACGAGAAGGAACCACGCGCGGTGAGAGAGCGAGTCGTTACGCGCGCATCCGAATGGTATTAACGTAGCAGAAAGCAGAAGCCAGCAAGAGCACGAATGTTTGTGAGAGAGGAAGGGGCAGAAACGCGCGCGCGCCCGCGAAGAAAGGGACGCCGCAGCTGCTCCGAGAGAGTAGCGGCGGAGAGAGCGAGATAGGAAGAAACTCCCGATGCTCGGAGCTGCCACGCTCACCGCCGAGGCAACAGCGGTATAAGTTCACGGCCAGTCCAAGACTACGGGATATATAGTCAGTTTCGCTCGCACGCCTTTCCTCCGCTCCTCTTACGTAACGCGACTACACTGTGGTTCTCTATATCCTATCGGGACGTGTATGCCTACACCAAGGGAACCTTTTTTTTTCTTTCTTTTTCTCTCGTACGCTCGACAAATAATTAAACCGTCGACGACTATTCCAGCGACGCTTTGGGGCGCTCGCAATCTCGCATTACTGAGCTGCATAGCTTCTCAACTATTCCTTAAAGCCCAATAATCCCTAAGCTTAAGAAGAGACCGCGACGAGTTTTGGAATGTCGAGTTATCTTCTTACAAACGCACGAAACTTATTATGGGTTTGATTAAAGATAATAACGAACATTTACAACTCATTCTTAATATTGATTAACGCCCCACAAAGTGTCGATGAAACATTGTTCAACTTTTGGAAAATTACAATAATTTCAACAAACACGTGGGAATGAAAAAAAATTACCGTATTAAGAACAATACGATGAAAAATGCGGCCTTTATGTTTTATCGTATTTTCTTTCGCACTCAGCGGGCCCGAAAAATTGTAAAAATCATCTTGGAAGCACGGACAGGTATAAATTTCCGTTGTGCCGTGCCGACGAACTCTACAATGAGGTATGCATGCGCGCGAAGTTGGTTGCTTTGCAAGATAAAAAAAAATGGGGAAAAAAATTGAAACAGTGCTACTCGGAGTTGCAAGCGAGCCTCGCCAGTTCCACACGGTGCAATTCAGATCCAGAGTTTCTTGTCTCGTCTCGCTCTGGCGTTTCTCCGTACGCACAGACCATTAAAAGCAAAACCGACGCATTCCCACAATTTACCTTTGGTTCATGGCTTGGTCATTATATCTGTGACGGACCGCTGTGACCACTATATAACGGATGATTCGTTCTTTCGTTGAACGGCTATGGAGGCATAAAGCAACGAGTCACAGTTACATTTACGCCCGAGTCACGCGCCAAGACCGCGTCATTGTCCTCGGATAATTATTATCCACGCCGAGAGTATCATCATCTTTCCGATGGTACTTGTATCTCCTTTCGTGTAAATAAAATGATGAAAAAAACGCACGCGCACACATAACACTCGAGTATTATAACGCTATCTATAAGCTGTAGTCGTTTCTCTCTGCTCTCGGGGTCGTACGTAACGCGATCGATTTTCTTTCGTGCGACGCGCGAAAGAACGATGTATAGAGTACGGCTTACGTAAGTCCGATTTTATTACGAAAATGCCAAAAGTTGCCAGCGTGGAGGAAAGCTGCAACGCTTGGGACCGTGTAATTCGTTATTCGCCACGTGAATGCTTCATTGTCGATTGAGATGAAAAAAAAATTGGATAACAAACGAGAGGGATGGTCCGAAATGATCGAAGGCAATAACGCGGTAGCACATCTTTAATCACGCGACCGGAGCGATGCTTGTGCTGACGGCCACTTGTACACCGACCACATAACAGCCGCGAAACACCTGCGCTCGCTCACTCGTAAGCCAAACCATTTATCGGCCTTTCAGCCAGCTTTATACAGCTCTCGTCGATGTTTCATGCTTCGAATCATCCTTTTTCGGACGCGCGGGCAATAGATTCTGTTCCTCATCTCGTTGGAGATAACCGTCTAGGGAATTGTGGGACAGAGTTATCCCGGAATGGTCAAGCTATCGCGTTGCAGAGATCTACACGGAATATCTTACTCGCGGAGACTATGAGGCGTCGATAGAATTGGCATTCGAGGCTGTATCCGGAACAGGCAGGGATGAGGTTGCTGTTTTTCGTTTTCTAGCTGCTAGGGATGTAACTTAAGTGGAGCAACTCGTGTCTGGCTGTTATGTAGGCTATACTATCGGTCTCCACGTCTCTATCGATGGATATCTGCCAAACGGTGGAAAGAGCGAGGAAGTATCTACAGAACCTTTCTCAACCCGATTCACGAAGGGTGAAAATACGGGCTGTGCGACATGAATTCTAAAACGTACTTTTGTGAAGCGGCGATCAAGGACAGGAGACATCGGGGGGTTGTGTTATCGAGGGTCAAGTGTTGAGACTTGTCAAACGTTTTATCGGAGGGATCAACGATGGTCTTAAAGAGTTCTTTAAGGACCAAAAAAATGTATCGCATACGCGATAGAGTTCAGAAATTTATTCGAAGTATTATGCATCCTTCAAAAAAGCTTTCGTACGAAACTGAGCACGAACAATGCGAGCACTTAGTCGGTATCAATAGATGTGATGGCCGCTCTATTGAAATCCTGTTCGCAGATGCGTCTTTGAAACTTTGTGTTGTATAGAATTAATTACGAAACTAACGGAATATCTATTAATTACTGTCGCTTCTTTCTCGTGTTTAAGTCTGGCGGTTTTGACCTTTATCTCTGAGTTAGATAATATTGTATTACGATAAGATCGCGGAAAAACTTTTTCCACGAATGTGCGGTTGCCACACGAGCTGAGAAAAAGGTTTTCTGTCGTATATCGTACAAAATGTTATGCCACTTCGTGCGAGAAGTGCCGACATTACCCACTTTTCACTTTGCGTGTGAGAAAACGCACTTGTTGCACTCGTGAGAAAAAAAAATAATAAAGTCGTCGATATTCGTTTCACGACTTCGTCCAGAGACGCTTTTTAGCCTCGGGACTTTATATGCGATATTGTTGAAATGAAAATAATGTTTTTTTTCCATAAAATTAAGCTGTTGCTGAAGTGTTCGCTGCATAAGAATGCAAATATGAGTTAAACCGGACGCCGAGAATCTCGTCCAAATAGAAAAAATATTATGTAATCTCGTCTGTCCACTGTGTCGCGTTTATTTTACAGCGTTCGATCGCTTGATTTAGATCCGCGAATCGGTAAGTAGAACGTCCCCGATGCAACTTCGTTGTCACTTCAGCCAACATCGGCCAAAGAACTTCGACTGTTAGGTTTTCGTTGCGCAACCATGAAGTCCGCCGTCAATTTCTGGCGATTACGATCGCTCGGGAAACAATGTATTAATAAAGTTCAAATTCCCGTCGTTTTTTCCCTTCAGTAAAGCTGACAAAGCATTTCGCTCGAAGCGTAACTCGACCAAGATCACGCAATTAATTACTTTGTCTTAAGTACCGTCGGTACTGCACAGCTGCAAAAAACTGCAACGTACGAATTCTATGATTTTGTTTCTGTCTACTAAACAAACCTTTCGGCAAGTCGTAAAAAAATATCCTACCGAGTACGAGAGTGAAAGGGTTTGAATACGGTACATACGAGAAATTGGGACGCGTCCATGAATTTTTCGAGGCTGCATCGTCAATGATTTGCGGCGGGTAAAAGTAACGCGAGGAGGGAAAAAAAGAATTGAGCGTCGAGAGTACAAAAGAAGAAACCAAGGACGTCGAAAGGGAAGGAGGGGGGAGCAAGTGTGAGGAGAGTTCGGCCGATTCTGTTCGTGCGAAAGGGATGGAACGGGAGCAACGTGTCAGGGCCACGAGTGCGCTCTGATGCTCGCGGGCAGGTCGAGTAGAGAAGCTCTCGGGCCTCGCGCGCCTTCCGATTCTTTGTTGTTGATTTTTTTCTTCTATTTGCTTTGTGCGTTCGTCTTGTGCTTCGCGGAGCTCTCCGAGCGCCGCTCACTCTTCTCGTCTCGCTTGCGCGTGGCTACTTGCGAACGAATCGCGCGGCGAGCGGCTGAAACGCCGAGCGAGAGCTTTATACCTCGCGCGGATCGGCTGCATCGGGACGACTCCCACATACGAACGGAGCGAAAAAAAAACCATGGGCGGTGCACGCACATAAAACTCGGATAATGTCGGGTGGCGTGGCTTGGACGCGAACACGCGTCGAGTCGTTCACTCGAAGGCCAGCAAGTCCGTTTCGTTTTCTGCATACCATTTTGCATCTCGAACTATATATGCTCTGTGTTTGCTGATTTTTCAAGCCGTTATAATGTCGTTTGCAATGGCCGCGTACACGCGCGGCGAAGCACAGATACAACAAAGACGCGTTCAGGACTGAAGTCCCCAGTATAAAACCATTAAAACATACTGCAGGCCTGCGAAATAGTTTCGCGGACGGCGAAAATTAACTCCATCGCAGTCGGAAAAATAACTCATTCTATTCGGTACTTTCGCGCTCAAAATTTCGTTTGTTTTCCCAAATGTTTAATTTCGTTACTTTTCCAAATTAAAGATGTAGCATCGCGACTGCTTTATCAATAAAGCGAATGAAATTTAAACAAATCTTTTTTTTACTGGATTCTTCATTCGACAGAGAGAAAATCAAACGATTCGAGGAACGTAGAAAAATCATCGGAGACGCTAAAATAAACCCACATGCTTCTACCCACTTGGGTCATAAAAATCACTGCTCAATATTCAGGCAGCACGATATAATGTATATTGCGTATCTTTACTAACGCTCTGTGAACTCTGCGTTCGCAAGTTTTTCAATAAGCGAACTAACGAACGGACTTACCGAATGTTGAATAAATGGTTTGTACACGTTGGCGATACCGTAAAAATCGCTGTGCGGATGGCGTCGATCTGCTCTAACTTCGACGGAATCTTTGCCTGACCCTCGTAGTCCGAATAATAACGGTTCTGAAACCGTTTTCATTGTATTAATTACAAAATAATAACAGATATTTGATAAAAATACTCAAGGAACAAGACATATTTTACAGAATATTTACGCGACAATAATGATAATATTGTTTTTCTTCTCTCGTGTAAAATGAAAAGCAATTTTTTACTCACATGTATGACGAGTCCACGCAATCGTCTAGGAAATGCACTTTATTTAATCACTAACCCGAAACCGATCGTAGTATTTATTCACTGTTGATTACGCGACTCGATAATCTGTCCATTTACGCGAAACACAATGAAAACTCAATCCGCGAGGTTCACTAGACTTAAATATTCGAAGATTCGACGCCGATTGCAATATTTATTTATCATTCACCGAAATATCGCACGTAGTCACGTGTGTCGACGGGGATGCCGAACAATGGTTACTCGAGTATAACGGCCGTTTCGCTCGCAAAATGAAGTTATTCGATTCACTGTCCACCCCCTTCTCAATGGAAACGAGTGTTCGATCGCGAAGATACGTGACATTGCTTTTAAATACCACATCGTCGTTAAATAAATCGTCAAAACGTCTACCCTGCACTTTCCGAGACCGGCGAGCGTCTCGCGACTAACATTTGTTACTCGCGCATGCGCGAATCGCGTATCTCGGCGTTGCACATCTACCCGCGGACTCGCGTAACAAGCCCGCTCAACATTTGTCGTTACGTCGAAACGAGTGGAAACAATTTTTTAGCACCGAGATACGCAACTTAAAAATCGTTATCAAAATACATTAGCTAGCCTAAACAGTTGTCCTTTTTAATACCAAATCGTCCTCAAATAAATTGACAAAACGTCTACCCTGCAGCTTCCGCGACCGGCGAGCGTCACTCGACTAACGTTCGTTCCTTGCGCATGCGCGAATCGAGCATCTCGGCGTGGCACATCTACCCGCGGACTCGCGTAACGAGCCCGCTTAACGTTTATCGTTACGTCCACACGAGTGAGAACGATTTTTTAGCACCAAGATACGGAACTTTAGAATCTTTATCAAAATAGATTGGCTAGTATGTACAGTTGTTATTTTAAATACCGAATCGTCGTCAAATAAATCGTCAAAACGTCTACCCTGTACCTTTCTCGCCGGCGAGTGTCACTCGACTAACATTCGTTACTCGCGCATGCGCGAATCGAGAATCTCGTTGTTGCACGTCTACCCGGACTCGTGTAACGAGCCCGTGTATCGTTTGTCGTTAGGTCTGAACGAGTGGATCCAATTTTTTAGTACCGTAATACGCGACTATGGAATCTTTATCAAAATAAATTGACTAGCCTAACAGTTGTTCTTTCTCGTTGAGCGTCTCGACCGAGGATTGTCACGCGTGCGCGTATCTAGTGCCGCGTTGCACAACCACGTGAGAACATAATCGCCGGTGAATTCTGGCTGGCGAGTATTACGCTCCGTCTGCACGTTCTTGGGAAATACCGTGATTGAAGTAGTTGAAAAAATCGCTGAGATGAGAATCGCGACCGAGCGAGCTCTATAAACGGACGTTACATTCGAAAAGTCACATACCGAGAAAAACTGCGAATGTCGCGAGTGAACTACACCGACTCGAGAGTTTTTTGGTTATTCCAGTCGTTCGAGGGTAAGCGACGAGAACAACAATAATCGTCGTTCGCCTCGATGAAGCCGAAACGACAAAGGAATCAGAAATAGCGTCGATCTATTTGAACAGGTTAGTCACGCATTCCCGACTTAACGAGAGAAAAGTTCTAATCGACACGCGAAGCCTTCTTCAATGTTTGTCAATGAATTTCGTGCAATTACACGTACTTTTTTTTTTTTACGATAAATCGCGAGGAGTAACGCATTGAAAGTTACATTATCAAAACTCGGGCCGCTGTTTGTAGAAGAAGTTCGGTAAATACGAGGAGAATACATTGTTCGCGAACGACGACTCTTCGCTGCTTGTTTATGTGTCGTATCGTGCGCTTCATGCTCAACTGAGTTCGGCAGCGTGATCGGTCTGTTTACCCCTCGCCGTTGACCTTTGTTAGGTTCTCCTGGAACAGCGCGGGCCTCGTACAACGCTTCGCCACAGTACGACTTAGCCCCTCTTCCCATTCTTCAATACCTCGTTCGTTCAGTTTAGTTATCATTGTTGAAAAACACCGCCAAAGAGAAAAAAAACTTTCACGCGACTATTTTAATTCGTAAAAGTTTTCACGAAAAAGTTCATTCCATCTGCAGAACATATTCAACTTAATTATCTAAAAAGTACCCGTATCTCTGTGCGGATACGGTGTGTCTTCTAAGATTCAATCATCATTTTTAGTTTCGAAATCTCGGCATTTTTCGACTCGTAAAAAAAGTTACAGCAACACTCGAACTTGTAAAACGGTAGTCTTACGGAGTATTCTAAAGTATACGTAAATTATTTCGGATTGCTTTATAGCGTTATGACAGAAAAATTGTTGACAAGATGCGACTGACCAAGATTGTCCTCTGAGGTAATAAAATTTCGCGTTGCCAGGGTAGGGATAATTTTATTTGTTTATTTTAAAAATATCTTCGGTCTGTGGGCAATTCCGTTGAAAGCGTCACGTGCCCCATTTTCGACAGATTATGCATTGACTAATTCTGAAGCGAAATTGTACGGTTGATATTCATGTCGCCGCACAATACTTCCAAGAATAAGACTTTGGTCCTCCATAATAATCCCTCTAAAATAGACCTTTCACGTTCCCTCCGCGGCGTTCTTACGACTCGTTTGCGGTACGTCCGAATCAGCGTTTTCTCGGTAATTACGGTTAAGGAAGAATTATTCGATTGACACGTTTTGTATCATTGAGACGCTTTATTCTCATTTTCCCCCTTTTGAGCCTGACTGTTCGGAGATTTGCTCAGTAGTGTTCGCCACGAAAAATTCCCAACACGGGAGAAAATATTCCATATAAGATGCGTGTCGCTTAACATGAGTAATTGTATAGTAAACGTATAGCAACCGCGTTTACTATAACACCTCGCGATAAGGTGTGTGCGCTCGATGCGTCTCATAGTGAAATAAGAATCCAGGATATTATGATGATTGACCCACGCTCACTCATATCGCGCACATGTTCCCGTTACTTCGATATTAATTTCCACAGCCCGATTTTATATTGAATATTCTTTCCATCATTATCCAACGATTTTTGGTTATTGTCCATTATCGCAATTTCTCTCTTGCTTGCTTGTTCTCTCTAATTGATCATTAAATTTTGTAACATATTTTTTTTCTCAGTAGCGTTCACGAATGAAATCTTGAAATTTGTGGGACGTAACGTTTTCATTGTATTAATTACAAATGAAGACTTCTACACGTGATGCCGCACGTGTCATCGGATCGATAAAACGTGAATTTGAAACAAAAGGTTCCTGTTCAGCTCTTGAGATACATTCTATTTACGGATCTGTTCTAAACGCTAATCTCGTGTTTTTGCTCACGTTTTGAGATCGAATCACGTGGGTCATCATTCGTCAATCCAAGTGATTTCTTGCTTATTCACTCACTTGCATGCCCGAGCCCTGTGCAATTACGTAAGTCACTAGCACGATTGTCGAGTCTCGCAGTTCTCTTACTCACGCTTGTGATTCACTGTTTTATCCTGTGAAGCTGCTCTTTCATCGAAGTATGAATCTTCGTTATTACATCGAGTGCCACGATGAAACCCGAGTATACGTATTCTATATTTAATCGTGACGACTATGAAGTTCTTACATCGACTATGAAGTTTCACTCTTAAAAGTTGGAATACACCCAAAATTCTTTCCCAGAGAATATCTACATATGGAACGGACAGAAGAGAGCTTTATCGATCATCTAGGCTAAATTGAATTCACAAACAAGTTTTTTCATACAGTAAAGCAAAAGACGACAAAAGAGTGATATTGAATTACGTTCTTCCAAATTCTCAGTGAAGTTTCGTGTTCTTCTTCGGTGATTGCGATTGACTTCGAAATTGAATCGTCACCGTGAGTTTTCTCCTCTCATCATCGAAACACCGGTGGCGCGAAAGAAATGAAATTCAAATATCGTTTTATCAGAATGAAACCGGCTTCGCGCCACGTTGTAAATTAGTATTCGTCGTGATCATCCAAGCGTGAAAACAATGATTAGGTTCGACATACGCAGACTGGAATGATATTTTCAACGTTTTCTCGAAAAGTAATGTAAGGAAAATCAACTTCATTTCTCAGTTATTGACTGGCTGATTGCCATTTCAGGAAGCTGTCATGTAGCATGCTACGTCTGATACGTTATATTTTATGACATTAATCATTGGCTTAGTAAATTCGAATTATCTATAGCATTCGTGACGGACATACAAAACGAAATTATTGACGGCATGATAATTCAAGGTTTTTCTCCAGCGAACCATCCGCGTTTGTTGTAACAGTTAAGGCGGGGTGGGGGAGGGGGGTACGTAATACAGTACCGATAGAGCATGGCGTCAAGTATCCTTACGTAATTAGGCTCGAGGACTATAGGCCATACGGCGCTGTGAAACGTGATCGATATCGCGTATACAGACGCAAAAACTTCGTTCCTATCTTCGGATTTCTCGCGATATTTATCAGACATAACAGAAGTTTACAACGACGAGCCATGAAGACTTCGCAATAGTTGAGGGATAATTCATGGGAATTTAGCGCAGTTTACCGATTCAACGGAGCCAAACATCCGATACGCTCGAATGGATTCTGATGTGGAAGTCATGTTTGTTGCTTCTATGCTCACGATAGAGCGAACGTGTACACGAAAAATTACTCTCCGCACGTGAAGCGATACGTCGAGAAAACGTAATCGCGCGGCGGCTCGATACGTGTTGCAAAATTGCGAAACTGTTCCACACGTAACGATCGCGATAGGGAAAAGCATCGAGGGGGGCAATATGTGTAGAAGTGTATCGCAGTCGAGTAACGTAAGTTGGAACTCTGTTGCTGGCTTTACTATCTATAATGCTTGCACCGCTGGTGCTGCTGCGGCGGGTGCTGCTTGTGCAGTCTGTGTAAGCCTCCGACACGCTCGATATTCTTCACGTAACGATCTCTATATTTCATCGCGCGACGTTACGTCCTCTGTCTGTATGTGTCTCCCGACGAGGCATAACACCCCTTCGACACTCGGTGCTTCCTAGTACCTCGATCAAACGGACATTTCGCTAACGTAGTCGACTCTCTTCCGCGAATATTGACATGGAATAATTTTCTCACGATGTTGCGAATCAACAGTAGCTCGTTATCAAGTTGATCGTGACGAAAAGTGAATGCGATATTCATTTGAAACATTAGATATCGTCGATTTACTTTGACGTGGTCGTTTGCCGTTACTACATTGCAATATATAGTCTTCGCGCTGAGCCACACATTTAACAATATTTACCAACAAATTCCAGATACTTTTTACTCACACTGTTTCGCAATTAAGCTAAAAAAATACGAATTTCTCTGGTATAAAATAAAAAAAGTAATAAAACCTTGTGGTTTCGAAACTGTTGGAAAAATCGTATCTATTTTTTTCTTTCACATAGATCGCATGTTTGAACGACTGTCCACTCTGATTTCGTTCTCACAGAACGAACAACGTATCGGAACGAAGTGAGACGACGGGCCAATTGGTGTCCGCGTAGCGAGAGAGAGTCTCGTATATAGACTGCCGAGTGATAAGATAAACGCTTCGCAGCGGTCACGTGCTCGGTCTCCTACTGTCAAACTCTGTTATGTAAACTTCGCGCGGATCCTGTTGGCAACTCGCCATCCGTGTCGCGGAGAGCGCAGCATCCGCGGTGATACTTCTTCTTCGTTCGAGAAAGATTGCCCAGCGTCTCTCGCGTCGTCGGCCACCGAGAGCATGCACGCACGTTACGAGCTTACTCTCATTTATTTTCGGCGATTGCGGTGCGTCGAGCACGGCGAGCACGGTGCAGTGGTCGAGGATTGGCAATGGCTTTCTCTCTTTCTCATTTCTCTCGTCTGCGCCGCGTGGGCCCTTACGTTGCGTCACTCCCGTACCGTCTTATCGTTAAATTCACCGGGGCGGAAGTGGAAAAACCGCCTCTGCGCCCGCACGATATTTTCGTACCCGGAAATCATCGCGAGAACGTAACCGGCCGTTTGCTCGATCCCACTGCATCGGACACACTCCGGTCGACGACCGTTGCGCGTTTCCCATTTCTTCGGCGCTCCGACCTTGCTTGTCGGACGCCGCGCGCTACTCGCGTCGTCGCTCGATTTTTCTTCGCTCGGAAATAGACACTAAATGATACAAATCTTTTCTCTCGATGCAACTCGTACGGTTGTGATAAAAATAATAACGCTCGTTTATCGGACTACCGTTTTATGTTGAAGTTGCGGGCTTGAAGAGCTAATTTTATTCATCGGTGCAATCTAATCGGCTTCGCAGTTAATATTAATTGGCTATATAGCGGTAATTAGTGTTGAAATATTATCGATGCAGTCTTCATCTCGTTTTCTCTATAATTTCTCATCCCTCTTGCAATGCTGTAGGGAATATTGATATTACTCAACGGACTTTTATTATTTTACATTCCGAATTCTCATGTTTTTCATCGTATAACTCGATTAACTCGATATGAAATAATAATGTTGTAACGTTCGGTGCCTCGAGCCGCCTCGGGATTATCCATCAGTACCAATCTTTTATAGTTTCATTTGTGCGATAAAGTAATTACACGTAGAGAATTTGTTTTACAACGATAAATCATGTTTCATCTGTTCGTCTGAATCCGTAAAATCATCTCCTTATTCGATTCCATTGTCATGCTAACAGGTCTAATATTTCCGTGCGCGTCGGGGCTTTTTTCTTCTTTTTTTTTCTCAATTGTTCAAATGGCACGCGAGCGCATCGTTAATCGTGTATTTTTTTCTCACTCGTTGATAAAATAGAATCGCTCGAATATGTACAAGCGGAGGCTGACAATTAGCCCGAGCACACGTATCATTATACGGAATGGCGAAAGCCGGGGCTTAGAAAGTCTACGTTCCACATTTCTCCGACCTTGTTGTTCGAGTAGTCCGTCACGCGAGAAGCTTCTGGAACCTAAACGATGTTTTTTCTCCCACGGCTTGTTTCGTTTATTTTAGTAACGAGATCGGGGAGAAAATTTCTTCGCGCTCTCAATGAATCGATCGGTGCTTTTCTTTCCTTCTCGGGTGTGAATAATTCGCAACAAAGTCGAGAATACAGCTTCGAGGGAGCCGACGATACACGATCTTATGGTTGCGACGTCGACGCACCGCGCCGAGAAGATATGGTCGTGATATACTCGTTAAATTGAATTTGATCCGCGTCGCGGAACTCGAACAGATTGTATAAACGACAATGGACGGTCATGTTTGCCGAGCCGTTCGGTCAGCGGTATCCCGGTACTACGGCGGACACTTATGAATCATACCCCAATCATTCTCGATTCGCTTACGTAATCCCTGCGCTCCTCTATAACCAACGAACCCATTCTATTTATATCGTATGTCACACCCGACTTTATGAGCCATTCTGTGTATAAAATAAAAGCACAACAAGCTCGCGTTGTAAAAATCGCGAATAGACTTCGAACATTTTTCGATAAAGACAAACTCGCTTTTCGCTCATTCGTGCATTGGCTTCGAGAAAATATCAATATAAGAAAATATCAAAGTAATACGAAACGTGTAATTAGAAGCCAACTTTACGGCGTCAAGATTCGTGATAGATAATTACCGAATGTAATCTCTTTCATTTCATATTCAAGAAACTATCGATCAACCAAAAAGAAATACAAACTAAGAACTTGAATTCTATGTTTTTTAACGCAGTTGTTAACGTTATGTGATTTATTGATTTTTTTCACAATGCTGTGGGGATTATGCAAACCGGCATCGCAAGACATAAACATTTTTCTTCCTAAGCATGCAATTGATAGTGTCGCCAAAAATTAATTCAACCACTGTTTTCGAGTATCTGAGACTGCTAAAAATACGAATTCTCCTAGTATATCCGCAAAGATAGCAAAACTAGTTATGAGATAAAGTACGTAAAATTGCGGGTGTACTGGATTCGAAGCCCATGAGCGCGAAACACGTTGTAGGTGTAAGTACCATAATATCCCGAAGCATAGTGCTCTAATAGCATTGCCGTTAGCAGTCGAGGGTTCCACGTGGTTTGCGGCATCGAGCATCGCGTAACGCCGCTTGCTGCTGCGCTACACCGCACCGGCCGAATCTATCTTCTCGTAGCGATCGGCCGGCGGATTACGTAACGATAGATTTATATAAATGGTTACGTTGACACCAGAGCGCCCAGGCCGAGCAGGCCGGAGCCACACGCTTGCTCGCCTCTGCCTGCGCCGAGTTTCGTCGTCGTAGTTATTATCTAACAAGGTAACAGTTCGTCAATTCACACGGCCGGCAAATCGAAATTATATGTGTCCTGGAAAGAGGTGCCGAGACGTCGATGACGAATCGTGAGTCTCGAAGGTTATCGGGAAATCGTGAACCTTCGTCCTCTCCAGTATCCGAATTTCGAATATCGAATAGTAACCGAGATTTCGTGCTTAGTAAACTGAAAAAACTTTTTTGATTTTACAAAAATTCGCAACAATTATTTTTCTCATTTCGCGCAACGTTTCTGTTTGTCGAGTTTCCTCGTTGTTTCGGCGGCGACGAGTTGGGAGGAATCCGGTATTTCGTGAAGGTTGATTGTAAGCCGCGAATCTCGCATAGTTTCGCGAGAACGTGTACCAAACTACAGGGCCGTCTCCTCACTCTCTCGTTGTCTCAATTACATAATAAAAAGCGGTTATGTAAGAACGAGTCGAACGTCGCGACGCATAAGCGTGCGTGGCCGCACCGCCGGTCCGTGACTATATGCGCGCTCTCTGACTCGGAGGGGCTCCTCTGCTCATCGTCACTTGGATAAACACACTCGATGTAACGCTCTATGCTATGCAACGTAGGTCACTCGTCAGAGAATTGAGCATTAGTACGGAACTAGTTGCTCGAGCTTATGATATTTCATTACCGAAACGCGTTCGCGTGCTCAAACTCAAAAATTAAATTTTATTGTATTTATTCGATAGCGATTAATCGGTCGGCTACTTCGAACGTAGCAGATTTTCAATATCTCCAATTATGTAACGCTCGTGAGTAAATCAAGTTCGTGAAGATCGCTTAAGTTCAAATCAATTATGAATAACGATCTGATGAGAGTGTCGCCCCAATTGGTCGATTTGCCGTTGAATAATTTTAGCCCTTTTTTCTATCTATCAAAGTCACTGCAAACCTTGTGCCCATATACGATTCCAAAATTGTAATATTCTTATAAAAAATGCCGTAAATATTATATTTTATTTCAATCTAGAACAATTTTTTTTCACAGAAATCTCTTTTATAAACTATTTTTCGTCTATGGCGATTCGAAGCACCTTCGTTTTGTTTGTGACAACGTACGGATGTTTGTAATATAGTTTCATCTATAATATCGCACAGCTGCTAACTTATTCCTGCGTCATGAATATTCTCACGATTTTTCAAACTCATTATGACGCCGAACAAGCAATTAGACATTTACACGTTAAGAATTTCGTCGGTGAAAGGTTGAATCGTTTCTGCATGGTACAATGAGGAATCCGAAAAAAAAAATGCGAATTATCGATTCGTAGAGTTTGGAATTCCGAACTTTCGAAGCAAATGGTGTATGGATAGTAGGTCGTGAATACCAGGGCCAGGGAACTCGATCGACCGGAAGCCGGCACCGGCAACGCGCGCCACAGTGCGCGGGGTACTTGACCGTGAAAACGCAAAGTGCTCTGCTGCTGCTATTGCTGCTGTGTCGAGCTGCGCCGACTGAGCTATTGGAGTAGTACTACTATCCATTGGGAAGCCGCGAGAGCACACCGCGATTCAGACTATAGTAGGCCGAGCGGCGCTCTCACCTGCGCAACGCAACGGTGTGAGAACTCTTTCACACAACGGAAAATACACACACCATCAGGGTTGCGCCTATTTCCAACTGATCGACGCGAGCCGATAGCTCCGACTTGAGAAACAACGATAAAAAAAAATTCCCAACGCACACGCGCATTATATTCGTAAATCCTTTGAGAATCTTCCGCGACTATCCTGCGAGTTTCGACACTTCCGGCAGGGCGTTAAAATTATCGTCGCCGGGTGTCTACAGCCAGGGACAAACGTGAAGCTTTTAGCGATGTTGCCCCGCGAACGCGAGTAGAAAAAGACCATTTCGAGAGAATTCGTAATTTTTTTTTTTCTCGCAGCAAACTTAACATTCGATTCACGAGTATTGCGTGGCTTTGAGACTAGGCGCCATGGGTAATCTCCGCGTGCTCGGCCGATCGGCAACGTTGACTTCCCGTTTCCTGCTGAGAAATTCTTCGGTCACCTACTCGATGGCCCGGCGGAATCCCCCGATGATTTGAATTTCGATGGATTGGATTGTAATTACGCTCCAATAATGAAACGGATAATTCGGAGAGAAGCACGGGAAGCCTTTTCGGAGCGCTAATCGGGTACATATATAACATCGACGTTCTTGGCACGAGGAAATATGTGGCTGTATGTCGTGATAGGTGATACGGAAAGCCTTAGGGGTTTCTCACGTGCCCAACACCCGCTTCAAACTGAAGAAATAACGCGCAGATGCTTCATCGTAAGTTGTTTTGTAACCTCTACAATGTTATATTGTCGGCTCAGGCTTCCTTGCTCCCCACGCGAGAAGCGTTACGTTCGTTTTCGGTAGAAAAGTTACGACTATGCTCCCACCTCGCTCCCCGTAGTTTCCTATTCGGTACTCGCGTTACCAGAGGGAAGCCACGAAGCGTTCGGAAGTGAAGCGGATGCGCTATAACAGAGGCCACGGAGAGAGAGAGATTACCTAAGAAACATTGACGAGGCATATTTATACTCCCTCGTAACGCGGCGCTCGTAACATCGCGCATGATTATTCATCATCGAAATATTTCCTAGCGGCTGTGCAACTGGAATATTCAATTCTCGTAAAGAATGTCTTTTGTCTGAAAGGAGGATTGCACGGTTTTGATGAACGTAGGCAGAAGGAAACTGCTTTCATAATTTGATAAAAATGCCTACTACAGACAAACTAGGGTTGCAAAACAAATTTGACCATCCTAATAGTTACAAAATTTATATTGGTTCTCGGAGGATTAGAGAAAGACTGAAATCTATCATAGGTGCAGGTTTCTTTTGCTTACGGGCAGATGACGAAGAATGTTTTTTATACCAAGGGACAAACTGATGGGTTATATAACAACAGATCTAAAAATGCAAAATAACAAAACACACGAAGTGTTGACCGCCTTCTCTGCCGGAAGTGGTTTGTACATCGTTTTGTATTCGTCAATGAGGCCATCGTGGAAAAAACAACCTAATGACCGAAACGCCAGGAATAGTCAATTCTGGTCGGAGATTTTACAAGACTCTTAAAACCAATCTTTAACAAAATAAAGATATACTCTATCGTTCATTTGGGTTTTATAGTTTGTCGCTTAGTTTTCCAAAATGTCTGCTTATTCATGTGCGAAATGCGCTAAAAACAATGAGATATCTTTATCTGGGAGATGCCTTTATATTTTCGGAACATTTTTTTTTTCCGTCCTGATTGTGTATCACCCTCGTCAAAGATTTCACGCATCATATTTCAAAGCCAGAAACGCGGTCGACGACGTGTCACGTCAACTCTATAATAACTATATATATCCTGTGTACATGTATATTCATGTTTTTTTTCTCTGAAAACTCAACGTCTCATTATCTAGCGGCAACTTAGATCTTAGGTGTTCGTCTGTCTGAGCTAAGCGGGCCGTCTACTACTGCAACATGTTGAATCGTATAGTATGGCCAGTCTCGCGTGGTTATCATAGTGGTACGCGAGAGCCAAGCGTGAACGACGCGCGTAGCCGTAAAGCGCGCGGGGGTAACACACGATGGAGATGTGCACCGAGTGCAACGGCTACGATGACTACAAAACCGCGCGGCGCACCACGCCGATGCGTCCGATCGTGGTAGACGTCACCAGCAAACAGCCAGCCGTTACGTAAAGGTCGGTCACCCGGCCACACCGAGCTCTCGTACACGCTTTTCTCTCCCCCGTGCTCTTCGTTTGTTCTCTCACTCAATCTCTTCGGATCCTCTTTCGCCTCTAACTGGTAGTTTACTCTTGTCTGTCCCATCCGCGTACTATTTCCCTCGGCGTCGTCGGACCTTTCTTCATGTCTCACATAAGTACGGTTAATTAAAACGAATTGACGATTAGGAATGGACGGAATATCCCGACGATTATCATTCTCATCGTCGACTATCGGGCGTTACTAACGCTGCTCTAACGCCCGATGTAACTAACGTAACTCGAATGGGAAGGAACGCAATTTTTTAAGTAACAATTTTATTCATCTCGGTACTAAAACTTGTTTGGACATGTCCTTGCGTTGCACCACAATAACAGTCCGGGATAAGAGATTTTCGGAAGTTTTTATGATAAACACCAAAGGAAATTTCAATGAAAACAATTTCGTGTTATCCGTAGCGCAAGATAAGAAAAAAATTGACCGATTCTCGGATGCTTGCATCGACTCGCCGAGTCAATCGCAAAGGTGTTGTAGAAATTCATCGCTCAGTTTCAAAGCTGCAACGTACTTTAATACGGGTACAGTTGGGTTGATACTGCGCTTTAAAGAGGTCAATTCTTCAATCGTTGCGAATATCGTCGTTCAAAAACCCGCGGAGATTCGTATCGAGCGCGTAATCAAGGCTGCACATCGAAAGAACACACTCCAAGATCGAGATTTTCTCAGAGACAAAGCCATCGCGAAGGTCAATTAATTCCGTCTTCAATGAGATACGCCTCCTTTACGTAATTCCCGCCGCTTCAATCGGTGCGTATCGAGCGACAAAATGTTGTGTTTTACAAAGTCGCTGCGATAAACAATCTTCACCGTGCACCGGAGAATATATGGATATCAATTCTTCGGATACAAATGGGTCCATCCCGGACCATTTAATATCCAAAACGATGCGGATTTGCGGCTTTCTCTTTGATGTCGAGATTTACAAACTTCGTAAAAGTCCATCAAGTCCGCGACTACCTCGACAGCTTTGCCGACCATTTATCTATTCTATAATCTTCAACCTTCTCCCAAAAAATTCGTAAAAAATCTTGTCTCGGCAATCTAAAAAAAAATCTATCGAAAAAAAAGCTCCGACGAAAAAAAGGAAAATATTCCGAGAAATTCCATAAATTTCTCTATGCACCGGACACATAGATAAAGCCGCGTTCCTCCTGTCGTTTATATTTCCTTACAGTGTTCCGAGCCTCGCCGTGGACGCGAGAGACGTCGAGTGGCATGTGCGTCTCGTTATATATTCCGGAATATTGCCGCGAGCAGACGAGACGTCGTCGACGCGTTGGATTCTCTTCGAGTGTGGGTGGTGTTCGCAGCTATCCTCCGGTACACGTCTCGCTTCCGAGCGTCACGTACGCTCCGAGATGGAAGGTTGTAGAGGGAGCAGCGAAAGAGCGTGATAAAGTGCACTGACATATCTGACGGCGAAAGAGAATCCGAGACATGTGAATGAAACGGAGATACACACGGTAGGATGAGACGGTGCAGACGCTTCACGGAAAATATTGGTACGTCTCGCGTGTATCGAGTCGCGTGAATTCGTCAAAGTCACGATGCGTTGGAAGATTATACTATCACTTGGTTTGAATTGCTTTCTTTTGCGTTTTCTAGATGCTTTTTTATCACGATTAATTTTAACCTCCTCGCCATTTCTGTAGAGACGTTATCGATCTGCCTAAGAGTTCCCGGGAGTATTCGGAGGTCAGAGTACCGTGGTTTGTCGCCACTCGGCTGCAATACGGTACTCATCACTGACTTAAATACCGCTCCGGGTACTCTAGACCCTACTGTAATGCTATCAATAGATGCCCGCCGGAGCTTCGCAGGCTCGGTTAGTGTACTCTCCACAGTTTCAATCGCGGGCTGCGCGTGCAACCGGAAAATCGTTAGTTCTTTCACGATGCATTTGCGCCAGCATACACAACCCGTTCGCACCCGGTGGGCAGCAAAGCCGTTATCGATCCGTCCACGCTTCCGTTGAATAGATACAACATTTTCAGTATCTTTGCGGCACTTGCGTATCGCACTCTGCACGTAGTTCGTCGTGGATACAATAAAATTTTATCTCATCGAAGAGTTATTGGGATGGAAGACAGTTTTTATGAAGCCTGATAATTGATGCGTTTCGCAGTTTCTTTGTTGTTGAGTAGCCTAACCAACGTGACTATTTTAGCGATTCGTCGCGACGAGGCTATTCGTATTTTTGTTTTACTAATTTGACATTCAATCCACGGCTCTCAACGTTCTGGACGAGAAGTCTCGGGTTATCTCGGTGCGCTCGCCGAGCAGCCGCGCCGACTTCCCGTTTCCTGTTTGGATTCTCCGTGGTCACAAATCCGACTGGCGAGCACACACACACGAGTAGTTCAGGTTTTTGTCGCAACAGTGCGATCATCCGCCCAAAAATGTTCAAGCACACGGACGTTTTGCAATTATCGCAAATCCGTGCTCGTTAATGCGAATAGATTCTGGGAATAGAACGTAATTGTCGCGCGATTGCATAATTTTGTCACACGTATAAATACCATCAGCGCGACCCCTCTGCCGTTTACCGCGATTCGTGCAAAACCTATACTTTTTCAATTTTCTTTTTTTTTTCACGTAACTCATCGCGTGTCGTGTTCGCAATAATCGGCGTCACAAATGCTGACAAATAGTGTCCGTTTTCCTTCTGTATTATCACGAATGGACGTAACGTGACCCTCGATATCTGGATTCTTCTTTCAGTAGATCAAATTTCATCGACAAGAGATACAATTTAATGTGTTTTCTTACCCATTCTGGACAGAAAAGTACACTGCGACGCGTCGCTGCCGTCTTTAAAGTATCTTTTAAACGTCTCTATAAACCAATATGAAATGTTGTTGATGCATTTAATGGATCGATTCTTGTGCCCCAGAATCAACAATTTTTTTCTACATTTTTTTCCAAATTTATATACCGTTTGTCTTTGTTTTCTTTTTTGTTTACATCGCATCGTTTCCGAATATTTGACATTGATTCGTTGAATTGACGATTCCATGTGGCAACGGCCTGGGGTCAATTGTATGGGGCGTGCGTAAACGTACGTCTACTGAAAATGATAAATTCTGAGTAGGGAAATGCTCCGGCGGATTATCCCAAAACCCGGGAAACCCTGAGTTACAGGGGGTCCACGACCGCGGGAGCGTTGAAAACCTTATCGATCCGCCGGTTGGCTGGTGGCTTTGACCGGGAGAGAGTCCCTACGCCCGGCGAAACCCTGGACGCTTTTCGTCTGTTCTCTCACCTCCGGTTTTTCGCGGTTCCCGCGCGTTTCCAACTACAGAAAGTCCATTCGAGCTTCGCTCCTCGATGGTTGCATTTTGCGAGCACGACAGGCGCGTGGCGTTTCCATTGTAACGAATTCGACTTGGAGCTAACGTCACCGAATGATGAATTCGTCTGGCGAGTTCCCGCGGGCCTCGGCCGTTAGCTCACCGCGACGTTAAAGCGTCGTCGGAGAATCTCTGTTGTACGATTTATTAACGCGCTACACGTCGACCAGACTCACCGTGCGGCCTCGAACGTTCAAGGGGCTCCGAAGCCGCGCCGAGCTCATCGGACATTGTATGCGCAGCAGCTATGCCAGGATGCAATCCCGCCTGGTGCATAAACGAATCGAATGATCTCCAGATACCCAATACTTCGAAAATGTATTCTTTTTTCGTTTCAAATTTCACTATCGTAAAATTGCTTCGGCAAAGAAATTCTTTGATCGAGTTGAAAAATTAATTCGAAGTACAGACTTTTTGGGTACAAAGCAACACAGAGATACTCGACTATTTCTCGCGTTTGAAAAGACTGCACTCGTTTATACCCCGTAATTTTTTTTTAATATTTCATTCCCATCGTATCTGTGACGTGCTTTTACGAACCGTTCCCACCCCCCTTGTCCTTCCTAGCACTTTTTATGCTCACTTCACTACCACCCATTCAACTACTGTCCGCAAGCAATTTTGCTTGGCTTTGGTCATCGCCGATCATCGCGCACCGAGCGCGCATCCACCGCTGTCTTCTGTACCCGTGATAAATAAACGGCTAGCGGTATTGCAAAGCTTTTCGGTCCCTCGTTTAAATCCCATCAGACCAAACGCATAGAATTGTTCCTGCCCCGCAAATTGCTTGATTCGAAGTAATTCCTCTTATCGTTTGATTACGAACGCTCGTTGGATTTTAGTGTCGAGTTAACTCCAACTCCATGTTCTAATAACACGCTATTAAAACAGAGGTTTTAATGAATGAACAACGTAATTCGTAGATACGAATGATTCAATAAAGTTAATTATTGCGTTTCAAGTGGCGACAACAAATCATGTATATAAGATTAGTCGCGGTTCTCCATCGGAGTAAGAAGATTGATTACTACCGTGTTAACGGTTCCTAATCGTTTCATATAAATGCACACGGGAATATTATTGCGGCAATATCTGTGTCGCTTTTGACTCTACGAGTATTGTGGGAACCTGCGTGATTCGCAGTAGATCCTACACACGTAGAAGTAACCGATTCGTTGTCGTGCCTTACATAACGCCGAACGGCAAGCGAGAGGTCGAAACGCGTGTGGGAAGAAGACGGAGAGAGATCGTACGGCTCGGTGTGTCCGACACCGTGTGCTCCGCCCATATACATCAGCAAACACGCCGATTTAACGCTTCGATGGTATCGACCTCGACATTCGCGGGAGAAAATCCGGAGAGAAGTTATAGTTGGTTATATAGCTCTTGTCCTTTATTTTGTCTACTCGCGGATGGAGTTCGATGTACTTGCTCGGCAAATTGAATCGCTTTTGTTGGCTCTTTGGCCTCTGCGCGGTGTTACTGACCGTCTCCACCCTCCACTGTTCGCCGCGCGGCCCGCCGGCATTTCTTTGTTCCTTTGTGCCAGTATGTCGTTAACTCGCTCGCAAATAAAGCCATTATACGTGTATATTTAGGTATGTACATAGTCATATGAACATACGCGCGAATATCCTTGCGAAAGCTGCTAATTAATGAATTCAGTTGCCATCGACAAAAGGACATTTCCATGAGCGGCATTAACGATTCTTTCGGATGCTGAATATGTAGGCAAGCGCGCCGTTGGCCGCCAAAGGATTGACGAGCGAAGCCACGATTGAATTCGATGTTCGATATTCGAATCAACAGGCGGGGCCGATCCGTCGAATATACACGTATCGATGGCAAGATATTGAGAGTCAACAGATGGAGTCTATCGATTATTCGCCACGGGAGCTGCTCTCGCAAATCCCATAATTGGACGATAGCGCGAACGGTGAGGCCGTCCACTCGCGGGCACTCGTTAAAATTCGCAACGGCAATTGGCGAAGGATAATTGGTCGCTTGAAGAGTTTGTGAAACTCGGCGGCTACGGCTGTGCTTATCGTTACGCAAAAGTCCGACTTCGCGAGGATTATGAAAGTACGCGGGCGGCGACAGAGGGGCCGAGGGGGGCGGGGGGGAAGGGGGATTTCGTGACTCCAAGGATTTATTTAACTATTAGACGGGTATGGAAGAATCCGGGGGGGTACAGGTAACTCGAAGGATTTTTAATCGATTCGATCGGCAAAACTTTGCGACTTTCGTTTGTTATTATGTAAGCATCCAGTTCGTACGGATTATGAAATCTAATGGATTCCATCCACTTGTATTTCTATCATGTTGATGATAAAGAAAAAAAAAATGAATTCTCGATCTTAAAGATATATCGATTGATGCGGTAAGCAGTGGGACGTATTCCGCACCATTTAACCGGAAAACGATGTAGGATGCAACTCCTTTTTTGCAACACTCGATATGTATGAAACAAGATCGTTCTTTCGATATCGTAAAACAATAAACATCGTTCAATGAACCAATTCATGAGTATGGCGACGATAATATCAATGAGATTATTGCAAAGACAATTTTTCTGATACGAAATAAAAAATAAACTCGCGAATTCTATCAAATTTTAAAGATACGCGTGAAAGATCAAGAGAATCAATAACTCACAATTCGGTAGAAATGTTAAGAAAAAAAGAATCATAACGATATTTTAAAGGGGGAATGATTCCGATTGTTCTTTCGGTTAATAAAAAAAACTCGATTAACGAATGTCGTTCAATTGTTTGTGTTACAGCACCGAACAGCCCACTGCATCTTAGCAACAGAGCCCACGCATTGCTTCTGCTTAACAGGCCGCAAGCTTCCCTAACCGACGCTGACCACGCAGTAAGGCTACGTCCGGACTGGGGCAAGGTGAGCATTTTTATTTTTTTCCTTCATTGTATACCGTGTAAGTCGAACCGACTCATTGTCGCGTCTGCAACTTCCTTCCAAATGGCTATAAATAAACTCTCGATCTTTGTTAATTCAATCACGCAATGGTGCGTATCAATATTCAATTGTCGAGATTCATTAAAGCCATAAACGCATTGCGAGCCACCATACGGAACCGAATGTCATCGATCCGTTTCCATTGGAAGACCCGATTCGTGGGACAAATATGGTTCGCAATCGTGTTCGTGCATCAACTGTGTGCACGATGAATGATGGTTGTTGCATACACGTCGAAGAGAATAACGGATCGTCGCACCGGCGATGGCCTGGTTGCATGACCCGGCACACTCAACAGTCGCGAATGCATGCCGTGAACACAGGTTGGCAGAGGCGGAGAGGGAAGACTCATAGATTGTATGATTTGATCGATAGGGCCATTATCGAAGAGGCGTTGCACTCTCGGCGTTGGGAAGACACGAAGAGGCGTTCGTCGCTCTATGTACGAGTGTTGCCATCGACAGAAATCCGCAGGGCGTACGACACGAGCTTACGAGGGTAAGGATCTACTTATGTACATAATTTTCTTTTTAATCCAATCATGAAGCGGTGGCTGAAAGAAATATTGTACCAATCGAAAATCAATAACTCGAGTTGGTGTCTAAACGCTAATTGTACCGATATCGTTTTCTATAAACTCGTTATTTTAATCTGAATAAGCGCGAACTCCAGTTTCATATTACGATAAAAATTCGCTATCCAATAAATAAGAAAACAAGTTAATTAACGCCAGAAACGTTTATCATTGATACGTATCGAAAACTCGTATTTGTAAATCGATTCCATCGCCGAACGCGAATCATGAAAAATTGATCGCGTCGTTTCACCGACAGTCGTGCGTCGTCACGAGAGCATTGAGTTTCGAGAACCGAAGAATTTTTTTTGCAACGGTAAGATGACGTTACGTTACGCGAGACTGAGCTTACGTGTAATTCCGCGTGGCCTCGAACCCCGCGAGGTTCGCAATACATCTATCCGTCTGTACATCGGCTCTCCTGGCAGAGAGTACGACCGCGTTGCCCGCGCGGGGGGCAACTATAGCGCGAGAGAGTATACACCCGGTGTTTCCGGTCGCGTACAACGCGCACAAGCGCGGCCGTCGTACTCTCGCGTAGCGCCCGAGCCACTTCAATGACTCGGTACGATGGTCAGGTGAGTGACCGTACAAACCCGAGGGTAACGACAGCCACGCTACTACTATTTACTCCCCGATGACGAGCCACGCTCGTTACACTATTGTGTACTTCTACCTCAACTTCTGCACTTTATTTCACTAGCCGCAAAGCTATTTTTTTTTATAGCAGAAACGACAATATGTTCCGCGACAGAAAATTCTGATCTATTCGTATTTTGTTTTTTCCGTTGTAATTTTCACATATATTTTGTTATATTTTGAAAGACCATACAACATTCTGTTTTAGTCAGATATAAATTGTAGTAATAAAGGGTTTTTTCTCTGTTTCTGATATTAAGGTATTGCATCGAATATTGTCGCCGAGTCTACGACGACAGGGACCAACCTCGACTCGGTCACCTTACAGCAGTCTCGTCGAATCGAGCCCAAGGTCGCGGCGAAATCGTCATAACAGTCGTCAGAATCATTTGCTCTTGCCTCTCATGAGCCCGAGTCAGCGTCACAGGCGTACGATATTGAATACCTCGGATTGCGAAGATAACAGCAGCGGGGAGGATGAATTCAATCAGGTAAACTTGGTTACTTTGCACAGAGCTCACCGATACAATGTCTCATGCAGATTGCTCGATCGTTTCGCGAAAACAATGTAATCGAGCCGCACCGGCGCGATTAAGCGATATGCAAAAATTACGGTTGCCTTTTTTTTCCGATCACGCGCCGTTCGCTGAAGATACGACATTGTTAACGATAGAGTTTACCGCGTGTATGTACAACATGTACTCGAAGGACGCGACGATCGATCAATCCATGCGGTACGTCGCGCCTATTAGCAATTCGACGCGAGAGACCGTCTCGCATAACCGGAACCTTACGCAACGTTGGGGGCATGCAAAAGCGCAAAGCTCTTAAATTGTTGACTATTGCGATCTTCCGCGGAAGCGGCGACAGCGACGCGCCAGAAAGAGAGAGAGAGTAAGAGATCGGGACGCCATAATTATTCGCGATCTCGTCTAATTATAAACATGATCCCAGGCGATCCCGCGCAATGGCCTCCGTCGTTGTAACGTTTGCACTCGCGTGCGGATGAGACTCGGATATACATAATCCGCGCGAGCCGAGTGAGTCGCGTATCGATTGCGCGACGCTCGTCCAACAAGTACGGCCACCCGCCCCGCGAGGTAGCCGAACGACGCCCTCCATTCTCGTTAAAGACTCGGAAAATTCGTGAATCATCGCGCTCTCGACACTTCGCCGCTTCGTCACGAAAACAATTCTCTTTCTATTCCTACACAAAAGTGTTGTGTTCTCGGATGAAAATGTTTGCCCTCGAAAATTCGCGTCAATTCGCCACAAGACAGCCAGCACAATAATATTTACTCCCGCATTAACTTGTTTTCGTGCTCGAAGTAATTTCACAATTTACTTTTACAATCTTTCGTACGATTCGTAGAAATTCTCTTCTCAAACTTGTCGAACACTCGAGTGTCCGTAAAAATAGGTCATGTGCTTTTACGTAATCAAAATATCGAGGCAACATTTTCTCCCGCAACGATTGTGCGGTTCGAGGAAAAAAATGACACGATTTGTTTTCGCAATACTTTCAGACCGTTTGCCGAAGGCTATTGTCGAACGCGAGCCCGAACGACAACACCAAACTGCACTCGACACTCGACAGGGCTTATCAGGAAGTGGAGAAGCTCAAGAGTAAGTTTTGTCTTCGAGAATTATTTCTCAACTCACGTAAAAAAACTTCTTCGCAGAGGATTGATAGTTAAATTTTTTTTCAATTCTTATTAGGGGTAGATCCACGTCCAGCCGAAATTCTTCTACCGCCTCTGACCGGAGGAATCGCCGAGTTCGATTGCATCCTGTGCTGTCGTCCTCTGTGGAAACCCGTGACGACGCCCTGCGGTCACACTTACTGTTGGATGTGTCTCGATCGGTGTCTCGACTATTCTTCCGCCTGTCCCCTCTGCGTCACCTCTCTAGCTGATGTAAGAACAAAAACCAAACGGTTGCTCATCAATATATCTCTTCATTTTCCCCTTACCACACGAAATTAATTCGCGGCATTCCTGCTATTGTGTAACTTCGGCAACACGCTCGATGCAAAGAGACTCTCGGAATTATATAAAGCGCAGCGTTGATTTTACGGTCGCGGTAAGAAAAATAGGGGATGAAAGAGGTAATGATGATGGCTGATGACGCATATTAGTCTCTCTACTATCTCCTGCTCTCCTCGGTTTCACGGCGAATCGTCGAGTTGCAAAATGTCTATTGCGCTGAAATCTTCGGAGAGATGGAGAATAGGAGAATCGTTAAATTTTAACTCGTTAGTCACGAACGGTTACTCGCGGAAAATACGGTTTCGCTACCGTTCGAGATTCAGCGCTCGGGTATGGCGCGCAACATCTGTATGTATAGGTAAACACAGACGTTACCGCGATATTTTCTTCCTCGAACGGTTAACGATGCAACGATGCTGGGGACTATGAAAGATTGAAATGATTGTTTGCGGTCGTGTGGCGTGTTACTACTGCTTCATTCTACTGTTGCGTGATACACACCGTGGCTCCTTCCGCGTACTCAAATGAACTATTAAATCCGACAGTATCGTGTTCTTCGATATTCGCGAATGAGAAGTGACTCATTAGTCAACGAAGACCGCAACGCCGTCGGTGGGGGGATGGGATACGATTTTATCTTATTGTTTAACTCGCCCGGTACGTCAACGCGAACGATGATCCTGCAATCATCGGATCTTGAGATAATAGTAGACCCGCGCTGGTCTTTCTCCCGGTTAATGACAGTTTTTAGATTCCGACCGTTTTATGACGAGGTATACGTATTTCGACCTATCGAACGATACAAGGAAATAATCGTCGACAAAGATACACGTGAATGACAAGAGTTTATAGGAGGCTCTTTCCCATCTAAGTAAAAATGATATTTTTAAGACTTTTCTTCTATGGCAATTATAAAATTAATTTTTTATCATTCAATTCTATCTGATTGTCAGCGAAAGTAGGCATATCTATAATTTGATCTATTAGCGAAGAATGTAAAGTTTTTCTTATCGTGTGTGAGAAAGCCGCAGGAGAATAACTATTGGCTATCAAATTATCTTTTATTTAATTTATTGTACCGACGGTGATCCTCAACTTGGAGAAATTAAGTATAACTTCACACGGGATAATGTGGCCTCAATAAACTGATCGATATTTTATGAATTTTCAGTATTTGGCGAGCAGCCAAAAAACTGTGACGGACTTCGTGGAAAGGGCTCTAAAGACCGTGGCACCGTCGGAATATGCCTCGAGGGCGGCGAGTCATCGACTCGAGCTGGTTCAAGGCCTCGGTCTTCTCGGAAGCGAACAGATCGCCGTGTTCGTTTGCACCACTGCATTCCCATGCGTCGCTTGTCCTCTCTTCGTCTACGAGCCCCGATACAGGCTCATGGTGAGAAGATGCGTCGAGAGTGGAGTTCGCCACTTTGGCATCGCCGCCTGCCTCAACAGGGAAGCCACAGGCTCGAAAAGGTATACATGATTTTTTTTTCTCCCTGACTACAAAAACATTATTTTTATCCCGAAATGTTCACAATTTTTTCTTCGTTCGCCCACAGATATGCGGAATATGGAACAATCTTGGAAATCAGGGACAGAGTTTTGATGAAAGATGGTTGCAGTATCTTGAGCACAGTCGGTGGACGAAGATTCCGAGTTCTCTCGGGTGGTGAAAGTGACGGTTACGACACGGCTCAGGTGGAATTTCTAAGGGATTCTCCGGTGCAAATTGAAAATCTCAGAAATCTGACGGAACTACACGATAAGGTGAGTTTATCAGATTTTCTTTCTCTATTTATCCGTCAAAGAATGTTGAGAGTGACAATAAAACTGATATTTGCACTTTCTTAAGAGTCAACTTAATGGCTTATATTTGTTTCAACTGTGGTTCTGAATCATGCTCGTTATCACTTTCTCCCTCATTAGGATTTCTTAATCGTTTAACGGGTCGACGAGCTTCGTTTTTCATACTTTTATTAAAGTTTGATTCATGCATCGCTTTAGCACGTATCTGCTGATAAAGTTCACAGTTCAAAGCGGTTGCGGTTGCAGAACGGAACGATTCCATACAGCTGAAAACTTATTAGTGTTATTTATTAATTACTCAAAATTAGTATCGTGATTTACTTTTCATCGGCGAAATTAACACGTAGTAACGGTGTTGTTGCAGGTGAGGTCAAAAGGCAGGAGATGGTGGTCGACGGTCTCGTCGTTTCAGCAAGGAGAAATTCAACGAGTATTTGGCAGAATGCCAGAACCCGAAGAAGATTGGTCACGTCTACCCGACGGTCCGTCGTGGACCTGGTGGCTCTTGGCCATTCTTCCGCTCGGACCTCAACTCCAGGTTGGAATTCTCGGCACGACGAGTCTCGAGAAGAGGCTACGAGCCATCGAGAAAACGCTGGACCACATGGAGAAGAGACAATTGACCGTCGCCGCGGCGCCGTCGGAAGACACGACCACGTCGTCGAGCATCTGTCGAGACGGCCGAGCTATCACGGAATCGGCTGTCCCGGTCGTACAGCACTCTTAAACGATTTATCACATTTTTTCCTTTTCATCTCATCGCGATAGCGTAGCGAAGAAATATCTGTATTCGTGCATGAATATTGTCATGTTTATTTCGTCATGATCTGCGGATATTTCTTTCTTCTGCTTATAGAAATTCGACCGGTTCGTGTCGTCAGCCATAAAAAAATATTTTTGTCGACACACCCACAATCTATTGAACCCGTAAAAATATTTCCATGGGTCTGAAATTGAAAGATTATATATTGAAAAAAATTTATTAAAAAGTTGCAGAACGAATATGATAAATCGGTTAAGATCGTCCTGGACTGGCGGACCGAATTCCAGCCATTTTTGTCCGCGATCCTAAGGCCCAGGACGATGCCAACGAGCAAATGTACGTTCGTGTGAGAAATTATTCATGTTTTTCACTCGTACAAAGACTCTGATTCAAATCGAAAGTATAGAAAAAAACAACTACGTAGCGTGAGTGACTTTGTTTCGCGTCTATAAGATTCCTTGACTCTCAATCTCTCACTTTTTGTCATAACGAAAGTTCGTCGCAAGACTATAAACCAAAAAAACAAACTCGAACACTTTTGCATTCGATAAACACTAAAGAATTTTTCGGCGACACGCCTTATCGAGAAGCTCGACGATTGACGCGACGTTTCGAAAACGAAAATTGTGCATTTTGTACGAATTAGAAGAAGAACAGAATCACGGCTGATTTGATAAGCGAAACGGAGCAATATACATATCTATGAAGGAAGAATAAAAAGTTCGTTCTTCTTCATAAGGCGTCGACGCTTCTTCCGCTGACGCAATACGCAAATCAGTTCTTCCATAATTACATATTTACACCTACATTAACAAGATTGATGAAAAAAAAACGTAAAATAAAATTCAAATAGATAAATGAAAAAAAATATATATATATCTATATACATAAATGCATATATGTATACACACACTTCTATGTATACACGTACGCAGAAAAAATCGGATAAATATGGAACGTCTCCAAATATGGATTGAAAATTATTTAAAAGTAATCCATATTTAAAATCTTATAAATGGAAAATAAAAAAAACAAAACGCTGCGCCATATTTGTACGAATTTCTCTGTAATCAGCGCCCATTCAATAGAGCAACCGAATCTTTCTATCTCTGCGATTATCTTGTTCCAAAATAACTTTTGCAACACGCTGCGAGTGTTACCCGTCGAGAATTTGGATTCGCTTTGCGCGACATTTTAACCCTTCGCGGCTGAAAAGCCTAAAAACAATGACAAACAAACGAGAGAAAAAAAAATGGAAACAATAAAATTACGAGAGAAAGCATTGAGCGGCTCGAGAAAAAAGATTCGTGTCGTTGCGCCGAGCCGTTTAACGAGCATATCTTTCGATTCCTCGGCGAGTTGAATAAAATTCCCGCAAAGCCAAAACAAGCTCGATTTTCAATTACAACGACGCACTTTTCGAAACGCCACGCAACTACTCAATCTCTTTTTACTTTTTATTCGAAAATGAAACTAAAAAAAAAAAGAAAAACATCCACAACATATTTTTCATTACTTTATTCCATCGCTAATAAGACTTCGCATGTAATACACTAGAGTGTAGTAATTTATTGAAAAAAGAGAAAGAAAAACAAACGTGATCTTCGTCCGCCAGAGAGTAACATGTTCGCCCGATGGTGATTTGTTGTCCATTTAGATACGTCATATCAATCGTGCCCCTAAGTATTCAAAAGAGGCGTGTAACCGACGCTATAAGGTATCGCTATTTCATCCGCACCGATTGTTGTTGCCCATGTGTTACTGTTTATTACTCCGCGGATCAATGAGCCGCGGACGCCTTGAACAACGACGCCGACTTTGCCATCGTCTACGCACGGCAATTTGCCAAAAAAAACGAAATTCCTTACTCTCTCGCGTTCATTGAACGTTATTCTCTCGTCCAAACTCTCCCGAGTTTCGAACGAGATAAAACTTTTTTATATATCTTTTTTTTTTTTCTTTTGCAAAAAACGTATAAACGAAAAATCGAATATTTACGAAAGCTCCGCAGTTGAATTAGGGAAATTCCATGCTGGAGCGGAAAAAAACCAATTATCTATATACACTACTATATTCTCTAGACTTTTACGAAGTTACGAATCATGCATTGTGATATTACTCTATAGCCTTCCTTGTATATTGTTACTACGACTCTACGTATATATATATATATATATATATATCCATTGAAAAAACTATATATTTACGGATATATTATAATGCCATTCGACTTTCCATTTTTACTTCGACATTTCTATATTTATCTTCATCTCTTCATATCGAAATATTGTAATAAAAACATTGTGAAATCAATCGGCTTCGTTATTTTTTTTGTATCCGCATCACTTTCGAATTCTACAAGCATCGTTTTCGACACAAAGAGTGTTTATTTTTTTCATTCGGTACGACGAAAGAAGATACTCGCCGTTTCGGGCGCGACGAACCTTCGATTTTCTTTTAGTTTGCCAATCGCCGCGCATTCGATGAGATGCTGTAACCTTTGACTATCGATGACCGGGGAGTTCGAATACTTGGAAAAATATTCCGTAGCTCCGGCACCGAGCAGAGACTACTACGGCATAAGAATTCTTCGCGACGAGGTTGAACGAAGAGAAAAAATATGGATGAACGAAAAGAAAACGTGACAGATTTTTTCTAACCCCACGGTGACCTCTCCTCGCAGGTCAAACTTTTTCTCTGGAAAATTTCTCACGGACCGCACAAAACTCCTCAAGTTCGAGTATCAAAATTCGCAGATTTTCACAGCGACAAATCGCTTCAAGACGAGATACATCGAGTTTTCGGTAAAAAGACCAAAAATTAATTATCAATGAGACAACATTGCGAATCCGGATAAAAAATCGTTGGTTCGCAGGCAAAAACGTTTTGAACTACGTGAGTGACGTTATTGCCGGAACGACGAAGAATACGGAGGATAATTCGACGGAGCTCGCGCGTGGCTGGACTCGCGTTTTCAAGGAGGGTCAAGAGATGCAGCGATCCGCCAGAACAACGCAATGCGACAAGAAACGTAGCGTCGGGGCTCGAGTTCCTTCGACCGGGGTCAAGGTCAACCCGTCGACGAAGCCGAGAGCCAAACTCGCTTCCAAAACTCCACTGGAAGTCATAAAAACAATGAATCCCAACGCGAAAAAGAACACATCGAATTCTTCGACGTTGAGCGCTGCGAAAGCCGGCACACCGGCGACCTCGCGTCAGGTCATCGAGGTATCGGAAAAAATAACACGAACGAGAGTGACGAAGGTCACGGAGAGAGGCGAAATGAGTCGCGAAGTGAAGAGCGACCGACAAATGGAGACACGCACGAAAATCGATACGGCACGTGAAAAAATTAGGAGGATTCCAGCCTCGAGTAAGTCGACGATATTGAAAACCGATAAATCATTGATAACAGGTACATCGTCGGCGGCGAGTAAAAACGTTGACCTAACCGAGCTGATACGCGAGGAAGCTATGCAGCGCCAAGAACGCCCGAGTATTGTCGAGACCCACTTCGGTCGTATGAGAGATAACGAACGATCGGCCGGCGACCGTAGGAAATCGAGAGACCGTTCGTCGTCCGGTAATTACGAGATCGAGAATTCGTGGTCGTCGAATTCGAGCATCGTTTCGACCTCTTCGCCGAACGATGCCAAAAAATTGCCAGCCAAGTGCGAACGGTCCTACCTGGCGGACAAGTACAAATCGGCAAGAGAATCGTTGGCGAAAGAAAAAAAATCGACTCTGGAGAATACGTTTTTGGGAAATCGACCCGAAAGGAACGAAGAGGTTTCGGCTCGAAGTGTGGGCTCGTCAGCCGCGGCGAGACTCGATAACATCGATAGATTGACGACTCTCGGTCGCAGATCCGAAAATTTTGCTTCTTCGAGAGACAAGCGCGCGAGCGCACAGGTCGCGAAAAATCGTCCGGTTTCTGTGGAACAAAGATCGAATTCCAAAATGGGAATTGGTGACTCACGAACGTAACAAATGGATTATGAAATTCGATCGTTCGGGAAACGCATTAGTCCGTCATTGTCGAAATACATTTATCCCCCGTTCCGTATTCCGGAGCCCATCTAACGGTTCTATGGCTAGAATATTGTGTTACGCAAGAAGCATGCAAAGTAGCCTCGAAGTGCCTCCGTTTCGATAATCAAATTTGTCGACGGTACTGAACCGGGAAACATATTTTCATCGAAATTTTTTAATGTTGATCCGTAAGACGGAAAATTAAAAAAAATCGCAAACACGATGCATTTCTGTTCGCTTCTCGTTTTACATGTAAAAAGACAAATTTCATCGTAAGAATTTATAGGTCAATTATTGTTTCAATGGATGAAGACTGCTTTTTTTTTGCATTCCTCTTAACATCTTAACATATTTTTCCAATAAACAATGCGCAAAACAATTACTGCATTTATTGCTTGAAAAGAATCAATGCCCAAAACGTGGAGGCGAAAATTCGTTACGACTTTACATTTTTATTCTGAATCTATGCAGACTATATTTTCGTCCAATTTGTAATGATATGGCACTTGGTTTGTCGTGCTTTGTGCGTGTAATCGCGTTCCTACGCATTCGCGAAACGTCTCGGCTGAACTACATAATAGTAGGGTGCGCGAACAAATGAGTTCGTGACGAAGTTTCCATTCGTCGAGCGTTAATCGATCGTCGAGAGTCCTCGGTGGGTTGTGCTGTCGCGGATTCTGCGCACATTGTCGTCGTTCCGTCTCATCCACGTGGGACTTTCTTTTCGCAACACAAAAAAAAAAGCCCTCCGCCATGGTTGATTGTCGAAAATCCCGACGCCTCGTAAGATCTCGTTGAAGTGCCGAATTCGCGTGTGGCTCTTGTCGCATAGTGTAGACCAGCCGGTCGTGATACAATCCGAGTCCGCGACTTGCGCTACGTAACGTCGGTGCAAAGAACCCTAGTAACATTCGCCTTGCTCGAGTTGGCCAACTGGCGAGTTTCTAGCCGCTGTGAGAAAATTTATACGCAAAGTCGTATAGAAGTGGCGCGTTGCATTAGATCCGTTCGCTCGACCGCCTGGCCTCGACTATCGGAACCGTTAGCGCACATACACACAGTCGCGTTCGCTGCATCGACGCGGGGACAAGCGTTATTAAACTCCGTCGTGGTGCTGTTACGTGCTTGTATCTCGCGCCTCGTACCGCGAGATTCGCGACTTTCGCGATTAACGTCGCGTTTGGCCTCGGCGAACGCGAACTCGTGATTGTGAAAAACATTTGAACAAAAAAAAAGAAAAAACACAAACAAACGAAGGAACATCAAAGCAAAACAAAGCCGGAAAATGTGGTGGAATTGGTATCGCGACATCGGTCAAGAAGACGAGGAAGCCGAGGACGAAGCGGCGAAACATTACTACCGGAAGGACTTTAACGACGGCAGCCATTGCTGAATTCTATTTTTAATTACGTAGATATTTCGCATTTATCAGCAATGGCGAGTTACCTCTCGTTGAGCTCGGCGAAACGATCCGAGTGAGTCTACATTTATGTCGATTCACTACAACCGTTTGTCGGAAAAAACAAAACAAATCTATGGGCTGTGTTATATATTGTTATTCCGTGTCGAAGCGCGCGTTCAAATGTTTTATAGAAAAGAAAAAACGGGTTCATCCGACGATTGAGAGAGAGCATGGACAATTTAGCCGCGGGATGGAATCAATTAATTCGTTGGTTAAAAGACACTGTTAATTGGAGAGTTATTCAGAAATGCAAGTTTCGTCGGGGAGAATCGCGCAACGCTGGGTTGTCGTTTATTTGCTACCGCGAGTCTGCACGAGCGTTCGAGACGCGATTATCTAATAAGCCGAGCTCGTGTATACGCGAGAAATGTTCGCAAATGTATATGGTCAATGTACTCGTTTGAGTATATTGCCCGAGGCTACGGGGAAAGGTTCGAGGGTACAGAGAGTGTTGATTCATCTCACGTTGTACGCTCGGGCTTCGATGAACCAACGCGTGGAACTCACGAGACTCTTCGCGCCGGGTTAAAATGCATGAACACACGCTTCGAGGATAAAACGTGTCTGACCACATAGCGAAGCACGCGACTTTTTCCGCGGCGCGTCGGGTACTAGGGGGGTAATGCGGGTCGGTCGCGAGATAATTGGACGATTCGTTTCCACAACCAATGGAGAGGCGGTTTTTTTTATTTCGTACCGGTTAGCACCTGTACCGTCGTATACATATATGACACATATAAATATTTACTGGGTATAGATGGGCCAGATTTTTTTGTTTTACAAAAAAAAAATTTACGATTTTAAATAATTTTACGAACCAAAATATAGTACGCCTACTCCTTCAAATTTTTGTTTATAAAAATTGTTGCTAAAAATAAATTAAGTGATATCGCCCACGCGTAAACATGAGAAACATATTTGTGTATGGCGAAAATTGTCGTTTTAATGCAAAAAATGCATAATTCAGTGTCTGTAATGGTTTATCGTTATTCTTGCAAGCTAAAGAATGCCAATCTTCTTACAGAAATTTGATTGCATTAAAAAGACAATAATTCTTACCATACAAAAATATCTTTTTTACTTATTTTTTTATTATCTGTGGAGTATACCAATTTTTTTGGGAACTCTGATATTTTTTTGTTAATATTTTTTTTCGTCAACATTATTGTGTTAAAAACATTTTTAAAGTTGTAGGGATGGGGTTGAGTTCGATTTTGAATAAAATGCACTGTTTTTCTCAGCATGTAACGATTAATAACTTTTACTTAAACTCTGAATTTTTGTTTCACCAACTAATTCCAACAATTGAAATATTGTTTTTAATTATAATAATATCGATTCTCCCAATTCTTCTATTCCTCCGATCGTCACTCGAGCAGAAACGTAGTTATTATGAGGCGACAAAAAAGAACTTTTCGCGCTACAAGCAACAGTCGGCTTCGATTCGCGTCGCTGTAGCGCTCGGTCGGGCTCGTGCGGCATTTTTCAACCTTCGCCGTAAAATCCGTTTTATCGCACTGAGTAGTATAGCCAAGTATTATTTCGAAAGGCAAACAGCGTTTCGTGATCTAATATTCACTCTTCTATATACACGACGATTCTTCTCCTTTCAGTGACAATATGGATGACGACGATGATAAAGATGATACGAAACGGTAAATTGAAAAATTCTGTACACTCTGAGAACCTCGTATGGAGTGTTCTTTTAGTCTCCGAAATTGATATACTATGTATCTTTTTGTTATGTAACTGTCTGCAGAAAATCGCGAAATCTCAGTGAGAAGAAGCGCAGAGATCAGTTCAACATGCTGGTCAACGAGCTGGGTAACATGGTCACCACGAATACGAGGAAAATGGACAAATCGACGGTTCTCAAGTCGACAATACTATTTTTAAAGAATCACAACGGTAATAAAAACAAACATTTTTGAATGTCCGAACTTTCTTACAAACATTCTAATATGTCGAGTATATTATCATATTTCTATCTGTCACAGAAATCGCCGTGAAATCGCGAGTGCATGAGATCCAGGAAAACTGGAAACCTTCCTTTCTTTCGAACGAAGAATTTACCCATCTTATATTGGAGGCACTCGATGGTTTCATTATGGTATTTTCGTCGAACGGTCGCATTCACTATGCTTCCGAGAGCATAACGTCGTTGCTCGGTTATCTTCCAAGCGAATTGGCCAATGCCACGATATACGAGATCACTTATCAGGACGATCAGTCGCACTTGTACAATGTGTTGTTGAATCCGAGAAACAATAGAGATCAACGGGGAATTAAAGAAGGTGATTACAACTTTCGCGTGTGAAATAATTTCAACTTAACACAGTGCCGTGAAATTAGCATAAAAAGTTCTGAAAGCCAATAAATCAGAAAGTCCTGAAAATGACCGTGAATTTTCCATGTCCTGAAACAGTCCGGAAATGTTCTTAAATTACCTGACTTTCTGAAAATTGGCTCTTGAATTTTGTATTAATGTCCAAAAAGAATAATACATATTATCATTTTATACTCTTTCCTCTTTTCAATATCCTTGGCAATCTCAAAAATCTCCGTGAATTTCTCGCAGTTCTTTTACTGGACATCGTGTTAAACTCGTACCAACTATATAAAATTCTATAATGACATTTATTCCGCCCTTTCCAAAAGATTGCTCTTTAACGTGGCTCCGCAAATTTCGTATTCAAAGTATAATGCCAAAAATGTTGAACGTCGTATTACAACGAAGGGTTTTGATATCACAGAGAACAAAGTATCATTCACGTGCCACATGAAGAGGGGTGGTCTTGACTTTCGGGAAGAGAACACCTACGAGCTTGTCCAGTTCAATGGATACTTTCGTGAGTACACGCATTCTCAAGCTTCGGAACGTTTTTGACCTGCCTGCATGAGTTGCTTACGAATTGTAATCGAGCTATGTCTTAACAGGATCGGACGCAGACATCGAGACGCTCATTCCGAACAACAGGATAGGAAACAACGTTGCTAACGATACGAAATCCGTTTTCATCGGTACCGGCCGTCTTCAAACACCTCAGCTGATCCGCGACATGTCCTTCGTCGACAGTACCAAATCCGAGTTCACGTCGCGACACAGTCTCGAGTGGAAATTCTTGTTTCTCGATCACAGGGCACCACCGATAATCGGCTATCTGCCATTCGAAGTTCTCGGCACTTCCGGTTACGATTACTATCACGTTGACGATCTTGACAAAGTAGTCACGTGTCACGAATCACGTGAGTACCGTAGAGAGTGATTTGTGTCATTAACGAGTATGAATTATTGAGGACCATTAAGAAACTATTGTTTTTTTTACTTTACCGCAGTGATGCTAAAGGGCGAAGGAACCTCGTGTCACTACAGGTTTCTTACGAAAGGACAACAGTGGATATGGCTACAAACGAGATTCTACATAGATTACAATCAGTGGAACTCGAAGCCCGAGTTCATCGTGTGCACGCACAACGTTGTCAGTTACACAGACGTGATAAAGCAACGGAATAACCGTATCGGCGATTACGATTGCAAGAAGAATCAGAGTTCGGAAGTCAATCAAACGAGTTCGAGACTGCAGCAGGTAAAAAATTATAAAAAGCTCGCAAGTTACTGTAAATAGAGTTTGTTAAGACAAATCAGAACTTGAATCAGAGAAATCGCTTCTTTTGTTTATGCACTCGGTACCTGTGAGTTACTGAAATACATCTTTCATTCGGTTAGCCCGCGGCATTTAGTCAAGTACGATCTTCGGCGTGGCCGCCAAAATCCCCGAGGTCCCCACGTCCGGTGGTCTCCGGAGGACACGGCGTAAATTCAGACGCAAACTCGATACCGGCTGGGCTTCTGAGTTCGAGACAATCCGTTTTGACGACCCACACTTCCAAGCTTAGAGCGACACAAGCGAACTCGATAAAGTCAATCAATCAACCGGGACCGCTACCAAAAATACGGAGACCGCCGGAGGTCGAACAATCGTGCGCCAATTACGTTGAGCCGCAAAGATTTGCACCGGAACCAATAACGTTGGCAGCTCCAACTGTCGTTGCTCCGGCACCCCCGACTGCGCCCATTCCGTTGCCAAATAGCACGTCGGTAAGACAAGATACATTTTTCACCACATTCTCTAGCGCATTTCGTGTAACCTCGTGTTTAGACTTACATAGCGATTAAGTATAAATTTCGCACATCGTGTATTATTCGTAGTCTATCGACGGTCACTTCAGTTCGTTGGGTTTGGAAGACGCTTCGCAATACCGACATTTATCAATTTATCGAATTTCTTCTAGCTCGTTAATCAACAAAACATCGTAATGACGACTGCACAGAATCAGATCCAGGATGAGTTGCAGAGAAAACACGAAGAGCTTCAGCAACTCATTGTCCATCAACAAGAAGAGCTGAGGAGAGTTTCCGAACAGTTGCTCATCGCTCGTTACGGAATATTGTCCCCGCTCATCAACGTGAGTCTCGACTGATTTACACTAATTATCAAGTCATGTGAAAATATTTAATTTAGATACGTAAAACTTTCTAAAAAGTTCCGCACATCCCCATGAGAATTTTTATGCGAAAACAGGCTTCAGTCGTTTCAGGATCGGAATCTAGATTTTATTCTTTCATTAATATCATAATATCATTCGTTTGAAAAACGGGCCCCTACAAGATATTTTTATAACGAATGCGTGTAGAAGTTTTTTTTCTCGGGGCTGTGGAGCAGACATGCTCGCATGCCGTGTGAACAACAATCTCATTCCGCGAAGTCACCGAACATGGACACTTCGCAGCCCCGAAAGAAAAACTTTTTCATGCATGCATTGTACGAAAATTTTTTCTATGAAATCGTGAATGAGTGTTTCTCGAAATCCATTACAGGTAGGCCTACCGTACAATGCAAATCCGTGCCAACAGGCAACGAGATGTCCAACCAGTCCAAACAGTAACGTGACAAATCCGGCGCCGACCGATTCCATCCAGGGAATGAACATTTTTCCAGTACCAGTCACACTTCCCGTGCCAATAATTTCGATAGAAACGTTACCACATTCGACAACCATAGTTTCTGTTGACGACGTGACGGCGCCGATAATGCCGCAACGACAGCAACACCAGCCGCACCACCAACAGCATCCACAAATTCAACGACACGGGCAACTTCAACATCCTCAGTATCAGTCCCAGACGACTGACCAAGAAAATCACGAGACCCAGATGATACCATATCAGATACGTCCACCTAACGAGGTGATTTACGAAAACGTGGACACAGCCGCGAGTTCACAACAGAGACAACATCGCAACTAGTACCGTTGCATCTATAGCTCCGATTGTACTTAATCATGCAACTGCGATTGATTCGCAGGAAGAAAATAGCAATTTCTTCCGTATTCACGGAATGCCCCGCGGATACATTATTTTTTATGTGTAGTGTCACCGTTGTTCCTGCTCTGTCTGAGTACCGTTGATCTTTTAGACTCGTCGGGATTCAAGACGATATGACGAAAATTTAACGTCATTTTCGATAATTTGTTACGCACTTTTCAAGATTGTATTTCACGTTGATCCCGCGATGTTAGACTCAAAGCGACGTTTTTGTTGCTTCTTTGCTGTCTAACTCCAAGGGTTAACTCCTAGCTTTTTTTTTAAAGCCATCGCCGAATTTTTAACCTTTCGGTGGCAACGGAAAAATGTACAGGGTAATGTACGATGGGTCCAAAAAAGTGTTTACAACGGATAATCGATCACTTTTTTACGTGTTTTTCGGGCGATTTCAATTAGCAAGAAAAGTTTATGTCAGTCATGGTCCTGGCGAGAAATATCCGTTAATAAGACAGTAAAACCTCGATTATTCGGAACAAGCGAGATCGGAGAACGTTTGGATGATAAAAGTTTACGAATAATCAGAATTGATTCGAAAAAAAATAGAGCTGATCTAAGAAAAGTTGCGTATCGCTGTTGAAATTGTTATACTGTACTATTGTCCTGTTGTTTTAGAGATGATAAGTTTTTTGTAAGAAAATGCCCTTCTAGAAACTATGCAGTTTCAATTGTAACATTTTTTGAAAATGCCCAGAAAATATGCTAACAAAATCTGTCAGTGAATAATACAAACAAACAAAATTGATAGAGTTGCTTTCGATTGGGAACATTTCATTTTTATCTTTTTTCGATTCGCCACGCGGATCATCAGCTCCCAATATCGAGTTTTTGCTGTATCTAAAGAGTAGTGAGAAAACTGGCAAAAACAAACGAATGTCGGTACGGAACCTACGTGTGACTGAATCGAAAGTTTTTTTATGTAAAATATATTGATACAAGGAATTGCCTTTATGCTTCATCGAACTGTATAGAAAACCCGGAAGGATTCGCAAACTGTAAACTTATTAGGCGTTACTTTAACGAAAAACTAAGCAATTGTTCTCGTGGTTTTGTTTTGTACCTTGCTATTATTTATTAGGATTAACTTATCTTTTATTTTAAAGCCACCCGTTACTTATTTTTCGACATGAGATCTAATGCTTGCATATGTTTTTTTTCTCTTGTAAGCGTACTTAGATCGTACTTTTTACACTGAACTTGACAAACCTAGCTTGACGTAGCTCTTGGTGTACATGCACTTATTAACAACTTATACGCGCATCGTAAATCGACAGCATTGTCACATCATGGTTTGCCAGCATTTTTGGTGCTATGACGCAACACTTACGCAGCTTCACTGATTGAGATAAACGCCCACTTACAACCAGAGAAGGACATCTCCGATCCGCCGTAATCGAAATTCATCGCCATTTCATCCCATAATTAATTTAATATTTATTCCTTCCCTATAGCCTTTATACGGGCCGTATGAATGTACGAAAATTATCTCTTATCTCAACTCTCTGAACAGTTTCTCCACAACGTCATGAAAGCGAAATGTTCTTCTCTGTTTGTGACTCGCTTCAGTAAACTTTATACAAACTTTGGTACAAATCACTAATTGTAATGTATGTGTATTTTTCGGAAAACCAAAAAAAATATTAATGTTAGTCATGGTTTATTTGTGTAAGAAAGATTCGACCACTCAAAAATTATTGTACGTACGTCATCGATGAACTGTACACAATAATATACGCGTTGTGCCAACGCGGAGGCTAAGCTGGAATAGAACGAATCGTGAATATTTATTAAACGGGAAGAAATTGAATCAACGCAAATTTCCGAATTTGATAAAATCGCACTATTGGCATATATCAATGGCAATTCGATTTGATGTAAATAATTCACTCTCGAAGTCCCGTGAATTGCGTTTCATTTATATAACTGAAACGTTACCCATGGACTTTCGGACGATTCAATTGACGTATTGAAACTGAATTCGTCGGGTAGCCGTTTTTTGTTGTGATTTTGTCGTTCGATATTAAAACGATGGAATGGTATTTTTCTCGTTGATTCGAGGCAAAAATGTGCGAATGTAATAGGTGAAAAAAGAAAATCTTCTATATGGATTGCATATCCATACGATGACATAAAAAGTAATATATATTTTTTTTGTTTTGAAAGTTATAGATAACTTATACGTAACGTTACATAGTAATAATATCTGTACTATACATTCCTTAAGCTAGTGTGTAAGGTGCATGTATGTGTGTGCGTATGTAACTGAGCGTGTAGGTATGCACGTGTCGAAGAGAACTTAAACGTTCGGTTTTCGCGTACAAAACTCGATACTTGCTACTCGTTGCTAATTGGCCATTCGAGAAATGTAAAACAATGAAAACGAAACGAAATTCTACAACAACAAAAAAGATTTTCATTTCGCATCGAGGCAATTGAAACTATCGGCGTGATTTGTTAATTGTTGTAAAAATCGATAATTGACAATAAAAAAGATTAACATCGCACGTGGCGGCTTGTTTTAAGTTGAGTCAATCAGTTCTTCAACTTTTTCAGAGCGTCCATGAGAATCTCCATTTCCTGGTTCACGTTCGTCACCAACTCCTCGATCTGATACTTGCTGTCGATGATACTTATGCTCTGCGTGTACGGATCGTGACGGACACCAAATTTCCTCGGTATCGTTTGAGCGAATTTACTGCGAAAGAAGAAACAAATATTTTTCTAAAAAATGTACAGAATCCATGTAAAACCGGTTGCTCAAGTTGGATCATTATAAACCCCGATAGAGTATGTTCTTTTGGCTCTTATCTATTCAAAACATAGTACGGCTTAAAAAAATGCCTCCGATCGTTTTTTATTGCTTTTTGAATTGAAACAACGATTATCTGAGAAACGGCCGTAACAAGTCCCTGCAGTATAGAAAATGCATAGAGCATATCTCTTTCGAGTGAACGCTTGAAGATTTATGGGTCGGATAACTTTAAAAATTTCAATCCAAGCGATAATACAATCGTTCCGACTAAATATAAAGTCTGAGTAGAATTCCGTGGACTCGATAATTACTCACATCATCTTCTCTTTGGCATCTTCGAAGTCTTCGGCAACAAAGTAGACCGGCTGATACTCCGTTATCGGATACTTTTGTAGCGCGGTCTTAGCTGGCTCGAAAGGTCGTAATTCGGGCTTGCCGCTGAGGCTGTATTCGAGTTCGCCGAAAGACGACAGTAGACCCGCTCCGTAAGCTTTTAGCTCGCCATGCTGTCGGCACAAACCGAACTCCACGGTGAACCAGAAACACTAGAAGAAGAATCGAGGGAAAAATGAATATCTTGCATCACATGAGATTATTTCATCACGTATCGCGGTTCGATATCGCGGCTGCGTTGTGCATGGTGAAATTCGTATTACATACTATCAAATTTATGGCAAAACAATGAGCAACGATAGCCAATCGGTTGACGTAGGTCCGCTGATCTCCGCGCAAAACAACATAATTCAATGCGTGCAATGCAATAATCGTATCGTTCGATGATAAGTTTATTGCCGGCATATATTTTGATTGTAAGAAGCGGATATTCGAAAATAAACAACAAGGATAACTCACGGTTGCGAGTTTCTCGATGTACTCGTCGGGCGCGCCAAGTGAGGCCAATCCAATGACCTGAGAAAATTGCGCGAACGCTGGATCCGCGAATAGTGGCACGTGTCCAAGGACCTCGTGGCAAACATCCGGTTCCGGGGTATACAAAGGCTTACTGCTGTGCCTTATGTATTGCGTGCTGTGAAACACTCGGAAAGCGAGACCCGCCAGGAAATCGCGCGAGGACAGTAATCCCGCTACTGGCCTCAGCGTAAAACCTGTGCAATCTTTGAAACAAAAAAAATTGATGGTGCTGTTAAATAGATACGTAGAGACGATAATTGTTGAGAGAAAACTTCTTTTTTTCTGGATAATGATACGGTTAATTACTTTGAATCATCAAGGAAAAAATTTGCAGCGAAGTTATCCGTGCTTTCCATTTGTAATTCTTCAACCACAATGCGTTAGCAAGCGAACGGAGCGAATTTTTTGCAAAATGTCGTAGAACTTTGATGATCAGCATTTAAAAAAATTCGTATTCACAAAATATATTAATCTTTTACCTTTAAGGAACTGAGAAATATCCTCGAGTTGAGGAATATTGTCTTCGCGATAACCGCAGTTTTCGATGAGAAGCGGAAAAACGTGATTGTGTTCCCGGCAAGCGTACTTCGGATAGAGCTCAGTCAATTTTTTGAAAACGGCACCCCAGGTGGCGATTTCTTCGTTGGTGTATTCGACGCGGGGAATTGGCTGACCGCTGAAACGATCGCGAAGATTGTTCTTTAGAGCGGTGAAATTTTTTGCAGCCGTTGTTGCGGCAAAACACGTTCGTGGGAAAAAAAGAACGCAAAAAAATAAGAAAAAAAAAATGACTCGACTGGAAATTGCTGCACGATCGTCAAGGACAACGTGTTGTCATCGACGCCCGTGTAATGTCATGTCTCTTGACTTACTGCTTGTAATTATATGCCAGGTCGGCGAAGTACTTTCTCCGCGCTCGGTAAACTTGATCGGTGAAGCCCGGATGATCGCTGTCGAGCTCGGAACCGTACGAGAGTATCTGGTTTGCAAACTTGTCGAGATCCCTTATCCTTCTTGGAAACCACGGTACAGTTCCCATGTTGTCTTTGTGATTTCTGATGAAAAAAAAAGAAGAGAAAACGATGCATTATTTACGATTAAAACGACCGAGACATTGGATGCAAAAATTCAAGGGCGCTTCTTTGTTTGGTCACCTGGAAATGATGGAGAAATAACCGCACTGACCGCGAAGAGCCTCGATCGCACCTCCGAGATTCCCACCCGGTGCGCATTCGACCATAAATTCGTAGCCATCGTGCTGACGCAGAGAGCTTCGCGATTCTATGTGCAGCAAGTTTACCTTGTGTTCCTGAATAAATTATTAAAAAGCACTGTGGTTATTGTTTCAGTATCCGCAAGAATTGAATATGATGAATATTTTGATATAATCGAGCTAGTATCGGTATCGAAATATTTGCACAAGAATTTCAAGAAACGATAAAGTCGAACATCTTCAGGATGCATCTCTAAAATCGGTAGCCACAGCCGGCGGAACAACCTCGTATTACAATAATAACTCACGGCGAATAGCTGCAAGTATCTTCCGAGAGCTCCGATCTCGTCCTCCTCTTTCGGTGAAAAAATCAAGCAGGTACTCTTCGCGGAATCTCGTCCCTCTTTGATATAGTTACCTCCGTGCATCAACTTGGGCTGCAATTACGACGATAGATAATGTTAGTTATATTCACGAAACTTTTATATCTCGTTGCGTTCGATCGGTGGAGATATTTTCTTACGTCTATCACACCCGGCTCTGGTCGCATGTTTATTGACGAAAAATAAAGAAAGTGTAAACCGATCGAGACACCGAAGCGCGAAATTTATTTCGGCCAAAATTCAGAAGAGCGCTGCATTTGCGAACGAATGGAAAAAAAGCGAGAACGGAAAAAAAATACAATTATCATCCGGTACGAGGAATCAATCTCTCCGTTTTTTTTTTTTTTTGGCAATTTGCAATGTAAACGAGATAATGGAGTGGCAAAACTCGAATCCAAGGCCCGTGACTGATAATACGAAACTGAGTACAGCAATTGTACAAAAGCCTAGTTTTATACAAAGCGCGATCCCCCTCTTGCTGTTGTAACTTATCCCTTCTCTTCGCGTCTCTTCTTGCTTGGAATGCCACCTCTGGGGATTACCAGAGTTCCCCTAATGGGACCAACGTCCTTCCGCCGTGGCGAAGTACCCGCTCGCGAGACCTTACGCTGCACCGGTGCTTTGCAGCGCGCGAAGATGTCCGCGATATTCGACAGCTTCTTGAATGATCGTGAGCGCGCGCGCGCAGACATTGGATGAAATCCTATTCGAATTATAGTGATGCAAGTAATTCGGCGATTTCAATGAATCGAAGCGCCTCTTCCGTGCCGAACGCAATCCTTACGATCCTTTGCATCATTCGTCTCACGACGGGCTCGTTTCTCCGAACGCAATTAGGCAGCCACTGCACGGAGCATCGAAACATGTTATTTTTTGTTACCATCTCTCGGCTGATGAAATTCGTGCCGTATATTGGGCGAGTCTGTTTGTTTTGGTCCGGCATCATTATTTTTTTTCATTTTTTCAATGCAGAGTTTTTCTGTGGCGTTCCGCCGACAGTTACTAGACGAGACCTCGAGAGCACTTTTTCTTGTTCGAGACGGAAAAATGCGATAAGGATCTATCACATCGAAAACAACAATTTCCTGCTAACAGCTGAACTTGAAGAAACTTCCAGATAAACGCTTTTTTTCTCGATTCACGATGAATGAATCCGGTAATTAATGCGCTTGGTTCTATCAGTAATAAAAATTGGACGATAATAGATATATCGTTTTTTTTTTAGAGCGTATAATCGCACAGCCATTATCGGACATTCGGTGAACCGTAACCTTTTTTTTTCGGGACAGAAAATCGCGTGTCATTTGATAAGAGCGTAGAGGAATGTGGGAGAGAAATTGCGGAAATGTTCGAACTAATAATTTGCTTTTTTGCGATTTTTTTTTCTCGCTAGCGAGATAAGATATTCTATTACGCACGGATGCTGGATACATGGCGCAATTATTTCATTATCACGAGTCACGCTATCGAAATAAACGGATATTTAGACATACATCTTATCCTTTTCTAACACAAAGTTCTATATAACGATCGAATATACGGAAAACCTTTCCAAGACGAAGAGTCGATGCTAATGTGAAGTGTATTAATCGTCTGCGAATGAAATAAACGTTTAGCAATGAATCATGAAGAATAAACGATAAAACACGGTTAATGAGAGCCAGCAATTTCTTTGATTGTAGTTATTCGCTTTGCAATAACTCTCGCTTGTTTTAAAGGTTAAATGTGACATTCGAATACATTTGCTCTTGAACTTTCGCGAAGTCCCAAAATACTCACTTTTTTTGCTCGTTATCAAAAGCCGCGGTCAGCGTGGGCTTTTGTTTCCCTTCGCTAAGCAAACACCAAACAATGGATCGAATACGAAACTTTCGATCGAAAAATCTCGAAACGCGAAGGCAGGGTCATTTGCCGATGTTACTTCTCGAATTTGTTTTTTTTTTTTTTTAAGGAAAACTTCGAGGCAAGGTATCGAATGCATCTGGTTGCTATAAACCGGTTTCGCGGACGCTAAGATGTGATCGTAAATCTTTCGACGGCTAAACTACGATACGATGTGCCGGTATTACATTACGCTCTCTAACGAGGGATCGCTGTTCGCGCATGCGCTCGCGGCCACCGCTCAGCTGACTGCAGGTGGTTGTTGTTTCCGGTGTTCGCGCGTTAGTTCGGCGGAAAACTTACTCGACGACCATTGCCAGGATATTTTCTTTGCCATCACCGTTTCTTTGTTGATCATGTTTGATATCAAATTTGAAAATGCGACACGATGTCCACGATACATTACGTTCTCTGGCGAGAGATCGCTGTTCGCGCATGCGCTCGTGGCCACCGCTCGGCTGACTGCACATGGCTGCTGTTTCCGGCGTTCGCGCTTTAGTTCGCCGGAAAACTTGCACGACGACAATTGCCACGTTGTTTTCTTTGTCATTGCAGTTTCTTTGTTTATCCTGTCTGTTTATTGCTATGAATCGTGTCTCAAGTTGTCAATGACGATCCGGACATTGTGTGGAGATGATTGGTCGATTTATGCTGGATGAATTTCTCATTAACCGCCAACCGTAATATCTGAAGCTTAATTGTGAGTATTCACGTTGCAGTCTCATTAAATTTACGCTTATTCTTAATCAAGTTTCTTTTGGAATACTGTTTTTATTCTCGACTTGAGTGCTATTTTTCTTTTTTCATCGTAGATTTCCGTCTTCACCGCAAGTTGTTATTTTTATTTTCTGTTTAGGTCTGTCGCATTCAAGGTCAGGAAACTAATTAGCGGTCATTGAAATTAATGCGAAATCAAGGCGATGTCGCACAATAATGAGAATTACTCCGGTGCTAACAATTATCCTTTCCTGTTTTCGCCAAGAAAGTTGCTTCGATGTCGAGAAACAAATTAGGTTTTCATGCGCCCCTCTGACGACTATAAAAACCTAATTTGATTTTGGTCATCTGCGCAATTAATTCGTAAATGATAGAGATAGCAGTTTTATCACCGATCGAATCTGTACCGCTCTCCTTAAACCGACGAATGTTCAATGGAAATCTTTCGTTTCGCGTTGATGAAATCGTTTGTTGCAAAAATGTTCGTTGACACCCTGACAGTTTTTATTTTTGAGCGTTAAAGAGATAAACAATTCAATGTTTCAAATAAAAGTCTAAAAATACTTTGTTAGTCGCTTAAGAATCTGAGTTTTTTTCTCATCCAGAACTGTCGAGAAAGAAATTCATTTAATTTGTTGACGAAGAATCTCGATGTTAAGAAGTAGACATTCAAATGCCAAATTTATTTTGCAATTTTCAATTGTGCAAAAACGAAAGAAGATTTCAACAATTTATCATTATCTGTATTTCTATGCTCGGACCGTATCACTTATGTTTCTTGAATATAATTTCAATCGAATTTTTTTCAGCAAGCGTACGTCGCATTTTTTAATTGCGTTGGAACAACGAAAAATGTTCTGTAATTTATTATACACGTATGTTACTTCTCAATAGTTAAAAAAACTCCACAAACTCGGCCCGACAAACGTCGTAGAATCAGAATTCTTGTGAATTCAAATGATCACAAGCTCAATGAAGCGGAAAATTTATCACAGCAATTTGCACATAGATTTCAGGAATTTAGTTGTTGCAACGCACAGGCGGATCCGTTGATCGGGTTGGCGAACGGCCGTTCCCCCCTTCCTCCCCGCGTGCTGTGTATACATATCCCCTATCAATCGCAGCGATTGTTGTTACCCCCCAAACATGAATAATTTCGCATAGTTATGCACGTTCGACGATACGGCGCGAGCAATCTGGTTCAATTCAATTAGCAGAATCGAGATTCGCCGAATCAATTGCATCGGTACTGATTGATAAGTGAGGAATCAATAGAAACGATTATTGCTTCAATTAATCCAGGCGTGGCGAGCGCTTGACGACACTCTCGTCGATCAGTTCTTATGCGCAGTACGAGAAAAAACCCATAAAATAATCGGAATTTATTTTCTTACGACAATATCTCCGATCACGTTTGTCCGTATCGTTCGATTCAACAGATAGTGCATTTGAAAAAAGAACTATACACACGCCTCGTGACTTTCGCTCGCTAACAGATGTAACAGGAAAAAAACCAAGGCGCGTATCGTAATTACGATAATGACGTTAAATCGTTCTCACCTTGTCCGGAGGAGAGCCGCTGATTCCATCGTTCGATTCCTCGGAGTTTTGCGATTTCGGGATATCTACGCCAAGCATCGTTTCGGCACTGGGTCAAAGGTCCAGGTATCTCGAAGATTGCGAAGAATTTATGTACCCAAACAGTCGTCCGTATTGCGAGTCGAGAAACGATTATTGAATCTGTTGTTACGGTATCGTGCGAAGTGTCGAGAACGATGTGCGTGCGTGTCGCTCAGATATTCGAAGTCTCGAACGATGCGGACGTAACTGCTCGTTTATCCACTGTCGACTGCCGTTTTACTGAATCGAAGTTTCTTCGATCCAGCGCGGAAAAAAAACATGGAAAACGATGGGAGTATATGAATATATTTGTTATCGTCGAGCGCTAGAACGGAGAAAGGAGCTGGTCCGATAATGTTTGCTTGGAAATGAGGCAACATCCAGAAGGTCTTTCTCGCGCAGGGTTATCGGCATCAGTCAACGACTGGACCAAACACGCGTACACAAACGCCAAACCATTGTTTCGTAACGCTACCGCGACTATCGCAATATTAATTGAAAGTTCGTGTGAATTGCAGTCGCATCTTTTTTATTTGGCACTTATCGCGCTAATGTTTGCAACATTCTACTTTCGGCCTTCTTAACCGCGCCTCCTTGTTTATCACGACTTGCACGCAAACAAGCTTTTCCTCACGGAATGCTATTGTTGTTCATCAGATGAATTGATTGCTTAACTTGGCCGGGCGATTTGCACAGAGAAGAAACAAGAACGGAGATGATAAAATCAACGAGCTAACACCGTGTCCGTAATTAGTTGTCGAGAAAATTTAATTTTTGTTCTCGATGAAGACAAAGCTTTTTCGGTGATGGGCCCATTTTCGGGTATTACAAGAAATTTAATTGCACTTTATTACCGGCAAAATAATTCCGCGCAATGTAAAATAAGGCAATCGAAAATCGATTTTCTCTATAGTGCAAAAATGTCGTTTAATACTGCAACGAACATGAGCGGCTGATGAAAATAATTGAATATTGATGAATAAATCGTAGGACAAGTTAGCCGGTGCGTCGCTAATTAATGCAGATGCTCGGTTGAAAATATGCCATTAACTGCGGACTCGATTAATTAAGTGGCCCGAGTGCCATCCAGGGTCAAGAATCCATGCCGACCGTGTATATCGCAGTTAGCTCGCAGGCTCTTCGTGTGAATAAATTTTAATGACCTAGCGCAATTCACGACTCTCTGCGCCGCGCGATGATGATTCAACGAGTTGCTCCCCGATGTAGTCCGAGTGTAATATCTGCGGTGTTGGAACTGCTGTAGTACCCATGAATCGCAAAGCTTCACGCTGCGGACGAATATTCGAGGGTAACAAGGAATAATTCCAGATTTGAAAAAACACACGCTTAGCTGACCTTGAAATAAATGTCGAAGACGATACCACAACAATGATTGATTAAAACAACAACGTTTTAACGACCCACGGTCACGTCGGATGAATAACGGCCCGCATGTTTTTATACATTTTAATTTTTCTTTCATACGGCGTTTTCAAATGATTTTTTAATTTTTTACAGAAAGCCTTTCGCTGGATGCACCTACGATGGGCAGCAGAAATTGTTATGATGGACACTGGAACAACCCCTCTACTTGGAGTACTTTGTGCAATTCCATGGTATTGTACTTAACATTTTTGTAACGTAGAATTAGAGTATATATGCCGAAGCTTCGAACGAAGCTTTGTCTCGTCGTGTGCGAGACGCGGAAGCACAGAGAGCAGGCGCGCGGCGCCCTGGACCACCGCGAGACTCTGGAAGGGATTCAAACTCCGAAATCCAGCGAGCTCGTCTACGTCGGAGCCGGGAAGTCCAGAGCCACGCGAGTGGCCGTGCTATACGCGCGACGCGGCTCTGTTGCAACCTTCGTCCTCGCCGTCGCGAATTCGTAAAAGTGATCGTTATCGCGGGTGTCCGCGTGGATTTGGAGATAGTTCAAAGGGGGAAAAAAAAAAACGAATAGAAGAAAGGAAAAAAATTAAAAAATATGTGTACCGAAAAGAGTCGCAGCCTCGCCAAATTCGAGTGTCTCCTCTTTGTTTTTGCGGCGGTCTTTCTCTCCTTCGGTGAGTAGACCCGGGACTTCAATCAATTTTCTCTCAAATTTCTTCTATACTTTCCAACATTTCTTTTTCAACACTTTTATCGACGAATATATTTATTTTTCCAAATAAATGTGGGGCACAAAGTTTTTATAAATTACCAATGGAATACGTTGCAGTTTTAGTCGTAGCCGAATTCTCGGAACTACCGAACAAAGGCTTTGTTCGAGCTTTTCAGCGTTGGGTACAAAGAATGAAAATAAGAGATTATACATGTTGCGAAGAATGAAAGCTGAGCGCCTCGGTGACGAGAGTTTTGTTCGCGCTTGAGACTGCTGAGCTTTCTATTGAATTTTAGATTACCATGAACAGAAGTACATAGAAGTATGGGGGAATTTAAACGAAACGAATTCTTCGTAGGAAAACAATCGCGTTCTCTGGCATTTGTGGGCGTATCGAAATTCAAAATTGTCGGAGTACTAAACGGGAATTCTTAGAAACATCTCAGGACTATTTCATAATTGTTCGGACGCTGGAGGCGGTGTGTTGTACGTACAATCGTTAACGGTCCTCACCGCTTCTACATCTGTTGTTGCCAGAGTCGGAACTTTCATAACAATTTCCGATGGCAATTGGAATCCGCGAAAGTTTTCCGATTAGATGCAGGCCGGATCCTTTAAATGCTGCGCTTAACTCGAGTTGCCCGAAAGTTAAGCCTTTCGCTCCTGGAACGATCGATTATACTTCGCAAAAGTTGTTCATTTTTTTCGTTGAAACTGTCTTCCACAATTTTCGACGAAATCGTCATGTCTTCAGTTTAATTTGATTATACAATGATAATTCTTTTTAAACATATAAAAAAGATTTAGTCGGGAAAAGACTGTAACGCACATCGGACAGCGTTATCGAGTTTTAAATCGAACTTTCTTCAAGGGACGCACTGGTGCATGAATGCCAATGCATTGGCGCATCAATGACTCACAATTACCGATAAATTCCGAGTCTAATACCACCTAACGATAAATCGTTTATTCGTCGTTACGCGTTTTACGTGACACGAATTCGAAGAGATAGCTCGCGCGCACTTCGATCTTACAGTGTTAACATTCTCGCGCGCGAGTACGGAAGCCCGGCCAGATAAAAAGAGATGAAACCAAAACGGTCGGTGAGTCGATCGCTCTGTAACAGCGTAAAATCTTTATTGACGTCGTTGTCACACGGGGTTATAATGCCGCGCCAGTTACAGTAAAAGTTGTCTCCCGTACGGTCGACAACGTGCAATCGGAAATAAAGATGTTCACCAGCGTACGCGCTTCGTTCGATTTTTCAAATTAATTTTTTTCTTCCGCCGTAGCGAAACGCTCGACGGTAAATCGTTTTGATATTTATTTCCGCGTTTATCTCCGCTGTAGCTCCCATCTCCGTCGTGATATCGCGTGTATACATCTCTCGTTTACACCCAACGTTTTGCACTTTGCAATAACCGAACCCACTGAACAGCTTCGATCAGCGCTCCCATCGATCTGTTCACTGCCGTTGCTGCGATTCACATTGCCGGAAGGTATATAGTTACGCTTTACTCCGCTCCAACGATATACTCACTTCCGATTCTACCCGAGCAGTCCGCTGCAACGGCTGCGTTTTACGAGCATGAACACACGCGACGTCGTGTACGCTGTTTGTATATACACCGCGATGCACGATGTCGCGCGGTGAAATTGACCGATTTATCACATTTGCCGTTGAAAGGCTTGCGGCGAACATTGCAGCGCACCGTCAGCTTCATCGTCGCGGATCCGCGACGGTGACAACTGCATGCAGCAACAGCAGCGATCGCATCCAAGCGTATAAAGCAGCGAATAACAACGCCACATGCTGCACGTTAGTGATAGCGCGCTTCACCAATGCGCTGGTTGCAATTGAATTTTCGTTTTTTTCTCTTCTTGGTTTTCGTTTTTGTTTGGACTGGTTCCATAAACGAAACTATCAAATGCGCGGAACACGGGGGAGAGAGTCGTATTCGGGATGTAATAATGCCGCGGGCAACGAGCGCGCGGCATGTGACGACTCGGTGATACACGATTTTATCGATAGTCGAAAATAGAAACCCATTAGTTTCGGATCATTGTTTCGCGACCCCGAAACGGATGGGAAATTAAAAGATTCGTGTTTTACGAGCTTCGATTTGTCGCTATGTGACTTTCACGAAAAATGATCGCATATTTGCGAGGGTGCAGCTACGGGACGACGGTGAAGCCACGCAAACGCGCAATATCCGTCGAGTGCAAACATAGCTTGAGCAAGAGTCCTGGAGAAAAACATTTAGAAATGAAAAGAGCAAAGAAATTTCTTGCAAAGATACAGCTAATGAGCGAGCTTTATTGTCATGCAGATTTCTATTCATAATTGGCGCTTAGCTTCAATAACGTCCAGTTAATCGTACAGATTTTCCTCACTTTCAAAGTAACTTTGCTCGTTCATTTTCTCATATAGTAAATAAAAATTAGCACAAAAAAAGCAATGAGAAACGATTATTTGCGTTACACAAACTTCATAATGGTGACATTTTTTCGTTCCGTGATTGAGATTGCCGCGCTGCAAGGCCCAATTAGTAGAGCAATAAACTTTCATGTAAAATGACCAATTTGCTTGTGTCCTGGATGATTAAAAAGTTCGCAGTGACGGAAGCTTGAGTTAAAAGAGCGGAATTAAATTTTGTGCATTCGGTCTCATCGAGCTCGGAATTTCAGCATCGAACCCGGTCAAAATCAATAACTTTTACTTCCATGTTAAAATTCTTATCTTCCGTTTTCCGTTACCATCCGGATGCTATGCAAATATTGAAAGTGCCGAAAAGGAAAGGAAAACGAAAAAAAAAAAAAAAACCTATAAAGTAAAGTCGACACGACAGTAGATCGCATTCACTTCAATAAAGTACACACTGAGTGCACCCGCCGGAGATTGAATTTCTTTTTTGTCTCGAACTTTCCGAAACGAAAACCTATACCGAAAGTCGACGGTGCACGACGAGCCGATGTGTCATATCCGGTACGTGATAATCTCTGCTGCACGGTGAAATGTACCGAAATCTTTTACCTTCCAGAATCAGTCGAGCCGAATTGTTTGAAACCCAATAGCGCGCCAACTCTCCGCGTCCTCCCTCAATTTTATCGATACTTCGCGATAGAATCCATTACACTTTCCGCCCGTGCGCGAGCGCGCGTCACTGTGTGCGTTCGGTCAGAAACTTTCATGATCTTTCATGGAGGAGGATTCTCATCAGAAACTATATCGTTGAAATAAAGTGACGACTAGATGGGTGCAGTGTAGAGAGAAAATACGAAGTCGACGATTCTCGCGTGGGGCGGGCGGACAAAGGGAATGATTCCGCGAAGAGACGGAGAGGCAATCTGTGCGGGGTCTCACACAGTTTGCTATGGAACAATCGGAACTCTCTCCGGGTATCCTGAGACTGGAGGGCGAGGACCCTCGTCACCTCCGGGGAATAAATATCGGAGATTGGATCGTGGATTACGCGAGTACCACGGCGGATAGGCGTCGTCGTTCTCGGTTTGCCCGCCGGAGGCCAAACGCAGAGACGAGAGGGTGGAAACTGTTCGCATACGCGAAAAGGGTTGTTCCACGGTGCGACACGACGGTGTTATCGAAGAACGAGAAATTCCACTTCGTTTCGTGGTTATATAATAGTCCTACGGCGGTCTCGTACACCGCTTTGAGAAATTGATATAGCTCGGTATATCCTATCCATTTAAATGCACGTCTGTCAAGCGAAACGTTTCGAGGCATTGCCATGAAGCTCGATCGTCGATGAATTTCTAGATTATATTCGTATGGAAGAATTTTGAGTTACTCGTTATTTCGCTATTCGCTATCGGCACCAAACCGGGATACGAATTAATCAGAAACATATTATAGCCGCGAGGGGTTGCTGTCGAAGTAATTTCGTTAAAATCGTTTGCACATAAATTACCTTTAACTGCGATAATTGAGGGAACGTCAGTCAAAGAGCCGCTCCGAAAAATTATTGAGGATTCGATAACTGCATATAGTTTAAAATTTTCGTTGCTACAAATTTTAGCATTTTTGGAATCACTTGGCAATGTACGCTAAAAAGACTAAAAATTGTTTACAGTTAACAAACGTATAGTTAGATATGCCGACATAACTGTTTAGTTAATGATAACAAAGAGTACTTAACAGCTGACTGGCCGCCAGAACAAAAAGATAGTATGCATTTGACTGAGCCCGCGTGATTTTTAGCGTCTTTAATCTTTCAACGGTTCAAACTTGATGGCAATGTCGTTCTAGCATGTTAATGTTGGCATAATCGTGGTCGAGAGTGGCGTAACATTAGCAGTGACCCAGACGCCGATTGATAATTCATTGTCGGCATGTCGTATTCGGTACCACAAGCGCTTCACGTGGGCAAACGCGTGTCAACGATATCGCGAGCGTTCATCGTAAGAGTCACGATCCAGCGATAATTCAGCATCCCAACCGTAAGTGTTATCTCGCAGCTGCTTGATACACGTAAACCTCATACGCCCGAGCAGCCTCTTCAATTTCAATCCCTACACGGTTCGCGAATTCTCGAGCGCTCGATCGCGCGAATACCCATGTAACGAGGCGTATAGACGGAATTCCTATATATAGCGTTTTGTCTCACGCTGAAATGGATACAGAACAGCGAAGTGGCGCGGTAATGGACCCTTTTCTCGCACTGATCAATGCCCCTTTTGTGATTGACTTTTCAATCAAAAGTCTTCTTCCGCCCGAAAATTGCGTTTTTTCATGTTGAAATTTGCGAAAATTTGTTCAAAATTATCTAATCGAGAAGGGGGTTTCAAATGGTGTCTTATCCCTCTGTCGAACTTAGGCGACTACAGACATGGTGCTAGTACTATCTTAAACTATGAGCCAAAAGAACTGTTTCTTTTCATTGAATTTCCAACAAACCACCTCGCATTCATTCGTAGTTACCTCGGCTAACGGGGTCGGGGTGACAGAACCGAAAAAAAAACCCCATTCTAATTTCATCCGCCTACACCCTATATGCACTAATTGGCATGCCTAAGCGATGAAATGAGCTAATTGACTGTAGAGTTACAGAATCAACGCTGATCAAATTAACTGCATTCGTGAGATTATTTGATTTGAGAGTATAGACATTTGGCGATAAATTATCCATGGAATTTCAAATATCAAAAGTGTACATTGAGTCGTTCGTTCTGAGTTTCGCAATTTAATTCGTTTTGCACTATCGTACAGAATTTAAGTAGCTCATAAAAGACTTCTAATTTCGTGTACTTCCGCCTTGGAATAGAACAAAATTGTTTTGTTAGCTCGTAAATAGATTCTTAACAGACGAAGATCTACTTAAATTCGATAATCTTGATTCCCTTAAGGGCGTTATCTTGGTTATAAATTCAACGAAGGGAGTACGCAACGGCGTATAGTCCGACGGATCCCGCGCTCCTTTAACGTTCTTTTTGGCCGTTTCCTATACATTCGTCTTTCACCGCGCGAAAGTTTAATCCACCGATAACCGCTTAGTCTCGGCTATCGTTGCTGTAGCGGTAGTCGCTTGGATGGCTTCGTTCAGCCTCAACGAAGCTTTCTCCGGTGCGAAAGCTTGCGGATATAGTTAGCCGCGGTTGCCGAGAGAGGATCGAACGGGTGGAAGGATACCGAGAGGACTGCTATCAAACCTGCGCTAGGCTATGCGATATAGAGAGAGAGAGTAACCATATGAGAAACAAAGTGGGAGACGAGACGTCGTGAATCTATCGAACTTTACGCTAGATCGGTAACCGCGCATTACGTATACCATCGCGAGAGAGCTCGAACCCGGCCGCGGTTCGAAGGTTGCCGATTTATTCAACCCAACCACCGGTAACAGCTGCTAACCGTTTCGCATCCGCCTATAGTCGCCAGTTCGGCATACAACACACGCACACCTTCTTCATCCAAGTCCGGATGTGTGCGACTAGTCGTACATACACAATACGAGCATGCGAAGCGTCCTGCATTGCCCGCTACACCAGTTGTATAACCAGCGCATACCGGACTTCAGTAAATCGAGGGGAAGTTACCCACGATTTTCGAAGCTTCAAAGCTATGATTGCATTCAGAGCGTGTACACTTGTTTGGAGTGTACTCATTCTCGAGCTGAAATCTTGCTTACGTTCGATACAGCACGCTCGTGTTTGTATTTGGTTAACGCTGTACCGCGGGCATGAATGCATCCCTGATTCGGCCCCTCATGTCAATAATTATTGAGGCTTTGTGGGGTTACTGTTGAATAAGATAATTTGATGGCCTTGAGGCGATGCGATGATGAGATAGGAGTGAACTCCTGGATGTGCTGTATTGTATCGAATTATCTGTTCCCTTTACATTGTCCATAGTGACCAGCCTTCTTCTCGCTCGGATATTGAATTTACGACGCTTCAACCTCTCCCGTTGGAATTCATTGCAAATTGATATTAAAGCAGAGACGTTTCAATTGAAGAAACCACATGATAAGAAAAGGGTATCGAAAACATGTTTATCGTATATGCAATACACTTTCGTTGAAAAATTGTTTATTGCGGATTTATTATAGAATATAACTTTGCAAATATATGACAGTGAGTGCATAAAAAATTATATATGATTAGTATATGAATCTTATGTAAATATCGAATTTGATATATTTGGTGGATGCATTTGACTTCCATATGGGTACGTTTACGCGTCAGTTCATTGCATAGTTTTGTCTCTCCTTTTCTTCGTTCCGTTAAAATGCAGATTCTGGAATCTGGAATCCCCCATCAGGGATTCATGATTGTATAACCAGTGCTTGTCTAAGCAGCTTTGTCACGTTACAAGCTCCCTCGTTATTTGTCTTACCGAAGAGTTCCATTGCCGTCATACCAGAGACGTGTTCCACATCGCGAAAGCTGCAGCTTCCATTCGCGAGCGGCTAATCGCGTTAAACAAGTGTGGCCTCAATTTTGGATTGACGTCAGATTCAAGAAAATTGTTCCGAGCGCGATCTCTTTTTTCCTGTTTCACTGTGAGCAAAGAAACAGTCTAAGCTTACCGAAGTAATTATTATAATAATTCTCGAATCAATACAGAAACTTGTAACGCAATCGAAGTTTCACCAATTTCGCAGTCGCACATTACCAATGTTATCGACCAACGTATATGTATTTTTCCATGAGATAGTTTTCCGACCAGCGAACACTCGAATTCACTCGGGAGTATTACGTCGTTATTGCGCTAGTTGAGCTGAAACAAAGTCTGATTGGTTCGAAAGTAAGTTGCGCAGAATACCAAAGATAAAATAAGGGTTGATTATCACGGTAGACCGAACGGAAACTCGATGTGCGCTCGGTTATTACGTCGTTATCAGCAAGCTCGTCGTGCCGTCGCATCCGTTTGCACTGTCGTAACGTTTGATTGGGTTGAAAGGGAGTTCGGCGATGAACGATGAAACAGAAAATGATATCCGTACTTTCGACAAATGAAACGTTCGCTCCAGTCGGGTTATTGTATATAAGAACGACACGAGCAGTACCGCAGCCCGTTGCAGAACAAAGTGAGGATCGCTAATGCCGGTTTCCAGCGAGTTTTCAGTACGGAAACTCGCGTGTCGAGGCAAGATCCTTCGCTGATGGAAAAGTTCCATTATGTTGTCCGGCTGTTATTGTTGCGAGAGCTCCGAAAGATGGATGTTTGCCTTCTCATTGTCGTGTATACCTGTACGATCGTCTGTACCGGGCAATAGAAGCTTCTAACGGGCGGAGAAGCGAAGAAAAGAGGCTCCTGAATTTCTCCCCGCCGGTGGGGTTCGGTGTGCGAGTAGCGCTCGGGGAAACGAGCCGCTGAGAGAAAACGCGACGGGGAAGAGCGAGCCGACAGTGGGAGAACGAGAAAGTCGCTGTATATCAGACGCTGCAGGTATACAGGCTCAAGGACGATAGACAGAGAAAGTGAGAGACTGCGGAAGAACGACGAGAGGAAAAGAGGCGTATTGGCGGAAGTAACGAAGAGTCTAGCCACTGAGGTCCCCGTTAAGAATTATCGCTTGACTCTCTGCAACTTCCGCAACACATTTATACTTTTTTTTTTCATTTTCTTTTTCATTAATTCCTTCCGTCTGCCAGGAGAAAAGAGCTACGGGGAGAGAGAGGAAAAAAAACGAAAGGGAAAATATCTCCTAAATAGCCGGCCGTTGGAGTCTCTTCTAGACGCTATAATTTCTGTTCGAAGAACGTGCGATAAATTCTCGCGGGGCGGTTGGAACGATCGGAATTCAACCCTTTCGGATATAGCTGATAAGGCTCGAGATAGATGAAGTCGAAAGCTGATTGTTAATCGTGATTTAATGAAATTTCAAGGAATTCAGCAAAAGGCCCGACCAGTCGTGTCCACCGGTGTATAGTCAGCCTGAGAGGGGTGTATTGGGGAACAAAGTATCATATCCAATGAGCGATCACAATGATTATCAGATCCGAGATTCAATTAAACTTCGTTCCGGCACCGATTCCCAACGTCTTTCGTTCCTCTTCAAGAAATTCCTTCGTATGGAAGCTCCGAATCGGTTGGGAATTATTAGTCAGGCTCACTGTCCCATTGTGATCTTTCATGGGCACGGGGATTGGGAAAGTTTCCAACTCCGGCGGAAGGAATAGTTGAGCGTGTTCTCTTCGACACTTATCGCCTGACCGCGACGGAGACAATCCATATATCAACGCCGAACTACTTCGATGCGGTATGCAAAAAAATTCGCTTTTCTTTTTCTCTTTTCATTGGATAGTTTAAAAAATTTTATTCACGAATGGCATACTTTCGCATCCGATCTCTGAAGCCACGAGAGTTTGAAGACTCGAGAAACTTCGATTAGGCGCCGCTCCTCGTCGTAATGAAAATCTGGAAATTTTAACGAAGTTTGCCAATCATTTCGCACAGATTCGGAAAAACGAGCTGATATCTCGAAAATTGTGTTTTTAATGGTGTTTCTTGAAGGTCCATTGTTCGAACAAATATTTGAATGTTAATAATTTTTTTTTTAACCTCTATTTTAATTAACAAAATATATCTTCTTCTTCAATCTACATTTTGTACTATTTTTATATATTTGGAATTGGTAGGAAATCCAGAGAAGATCCGAATGACGGATGCAGAAAGAAAGAATTGTATAAAAATGTATCTTTCATGCGGTTCCATTTACTGTTCATTAATTATTCGCTTCATTGTATTCAGCCCATTGTTTTATACAAGGACACTCGTGTCAAGTTTTTCGATGGGAGTAACTGGAAAGATAATAAAACATCGAAATCCAGAGTAGAGTTAATTACGCATTCCTTTGAGCTGCAAGTCGTCGTGTTATAGTCTATGCTTCAAGGGTTTTGCGGCCGCGTAGGACGGCTGAGCGTGACAGGGTAGCCGTCTTGCTTCCGCACTTTCGGCCGCTAAGTACTAAGAAGTCATTTCCAACCGGGGCTTAAACTATCGCGAGGAGCTTTGCGACCGAGGAACCGCGGCCGACGGTGCGGAGTCGAGACTTTATCTGCTTTCCGACACCGTGGCGTTAAGGAGAAAAGCGTCGGAAAGGAAAAATTGCCTCGTTAGAGAGACCTCCGGACGAGATTACCGAGAAAGAGAGGAAACGAGGACATTGCCGAGGCCTCTAATTTACCGCGTCCCCGAACTTTATTAAGCCGCGAGGAAGAATTTTGGGCCGGAGCGGAGACGAGTCGGAGGGAACATTTCTTTCGCGAAGAAAGCGTAGGCCGGAACCTCCACCAGAATCGCTCTCGAGACATAATTCGATGAAGTTGATCGGAACTTTTCAAAAGTAGAACGGATTATTCTCGGTTCACCGTTCTTAAAGAATTCACGCTGAGCTACGGCCTCGCGCCGTGTTCTTCCGTCAGTTTCGATTGAATTCCCGAGATTTTTTCGAATTCTCGAAAATATAAACGCCTCAATCGATATCGTTTCATTCTGTTTTCGTTTTCGAGCAAAGGAAATTGTTTTTCTCGGCGGAGTGTCCGTGAGAAACCATTAGACCACTTGACTCGTTGGGGCGTTAACACTTTTTTTAAATTCGTTCCCGAATTTATCGTACTTCGTTCCGGAATCCAGTTTAACCGAATCTTGGAAACGAAAACTCGTGTAACAGAAATAGTCAAAGCTCTTTGCGAGGGCGGAGCTTGTTTGCACAAAAAGAGCGAGCGCAAGGGCAACACGCGCGGGCATACATACACTCGGAGTGTAATCGTGTGCTCGAAACTGAAAGAAAACGAGCGAAAGGGTGAGCCCGGAGAAAATGGAATGGAATCCGTGGACGAGGGAGGTTGGCACAGTGAGAGTACAAGAGAGAACGAGGAAAAAGCTTATTTGCAAGCCCGCGGGTAGGTTTCGCGAGCTTATCAAAAAGGCGCCAGAGGACGTGACTATATATGTGTACTACACAAACACAGTCGATATAGTATGGTCCAAGAGAGGGAGTGGCGAACCCTGCCGCTTTGTGACACTTCTTATCGATTAGATTTGCATCTACTTCCCCCCGTGCTGCGAGGCCTCTCGCCTCTCGACGAGGCGAAAAAAGAGTTTCGATTTTTTTTTTTTCCAATATTTCATTTAGGATAACGAGGCAACGAGAACGGAAAAGTGCCGGCGCCAGACGCCTCGGAGGGTAGAAAATACGATCCATTCTTAGAATATCTAATATCGACGATCGCAACCTCATCATACTTCGTTTGTCGTAACGCCGCGGCGACGAGGAGGGAGGCGAGCACGGGGTATCAAGAGAAAATTTTCATAACAACCTATCGATTGTAAATCTTGACGCTTAATGGAGTTGTACGCGGCAGATTGTTGATTTCTCCGTAGTTGAAATATTCGAAACTACCGATTACACGTGTTATCGTGTCGGAACAAAAAATTTAACTTTGTTGCTCGTTTCTCGTTCCGTTTGATCCACCTCGAGAAGGCAATTAAGTTCGATGGTTAGTATTAAACGAGATGCCGGCAAAGGACGATCAAGTCCTTGATTAAAATATAGGATCGTAAGTTTTTGCGGTACAAGAAATAAACATTTCCAACGGACCGATTATTGGGTATTCTTTCATTGTAATTAGTTATGCGACAATTTTTACGGTGAAAAATATTATCGCAATAATGAATTATATTGAAATCAACAATTAATTGTAAAAATATCGTTTTTCGGTGAAGTCTTCTAAAATGTCGACCGTCGTTTTTAATCTATTTCAAATATCGACAAATCGGTCAATCGCGAGTACAACTATTCGCTATAGTTTACCGTCAAGCTACGAAAAGAGTGCATCACAGCTTTTGACACGTATCTCTTATATGTGAAAGATATAGCATCTCTGCTTCAATAAAGTTGAACGATGCAATTTGCGATTCCACTGACCCATAAGTTTTTTCCGAGATGTACATTCTCCGAAGAGTAGTAATATAGCATTTTTCTTCGATCACAAAGGGCATTCCGGGCACATTACAGCTGCGTTTCTAGTTCTCTGACACAGCACAATCACAGTCGCATAGCACACTCCAGTTAACCGGCATGCGAGCTACTCCCTTCAGTCTGACCATGTCTTCCGTTCGCATGAACCGCGGTTCTTCTCCTCTTGTTTTTGCGTTTCAAGTCAGACCTCATACCGAATTCTGCTGTTCACAGTCCGTGAATTGCTGGCTCGTTCGCAATTTAATATTCCAAAAAACTCCGTACTCAAGAAAAGTACATCACTCATCAGCGGGGTAAAGTAATAGTACGGAAGAAACTAAATGAAAGTTCTGAAATGGACTGTTCTCATTGTCTAAATCTAAAAATGACTCCTAGACCACATATTACCTGGATTTTAACGTATGGAAAAAAACATTTATCTGCCTTTGTAAAAAATTAAGGTGATGTGAAACAACTCAGTCGGTAACGAACTCCGTAATGCATGCCATTTTGAAACCGTTGATATCCCTGGGGAATAGATAGACGTGGGTAAATACAATTCGCTTTTTCCCCAGAGGTCTATGGTTTCGAAATGGCGAACATTTGCTGGAGTTTGTATTACCAAATGGGCGCCGGCTGGGTCGGCTGTAGGATTTTTCACATCTCAGTAAGATTCAATGACAACTTCAATTATCTCTCTCTGTCTTTTCAACCTCGATAACTTTTGTTCCGGGAATCGTGCAAATAAGATCGGATATAATATGTTATATTTTATGTGACGGATCCCTCCTTTTACATGAATGATATAAACACTTAGTAAGTCAAAAACACGAGCATCTGATTGGTATATACTAAAATTACATTATACTATTTTTTTACATTTTTATACATATATATTCCTATTTTAGCACAAGTTTCGTAGTTTCGGTGTCCAGTTTAAAATGTTCGTTCTGTCACTTCACGTAGACCTACCCAATAACAATATAATATTGATATTTTGTTATTGTTGAGTAATAATAGTTTATTATTAATTCCATTATTATTATTATTATTATTATCATTCGTTGATAGAAAATAGATGAAGTCTCGCTCCAGATTTTCGCATTTCCAGATACCTTCGATATAAGTTATTTTAGTTCTTATGCATCCGATATATCTACGTATATAGCAGCTTGTAGCTCCGCGCAATCTCTCGTAGCCCCGTTCGATAAGAACTTCGATATCGAGTTACCTCCCCGGCGCGAAGCCGACTTACAGAACGGGATGAGAAACGGCTAAAGAGGTTGGTTTGAAGCGCAAGAAAGTGGTGGTTGCGACGCCCCCCACGAAGAAAATGAAGAAGTAGTGGGATCATGAGAAATGAGAGGTCAGACGGAGCAAAATCTTCGACGTTGACTTCATCCAAGACTTCGAGAGTCTATATCCGGAACCCGAACGAGCTTGGCGAAACTGAGAGGCAACTTTCGCGCGTCCTTTCGTCCGCCCCTACCGCAACTTCTCGCAAGGCACGCTCCGAACAGCGTACGGTTACACACCAGGGAAACTCTAGTATCCTCTCCCGTTCTCTTTGTCGAAATGCATAGAAACCACTGGCTTCTGACGTCCCGAAGGCTAGATCGTTGACTCCGACTCTCCACGAGCAGCCGTAAACGTGTCTCAGTTTCACGCCCGAATTGATCTTTCGACTTCATCCTTCTTCGGAATAAAAAGGAAGCTGAGGGTGAGCGCGAGAACAGTGGGGATTTAGGGGTTTCACGCGAGAGACTTTACTCGTGCAACGATCTGTGTATAAATTTGACACTGGAATGAAATTTTCATAGAGAAAAGATTGAATGCGAGGAAAGGAAGAAGTTCTTTCCGTTGCAAGATATAGAGACAGGAATTGAATTGAAAATCATCAGTGATAAAACAAACGATATTACGATTTTTTCGGGGCATACATTCGTTTAGATTGGAAATAGTAATTGCGACAAAAGTGATATTTCTCACTTTGTAGCGTTCTTCGTAGGAACGCGTTGCTACCGGCAGCGATGGCCAATCTCCAGAAGTTTCCGACTGTTTCGATTGATTTTTCTGTTTCTACGAACAACACGGTGGAGTACAGTAGAACGACGCGTTGTTTTTAGGATCATGTCAGAATGCGGAGCCTCGAGGGCCCTTCGCGTCCGATGGGAGCAGTCTACGAGAGACCGATCAACGTCGAGAGGAATCCTACGGAGCTGGCACGTCGGATCAGCGTTTCAAGTAAATAAAATAACGTCTCTCGAGAACTTCAAATGCTCCACGAAACTCTTTACTATCAAGTATATTTTTACACGATGTTCGACGAGCCGACAAAAACTTTGTTTCTTCATCATTTCGCCTTTTCGCGAGGTTCTTTTCGTCGATGTAAAGTATCGAAGCATTATTGAATGAACTCGAGTTGAACGTGTCAAAATAGAAAATTGTAAAAAGTTCTGGAAATCTTGACGAGAGAGCGAAATACAAGAATGGTTCGATAAAAAGTACATTTTTGCTCTTGATGTCTCTCCACCAGTCCGGCGAGATGGGAGGTGTCTCAGGAGAATGAAAGGAGCGCGGACGAACACGTCGACGAAGCTCCAGCGAGTTCACCGTTGTCGGATGCCAGCCTGAAAACTAAAGTCGACGGTGCGACGACACGGTCAAACGTGAATAATAAAAACAAAGGAGGCGCAGAGCTGACGGATCGCGATGCACAATCGACCCGAAAATCGACCTATACTGCCGTTTCTTATCGTTGCAGTGAGTTTTCGTATTTCTCAACGATAATCGAGCGAACGAAAGAAAAGCATAATTTTTGTCTCCCCCGTCCGTTTTATCCTTCCAGTTTGATCGTTTGGTTATTTTCAGATTCAGCGCGCGGCTCGAAGAGACGCTTGTGTCTCAACGAGTCGAGGCTTAAGAAGCGTCGTCGTTATTCGAGCGGCGGCAGAGCCACGTCGATCGACGCGGGACCGTCGGTGAGCAACAAAATTCGCGGTTCCTCGAGTCGAAACAAGAGAATACAGGACAGGGGACAGGCGGGAACGAAGAATCGAGGCAGAAAGAGAAATGGCAAGAGAACGAGACAACAAGAAAGCTCCGGAAGGACTCGATCCCGCAAGAACAAATCCGCGCGGATCAGCCCGGAGCCTCCGGCTGCTCTACGACAAGCGTCGAACGGAAAAATAAGCTTCTCCAACGAGACTGCGGGAGTATTGGATTCCAAGGAATCTCCATTGAACGAGACTCTGGCGCTCGCGGCATCGCGCCCGGATGATTATTCGAGTGTGAAGAAAGATCGCGATTCCGATAACACGATAGTGCCAAGAATCACCGAAAAACCGGAGGCATCGCGCAAGCGTCACGAGGAGGACAACGTCGAGCATGAATTTTCGAAAAACTTGGAGAAGGAACTTCTGTGGTCGAGAACCGAGGGCCCCGGCATCGAAGACAAATTTTTCACGAAAGTCGGTGAAAATAAAAGTTTAAATTCGCAACGAGACGGCACGGAAATTACCAAGTCCGAATCAAAGTTCGTCGCTGTCGACGACACGGTGACGAATTCGCGATTCGATGCGGCAAAGATGCTCGGATATGCGCGATCGGCGGAGGATTTGCCGATAATGGATTTGGAGAACGAAGTTCTGGCGCGAACGCTGGAGGATTATAACGCTTATTTGAAGAGCGGCGGTAAAATCGCGAAGTCGATTCGTCACACCGGCGAATGGACGGAGAACGAGAGAAATACGCCGGAGCATCAGAGGGACGTGCCAATTCCTGTGCGCCCGTACGGGGACCAACTTTCACCGAGAACTGACCGGGAAATGGATCAAGAGCGACAGACGCAAGAGTCCGAACAAGTTTCGGATACCGAAACGTCTGGCCTTAAGGGAGATCTCACCTGTATAAACGGGACATTCCTGCCCGCTCCGCTAGCTCGGCACGCTCTTATCAAATATGTAAAGTAAGTAGTGGCTTTCATGAATTATTCAATTCATTTAGCGAACGAGAAAGCACCGGAGTCGTTCGTTGTCTCTTGCCGTTGGGATCTCGCGACTGGCACGAAGGCATTCAGTGAGGTAGTATTTTTGAAATTGAAATTGACGAGAAGTCTCCGAGCGCCGAAGCCTTTACGCTAGAAGCATACTTATGGCACAATAATACTTAGTTGATACATTTTTCAATATTTCATGAAACTGAAGAATCGTATAAATATTTAGTGTCGCATTTTTCATTGAAATTGCGACATGAAGGAAAAATAAATCCGCATCAACGAAGTCGCTATTTTACGCGTAACTGGTAGAAAATTTGATGAAATTTTATAAAATCATTGATTCACTCATTAAATATTGATACGATAAGTAAGACATTTTTCGTAACAGTGGAAATTTTCATCGAGTGTACCGTACTATATGTTAGCCCGTTTATAAAATCTTAAAGATCCTCGATACCGGGACACGAGTATCTGGAGGCGGACTACGAGTGCACTCCTGGTTTCTATATGGCATCGTCGAACAGCAGATTGCTCTGCAAGAATCGCCAGTGGGTCGGGGAGTTACCGAATTGCAAGATCAGACGCGGTCAATCGGGTCCCTGTGCCGAATCGTCGTGCGATCAGGTCTGCAACGAGGTCGACGGCCAGGCCAAGTGTTCTTGCTACAAGGGCTTCCGTCTGGACGGTCACAAGTGCATCGGTGAGCTCTATAACGCCTGCATCCTTCCACCCGCCTCTCCTCTCGGCCAATAGTTTCTCGGATCCCTTCCATACAATTCGTGCTAACTACCGCGCCGACCTCGTTAAACCACTTCTTGCTAAACAGCGAGGAAAACTACACGTCCGAAGTTACTATGTCACATGAGCAACTTTCCAAGAGCCTGAATGCATGACACCGACGTTGATGAATTTTCAGCGATAAATATAATTTATTAGACACGAACTCCGTGTTTTGTGGTACTACGGCGATAGCCCCAGCCTTTCAGCTTAGAGACGTTATTATACTCTCTTGCAGCGATTAAGTCACTACATATACGCGAAATGTTAATTGCATTTCATTTTTCCAGGCCTTGATCTAATTCTCGTAAACATCATTGATTTCTTGGGTTAAAGAGATGGGTATTCGACGATTTTATTAAAAACTTGCAGATGTGAACGAGTGCCAGAGTGGAAACGGTGGCTGCGAGCAAAGGTGTATCAATACCGCGGGGTCGTATCGTTGTGAATGTCTTCAGGGTATGAAGCGAGGTGACGACAAATTCAGCTGTATCGGTGAGTAACGATGATCTCTATCTCCCTCTATGTTTCTCGTTTCATACACATATACACACATACGTATTTGTAGCACTTACTAGATGCACGTTGCACTGTATACCATCTTCACTCTCGAGTCGTTTACGATCAATCGATTAAATTCCCGGAATTCCCAACTGCTTCTCATTGCTCTCTGTGTGCTGATGCTTGTGCCGGTGCTGCTGCTGTTACCGCTGCTCCATTCCCAGACGTCAACGAGTGTCTGCTGAACAACGGTCACGGGCCATGCCAGGACACATGTCGAAATCTCGAGGGTAGCTACGAGTGTTCCTGCGAGGGACTGCCAGGCACGAAACTCGCGCCAGATAATCATACCTGTCAGGACGCCGGACTGTGCGCTGTCAACAACGCTGGCTGCTCTCACACTTGTCTGTCCACCATGGGACGTGTTTTCTGTCTCTGTCCCGACGGATTTATGCTGGCCGACGATTGGAAGACCTGCCAAGGTCACCTGCTATCCCTCAAATCAATGAATTCCCGGGAAATCAATCGACTCTCTAAATCCGATTAAGCAAAAAAATACATAATAAACGTCAATCCCTATACAATTTTCATGTCGCTGATGAAACCTTTCTTTCAGCAATTGTCCTTCTATCGGAAAACATATTGCGGATAAAGTCTTGAAAAATCAATGATTTAGAGAGTGGATATTATCAGCACGTTCATTGCCGGAAGTACCGAATTTTAGTGCGCAAAAAAAAACTAAGGAGACAATGAAACATAAATTCAGATATAATGTGAGAATATTTGAGACTTGGTGAAACAAAAAATGATGACTAATCGGCGATGAACGTGTTAATGGAAAAATCCTCAGTTAATCATTGTTCCATCCATTATTCGACTGGTTATTCATTGTTATATTCCTCAACCGCACTTCCGATGTAGACATTACCTAGTTCCCCTGAAAAATCGGGACTATTTTATCTTCTTTTTTTTTGTTTTATTGAATCTTATTCTTCAGACATCGATGAGTGTTCAGTGCCGGATCTTCAGACCGAAATCTGTCGTTACGGTTGCATAAATACAGCGGGATCTTATAGATGCGTCGATCCGACAGAACTTGGCGATCAACCGATCCAGGACTCGTTATCGATCACCTGCTTTACGGGTTACGAGCTCTCGAGCGATTCTAACTGCGTCGGTGAGTCTCACCGAGTGTTTTATATCAAACGAGGCGGCTTGAAAACATGATATTATCCTTTAATATCGTTGGCTTTCATGAAAACAACTTCCAAAGATGCACGAGAAATCTTCTGTCTTACAATCTTGAATTTCTTTAGCGTATATTTTAATGTATTTCGTCGATGATAAGTTTCTCAGTGAAGACAACTTTCTTGGCTTCGGCGTTATGGACTTACGACTACAGTCAGTTGACAAAAGACACAAAGCTTTGTCCCTGTGGTTGGACGGAGTATCTTAAGAACCGCCAAGACATTTTTTGATCCGTCCGAGTAGCGTACCGCGGAAAAAGATATTATTATACCTAGTCCGAAAAAGATAAAAGAATATGCAAGGGAGACGAGCTTAATGGACGAAGTCGGGACAGTGCAATGTAGAGAAGTGTAGTATATACTCTGTGTTGCCCATTTACCGTCCGTGAAATTTCATATATATGCATATTTTTTTTCTGCTAAGTCTGCGAAAGTCTGCTTTTGAAGGGAAAGACGGCGAGCTTGCTACGATTTTTTTCGTTCGTCCATTAATGGTCGCTTTGACGACGCGATACGCGGCCCGAGGGGAACGAAGCAAAAACTCGGTTCAACGACAGAGCGGCGGAAACGTGACGGTGGAACGAGGAGGCTACGGAATGAAATGGAGAAGTAGCACCGAGAGAAAGGGTGAAACAATCGAGCTGAAGGAACTAACGACGATACGAGCGCTCGAGGGCTCGGCTCTTCGTCAAATACGAAATCTTCATTATCCGCGAACTCTCGCAACTGGGCTATAAACTGTGCCAGTCTAAATCAGAAACATCCACCCGGCAGCTATACGACGGCTCGGCAAGTTGGCACGTTACCGAATCGATAGAACTACACTAAGAGAATATGAACTGGGCCAACCTCAAACAGTGTCGCGAATATAACCGAGTCATATCCGGTTTTCATATTAAACTGCGTGACTTTCACGCCTCGCTTCGCCCCAATATGGTCCGGATGGTGTCCCGGAAATTGCCAGGAATTAATTAACACCGGGAAGACACCCTATCAATTCCATCCTCCGTTCTTTAACGGTTATTGGCAACATACTGTTACTTTAATCACGACGCCTAAGGCGCAGAAAAACATTATTATCACTTAAGCAACGGGCATTTTGAAAGGCGCACATTTGTCCAAATTTAACACATTCATTTAAACTCTTTTTGTTTCCTTAAATACTTAAAAATGCAATTCGAGAGAAGGACTATCTTTCCATGGACAGCTAACGGATCGTCGGATACTTCGAAGTATTTGCAACGAACGAAGGTCGTTTTTTTATCGTTGTTGTTAAGCACTGATAAAGAGACCGCAGAGAAAGAAAGTTGAGGACCTTGACCACAGTCGAGCGGGCCGCTACAAAGGATTGTTCGACACTTCCGCTCCATTGTCGGTACTCGGGGCGAAGCCAATCTACACCGATCATCCACAGACCTGAGATCCAACACTTGCCTCGAGGACTGCCCATTTCGGTCAATTTAACACTTGCGACAATTGAAAGCATTCGTACCTCGTGTCTCGCTCGTCGAAGAATGCAAAGCTCGATTTATCTCGCCTGTTCTTATGCCCGTACTTGCACGTACCGAGGTGTCGTTAAGTGTATATGAAAGCGCTCTTTCAAACGATTATCACACTCTCCCTCTATCTCTCTCATGGCGTTCTAGCAATATATATTGTCACGCTCCAGTTACAGCCGAGACTAATAATAACGTCGCGACATAATTGTCATAAGCGATGCAACCGAAGTCGCTGAGCTTCGTCAAAAGCAATCTTCGCAGAAGTTGCTCATGAGCCGCGAACGCTATTTCGTTGGAATGATTTTGTCGGTAAAATGCAATCTCAAATGCAGAGTGAAACTTGCAAGATTGAAAATTTATTCAGTTGAAGTTGAAAGATTGACGCAAAGTAACTTCGCTGTCGTCGTAAATTGATAAGACCGATTTATCTTTTATGCGGACGAAGTTCCCCGCAAACGAACTTCTTCATACAAATGTTATCAACGAATACCAAAGTGCGATTCAGATTAAAGTCGTTCTTGCATTTAGCTCATGAAAACTGTGAAACCTTATTTTGTGTATTGTGGTTCGATATTTGATTCCGGTGTATACCAAATTGTAAATGAATCCACCGTTTAGTTGCCGAGTTATTTGCTTTTCTACCAGGCTGTTCGAAATTTTTACATTATGTTGTGGAATATGCAACGCTCTACGTAGCAGTAAATTAATTGTAGCAGTAAACATATTTGCGAATAGTTTTTCATTTAAGAAAAATAGGGAGCGCGAGCGATCTTAAAAAAAACTATATTCAAATTCGAAGCAATTCACTGTTTAATTTTTTTAATTTGGTCAAGTGGAAATATAATTCTACCTTTGTTTATACGCTCTCGGAAATCCGTAAAACGGACTTCTCGTTCACACATCGCTTGTCTCATACCGCGCGGACCAACGCGTCTATTCCGATTCCCGAGTCATGCAAGAGCTACCTTTTTTTCCACCAGTAATCGGATTCGTGATTTTTTTTTCAAGATATAAACGAATGCGCGATCAACAACGGCGGGTGCACCGAAGTATGCGAAAACACCGACGGAAACTTCTTCTGCGCTTGCCATGGCGACGAGAAAGCATTGTCGAGCGACGGAAAGTCTTGCACCGGTGAGTCGAGAACACTCTACTCTATTTTTCTTCTTTTCAGTCCGTCTCTCTCTATCTCTTTCTTTCTCGTAAGCTAATTAGCAGTCCAGGTAATTGGGTTATCGAAATAATTGCCGTTGGGATCCGGCTGCAGTGCCGTTGGGTACTTACAGAAGAACTTTTGTTTAAAAAGTCGTCTTGATCAGCAGTCCGCCGGTACTTTATTTGAAATAATTTATTACATTACGGGGCTCGTTGGTACATCGGTAGAATACTGAAGGACTCGCGAACAAAAATAATGACATTTTTTTCTCAACATTTGCGATCCTGTCTGTTCATCCGCGCACCCAATGTACACTCTAACGAGTCGAATATTGATAGGCCATTATAGATAAAAAGAAAAGTTTTAGTTGTGTACTTCCATTTCTAGGCGCAAAATTGATAGAACAACGTTGAAACGAAAAACTATATGTTTTGTTTTTCTTTTTTCAAGAAAAAATATATCTTTAAGAAAATTGTTCCGCGCGATAAATTCCTCGCTCTCTTTATCCAGACATTAATAACCTCTCCTGCCCGCCCTTGGATCCCGCGAGACGCGGATACCTCATGTGTTCTGGCGAAACAACCCCGAGACTGTGGCGGGGCGGTCGAAGAGCCGCGAATCGACCCGGTACAAAGTGTTATCTCAAGTGCCCTCCGGGATATCAACTTCACGGAGAGTACGAACTAACGTGCCAAGGGGACGGCACCTGGGACGGACCGAAGCACGGCGAATGCGTCAGTGCGTAATCTTCTACTGTCGAATAACCAAATCCAGTGACAAATTAATGGGAACATCCTCGCGGGAGAGATACCATTTCGATTAAATGTACCGTTGCAGAGTACAGCAAACCGAGGCTCGAGTGTCCGAAGGACGTGGTGGCGGAAGTTCCACCCGATCGAGACGAAGCCTTCGTTACTTACGATCAACCGTCGACCGATCTCGATTGGTTCAGATACGTTCGATCGAAACCTTCGTGGGGCACGAGACTCGAAGCCAGCCTCAAGCCAGGACTTCATCTCGTTACCTTTTTCGCTAGGCATCCGGTATCCAAAAAACAAGCCAGTTGCGTTCTTCGAATCATGATCAAAGGTTGGTATTTAAAAGTAATTCGCACCGACGAATGACAATTTCGCAATGTAGCGTTTGAAAGAAATCGTAGAAAAAAGAATATCTTTCCAAACGCGAAAAAAGACTCAACTAAATGTGACAATGATTAATTGAGAGGCTTACAGCGCACAGCCCATACGAGCATGATGCATGGCCCATTGTTTTTTAGGTAAAGAAGATAAAGTATTTTATAAAGGAAAAAAAAAAGTGTATTAACTCTCCGAGCACGTAGTGTACATTTGGTAATGTTCCGTGAAGCCGTTCAGAAGACACAGCACTCGACAGTGAAGATAATCTTTGGAGGATACACTTTCGTATTTCGGATGGCCCACTCGAAACTCGCATTTACTGTGCTCCATAAAATTGAGAAAGAATCTTCGGCTCATTTAACAAAGTATCTGACCTGACGGAGTTCCGCAGGGCAACTTCAGAATGAAAATTTCCTTCAGTTCTGCGGAGAAAAATGAACCGGAGAGCGAATTTGATCGACGTTGCGGAAAAAAATTCGAAGAAGAAGTTCGTGACCTGAAAAAAAAACTATTCTTCTTCATCGCGCGAGTGCCAATTAGAATTTTATTGAAATAATTTTTCACGCGCCCGCGCGGCACGGCCGATTACTCAAGGCCTTTCTCTTAACTCGCAATCGTTGGAAATTAAAGGGAAGCTCCTAGACCAACGGTCGACGTCGTTGAGGTCACAGCTGTCGCATAGCGATTCGTTCTTTCGAATTTGATGCCCGAGATAGTTTTAATTAAACGCTAGACCGCCGAGAATCGGCAAGCTGCTATCTCGTCGTCTATATAGAAAATTCACAGACGAAAATCTTTGATAATCGTTTTCAGAGGGCGAAGCGCCGAAGGTGAACAATTGTCCAAACGACATTGAAGGCAAAAATGGAACGTCGTTCGCGTGGATCGAGCCGACCTTCACCGACAATGTGAAAGTAACTCACATAAGCAAGAGCGAGGTAAGTAATTCCAAACAAAAGCAACGGAAAAGAAAATATTGCATTTCACCCTACGTTTATTAGAATTAATTCATATTTTGCCGAGCATTCTCTTCAGCTCCTGTATGCATGCATGGCGCGATAGTAAGGATATACCGGCATAATACCCCGAGGCCAGGTGTTGTCTCGCGAATCTCGAGAATGGAAGTGCACCGTCGGGGGGATAACGAAGAATTAAAATTCACTCAGAAAGCCGTGGCGGAGAGCGAAAAGGGGAAGATAAAAGAGAAATAGAGAGAAGAGGCGCGAGAACGATGAGTGAGAGCTCTCGCGTCCGCGACAGCCTCGCTTTCTTCTTCCCGCCACTACGATCTCTCCCTGAAAAGCTCTGAACGGGAGGGAACGTAAAATTAGTTATGCATATAATTTTCCGCGATGAAACTCGCATCTACCCTGATGCTCGCGGCTCTTCCGAAAGGGAAAAGCCCGAGAGAGTCGAAGAAAGAAAAAAATCCTCATAATTGCGAGAAAATTGAAGAAAAAAATGTATAGACGAACGCGCGGAATATCTGCAGCAACGAATACCGAGGAATACTTTTCCCGTAAGCCTTTTACTGGACAATGAGAACTCGACCTTGCAGCAAAATTCACATGTTCTATTTTCGATATTTCAACGAAATATTTTCGTTGAATATTCTCATCGATCAATGATGGATAGATAATTTAGAGAAAATAATGAATATGGTCCTATGAGAAGACGCCAGTTCTCAGTTTCGAGCGTATAGCAAACATTGAGAATCATCCGTTTAAAGCAAATATTCTAGTTATCAGGAACTCAGCTATTTTTCAACGAATATGAAACACACTATTACCGTTCGGTTTCATCGTATGAAACGAATGTATCGCTAATACAAAAAGCATGGCGCGATTTCGCAAGAAGATATCTGTGTCGATTTTTCCAGAATCCCGGAAAGGCCTTCGGTGTCGGCGAATGGAAGATCGTGTACGAGGCAAGCGACGAGGCAGGCTGGACGACGAGATGCGTCTTCAGTGTCGTGGTCCATCAGGATTAATCCGAAGAGACGGGAAGACGGTATAGAAACGAAATAAGAAGCGCGAAGCAGCAGAAGTTCTTCCTCTCCTCCCCCCGCCCCGTCGCGCCCGCTCTAGCACCCGGTAAGCTATCGGGTGTAGTAATATAAATGGAAATTGCATGGGACCCGCAGACGTTTTCTTCACAGAATCCGCGTTCACAGTGCGCCGGAGAGGCCCTGTCTAATGGTTTTCGCTTTGTTCGAACCGCGGTTCCGAATCGAAAAGAAATAAAATTCATGAGTCTCGTTCGTCGCGAAAAAAGAAATATATATATATATATAAACCGTTATAACAATCCACCGGGCTCTGGTATTTCTATAATTTTCAATACTATTCTTCTCGATTTTCCATCACTATTTTTTCGTGTCTCATTATTTTTTAACTCTCGATTCGCGGATCCACAATCGATATCGGAGCGAGAACGATCATCCATCGTGTAAAAGCAATAATTTCGTTGGCGTTTCGCGCGATCACGACTAGAGCTGCAAAATAATACGGTTCGTTGGTAAAATATCGTACCTATCGACATAGACACACACAACAGACTGGTGACTGTGACCATCCGTGAGGAGAGTATTACGAAAATTATAGAGGGGACGTATGTCGATTTGGCATTTTCCTGGCTACACCTACTCGCATGAATCATCGCAAAACGACACGGGGTGAGGAGGTGGGGGGCCTGCTGGATTAATGGTCGTTTCCAGGACATTTGCGTACCGAGAGTCATTACATGGGATACAGGCAATACGCAACTGTTACGTATTCGTGCATAAAGCAATTTACGCTAAATCGTAACAGTGCCGACCAGCATATATCCGATATATATACATGTATATCGAGAAACATTAATTTCAATAGTGCGGGCTATACCAATAGGCTACCGGAGAAGCGAGAGTGTACAATAATTAATCGTGTAACGATAACAAACAAGCAGTGTATGAATATTCTTAAATACGATGAATTAGAAGACTGTGCGTAGACTGTGTGAACAAAAGAAAATTATCATTTCAGTATGTCCAGAACAGTATTGGATTCGTGCCAAAAAAAACGTATAACAGTCGAGTCACTAGACGTAGATATTGTTAATGTAAATTTGTCTTCATTACATTTTATTATTCCCTTCACGGCATTTCGCATATCATCGTTTAAGAATAACAATTAATATTATATCGATCAAATAACGATTGGTGTGTATAATAAGTGACATTATAAATGTAAAAAATAAAAGATAATAAAAGACAAACACTTTAAGTATCAAATATATTACAAATAAAAAAAATAGTATATATATAAAATGAATGGCTTGTGATTTTACTTTAGATCCCTTGTCCGTCGATTAGCGGACGAAAGTCACGTGCAGCATCGGCGTCTCGGTAGTATCCGCGTTTCCACTCTTCCGCGACCGTACGAGTGTATACGGTGATGACTCACGCCGCTTTGCGGAAGCTGTCGTTGCTGCTGATGTTGATGCTGTTGTCTGGATCGTCGATCTGCAAATCCAAAAAATCATTATTATTTTTCCGTATTAATAATAGTCGGAGTGTATGATTTTTTAAGCTATTTTAATGTTCATTTTGCAACTTATTATCCAATGCAGAGAGGACGCATATTTTCCTTATTAAAAGCCCGTTGGAAGCTGTTTGTGTTGCGTAATATCGCAATTTCCGCGAATAGACGGGACAGAAGAATGTTGCAAGTAATTAGGTCGATCTGAATTCGCACGAATCGGGTCATCGTTTATTCGTCACTAACGAGCGTCGCAATCCCGACAACGAGCTTTCCCAGGGCACGAAAATAGTTCAGAAGAGTGCGATAATTATTGCGCCAAGTGTTCTCGAATTAGCCAAAGGTCAGGAGTTCATTGGACGTCGCACATACGATATTTTTCCCTCTGGTAAGACTTTGCGTCGCTTTCTTTCACCCTGTTCCGTTCGTTCGCCACTCGACCGAGGCCTAAGACCTTGCGCTCGACCTTGAATTAGTCGAGAACAGTATTCAACGCTGCTATGAAAAAAAAAGCGACCCCAACCTAACAGAAATTTATGCTGACTTTCTCGAGTATTTTCGCTAATGATTCTATTCAAATGAGTAAGAATCGCGGAATACTCGAAAAAGTAAATCCCGATATCGTGCCTCGTTGTTTTCTGTTCAAGGCAATCGCTTCCCACCGGATGCGCTTGGGCTTTCCCACCGTTATGATGAGTCGATGCGAAAAACAGGGGAATTCATCGACAAAGAAAGTAATGCGCATTTAATATATCGGTACTCGAGATGCGAGAAGAAGCAACTTCGAGAGGCCGTGGCTGATGCAGAAGTTTAAAGACCTCGTCGAGGCTGATGTTCGATGACCGATCGTAAAGTATAATTAACCCTGCCGCACGCAACCGCGAAACGCGTTGCAAGTAACTACAACACTAATTGGGTGTCGTCATCCAGGAAACTCTCGGCACCAACACAAAATGATTCTCATCCAAGCTTCACCGAGCTACCGCTACAATTTATCCGTCGTCTTGCATACGGACGCTAATAATTTTGCTAATTTCATCCTCTCGTTCGCTGTGGTCGACACGCCATCAACGAATGAATAAGCATCCCTGTTCAACGTACGCGAGATCCACGATAGAAAGTATCTCGCGCTATAAACGCGAGAACAACTTTATTGCCCGCTGTACTTGAGATTTAAGTGTCGAAGCGTTAAGTGCCCTATCGCTGGATTCTCTTTAATTTTAATTACTTCAAACTTGAGAAAAATTACACAATTCATTAAGAGCGATTCGAAGCGGCGAGACGGGCGCTGGTAATATTTCCATCGTGATTTTCCGCTCTATCGAGAAGCGCCTGTAGTTCTTGTATCTCTCGAGGACTCAGTAAAGCGCGCAATTCCGGAATTATTGCTTGGGTTATGCTCAAGGAAGCCAAGTCCTTAGCTTGATGGCTCTCGTCACCGTTGGAAAGTATGAGCTTGATCTTCTTTATATAAGTCTTGAGCTCTCGTCGCATGACCAAAGCAGCTTTGGAACCTTCGCTCGGCAATTTCGCGAGTTCCTTCTCCTCCCCGGTCTCATCGCACGCAATATTGTTCCGCGCCGTTGGATCCTTCTCGGTTTTTTTGATGACGCCCAACTTGGGCGCACCGTATTTGCCGGAACGCGCGCGAAGAAACGGTCTCTTCGGGGCGTTCTCCTGCGGAAAATCTTTTCTCGTCGAATCCGCATCATCTTCGGATTTTCTCGGAGTCATCGGCTTCGAAACCTTGTCGAGGCTCGTCCGGGACTGTAGAGTTTTCCTTTTGGTTCCGGAACTCGACGACTTACTCGGGATTTTTGATTGATGAGCTTCGCTCGTCGATAGCTCGATGGTTTCCTTCCAAACCGATGCATCCGGCTCTCTGTTCAAGACTGTCGTCGCTCGAGATACCGAAAGATCGGCAGTTTGAAGCATCTCCAGAGAAAGTTCGATCTTCGGACTCAACGACGACGTGCGAGATTGTAGACATCCGGCGGTCCTCGGTCGCTTGGCGCTGGAAAGATTCGCGGACTTTCTATCCAAATTGGACGATTTGTCCGTAAGTTTGCCGCACCCCGACGCGGAAGTGCGACTCGTGTCTTGCACCAACTTCTCCATCTTCGCTTTGTCGGTACCCACGAGAACGGGCAATCGAGATACGGAAACGGGACGGCTCGTTGGAGTTTTCATCGTCGCGGAAGACTCTTTAACGACCGTCGGAACGTCCGGGCCATTGACTTTGTCGCTCGGTTTCTTCGGCGTGCCGGCCTTTTTCGGCTGCTGAATTTCCGTCGTTTTCGGGACGCTCAAGGACTTTACGAAGGATTCGCTGGATATTCGTCTCTCCCGCGATCTCGCCGATCGTTTGACTTCGCGAGGCCTCGACGACGGAGACCTCCGTATGCTCTGTTGATCGTCTGGTTCGTCGACGATATCGAATCGATCGGGACCGTCGCACGGCATATCGACGCAAAGATCAATGACGCTTTCGAGAACCGGAAGGACCGTCTCGGATAACTTTCCCTTTTCGGGAGTTCTTCGTCTGTTCAGCGGCGAATTCGCTGTTCTCGGTCTTTCCGGCACTGCCGATTGTTCTTCGTCGGGATTCGCGATGATCTCGTCGCACCAGTTGTGTCCGGGAACGTCGGGAACGTCCCAAGCGAATCTATCGCCCGTCGATCTCGGCCTCAGGCACAATTTGGGCTTCGCAGTTTTGAGCGACGATTCTTTCTGCGCTTCGGCGTAGCTTCGATTGAACGAAGCCTGGGGATTTCCACCGACGTACCACTGTCTCGTCTGACTGGGAGTTCTGATCGTACGACTTCGAGACGAAAGCGACGAAGCTCTCGAGCGTACAAAACGCTTTTCTCGCGGTCTCGACGAACAACTGTGAGAACTTCCGGCCTCGCTCGAGCTCGCCGAGGCGCAAGTTACCGATTCCTTTTCATCGCGATCGGTCGATAGTGCTTCGGAATATTCTCCCGGTTTCGTTGTAACCGGAGTGAATGATTCGTTCGACGATTTGCCTGGAGCGAGAGAGGAAGCTCGCTTGCGTCCGGCCTCGGGCGTTCTTGGACAATGGGCTTTCTTATTCGATTGCGCGACGACCGAAGAGCCACCACCGCGGGGCGTTCGACTTCTCGAGACTCGGGGGACCGGCGAATTTCTTCTTATCTCTTCGGGCTTCACCGTCGAAACTGTGTAAGCGCTCGAGGGCCGATTCTCGCTAGTTTCGAGCTTCTCCGCGCGATTAAAGAGTTGCCGAGTTGTCGGATTCGGCGAAGAGTTACGAGGATTCGTGGCGCTCGGTTTCGAGCCCGTGGAAGTTTGGGAGGAGGTTCGCGGTATCGAGGACGATCTTCGCGATCTTATTGTGAGTTTCGAGGCGTGCTTCGACTCCTCGAGTAGTCGACGACGGCCGAATGAAGCTGCGGGACCGTTGGGCGTAGGGATCGGCGATTGATCACGAAAGTCCACCATCTCTGGGACCTGATCGAGCTCGGTCATGGACTCCTTGGTCTCGGTTCCTCTCTCGGCGGTCTTCGGCCTCGCGGTCCCTTTCACTAAAAAATGATCCAACGGATGCAGATACTCGGTTTCCTTCTTGCTCATTGTCTTCGTCGCGTCGTAGTATTCCTCGATGAAATCGAACAGGCTGTGACTGTATTTCTCGCTCAATTGTATGCCCGATTGCGAGCTTATGGCGTTGAGGTGTATCGAATTCAGAACAACGTTTCCGGGAGCTTGACGATCGCCGTATTGTCTCTTGAGACTCGCCTCGATCAATTTGTGCCTGTACGAATCGTAGTCGAAGGCCGAGATATCGATTATCGGAAGTTGAGCTTTCGTTTCGAAGAACGACGATGAACGCTTCAGTGGCAAGCAAGTTTTTTGCTTCTGCAGCAAAATTTCTTGAAGCACTTGCTTGTGTTGCTCGTCTTGACGATTGTCGGGATTCTCGTTGGTGTTCCCTTTCTTGAAATTCGTTGGACTTCGCTTGATAGTCGGTGTGGAGCATGTAGTTCGCATAGAAGCGAGCTCGATATTCAGATCGGAATTGGAACTCGAGTCGATCCTCACGGGAGCCGGGTAGTGCATCACCACCGTTCGATTCTCGTGATCCGCGGGCCGGTCACGATTTCGCCGTCTGCGGCTCGACGTTTCGACCATGGTTGAAACTTTTGCGGTATTGTCCTGAAAGGTTTCGGACGTGGGACGATGGACAAAGGAAGATAAACAACGACGGGAGGAGAGAGAGAAAGCAAAGCGACGGAAGATTGGACGAACCAGTAAAAGTTGAACGTGAGCTATGAGAGGCACGGCGAGGAGTACAACTAGTGCCAGGGCCAGGATGCTCTCCACGAGAAACGGGGGGACCGACTGCAAGGTTAAAACGAACTTCGCCGGGGCCTCGACGCTCAACATCCCGCCGGTATTGACGGTTTTCGATGATTTGAAACACGAAGCCCGGTACTCACTTCGGGCCACATCGTTAGCCAAGTCACGACTCGCGATGTCGGACGAGACCGAACAATTTTGTCACAATGTCAAAACTTTCCTGTCAAAGAACGAAAACCGGAAACGCCATGTTTGAACGAACAGTCGATGGTGCGACTATAACGAGCATGGCTCGTTCCTTATCTTCCGCCGTTTTCACTGTTCTCAGAGTAATGCTATAAGCTTAAATTCGCCAGTAGTTCGCAGTAGTATTGCAGAAATTACGCACCAATTTACGATGAAACCTACAAAGCTGTTTACTTATTAGCGACGAAAAAATATTGTAGATCAAATTGTAGAATTGCTTATTTTTTATAAAAATAAGTAATCATACAATACAAACATTTTTTATTTATTTATTGTAATGTGGTTTGTTGTGATGTGAATTTATCTCCATTGCTGAATAATTGGGACGAGTGCAATTATTTTGCATCGCGAAAGAGTTGATTCCAAATTGAAAGAATGGAGCCGGAGGGGTACTCGAATTTCGAAAATAAATGATACTGTGATGCTCGGCAAAATGTGAATTTTAACGGCACAGTAGATAGAATCGCATTAGCGATTCTATAACGATTCTAATTATAGAATCATGGAGAGAAATGAGAAAAAAAATTCTGTTGAACATTTTTTCCCGATGTCCAAGTTATATTAATGGAAATATTCTTAATTACGTTGCAACAAAATGTAATCTCGTGTATAGTGTTGCGCCTGGTAAAAGTATAATATTTCTTGAGGGCCAAAAGCTGCGCGAACTATGCGAAAGCTTCGGGCATCGTGGAGAAGACGCAAACGAGATACGAAGCCTTGTCTGTGTAAAGCGTACGTAAAACTGACTCGTCCATCAGCGTATTTACCCCCTTCGTCCCCCCGCCCCCGACGGAAAGTGAGAGAGACGAGGAAAATATCGACCGTGAACCAGCCCCGGTGGGAGAGAACAAAACAAATTGGATGAGAAGGAAAACTTTGTTGGAACGGGGAGATGGTTCATTCCATCACGGTGCATCGTTCTTCGGCAATGTACCGATGCGTCCACCGCCTCTCTACTGCTTGTTCGGACCACCATCAGTGCTTTTCAGCGTATCGGAACCGCGCGTAAATCGTCGAGGCTGAACATGTATAAGTTCGTTGCGTCTTGTTGGTCAATACCAGTGTTGACTGCGCGTAAATACATGTGCACCAATGTGTGCGAAGCTACTTTCGGTTGGCTCTATACAGCGATGCTTTTACTGTTCTGGCCCGATTTCACGCTATTTTCCTCAGCTCTTCGCGTACTCTTTCTTTTTCAACCATCTCAGCCCGGTTCGACCGCCGTCGCCCAGTATGAAAAATTCTTACCCCTCTTTATCCATGCTCAAGTTACACTCGAGGTAAAGTAGTTTTCCCTAGCCCGGGAGTATCATTGTTTCTTTCTTCCTTTTCTTTTCTTTTTTGCCAGTCGCGGTAAGTGCCGCTTACAACGCGAAGTTTTGTCGAGCTTCGAAACTATAACTCTCGGGCGATCGTTTCAACGGAAGCCAACGTTTAAACCGAGAATTCGCTACTTTTTTTGCCTTGCCCTACAATCCCAACGTAAATGATTCAAACTGCTCGGAAGATTTACGATAAAAGGATGTCAACATTGATGGGGATACGTTTCTCGTAGAGCGCGAGATTATCCGGATGAAAAATTCTCATGATATTCTACAGTTTCGCAAAATGTTCAAGAGGACAGTTGAATAATCCGAAAAAAATGTTCAATTTTATTTTTGACATCTCTTTCGGTTAAAAAATTTCTTTTGTTTATAACAAAGAAAAAAGCATTAAAAATTGTATATACATCTATCGAAGGTGTGGAATATTTTGAGAATGGATTTTGTTGGGCGGCGGGAAAAGTTGTTAGATTTTGCCATTTGATTGCCGTGGACGCTTTTTTTTTTTGCTTGCTCCTAAAATTATATTTGACGAACCACGCACGTTTTCGTGTACACACCAAGGACAAACGAGTTCCAAAGAGATTTCTTCTCGGAGTACGCCGGTGTTTCGAGCCAGACTTTCGCGAGAAGTCGACAAACCGCGAAGCAGCTTGCAAAGCTCGCCTGATTATAAATTCACTTTTGACTTTAGCCCCGAAGCGTTCGACTTTTCCGCCGAGAGTGAGAAAGATGGAGAAAACGGCAGTGAGCGTGGTCGCTTATGCATCGGGTAGTTGATGTGCTCATCATGGTATATAAGAAACAGCGAATGTGTTACATCAGCTTTCACGTGGGAGTTTAAACTCTCTCGGGTGGGTTCGTGTCAGTTTCTGTACACACCGCTGCGGCTTCGTCGTCACTTTCTCGTCTATATCGCACGGTTGAAGGGGAATGGGGGTTGGCCTGGAAAATTCTTCGTTGCGCGCTCCCGCGATTGAGTTCGACTCGGGTAGTTTGACTTTCAGAGAGTGCCGAGATACGCGAGAATAGTAACTCACACGTCACCTCTAAAATCACTTCGACGTGACTTTTGTTCTGTCGGTATAGCGCGTCGGGCGGTTATACGTTTGCTCGAAGTACGCACGGTATGTGGAGAAGCGCATACGTGTGATACGGGTCCGGATCAGACGGCAAACTAGAGGGATAGTAATGCCAAACGTCGTGCGGAAGCATCGAGAAAATTTGCAATTCTCTATCTCTTCTCACTGGAAAATCAGGGTGAACTACGTTAAGCGAAACGTTTTCCTCTCTTCGTGGAAAGAGAGCGGTACACAGAGAGAGAGAGATAGAGGCGGAGGGATGGTGAAACTCCAACGAGAAACTTGATTCTCCGATTCACTCGTCGTAGACCCTCTTCCCACCTTTTGCGCTAATGCTCGTTCGCGAAGAACGGAGCCTAGTTTCCGTCCCGATAAACTCCTATTCGAGACTCTCGACACAGGTACTCCCCGAGAAGACTTCGTCGTGCTCGGAAAAAAATTCTTCAACAATTCTTCTTCGAACTTTCTTTTATCTCGCCGGGCGATTATCATCCAGCGATTATGCGGAATCGTTACGCTTTCGAGAAAAGAAAGCGGTGTTTTTAAAGTGTTGGATGCATCTTCGAGAATGAAAAAATCCCAGCAACCGCTGGAGGATAATAGAGATTTCAATGGTGATTCTTTTTTGGTCCTGTTAAAAAGCGTACGATCGAAAATGTAATCGCTTGGTAATTGCCAAAAATGTCTCAATTTCGTAATCTATTCTTATTTATCGAAAGATCCGCAATCACCGTTCTCGCTTCGTTCGGTGCCCCGTTAATAGTTCAACACATTTCGCATTATCGGCACAGTCAATTATGTGCGAGCAGTAATCGACGTTTAAAAAATTACCCAAGCAAACAAGAAACGTTGATGTAAAAGTATCTAAGGATAACTGTATCCTGTTACGATATTGCTCATTCACTCGATGCATGCAATCTGCGAGTGTAATACGAGTTGGCCAGACAAGATAGCTCGCGGTAAGGGACAATTGAGTAACACAATACACAAGCGTGCAACACCTACACTTACAGTCGACGAGCGGATAGGTCCTGGTGCGAGTTGAATGCTGAATCCTCTGTATCGGATGAATCTCGTGATAAGCCGCCCTCGCGGTCTGATAGCTATCGCGGTTATTCCCCGCCCCGTTGTAGCGCTGCTGGAGGGCGTACGTACCGGAGAAGAGCTTCGTGTACCTCAAGTAGCAGCCACTCGGGATTCGCCACTGAAAAACGAATCGACTCGCTTGAGCATAAACTGTAACTCTCTTTCTTGTATCTGGAACTTCTTTTTTTCTCTTCTCACTCACTGGGGAATATAGTTCGTGATTTTACCGGATGGAAGATTTTTATTTTCTTTATTTCGTTTCTTTTTTCTCTTTCTTGGTATTTTTTTCTTTTCTTTTTATGATGCGAGACTCACCCTGTATCCATTGGCCGGCATCGGTTGTGGCGCTCTTCCAGGACACATCAGCATCCTTCGATAAGTCCGCGGCTGTAAGGGACGCAACAACAATGGATCGAACATCTTAAGACGCGAGCTCCTTCTGCTCGTTCCCTTCTATTTCTTCGTTTTTCCGTTTATACACTTCGATTCTTTATGTACCCTCTCGGGTTATAGTATTTCTCTCGTAAAGCCCCCGCGGCTAAAAGAGAGAAAGATCTCCCGGTGCCCGCCGGTCTTACGAGTCGAGCGCGCAACATGCCGAGGGTTCGCATGGACTCTCCTGTTTTCCAACCAACCCCCCTTTTCCGCTATCTCAAACGAATATTTACTGTATGGGAAGGCAGTGCCCGGGCGAAACGGACGAGAATAAGGAGCGAAACAAGGGATCTATTCGTGGGTCTGCTATACATTTATCCGTGTATAGCGAAGTCTCACGTGGTCACTATTTTTGCTCCGTAATCGTTAGCCTAAGATATAACTTTGAGAGTTATACGCAAAGTTCGGTGGATTAATTCAACTTTAATTCCCTGAAGCTTCCGAACTGTTATACGCGCTGTTGCGATTCTAATTTGAGGAGGAAATAATGACGAGGTATACAGATCCCGAATTAAGCACAATTGTGGTAACACTTTAGCACTGAAATCCGCTAATGCCTTCGGAACCCGGGAAAACAACCTTGCTTCGCATCTCATTCGGAAGTAAGCGATTTTAGCGAATATCCGGTTATGAGGCAAACTTTGACGTGGGTTTCAGTGGCGTGAAATAATTTTTGATGATTCAGCCAGGATTTTGTGATTCGAAACAAATTCGGCGATATGTTGATGAAAAGAAAACTTTAACGGAAGGGAGATTCGAAAAGAGAGATGCGCCTGCAGTGTTAAAAAATATATGGCTCTTCGGCAGAATCTCGTGGTGAATGGTATCCCCTCAAGTCCCATTCAACGACTCTGTCTCGCGCTGAAATCTCAAAGCGCAGTGTAACCCATTTGTGCACGGATTTGCTAAAGCTTCGCAGTCCCTCTCGACGCGCGTTCATCTCATTCACCACACAGGGGATGAAGGAGAAGATTTGTCGCAGACTCGTCCGTTTGTCCAGACAGTCGGGTCGGGTCGCGAAACGATGTGGTACCGGGGAAGGAGGGTCTCGGCGGCGGCGTTTGCGAAACTCGGCTCGTCGCAAACCAACTACGATACGTTACCACTTACCTCAGAATTCTGTAGACGCTCCGGTTCTGCAAGGAGACAAAGGAGGAACAAGTTGAATAGACGCATCAGAGTTGTGGTATGTATTACGACGACGTCGGGACGTCGTGATACGGCTCTAGCGACGAGAAATCGCGCGATATCGAGACTACGAAACGCCACAGATATCTTCCCTTCAACCGCGACATTTCTTAACCTGCGATCGCGATATGCTAATCTCGGGAGGATTCGAGACTCTACCGTGTATTTTGGTAAATCCCAATCCGTCTCTATCTCGATGTCTCGACGTCCGGATTCTCGTCCGAAATATGTAGAAGAGAAAAGTTCAATCTACCTCTTATGTGTATCATGAAATGGCACTCGGCACGATTGCCCGATGGATCGGATGCGATGTAACGCACGTTGTTAACTCCCGGATACATCACCTGTCCCGGTTCCTGAAAAGATACGAAAAAAATCCAACGTTACAACGATTATCAAGAGTATACCTATTACGAATGGAAAATTGCCTCAACCAATTCGGCCGTAAAAGCCTTTACTAAGCTTCGGGAAGCTCATGAGATTATCCAAAGAAATTAATTCTTTCTGTACGAAGCTTTTCGAATTCTATAAAAAAATCTGGAAACTGTGATAAGCTTTAGATTCTTTCACGTTTCTTTTTATCCTCATTCTTTTTATTTTCGTTGCACGGTATTAGTGCGTTGAGCGTGCGTCGCAATTTTTTTCCAATTTTCCATGAAGCCGTTTAAAAAATACATGAACGGTACAGAGGTACGATTAAAGAAATCTGACATAATGCATAGAAACGCTCTGATTTTTTCTCCGTTCGTGGCGCATAAAAATATATTTTATGAAAATCCAACTGTGCTACGAGTTACCGGAAAAACAATAACTTACATGAGAAAAAGGGGCATTGTGGTAACAGAGAGATCTTTCAAAGAGCTACAATATTCATTCTCTAATTATAGACGATGAACCTTAATTTTTCAATACAGCAATTTTAAAATTCGATAACATGAAAGAGTACCTTTCCATAATTAAAATCTCTGAATTGAGTATACCGACAAACCGTTCGATGCTCAAACGTTTATCTTTTAATGGCAAAACGTGCCACAGCGTTGTAACGATTCATCAATGTTCCATTAAGACATCGACGGGGCTTTGTAGAACAGTTTTCATCGCGAAGAACGTCGACTACATTGTATTTGTCCCAGGCTCCGCAGTCTATCCCGATAATAAAAAACGAAAAGTGTGTTTCTCCGTCGAAGGACCCGCCAACGTCTTCGTGAACGTAATTAAGAAATGTCGTATCGGATCGTTTATCGATAGTTATAAGTTCAGCGATATCAATCGTTAATGGCTCATGGCAACGGATTGACGCGGTATAAGGAAGGCTCTTCTCGAAAGTCGAGATAAATAGGTTGTTGGATGAAAATGGAAGGAGATAAATGGAAAATCTATTAGTGGGCGGGTGTACGTGCTTCTGCTTGATGTCTGATCCTGATTCCGGAGCTCCTGCTTGTCGAGGAGACCGGGAGTGCCTGTCCTGTGTGAATCTTCTATGTTGCTGCTCTCAGCGCCGAACGGACGATAATCGCCGACCCATAAACAAGCTTCTCTCTCGCTTCCCCCTCTCTCTCGTCGTAGCCCGCCCGCCTGCCCGCAAGGATAAATAGACCTCTGGAGTGCTCCTGGCGGTTCTCTCTGCCTATACCCTCTATACACGCTATGGCAAGAGAGGCTTCCCTACTGAATTCACTCAGGGAGTGTACACTAATGTTACAACGGAGTTACTATCTACTCACGCACCCTTGACTCACGGCAATTCTCTTCGCGACCATCAACGGGAATTGCCGGGATTTCTTTGGGCTTCCTCAACGCTTTTGCGATTCTACAGGCTTTTACCTATCTATCAGTGACCCCGACTCGCAAACTGCGACGATGCCGTTAAGCTCGCAACACCGTAAAGTCGTTTTTGGACTTTTCAATTGGAAAAGCATTGAAGAAATTCGTTGTCATTGTATTGAAAGGATGGTTGACTGTGAAATTTAATGAGGCAAATCTTCTTCACGAATCCTCACTCAGTGCAAGATTTTTAAAGAATACCTCTGACAATATCTTTCCACGTAGCAGTTAATTTATTTTGAATTCGCCATCGTGTGGAGGCGACTTACCCTAGATTTCCAGACTCTCTCCACTCTGACGTTGTCCGTGAAAGTTGGTTCCTGCCAGAAAATCATCCGACCGCGCTCTCCGGGGCTGAGCCTTACCTCGAAGGACATTGGGCAGGCGAAGATCTTCGGATTTTGCGTGTCTGTGGAAATATGAAAAATCGATTTGTTAGTTATTATCCAAAGTGGGGCCTCGCATTAATTTATACATTGGTGTATTGCTGTTCCCTATTGAAATTTCGTTCGAATCAGGATGGTGAGGTTTATGCGTCCCTTTGGCTGCACCTATTCGACTGGAGCTTCGGATAATTAAAGCTGAAAGCTGCTGGTGTTGCACAACGGGAGGCCACTATCGGCGACCTGACTCGAATGGCTCGTCCTACACTCGGTGCCAGAGCTCTACTCCATCAGTTTCTCCCGGATTATACTACGAGTTTGTTTCCCATAATCGCATCGAAAGTTCTCTCTCTCTCTCTCGCCTCCACTCTTCAGCAAACTTGGCTAACGCTAGTTACGGAAACTACCGAGAATGAGTAATTAAGCTCTCCTCTCCATCGGGTGGGGGGGGGGCTGAGAGGCACTTTCATCCGATGCTCTCGGTTTTCGAGTACCATTCGTCTCGATACAGACTTCTTGCCTTCGTGTGTTTATTACAAATAACGCAGCGTCATTGACTCCAAGAGTTCGTGGGCGTGAACTTGATCGGATATGTACGAGTACAAAAGTTGCACGCGACAGAGAGGCGCATTGTCAACCGTTGGGTCAAAGGAGGTGATTTACGATCTCGAGAATGACGAGCGAGATTTGATCAATTCCGCTCACGTCGGATTAAATGAGAAAAACGAAAGAAGATTAAAGGAAAAAAAAGGAACACGCGACAATGAGAGTTATGATAAATAAGATATTGCGTTCGGAGGGGGGGAGATGGTTGTTCCATTATTCCATTATATCCGCGAGAGAGGAATGGTCCGATGCGAGATGGGAGGCGAAAAAAAAAGATGTATTTCTGAGCCTTTGAATGGACGTGACAAGATGATGTGTCTGTCCCTGTGGTTCGTACTGACGGTGACGGGATATAAGGGCTGTCACTCGCATCGCGTCCCTTCGTCACGCAATCGAAGATGGCACCGCGTGGGGTCCGCTTTCCGCGTCGGTCTCGTCTTCCCCACAACGATTGCTTACCTCGAACTCGAATCACGACACGGCAGGTGCTCGTGTAATTGGAGCCCGGCGATCTCGCGGTGAAAGTGACGATCGCAGTGCCGGACGGTAAATCTGCTTGCAATTGCTTGCCCCAGGTGGGCGAGGCTTCTACGTATCTGAAATGAGAATAATCGTCGTTGAGGGTCCCGTGAAGTTTCCTCGTGTATGAATAAAAATCGTGTAAATCTTCTCTGTTTCGCTACGCGGTACACGAACCCGATCAATAAATGATACGAACTGACGAAAAGATGTACACGAGATAGGGCAAGATTATTCGCAGAAAATTGATTTTAAGACCTCAAGAAACATTGTTTTTAATTTAACTATATTGTCGAATGTTGTAATTAAAAATTGTTTATGATCGCTCGACGTAATGTATTTATTTATCAAATGGAAAACGGATCGCATTTGCGTAGAAGCAACTATTAGCCATAATCTTTTTCATTACTCTCGGTGCGTTATGGGCAGTTTTACGCACGCGATCCCCTTCTTTCGTATCTTGTGGAATTAATTTTTGTTCAACATTTGGAAGAAAATTTTTTCGCAAAAGTTGTTTCGCACTGGTATCGTAATGTACTATTTTTTCACCTCCACCAATCCATGTTGGATTTCGGCTGTGGGAACGTGATCCTGGCGGTGTTGGAACCAAGCGGAAGTTCAGCGTCGACGTCCGCGGGACATCTCACGAACGGCCTCGGCGCGGCCCCAGCATCCGACGTTTCTGCGAGTAGTTACAAAAAAGATCCAATTCAAAGTGTATAGGAACACGCATTACTTACGTCCTCATACCTTCTCTTTGCATCGTCATTGCGGGCAGCGAAACTTACGCGAGTAAACGCATCTTGTCTTTCGGTGCGGCAAGGGGCGCATGAGAGTATTAAACCGCGGCCCGTCGAAAGAAAAGTCAAAAGTAACCGCGAATGAGATACGGCTTTGGAGAGCTTTACCGTGGCGAAAAATCGCGCAGAAAGAGAGCGTGTAGAGAGTCGAAACGCGAACGATGGAGGAAGAGGGAGAAAGTTTTTAGAGTAAGAAAACAAAACGAGTTAAGCGAGGGCCGTTAAGCTCGTTAAGGCTACTGACGTTAAAGTATTGCCTCGTTAACTCGCTGCCATCGTGCTCACTGCCAGACTGTACACAACACGACGAAGGCTTTCCCATTATTAAAAGCTGTTTAGAGCTCGCCCGGGCTTCTGTGGCTAATTAAACGCGGAAGCGTTGCTTTTTCTTTTTTATTCGCGTTGTTGCCCCGACGAGACGGAAGTTTGAGAGAAGAAACAGCCCTTAAAAATTCGTGATAATTCATACGAAAGTTGAGTCGGTGGAGTGTCGAAAACGCGACAATGATTACCGGTATGGTAACGACGTCCGGAGTCGTGTGAATTCGTTTCGCGAACGCAAGCCGGTTCCGGTCCGTTCCATCTTCCGCCGGATGCGCAGTATCTCGCATGTGCACCCTCGAGCTTGAACCCTCTACGGCAACGAAGATAACATCTGGCTCCCTGAGGATAGTCCGCAGCTCCGGAGGAATGTCCGGGACACCTTATCTGTTACAAGTCGAAAGTTCGCCCGTTCAACAGGGTTAAACGAGAGTCTTGGAATGAAGATTAAACGCTTCCCCGGTTACCGGACTTATCCAAACTCCAACGGTACAATTACTGTCTCCGCAGTCACTTCCTCATTTCGGGAAAGGACTCATTTTGTTTGATACATTCACGTAAATAACATCGTTAGATGATAATAATTCTCACCTCGCCGTGGTCAGGAGGTTTCATAGGGGTGCATCTAACACCACCACCGGAGTTTGGAGGCGAAACACAAGTTCTCCCGTCAGAAGCGAGCACTAAAGTGTCGGCGCAAGCACAATAGTAACTTCCTGGCGTGTTGACGCAGTCACCGTTGCACCCACCTCCCTTAAGAGTCAAGCACTCGTTGACGTCCTGGCAATGACTCGCGTTTCTACAAAACCACCCCCCCACACCAACAAGCATAGTTCACTCAGAGCTTTCGAAACTTTCTGACCCGCAACGCGACTCCTCTATTACGACTGCTCTCTAGCTACATTTTATTTTGTTTCAGTTTGCTTTTTGTCCTCTTGCAAGTGTTGCACGGTTCAAGGTGAAACTTGCTTCGTGCTTACCTGGGATTTGGAGCGAACCCCAGAGGACAGAGGCACGTGTAAGAACCCAGGGTGTTTCTGCAATCGTGACTGCAGCCTCCGTTGTTCCATTTGCACTCGTCGACGTCTGAAATAACAAGAGACATCATTCGTTGCTGACCCAATTTTTACTGTTTCTCTTGTCTATGTCAGTTTATGTCTTTATTACGACTCAACCCCGGAATATTTCGCTAAAAAACAATATGCAGTTCCATTAAAAAAGAAAACAGAATTTCTAAATTGGGTAAAACAAGGTCTTTCAAAACGACCCTGTAAATACTAGAATTTTTTAGTGTATGCTACATTTTTTGTAATATTTCGAATATGAGAATTCAGACTTACCTATACAATCATTTCCACGGGACGAGAATCCTTTTCCGCAAGTGCATCGAAAGCTCCCCTCCGTATTGATGCACCTGCTGCCGGCGCTGCAAGCTCTCTCGTTCATGCATTCGTCAATGTCTGCGCCGAGAGCGGTGAGGAGTAACCGGGGAAAAACAGAGGATGAGAGTAAAAAAAAAAACGAGATATGTCAGCGATCGTTCATCCTTCACCCGGGTTTATGACAAAGAACACGGACGAATCTAGCGCGCCCGCTATATGTATCCCGATAACTCAACATGTTTTTTTTATCACAATATTTTTTCTGGACACATAATCTCGATGCGGGGGCGTAGCTCTTCCGATTCCAGCGCAACAATATTGCAAATATTTATCTTGCGCTGTACTACACGAAAGTGTTTGAAAAAATGTCTCACCGATGCAGGAGAAGTTTCTCGCTTCGAAACCCGGTTTACATTTGCACTCGAAAGATCCGTTCTTGTTGAGGCAAAAGTGTTGGCATCCGTGAGATCCGGAACACTCGTCAATGTCGAGGCATCTCGAATGATTCGTTTCGTCGATCCGATAGCCATTATCGCACGTGCAAACGGGAGTGCCGTTGTTGTTTTTGCAGAATTGTTCGCATCCACCGTTGTTCTTCTGGCAGGGATCTTCGAATTTGCAGGTTTCACCTTCCAGCGCATAGCCGGGTGGACACTCGCAACGATATGAGCCTTCGGCGTTCACGCAAGTGTGAGAACATCCACCATTCTCTTCGAGACACTCATCGACGTCCACGCAGGTCTTGCCGTTCGATCCTAGATTGAGTCCCATGGGACAGCTGCACCTGACGCCGATCGGAACGTTGAAACAGGCGTGAGAACATCCACCATTTTCGAAACTGCACCGTTCGACCTGCAGGCACGTTCGCGAGTCGTTCTCAAGGATATGACCGTCGGGACAGACGCACTTCCAAGAGCCCAATGTATTCAGACAATCGTGGGAACAATTGGCGATACCCGTGTTGCACTCGTCAACGTCTATGCAGACTCGCTCGTCTCGCGAGAGCTCGAGACCGGAGGGACACGAGCATGAATGACCTCCCTTCGTGTTGTTGCAAATGTGCGAACAGCCACCGTTGCGTTCCTGGCACTCGTCGATGTCCAAACAGGTTGTGGAATCCGCGTGAAGATAGTGACCAACGTAACAACTGCATACGTAACTGCCGAGCAAGTTCAGACAGTTGTGAGAACAATTGTGATTTCCGGTTAAGCATTCGTTCAGATCGACGCAAGTTTTCTTGTCCTCTTGAAGGAGAATGTAACCCGCCGGGCAACTGCACCGATAGCTGCCCTCAAGATTGACGCATTCGTGAGAACAACCCGTGTCTATGTCGTTCTCGAACTCTTCGCATTCGTCGACGTCTTCGCAAGTTTTCTGATCCCATCCGAGCCTGTATCCTGCCGGACACGAACAATTCGCTGCACCGTCAACTTCGTCGTAGTTACAAAAGTGAGAGCAGTTTCCGTTATCCTGTTTGCAAGGGTCTATCGAAACGCAAGTTAAATTGTCAGAGTTCAAGACGCGATTGGACGAACAAGAACAATAAAAAGATCCCGGGACGTTGACACAGTTTTCCGAACATCCACCGTTCTCGATCAGACACTCGTCCACGTCTTCGCAAGAGACTTTGTCATCGGAATTCAAAACAAATCCGGCTGGACAATCGCATCTGTAGCTTCCCGGTTCATTGATACAGAAATGCTGACAATCGTGAACGGCGCCGCTGCATTCATCCACGTCTTCGCAAGTCGCGTTGTCGATCTTCGATAGTTCGAAGCCTTTAGGACACTCGCACGTTTTCACGCCGTCGAAAAATTTGCAAATATTCGAACATTCACCGTTGTTGCTTGAACAAGGATTTTTCAAAACGCAGAGAGTTTCGTCGTCCTCTTCGAGACGCATTCCCGTCGGGCACGTGCAAGTTACCGTACCGTTGATGTAGTTGCAGAAGTGCGAACATCCGGCGTTGTTATCGAGACAGGGATCGTCATCGATGCATTGCGTCTCGTCGTTCTCGTCGAGAAACAAGTCCGCCGGACAGGTGCACGTTACCGTGCCGTTCTCGTACAGGCAACCGTGAGAACATCCACCGTTGTCGATCAGGCATTCGTCGATCTCCACGCAAGTTTTACCATCGTCTTCCAGAAGTCTGTGACCATCGGGACAGGCGCATTCGACTCCACCCTCGGTGTTGGCGCAAAGATGCGAACATCCTCCGTTGTCGGTAACGCACTCATTGATATCCTCGCAGGTTGCTCCGTCCTCGCCAATCTTGTATCCGATCGAACACTCGCAGCGATAACTGCCGTGAGTGTTGACGCAAGTGTGCGAGCAAGCTTTGTCGATCTTGTAGGCATCGGTGCATTCATTCACGTCTTCGCATGTCTTGTTGTCTTTGGCGCTAAGAATGAAACCAATCGGACAAGCTTCGGACGAGAGCTTCTCGCAAGTTGCACCATCGGGTAGTTTGTAGTATCCTTCGGGACACTCGCATTTATAACCATCAACGATATTCACGCAGTGGTGGGAACAGTTGTGGCTCCCGAGGGCGCACTCGTCGATGTCCAAGCAAGTTTTGTTGTCGCGGTCGAGGGCCAATGTTTCCGGACACGTGCACCAAAAACCACCGGCGAAATTCGTACACTCGTGAGAACATCCGTGCATCTTCGAGGCACATTCGTCGATGTCTCGGCAATTTCTCCGATCGTCCTCGAGCTCGTAGCCGTCGGTACATTCGCAGACGTAAGATCCATCAAGATTCTTGCAACCTTGCGAACAAAGATGAAGCCCCTCGGCACATTCGTCTATGTCTCTGCATGTTTTTTCATCTTCTTCAGTTATCTCGAAGCCTTCCGGACATTCGCAACGCGTCTGATTGCCATCGCGCTCGCAGATGTGGGAACATCCGGCGTTGTCCACGGCGCAAGGATCACTAAAGTTGGAACTGTGTCCGTTTGAATTTGAGAAAATGCAATCATAACCTTCCTCGTCGAGGTGGTAACCTTCGCGACAGGTGCAACGATACGTTCCATACTCGTTGACGCAATTGTGAGAACATTCGTGATCTTCCTCGACGCACTCGTCCACGTCTTGGCAGTCGCCGTTTTCGTCCAATCTTAGTCCTTCCGAACACTCGGCGTCGTCGCAGGTCAAACCATCGCTCTGCAACTTCAAACCCGCCGGGCATTCGCACACATAACTTCCTGGAGTGTTGACGCAATTGTGGGAACAATCGTGCTCGTCCTTCCGGCACTCGTCGACGTCTTCGCAGGTTTTTCGGTCCTCACGAAGAAGAAAACCTTTGCCGCAACTGCACTCGTAGCCGGAGTGCAAGTTTGTACAATTTTGCTCGCAATCGTGACTTCCAGCTTCGCACTCGTCTATGTCGGTGCAGTTGAATCTCTCGTTGTCCGACAGATGCAAACCGTGAGGACAGGAACAGACGAAGCTTCCTTCGAGATTGATGCAGGTGTGCGAACAAGCACCGCGCGCGCACTCGTCGATGTCTTTGCAGACTATGCCGGATTCGTCGAGCTCGTACCCAAAACTGCACGTGCAGACTGGTCCGCTCGCGGTGTCGTTGCAATCCTGAGAGCATCGGGGCTCCATGTTCGCGCAAGTTATTCCGATCGACTCGCACGTTTTGTTGTCGTCTCGCAAAATGAAATTCAAAGGACACTGACACCGGTAAGAGCCCTCGGTATTGTCACAGACGTGCGAACAAGAAGCAACATTTCGGAGACACTCGTCGATGTCGCGGCAGGTTTTATTGTCTTCGTGGAGTTCGTAACCCGAAGGACACTTGCAGGCCGGTCCATCTTCGGTGTCTTCGCAATCGTGGGAACAGGCGTTATCCAAGCTCGAGCAATTCAATTTTATCGCCTCGCAAGTTTTGTTGTCCTCTTTCAAAGTGAATTCCGGAGGACACAGACAATCGTACGAGCCCTCGATATTTCGGCAATTGTGCGAACAACCATTTAAGTTTCGAAGACACTCGTTGATATCCTTGCACGTTCTTTTATCTTCATCGAGCTCGTAGCCAAGAGAGCACTTGCAAACCGGGCCACTTTCGGTATCTTCGCAATCGTGGGAGCACGGAGTCGCGAGGTTCGAGCAAGTCCTCTCAACCTTATCGCAAGTTTTGTTGTCTGCCGTCAGAATGTAATTAGGGTGACATTGACACTCGTAGGAACCTTCGGTGTTTTTACAGATGTGCGGGCAGATCGTAGAATCGACCGCGCACTCGTCAATGTCTTTGCAAGTTGCGCCGTCTTTTTGTATCAAGTAGCCCGGTCGGCAACTGCAGTGGTAGCCGCCAGGTTCGTTAACGCAATCGTGATCGCAGCCGTGATATTGACCCGCCTCGTCGGCTTCGCACTCGTTTATATCTGAAAATTATATAACTCATTTATAATTTTCATCGAAACGGAAATATCGATTGAAAAATTTCGAACGCAACGCACCGACGCACTGTTCGTTGGCCGCTTTTCTGAAGCCTTCGGAACATCTACCGAATTCTGGCATTTCGGTGATGCCGTCGTCATCGTCGTCGTAATTGTCGTCTTCGTCATCCTCGTTGTCGTCACCTTCGGCATCGTAATCCTCGTCCTGGAGAATCTTCGTTATTTTCTTCGGCGCAGGCACGCATTGATAAGAGCCCGGGGTGTTTTCGCAGAGGGCATCGGCCTCGCAGATCCTCGGGTCTTTTTCGCACTCGTTCACATCTGTCGAAGTACGAATAACGATACTACTTTAGCGTGTGATTTATTTAACAACTCCGGTACAATCGTAATGTATTTTTAAACCGATAAAAGTGCAAAAAAATGTTCACAGTTTAATCGGCACATCTTTTGAAATTTTTTCTTTTCCTTAAGCTTACCCTGACAAGTTTTCCAGTCGTCAGTTAGAAAGAATCCATCGGGACACAGGCAGAACACACTGCCCGGTGTGTTAAGACAAGTGTGCGAGCACCCGGCATTATCCTGCGCGCATTCGTCGATATCCTCGCAGGTATGATTGTCCTTCGCCAATTTGTGTCCAGTGATACCGCTGCAGCTGCACTCGTAACCACCATCGAAATTTCTGCAGCTTCCTTGACAAGGGCCTCGACCGTTGTTCGCCAGACACTCGTTAATATCTGCAAAAGGAACGTCACCACAAAACGAATCAACCTCTTTTTCCGCCCTCTAACCACGCCAACGAAGCGTAATGAACAATCGTGCTTCCCTCCGACAGTTTTCTTTTTCCCTCGCAATATAAAAACTCGAAACAAAGACCAAAAAATAGAATAGCAACGCGACAAAAATCCAATTAAATCTCTTTCAACGTGAAAAACGCATGAAACACGGCACGGCCGACTCTTTGTGGTGGAAATGGTAACTCCCGGTATTTTACCACGCGGTTCCTACAGTCTGGTATGAAGGCTTCAACATGTGTGTAAGCTCGTTAACAGAACCAAAGCAGCAGCGGGCAGTGCAAACCAGACATACGTGCCGGGGCATAGTCGCGTTTAAAGTTGGATGCTCGCTTGTTGCATATGATCCAACTGTATATTCAAGTGAATACCTATGTGAACATTTTTACGGCCGTTGCTGTAAGCGACTCTCGTTTGTGGGAACTCAACGAGCTTAAATTACAGTTGCCGGGGAAGGCAATCAGATCTATGTGGGATGAAATCTTTTTTATCACGATTCATCCGCTATTCGGACTGAGGAAAATACATTGTATCCAAAGCAAAACAACGATGTGGCCTGATTAATGCAACACAAGCCCTCACCCTGGCAGGATTTCCCATCGGCGTTCAGTTGGAAACCCGAGCTGTTGCATTCGCAGTGGAAAGAGCCCGGTTCGTTACGGCACGTGTCTTCGCATCCACCTTTTTCCTCCGCGCATTCGTCAATATCTGCGGTACAAACAGGCAAATATCAAAGAGATTCCAATCAAAGATTTTTCTTTTTTCATTCTTTTCACAACTTTCTATCGGACAACCGAGATTCAATAAGAGCTACGGCCGAAACAAGAATTGCATACACCGCATGGAAAAAACATCAAACTAATAAATGAAAATTGTAATTACGACCTAAATATCAAGTTATCGAACAGATAATTTTTTTCAACGTGGCGCTTGGATATAATTAAACAAATTCGTAACTTTTGTTTTGCACATTTCTTCCCATATTTTGGATACATTAACGGTTTCACGAGCAACTTCATAGTAATCTATTTTTCTCGAGAATCTTTCAAAGCGCAATTCACAGTTTGTGTGGTTGCTATTATGCGTTGATCAATGAATCCTACCAGTGTTACAGTTAAAATCACTATTGAATATTTATGTTGGCCTATGTGCGCGCTGCTTCAATAAAATCAACATACTCGAAGCCTGCCGCGAAATATTCAACGAGAGCATCTTAATTAAAGGATAATTAATAACCCTGTTACAACAGTATGAGAGGATAATAATAAAGTTTAAGATTAATGTACGAAGGGATCGGCGGCGCGGTAGGGACGATAGGTAGTTTACGCCGGCCACCGATATGCTTCGTGTCACCGGGCTTATATCCTCCAACAACCCGATAGTGTGGCGTAACACGGTGTACCAGACGATGTAAATCTCTCGTACACGAGATTCCACGTCCATTAGACCAACAGCTCGGGCAAACTCGTCCTGCCTGACACCCTGGCCGCCTCGGCTCGCTCGTATGTTGCGCACCAGCGCGATGGTCGTTCGACGTCGTTAATAGGAAACGAAGACGGGTCTTATCCACTTAGTTACGGAGGCCGAGGTACCTGTACGCGGCTCGATACTCCTCTTCGCTTCGCATCGAGTAGATTATCATCCGTTCGCAAGCGCGATCTTTGAAGTATCATTTACCACGCGATCTCACTCTCGTTCTCTCTTTTCCACCGTTGCCAATCAACCATCGTATATCCGAGGTGCGATCGAAGACGGGTATACGTTTCACCCAAGATATTCCCGCACAAAAGTTCGACAAGAAGAATCTACATTTTATGGATGAATTATCATCTCGGACAGATGTCGTTCAATCTTCTTCCTTTTTTAATGGAAGGTACATCAGGAGTATGTGGAACGAATCGCTTCAATTTATAATCCACGAGAGTAATAATAGAAGCTTCAGGCTGTTGGAACGGGTTCTCAATACGGGTTGACAAGAGCATCGCACGTTCCATTAGGTCGCTCTTGCGCCGGGGATACATCCGACAAGCGTGCAATCGATGGTAGTTCTTGGTACGAGAAGCTTGCGAGAACGGGGGAAGTGCGTGCTGAGCAGCTGGTTCGCTCGATGCTTGAATGGAGAAGACGAGAAGGCTGATGTTGCTGATGCTCGGTCGCGCGGATTAACATACAATAGACTCACGCTCTGTGGCGCCTACACGCGCAACTTCTTGTTTGTAGACGCCCGGCGATAAACGCCTGTCGACCTTGTCCGATGATAGAGGTACTTAAAATATTATGGTAATTTCAGGCAGCGCGTAAAAAAGCAGCGGCTGATAATCGCCTCGCTCGGGACGCCGAGAGCGCCTTCGTTGTCGAACAAGCGGATTTGATTTTACGCTGCACTCATCCCCGACTTACTTCGCGTCCCGGGAGATGATTTTTAGTGGAGAACCTCTTTTTTTTTCGTTGCCGCTCTGATTGCACATCTTACCGAGACAGGAATATCCTTTGGAAAGAAATCCTGCGGAGCAGGAACACTCGATGCCCGTGTCCGTATCACGACAAATCTGCTCGCATCCGCCACGATCTTCACCGCAACGCTTCAGAGGTGGTTGCAGCAATTCTGAAACATTTTACGATTTTTATAATGGTTGAAGTAAATAAACGAAACGAAACGAAAGTTGTATTACTCTCTGAAATTTAACGTAATTGAATTTAATAAGAATTAAAAAAATTATACTAGAAATGAAACCAAGTACCAAGCTTATGATCGATAGGGAAGAAATACATCAGATTTCTTTAGTCGCTCGCATAAAGTGAGGCATGTCGGTCAGAAAGGATTGAAGATGATATAATTCACGTAAAATTTTGTGGACATCAAAAGTTCCTTTGTGAATCCGTCAAATTACGTTTTTGTTGCCTGCGTTGTTTATTTTTTGTTACTTTACTGTACAAATTCCCAAAATATTATGAAGTTAGGGATAAAACGGTAAGGTTGAGAGGATGCAGGTATTTCAATTGCGCCCCCGGGGCTTTACTAGCGGCGTTGGGCAGATTGACAGCATCAGGAACAAACATTATCAGACGTAACATGATTAAGCGGTTATCTTGGGCCAGCAGAAGTGGAACAGCCCGCCCGTGATTGTTGGTAACTGGTTTCTGTCAAGCACAGGCGCATTTCTCTTCCCTCACTATGTGCTTCCAAGTGGCTCGGAAGCGAGCTAGGAAGAGTCACACACTCAACGTACGAACACGACAGGTTCGTTAATTTCTCACTTTTTATTTATTCACTATCCGTTATCCGGTGACATCATATTATCGAACGAGACACGTGTTAATGGAAGCAGCGAGCAGAGATATTATTTCGTGCTTTCAATTATAATGTTACAACGCTCGTCGCACTGTTTAATTAATCATTAGCCCGTCGAAGCGTCATATTGGAAAATCGAATAATCGTGAAAACAAAATAAATATAATCCGCGATAACAGTGCGTGAGAAAATACAATAAAATTCCCAGAGATGAATTGTTAACATTTTGTAGCTGAACGAAATTCGTTGTTAAATTTTTTTTTCTCTTTATCAGTCGTGGTAACATGCCTGATAACAATGATCGATAAAAAGATAGTATTAAAAAGAATCAATGTTCCTTGAACTATTGAGAAAAGAATTTAATTTCTTGCTGAACAAAAAAATCTCGGAGGAAAATGTGCAATGCTTCACCTTTTTCGTTAACGCATTCCGGCAGCGTACCGAGCCAATTTCCGTCGCCGCAGTAAAGACGATTGGCCGGCGGATCTTTGATCGCGAAGCCCTCCTGGCACTGATAAACAGCGATGAGGTATCGATTGTACGGCGGTAAGAGGTTCCTGCGTCTGTGAAAATTAGTCGCGGTATATATATGAGATACGGGAAGAAGCTGAGGACGCTGTATCCTGTATCCTGAGAACAATGGTCGATCAGATCCTCGGGAGAGTATAAGATACATCGGTGTAGAGGGTCTATACGAACCTCTCGTACTTGGCCGGTTGGGCGTGCTTAACCGTCGGAGCTTTAACGAGGTTCTTGCCTCGTGCCTTCATGATACAGCTCAGGTCTAATCTCGCCGCTGTGGTCTCGTTCAATCCGCTCGGTGACGTTACTACCGGTGCCTCTGACATCGGTGTCTCTTTCACTCTTAGATTACCGTCCCTGATCTTCTTCCTCTTGTTGTTATTGTTTCTACGTTCCTTCCGTCGTTTCTTCTGCGACTCGAGTTGTTTCTTTCGACTCCGCGCGCTCTTTTTCTTCGTAACGTTCGACACGGGTTCCGACAATACGGCGGGATCGTCCCCGACGTAGAGGTCCAGTCTTACGTCTCTTTGTTCTGAAATTAAAATACGACAAATTTCGTTAATGCAATTTCCGCGCGGCGCGGGTGTTAGTCAAATGAGATTGGTGTACTGCAAGGCCGGATTAATCTCGTCGGGGTTTATGATGATGACGAGACAGGGTTTAGTGTTCATCACGGAGAAACTTATGGGAGCCATGTATACCGTGATACACGGAACAAAGTTCCCGACGCGAGAGAATACGCACGAAACACATGACCGGGTGAGGACGGAACGAGGTGCGCAAGTGTGGGAGCTATGGGAGATCGTAATGGCAGTATATATCGTGTACATTACAGCGCACGGACATTTCGGTACAGTTATTGGCAACCGTGCGAACGAGAACGGAGTAGCCACGGTCACATTTGTTATAAAGAATTCATCTCATTACAACCTGATTCTACTTTTTATTTCCATTGATCTATTTATTCGGTTGCTTTTTACCGCAAATTGGCAATCAATGAAATTAACAAATTTTGCAAAGAATTCGTATGAATCCTATATATTTTTCAAAATTAATCGTAGAGAATCAAAATTTACTACAAAAATCTGTATCATCGATACGGATGAGAAGGGGCGATGCGAAAATTGAAAATTGAAACTAGAGTTCGAACTTGGCAAAGAAGCTTGTTCGTTGGATCGGCAAGGTTTGCTCCTCACCGAAATATGTGAAATATTCCTCGGTCGATCTCCGTAAATCTGGCGCGTAGGACGATGAGAAAAGGTACAGGCGATGCCGATAACAATGTTATCGAATATTTCTCCTAAAGGGCCAATAAGTGAACGGTTTATCGTTGACACACGCAACGAAACTACTGTTTGCTCGAGCGAATAGACCACACGGCGTCGCGACGCTCGAACACGTACTGCACCCTCCGTGCGATATATAATACTCGCCATCTCGTATATAAACCTTATTATAGTATACACCATAAGGAAGCGCGATGAACGCGAACGATAGTCGGGCTCATGAGGGTCAAAATGGCCAACGGCGCGTGTTATGCCCGCTTCATGATGCCTCAACGAAGCGATTTCTTCTCAAGATCAAGGTGAGAAGATGATTCACGACTCGCCGAGTGTATCGAATCGCGACCGGCAACCCTTCTTCCTACATCCTATATATCTCGATTCTCGAACTTATCTACCCGACGGAGTTTCTGAACGTAGCAAGAAACTATCGAAGACTTATACGATCCTCGCCGGTTTCCTCTGCGCAGTTCGGTCTATTCGACTTGCACACACGTAGCGCGAGTAATATACCTTTATCTAGTCTGCGCTATGGTACGGACGACCCCAGGACAATGACTTCGATAACGGACCCAACGATCCGTGGCTTATCGATGCCACGAATCGCGATCTCGGCTCGCATGAACAAACGGAATGCGCCGGCCAGTCTGGTATTGGTACGTAGTACTCTCCGTGGAACATTAGCGGAGAGAGCACAGGCTGAGGAGGTTGAGGATGAAGCATTCGGTATGTGCGCCAGAGGAATTAAAGGGACGAGACCGAGATCGTGCGGAACGATATGTCTATACACTGTCTCGTTGAGATACGTATCATTTTAACGCACGAATTTTTACACAGTCGAACCGGAAAAAGAACGCCAGTTGTATGCGGGTGGAAATTGACCCTTTTGATCCAAGCGGGATGCAAATAGACCAGATGAGCTATTTATTCGGGAGCGTCGGTGAAGCTCCCTTTGATTTTGCAACAATTTTAATCAAGTAGAATTATGCTGAGCTGCATAATTTGAAAAAATACGAGCCATCTCATCGGTTGCGGTGTGATTATAGATCGGAATGTTTACAATTTTTTTTACGTTATGAATATATACTCCCGCACTTTCCGCCGTAAATATTTATGAGCCTTGCCTTCATGCAAATTCTAGTTTTCGGAACTTATATTTCAATATCCCCCGCTCCGTAACGATTTAATTGGGTCACAGGGATTGATTTACGTATAGAAATTGATGCAAACTTTGCAATTTGCCTTTAGGTATCCCGAGTGTACCATACACATAGCGTCGTACATATGTAATACGCCAACTAGGTAAACTCGTAGTTGCCTAGTGGCGCATGGATGGAATATACATAGGAATCGTTACGATCGAAGGGCCCTCGGGAATTTCCGTGCACGAAACTGGCACGATCATCGAAATTCAGACCCTCCGCGGCTCTGCCGATCCTCTCGGATGGACGTCGACGAGTTCCGTACGATCCGCGCGTTCGCATTCTAACGTGCATGCATCGAAACAGCCCGTATAGCGAGCAACGCTTCACCGCGATTCGCCGGTATACTTCAAATTCTCCCAATCAACGATCCGCAAATCTCATCAATAATGCGACTCAATATTCGTATCGTTCGTAATACATTTCGACTCGCATAAACGAGTAAAGTTCAATGCGGCATCGACAGTCCCATGATAGACCATACAGCCGTGGTGCATGTTTGTATCTAACACATCTAGTCATGAAATCACCCGTCCGATGTATCGATTCGATGCACCGACTGTGACTGCAATTTCCACGGGCGCGCATACAGACGACGAGGAATCAGCACCGACGATAATTGAGTCGCTGCGGGACGATCGTGGGATTCGAGGGTCGTGCTAAACGTGACGGAGAATCGTGCCAATGGTTTCTCTCTAACAGCTTCGAGGATTTACGCATCGAGTGTTTAATGCGCCACTCTCGGTGTCCTCGTCTCATCCGCTTCGTCGCATTAGCCGAACGTCCGAGAAATCGTGCGACGCCGCGGCTTCAGCTCGGCGAAGCTCTTTCTCTCGTCGTATCTGTGTCGAGATGGAAAAAGCCCCTGTTCTTCTCTACGGAAGCTCAATTCCCGCGCCGAAGGGGAAACTCATATACATTATTCGACGAGAGAGTTCCCGGTCGGGTCGAAATTCGCACAACGAATGGAAATTTGTTGAAACTGCCGAATAGAGTTGAATAAACTTTGATGGCTGTGGGGGTTACAGCATATCGTTCGAGGCTTCCCAATCGGCCAAGTAATGCGGCATAGCCCACGGAAACGGGGAGAAAAACTATTGGTATTATTCGGTTAGCGAGCATACGGGTCGAATTTACTTATCGGGCATACGCTCGATATTCGACGAAGGATTTCTCTGTTGGTTCGCTCGTTATTGATGGCACGAACTCGCAGAGGAAACGAAGGATAATACCTTGTTTGCGTTGTATAGCACGGAAGAACGTTCGAGTTTCATTCGTACATCTTCCGTTTTGTAATCTCGATTCTGTTTTTTTTTAATCTAGAATCAAATTCAATCCAATTTCGTGAACCGAAATAAAATACTTCATAACTCTTTTTATGAAGATTATAAAAATCGTTTTTTGCAATACATATTTTTATTGTTGCGAATTGCTTCGAGGACAAAGATAAATTAGAAAAAAATGTATCACTACTTCCGATATTTGGGAATTTTCGTTTATGCCTCGTAACGATTCAATTTTCACTCCCGGGGCGATTCTTATTTATCAAACGTTTTGGATGATAGGAGGAAATTCTCTTTCTTTTTTTCTTTCATCGAACAATTTGGCGAAGCTTCTACCGTAAAATGGATCGAGCTGAATCATGCCGCCGGTGACATATATTGCCGCGCAATAATTCTTATCATCGAACTCGGGGCATACTTGGCGCTGCTGACTCGTGGGTTCGTTCGCGACCAATAAACGCTTGATGGATCGCCTCTGGGTGATCCGGTTGACCGGCGATCCTCGCGAACGATGCTCTCGCTGCATGACTCCCCGTGTGGAACTCTCGCATCGCCCTTTCGTAATTGAACTCGCTTCGCTGGCAGAAGGAGAATCGATCGGGAACACGTACGCGTGCCGGAACGAGAGATGCGAGATGCGTTTCTCGCATCTGCATGGTAAAGTGTGTGTGTGTGGGTGCGTCTGTGTTACTCAAATAACCAGATGTGCAACGCGCAAGTTGGCACCAACTTGGCGCAATCTGAGCAACGAGATGGCGAGTCTTCGTTTCGCAAAGTTGCATTGTGCTACATAACAAAACCAGTCGAGGACTATAAATGCTCTAAGACGACCCTTATTTGGGCATGTTCATTTTAATAGCTTTTCCAGCGAAGAAAAGAAGATTATGCTTTGAATAAAAATTGCTTCAATGTTTTTTTAAATCTAGATGACAAAATTCTGATCGGCGACTATTTTTCGCTGTACTACCGCTAACGCCTGAAACGCGTTGAATTTTTAACTTGTATCGTTAGGAGGGAGCTCGTACGATCCGACATTACGATGTTGAATGTCTCATGTTCCGAAAATCAATCACGACGGCGACAGATACACAGACACGGCGCTCGACCAATGACGATGCGTAGGCAAATTATCGTGTCTCGCGTGTGCTACGAGAAGGCTATAGGGGAACGACGAGGACGGAGTCTCTTGACCTCGACGGAATTGACAATCCGCCAGACTAGAATGATGCCTGATGGTCGAGAAACTCGTCGATTTTTTATCGTGCCTGACGGCGCGCGAAGAAACGAAGAAAAACGTAGTGAAATTCGGATCGGAGATAAAAAGTTTGTAGAGAAAATGTAAATACGTTGGACATATCGACGTTTTTTTTTTTTCTTGCTAGCCTCCGGCAACGAAAGGATCTCAACGATGCAACGAATCGAAATGATTGAATAGTAGAGCAGATGAAATAGCTCGGTTGATCGAACTTCGGTGTCGCAGACGCCGGTGACCTTTCTATCGAAGCCAGACGCGCGCAACATCAGTGATCAATCAATCTTCCTAATTGTCTCGATGATGCGCGATGATATAAACACTGGTGAGGCAACAGTGCAAGAGCGATACGAGTTGGATTTTGCACTCGGCGACTCGGTTCCGAGAATTCTGCATTTTTCAACATCTCCATTGTCTCTCCCATCAACTAATAGTTCGTTCGTGCCTTCCCTTTTGACGCGCCATATATGCATTTCATTGATATCCATCGAGCGCTCAACGGATTAGCTATTCGATTCGTAAACACGATTCGTTCACTGTATTCCATTTTTTTCGATAGACAATTTAAGCCGCAAACAGGAAAAAAACTATGAATAAAATAAAACAGAAAATGCATTTCTTTTTCCTGTCCATTACTGCAAATAAAAATTGCATTTCACACTCAAAAAATGCACGTTAAACTATCTCTCTGAATTATTATGGTGTCCTATAGTGCCTTTTGGCCGAAATCGGCGCGGTTATACTCTTTTTCTCTTGTGTCAGTCCGAACGACGATCGGTAACGAGACAAAAAGTGGAAAAAGTAGATTTTTTGTGACATTTTAATGGATAGCTTCGCCGGGGAAAGTTACAGAAAATTATCCGCACTCGTCCCATAATAAACTGTCTAACGAACAAAATGAGAGCTCGTAAGCGAAGATTCTTCATTTCGTTCGGCATTCCTGCGACAAGTATAAAAAGTGTTACCGTGCCGGTTTCGGATAAAATGCACTGCAGGACTCAAAAAAAATTCACGGTGATAGTTCAACATATGCATTTTTTGAGTGTACAATGCAATTTTAATATACAGTAATGAATACGATAAAGAAAATTAATTTTCTGTTTTTTACGTGACTCACTAAGAAAGATTCGACCAAGATTTAAGAAAGATTTAAAGATATTGTGATGCTCATGGCCCAGCTTATGAAGACGACCAAGAATACTACAAAGAACGGCGGATCGACTAACTCAACAAAAGGTTTCGACGATCCGGAGCCCGCCAGCGAAGTCAACGAGAGCCACAATGGCCCGCCGAGCTACGACTTCGCAACAGCGATAAGTCGATTCATCCGCGCGAGAGCCGATGCAACGAATCATAAATCAAACTTCGATTCCTCGGTTCAGTTTCTCCATTCTCGGGCACCGCGCGAAATTCGCGAGGCGTACCCCCGACGCGAGAAGAATCATTCGTCATTTGTTGTTGATCTTTTCCTCGAAGAATCGCGAGAGCGTGACACTCGCTGCCGACAAAAGACCGCCCTGTAATTTCCGGCCTCGCCCCCTATTCTCAATGTTCCAATTCTACCGACCCTTTCCGTATTTCTCACAAAAAAAAATGTCGCATTTTTATGCTCTCGGCGAATTCGTACCCTTTCTCTTTACTCTGACCTTCCGTCATTTCGAGCGACGTTTCTTTCGCGTCTTTACAGCTTTCGTATCTTTTTCGAGTTCTCGGTATAGTACCCGGCCGTTGAAGCGTTCAACGACGTACGTCTTCGCCGTATTGCGTCTAAATCCGAATGAAGATCCATGCCTCCCGCGGCATATAGATAGAGAGCCATGAGTCTTCCGGAAACGTCGGTAGAATGTAGAGAAGCGTCGGTAGATCGGTAGCCGCGAACCGGGAAGCTGTTAAACTCGGATCTTCCGGAAAGCCGAGATGCTTCGAAACGAAAGAACCTCCGAATCGTCTCAGCTCCTTTTCCCGACCGTGCTCACTCCAGAGCAGCTCAACGGCACACTATTTTTTTTTCTTCCTCTCCACAGTTCAAACTTTAACGACCAAGTGCGAGGGCGTGAGAAGGGACGGAGGATGTAAAGGACGAGAAAGAAAAACGAGCAAGTCTGGTGAAAAACGTGATAGCCGAAGGCAAAAGTACGAACGCGCGCGCGGTCAGTGGTTATACGAGCTTCGGGAAAACTCCAGGTGAAAAGCGCTCCCGAGTCAACATTTTTTTCTTCTCGGACTCTCAGCGATAGTTTTTCTTTTCTAGGAATTGAAAGTTTTTTTTGCTACTCTTTGACGCAACGCTTCGTCCTGCAGGACCTTTGAAATAGTAAAGGCAGACTTACTGCGAACGAAGTTATACAAAAGTAGCGCTTCGCCGTGAATGCTCAGCTTGTAAGTACGGAAATCCAATAATGTTTATCTTATAGACGCTTTCTGGTCCGGTTCTTGAAGCGAATTAAACGTGTTCAAATGTGAAACTCGGTTAAATTACGGGTTCTTATTTTTAGTTGTGATATCTCGTTCAGTTCATTGACTGAGTAATTTTTTTGACGAACCTACCCAACTTTCTAGTACTATAATCCTATTTTTTCGATTCGAAAAAATAGAAATCACATCATAAAAGTCTCAGAATAATCGATGAATAACCGAATGACTTTGTCCTCTGGGGACAACAAAGGAATCACGAAGGGCGCAATAAAAGACCGGAAAAAAAAAGAAAAGTCTCGAAGCCTCGAAATAGGCTCCAGTGATGGAAGAGAATGTTATATGGCAGCATGCAAACATCACGAGATGAATAGTTCCGCAGAGAATCGACTGATATTCGTCGGTCGTTTCGAATCCGTCAACCGAACGATCGATAGATCGTTCGAACGTGTTGTTCCCGCCCGTTCATCCGTTCGCCCGCGTCAATCGCCAAATAATTAATCCCGTCCCATTGTCGGCGTGGCCGAAGTTACAAAAGGGTGAACAGACAGCGCGGAATGAAAAAGCGTGAGAAAGCTTCGCGTCGATGGTGCCGGCGACACGATACTCCCGTTATTCGTTATCCGAAATCGTCCATGCGTCCATGCTGTTGTGCTTTGTGTAGCGAAAGCTCGAACAGACAGCAGCGGCATGAGCACGCAACTGACAACTAACCCATCGACACGTATTTTTTTTGCTTTAATTCCATTATATTTTCCTAGATTTTATCCAATTTTTTTTTCCCACCGGTCGAAAAAGCCTTCCGCTCTCACGCTCGTCTGCTGGTTTTCAGTTTTTTTTTTTGCCATGTTTTATTCTGCACCACGGTTTTAAACGGAACGTCGAATCGGGTTTCGGGTCGCGGAACCGAATGGGAAATTAATTTGTCGCTCTGGTAAACCTACCACCCGCATGATGAGTCATCCCTCTACTGTGCTGTGTTCGTATGTCCCTGGTACCGGAGAGCTTTTGCGCACTTTCAATCTCTACGGTTAAGCTCGTCGACTCGCCAGACCTCTGCGGCTCCTCTTTCCCATTTTCGCCTCCCGCGGGACTAATGAGGAATTCATTCATCGATCATGAATAATCAACGTCTAACGATGTGTCAATGGACGGATAATTTGCGATGACTGGGAGCTAGCCCGCTTTTCGCTTCATTTTTCAGACCTATTTCGTTTGAAATGTCCCATTAAATATTGCTAGAGATATTGTAGTTGTTTATAACCCAAAATATCTAGCTGCAAACTACGTTAAATGCTTTTTTCCTAATGTTATTCTCACTTCTGAGAGTCATTTTATGCCTGAACAAAAAAAACAAAAGTTTCTTTTTTTTGCATTTGACCAGTATCTTTTTTTTTAAGCAGTAGATTAATTTTTATTATAATGAGGTTGAGCCGTTCGTCGAAGGCTTGGAGGGCACTTTTGAATGAAGGTAAATCATTTTTATAACAGCGAAACATCGGCATATTGTGTTTACGATTATAAAGAGAGGCGAAAAAAGAATTGTTTTAACACGGTGAAATAAAAGTCGAAGGTTGAAGGGGTTAAATGATAGAGGCGCGTGTCGAAGCGTAATCGAGGTCTTACCGTTAACGACGCATTCTGGTGTCGGCACGTCCCATCCGTCGAAGGTGCAGGTCGCGATTTTACGGCCTTTTAGCCTGCGCCCGTCGCCGCACGAGAATATCGTCTGTTTCGTGCCATCGTCCAAGATCCTCTCTACCGCGTTGCCCCACTCGGGTGGCTTTACGGTTCGACACTCCGGCAGTAGAATACCTGAAGAAGAAAAAAAATGGGAAAAACGATACATTAATGTCATTAAAACAGATTCTCGAACTCCGAGAGGTGGCCCAAGCGCCGGAGTAAAGCTTCTGTAGAAGTAAAACCGCAAAAAGATTTTTCCATTTCTCTCCGGCGAAGCTTATGAACCATCGATCGATTGAAATTCAATATAATTCTTCGCGAACTCCGCAGAGTTGTCTATAAAAGCTGCAGTGACTGTTCGAGAATCGCGAGGAAGCGAGGAGCCTCGAAGAGATAAAAGTAAAAAAAAAAAAAAAGGCCGACCGAAGACGAAGAGAAAGATAGTCTCGAAGTGAGAAAGAAAGCTAAGAGAGTGCATAGCCTTGGCCGGTAGAAGCCGGAATTCAATCAGGGTTGGGTTCAATAATTTTCAGAACAAACTCGGTAAGCAAGCACTCCGAACGAGTTAGAGATTCTTCAGGAATCACGACCGTCGGCGAGCAACCATCCGTAGCATTTATATATATATATTTTTTTATCTGCGTTTCGCTCTCTCCGCCGCGGTATTATAATGAATATTCATTTCGCTGCTCGTCTCTCATCGATGGTCTCTCGTCGTTCGTACTCTCGAACGTTAAATTCTTGGGTAAATTATTTGTAGGCGAGGCGCCGGCTATTAGAGATGCAGTGCAGCAAACATCGCACAGCTGTCGGCTCTTTTGGTGCACGCGCAGTCGCTAATAATTCGCATAGATGCAGGCTCTTTTCATTCAACGGCTCGTCATTTATTCGTACCGAAAGGCCATCAAATGTATGAATCGAGATCACGTTACTAACTTGCTTCAATCGCAAAGATTCATTTCTTGCGTTAGAGCATAGAAGACAAGCTCTCATGATTTAACTTCAGGCTTGCATAGACGAAGCATCGAGACAACTTCGTTTCGCATCGGCAACAGTCAGATCAATTCAGTACCGAGATTTTAAAATCGAACCACAAAAAAATTTTATTCAAAGGAGGCATTAATGTTCGTAATGAAATCCGAAGTTCAATCTATGAGATTGTAGAGTTGTTATCGAGAATAACATTTTTTTCTCATGTTATGAATTAATCAGAATGACTTCGAAAAGAACTCGAAAATAATCGTCGCTTTCATCCCAATTTATCGAGGCAATTTTTTGTTTCTCTTCGAGTGAACATTCATCGATTCGCATCAAGCGTCGTTTACACGTGTTTACCTTCGGGAATGTGTGCAAGCAATTTTTCAAAGATCAAAGTAGCCTCGATTAACCTGACGGCAGCCGTCGAAGACTTGTTAAGTGGGTGCCGTCTCGAGAACGTCGAGAACCAAGAGCGATAAGAAGAGATTTTATGTCGCATCATTTAGGCGTCTCGACGGCTAATCGACTAATCGTCTGGCGAGTTCTCGCTCCCGGACTTTCTCTCGAATATCGTCATAGAAGCTTGCCGATGGCTCTTTATGCACGACGCAGCCGATCGCCCGCCCGTGCTCGCGGTACGACGCGGCCCGCGGCGAACGGGAAGAGAATTCTCGCGAAAAACCGAACCCTGCCCACACGGATCGACGACGGGACGTGATTAAATTTTAATAATCCTGCGGTAACATAATATTCTCGTGGCTCGGTGGTAAAAGCTTCTAATCGGCTCGGTGGCGAGAAGAGCTCACGAGAGCAATAACAAAGCCCCTGGATATGCCGTACTGACGTGCTCCGGACCGCGGAGGTTGCCGCCGCGAATATATATACGATGGTACGTGCCGGTGGATCGCCTCATTCTTGCCCTCACGTTCTTTCCGAATACTGTAGCGAGAGGCAGATATATAGTTTAGAGCCAGAACTCGCTCGCGGACGTCCGGAGTTCCTACGCCGGACCTCGCTCACCGCGAGTAATAGCTTTCGCTCGTTAAACTCCATTCTCCCTCTATCTTCTTGGCTTCTGACCGACGGAACGTTATCGAATAGGAACGACCCCTGAAATGCCAGTACAAACCGCATATGCTTTTGATGCTTTTGCATGGATCCTTTGAGCTTGGTACACCAGGAAATCATCGGCACGTCTCGAAGGCCGCATAGCGGAACAATGTTTAACGTTCTTACCCAGCAAAATACAGAACGTCAGTCGATCGCTTATTTCAAAAATGATATGTAGATTAATTGCATGAAATGATTAATTCGATTGTGAGCCTACTGAATGACTGTCGGATAAATTAAGGTAACTTGCAATATCGGGAAAGCAGTTTAATGCCCCAATTTTGCGGATGCCTTTTAATCAAAATAGTCTCAATGTTCGGCAATAAAGCTCTTTTTTATCGTAGCCCCGATTGAATCGTTAAACCCGGAGAGCTCGAAAGCGAGAGGGGTGATACGGCGGAGTTTAAATGAAACCCGGATCGAACGCAAAGAGTGTCCATGATTGGTGGCCGTGCCCAGATGCGCGAAGTAGGTATATAGTTTTATAGTCCGGAAAGTCCGACAAAATTGCACGCAAGCGATGATAATTAAATGGTAATTATTCCCACTCGGTAAGCGCGAAACGAGGGAAAATGAGAAGCTTCGGCGTAACGGAAGGGGGATGGGGGCGTAGGAGATTTCGTCGATACTTCGTGAATCTCGGTCGCGCACAGCAGACGGGAGATCAAGTGTGGGCCCTGTTGGAGCAAGGCCGCCCCCTTTAATTGCCACGGCATTCCGGTGAATCGGATTCACCGATAATTTGCCACGGCACGAGAGTCGAGTGGGAACAGAAACGGGAACGCCGAGGGTGTCGAATTCGCGGCCTCCGCCTCATACTCAACAGCGCACTGGTCCCCTTCTCCAGCCAACTCGTAATCGGATCGTCTAATGAGCGCAACGGCCACGATCGGTAATTAATATTCATCGATGCGCGTCTCTCGCGCTATACCATCAAGCATTGCACACCTCGACACTGCGTCCCGATCCACTTCTCACCCCTCAAATCGTCCTTCAGCGTTGCCAAATGTTTGTCCATCATGTAATGATGGACGCGTTAATTATCTACCGACTCATCCCCTCGTGTTTCGGGCGCGAATCTTTTCGGAGGCTCAATTCACAAATTGCAAATGAATGACTTACGCTTCCGCGGATCTATATTAATTTTATCCATTTCGGAATACACTGTTAAAAAACATTGGAAGTGTTTGTGCATAAACTAAAGTCGATGTACAATGGTGATGAAAAATAAATGTACTCTTTTACAGTGATATTAGAATAGATTAGTGATTTTAAGCTCCTTTTATCGTAAATGTGAAGTGCATTAATAAAAATAAAGCGTCGACTATAATTTTTAATATACTCTGAATTCATTTTCCATTATAACAGTGCTTCAAATTTTCAGCAAATATTTTTAGCGTATTTAATTGAGAGAAGAAGTGGTTCTCTGACTGTGTACAAATGGAAAACACGAGAAGAGCGAAGAACGCCAGTATTTCCCATTTATGAAATAAACTCGTCGCCTCATTATCAATACACAGCGAGATGTAATTTTTTCGTTATTCGTCTGGTCTCTTTGACAACGAAGAAAACGTGGAAAAAGGAAATTTTTCTTTTCAATTGGAAAACAAAAACGAATTCAGATGCAAAGGAGTTGTAAATAAAACGCAACGTAGCGAAAGAGTGTGTTGAACATGTACAGTTAAAATGTAAATAGCCTGCTGTGACGCAGGATCTCTGCGCGATGTCTCAATTTCGTTAAATCTCACGAAAGATATAGCGACGAGAAGTTTGTACGCGGAGATGGGTGTACAGCGAAGAGAAACGAAGAGCCGAGGCCGTTCTCGTACTGGGCGTAGCTCGTATTTCTCGATGGAGGAATATTTTACGAGACATGCCGAGAAAACTCCTGTAGCCCGAAGAGTGAAGGAGAACTCGATGTACCTACACAGACTGAAACGCCTAGGTACAGCGCAAGGACTTTAAGAAGATTTACACTCTTCCCGTTGCCGCAAAGCGCATCCCTCTCTACCGGTACTCAGCTCGCCGGTAATAATCTTCTCTCATATCTGCCTTTGATTTTTCACGTTCGCTTTAGCTGATGCTTTCCTCTGATTACGCGCGAATTAGCGAAAATAATTTTTAAGCTACTAAAAATCCACGCGGCCGATTAATGTCTCGTTTAACCTGAGAATCTCTTTCGCGTTCGAGGCGGTATGAAATTCGAAAAAAAAATCAGAAATCCTAGATCCAAAGCACCGACGAGCGACATACTTTCGCCAACGAAATATCGGAATAAAATTCTTGAAACTGCGAGATATCGCTGGCGCCGGTCGGACGTTTTTCTGTCTGTCGTAGACAAACTCCGCCGGGCAACCGCGAGTCCAAAATTCATAAGGATTTCTGGTAGGCGGAGAGAAAAACCAAGCGTTTAGATAGGCGCGTGGAGAAGTGTCGGTTCTCTTGGGTTAATAGCGGAGAGAAAAAGAGAAATAGAAATAAGACATCGTATCCATTCTCTTCGTCTTCTTCGAATATCATCGAGGCGTTCTCCCGAGATTTGTGTACGATGTTTGCCACGGGAGTTCAAATATTGACGAACGTGTCCAATGGGGATTACCGCGCGGACGAGTGTGTATACTTTCACTTAAGCGCCAAAGAAGAAGAAGAACGATGTGTCTATAACAGTCGTGAATAGATTTCGTGTCGTCCGCCGTGTGATTTCTGTTAAAATGTAGATTCGACGAAAGCAATCGTCTAAATAAGGTCCAGCGACGAAATTGCACGGTGACCGCAATATGCGAGATTCGAACAGAAATCTGATAGTGAACAGTAATAATTTCGTGATTACGATTGCACCGTAGCGAGGGAGAGACACACGGGAGTCCGATGTGAATAATCGGGACACGATATTGGAGTTAGCGCTGCGCGGTCCTCGCCGTGCGGAGGACGAGCGAAATCGAGTTCAATCATTCCCATGCGAATGCATCGGGGAACGCGGACGTATATGCGAATAGCCCGCGAGTCAAGTGTTACAGATAGTATTCACAAATCATGGAATTAGTCGCGATTAAGGCGCAAGCGCGCTTCACCGGACCCGCCGAGTGTCGCGAATGTTTCGCGGTATATACAGGCTCGTCGCGCTGCTGGAGCTCGCAGTTCGCTGGCATCCGGCGTGCCAGCCGCATCAAATATTCGACGTCACTTGCATTCGACCGCAAGACATATCTGCTGCCTACATTTATGCATATAGATATTAATATGTCCACATATATACAATGTAAAAATAGAGAGAGAGAGGGAGATACATTTGTATTATATTCTGAGAAAGAATGTTGCAGTGTGTTGCGGTACATGCAGTACAATACATGCGGCATTTTATCCACATGCTGAGTTGTGTGGGCTTTCGCGAGCTGGGTGGTCCACTCACCCCGCTGGGACGTTTTTTAAAAAAAATCGAGACGCCGTCAGGACCGTTCCCCCCGTAATCCCCTCATCGACTTAAACTTTTGTCACTTATTATATCCGAAGAAGATTCTCCGCGGCGGAAGAACAGCTCGCGCGGTCAGGGACCAAAGATAAAGTATCCCGACGTCGAGAGTGTGCAGGATACGTTTTTCTTTTCTTTGTTTTTTTCGTTTTTCGCAACGAATGCCCGCGGATTATTTCCGGCTCGAGATACCGTCGTATTTCGATGCTGGTCGGTCATTACTTTTCTTCGTTACTTTATATGTTTGGAAAATGGTAGTTACTGAATTACTGCATTTAATCAGTCAAACAATAGCCTTGGCATTCGCGAGTAACACAATTATTTGAAAAAAATGTATGATCGCAAAGAAATAAAAAAGAATACTTGGCGCGTTCTTTCTTTCAAAGCAATGAACTACATACATTTATTTCTGCAAGTACGTGCCAAATATTTCCTTATTTTCAATTTACCATCCATTTTTATTTATCATGAAAATTACATATGTATAAGTATCGGTATGAAACTACTCGGTTGTACAAAGTCGGGTCGGGTCGGGTCAGAGTCGGGTGTTATACATGCATTAAATTGCAAAAACTGTGCAATCGTGATTTCAATCAAATTATTCATAGTTGATAATTACACACATGTAAATTATTTATAATCAGTCTCTCGACCTTTCGTGGGAGATGATGAAAAATCAAAATAAATGAACAGATTCAGTTTTACAGTTTAATTCTTCAACGACAGAAAAACATCGATTTCAAATATTCATATAACTCTTTTCCACTGAAAGAGAGTAACGTCGTTGACTCTGCGCGCGAAGCACGCGCGAAGGTTTAATGATCAAGAAGGAAAAACCTTCGCATCGACAATTAACCAAAGACCTTCGTAACAGCGTCGATCTCGTCATTAGTTTCATTCTCGTTGTCAACGGATCCATGAAGCATCTACTCGCCTCGAGATCGTAGCTCGTCATTGTGCATCGAAGCGTCTGAAAGGACTCGCGCCCGCCTTCGCGCACTACGGCCGCGCGGACCCTCGTCCTCGTCATATCGATAATCGATTCTCAAGATATATATCGTGTACAGCATAGTATTATCGGAATTGATTACGCGACGGCGATTCTCACGGAAGGCTGCTGACAACAATGGTATATGAGGGAAGGGCGTGAGGTTCTGGTAGCACGGCTCGTTATCTCGGTGCCACAGGATTCTTTGCATACAGGCAGGCAGCTTATGTCTGGCTGGCATATTTCAGCCTGTGTATTTGTATATATGCACATATATAAAATACCAGGACTGCATTAAGCTATGACTGGAATTTCAGCCGTCGCACAGTCGAGACTGCGATGTTTCACCCCTTCTGGGCTCGTCTGCGCCCCTTTATCAATGGGAACTTTTCAAAGGACCTCTCTTTCTCCCTGCACGGTGAACATCATGAATCATCGAAGGTTCTTACGTACCACACCGAACCGCCGGTGAAACCTTCAGCTTGTATGCGTCTAGTCCACACTCGATAGCGGAGCTCTTCTCTCGAGCCGTCCAAGGATCGATAAATCAATGGGATACGACCATCGATAGTTCTCTCGCATAGAGTTCCATTCATAAACTCAATAAAGCTCTTCTCATTCAGTCTCGCACGCTCGAACTCTTTATCTTCCATCTCTAATGATCGAGAAAATTACGAGATTCATCGAGGCAGACTGCGAGTTACCTAAGCGATTCGTTATTAGTTTTCACCGGCGGGAGGTCGATGAAATTCTTGTTTCACATTTGAGAAACAGGAGCCGTCGCGATTTTCTATCCAAAGCGGATTTTCTCTGCAAACGGAGTATCGACGACGAGTAATCTGACGCGGTGTAAATAAATAAAACGGGCAAAATCCTGGCGCACGGTCAAGCGTCGCGGAGGGACAGAGACGATACGAAAAGTGGGAAAACAAGGATTTTCGTTGAAAGATAAAAAGCCCGTTACGTAAATCATCGCCGCTCCGCGAGAGGCCCCCTAAGCGCGAAGATAAACGGGCCAGAGCTTCTCGTGTACCACGTTTACGTAGGTATCGGTTGCGTTTCATAGATGCGCACAGGGAAATGCAGCGGCTTTTGTATTATCGCACAAGAGAAAACTGTGCCGCTGGATCTGCTCGCTGCGGTGTACATACACTTGAGGGATTAATGCGATAGAAAAAGGAAGTCGTTCGTTCTTCAACGAACGGAAATGGGAGGCATTATTCTTCTTCGCCACTTTTCAAGGATTTATATCTATTGTATTATTGTCCGGGAATTAAAGATTTCAGAAAGGATTACACGATTTCCAAGTTGGTTGTGCCCCAGTGTAAAACAACAAGAAACGGACGATTTATCAAAATGTCCGAAATGTCTAATATCCAGATGAATAGACAAAAAATAATAGATGCAGTTTGAACGGGCAAGTTTATATTAAAAAAATTGAATTCATTCTTCTAAAAAAAAATCAATATTTAATACTATATCGATTTGTTATTGCGAAAAATTCTTTATCATGAAGTTTTTTTATTTAATGAAGTGAAACCACCGTGCAATTCCCGGACAATAATTTATATACAAAGTTGAATATAACTATCCCAGGCTATCTTTAACTTTTAACCGTTTCTCTTCGAGATTTTGTTTTCTCGAGGGTGTAAACGAAACCCGACAAAGTTAATTAATAGATTGTGCGCCAGTTGCAGCAAGAGCATCCCTCGTCTCGTGTTAAGGCCGCTCGTTGCAGTGGCTCTCGAGGGATACGACGATACAGCTATATAAAAGCTACAAAAGATATATAAAGACCCGTTCTTCAGTATCCGGAAGGATGGATTTGGTTTTTTTTTTTTCGATTTTTTTCTCCACTTTCCGAGGATTTATTTGTATCACATTATCGTCCGGATTTGAGGTACAGTCCAAATTTGTTTTCCGACGTCGAGCCTGTTATGAGACACGGTAGCGTCTTCGCGCGACGGTCGCCGTTTGGGGACGGTGTATTCGACTAATCCTGAATTAGTAGTCCCCACCGTTGTCAGCTACGACTGTCTCTCTAATCCTGTAATTCCATTTGACGTGTTCCGGCCTGGCCGAAATCCACTGGTACGCTCGATTGCTTTTGCTCGCCCGTGCCGCGTACGCTTCTCTCTCGTGTACTCTGGCACCCTCGGTTTAGCGACGAACGAAGTGTATTACGGCCGGGAAGAGGATTGGTCAGCGAATGGAGCCGATGAGACGGAAATCATGGCCAGTCCAAAGGTCGCGTCGTCGAATGAACGAGAAAACGGAACGGCCAGCGGGCGGAGAAAACCGCGGCCGGAGAGCGAAAGAGATCAGGTAAAGTTGAAGTGCGGACTGTGCACAGTACCGGAGAAGCTGTACCACGGGGAAGAGTAACGAGAATCGGCAAACTCGCGGAGTGCAAGCCCCAGAGCTCAACTGGCTATGCGGCCGAAGCCCTACGATAGAGAAACGAGAGAGGTTGGGAATGTAAAAGCATCGGGAGCCTATGCGTAGTATATATGATCAATGCCAGACGGGGCTGCCTTTTAGTTTTGATGCTTCAAAACAGTCGAAACTCGTATTGCATCCCTCGCCGCAATCTAAGCATCGAACAAACCAGCTACCAGTCGATGAAAGCTCGAACGTTATACGTATCAATTCCACCGCAAGATCGAACACATAAACGCCGAGTTAACTCGTCAATGTGAGAGTATTTTTTTCATATATATATTTTTATTCAACCGAAGCAATTAACCAGGCAGTCTTTTTTGTACCTAATTGTTGATCGCATTCGTATCGACTTCGCTCCGGGCATGCTAAAAAATATTTATCGTAATCAAATTCAAGATATGGTAAGAGTACAAGTGCACTCGTATGCATGGGTTCTACTAGGCTTAAGGTGGACCAAATAATTTTTTTTTGTCTTTTTTAAAAACCGTTTAAGCGGGCTCATCCAAAATTCACGCGATCGATTCTAAGTCACCAACTGGTGCGTGGTCAATAACTGGAACATCTCACTTTGGTCAGACTGCATTGTCAATGGGGGTTATCGTCGAAAGCACACCGGCCCGGAATCCATAAATCATAAGAATTTACGTGTTTGTATTAATTGTGTGTGCATCGATGCTTCTCCGTTCGCGCGAGCTTTCAGTGAACGTTTCAATCGAGAAATCTACAGGCTACTAGCACCGCAACTCTCTCTATCTCTCTGTCTCTCTCTCTATGAATTTCCGAGAAGAGCTAACAAGGTAAAATTAGCTTCACCGAATAAGCGGTCGATTAACCGGTATTACCGGTGTAATTGAATTACCAAATCACGCTCGATTGGATTACGAAAGTTTCGCAATCGAGCGAGAGATATAACTAATGGATATATCAATGGAGATAATATACTATTTAATTCGTAGCGATTGTTAATTGACACCGAATTCGACGAGTCATCAAAGACTCCGAATTACGTGAAAAGGTATTATATTACCCGTGAAACCGTATTCGTAACATCCGTATTAATTCGCAGGCTAATTGACTCTTTATGAAATTTGCGGCGTACTCCCAGCGACCTCAGCTTCTGCGACCACCAATTTCGCGGGGAGGAATTCTTACAACGGTGTTACTACGTTCGTAACTTTGTGTAAAGTTCCGAAACAATTACCCAGTTTCCACGACAGCAACGAAACTTCTCGTATGCCAATCAAGTTGGATGTGCTGAACTTTACTGAACGACTTTGAAATTAATCCGCTGGAAAAAAAAATGGATAAGGGTCATGCAAATTTTGCGTGTTATATTCATTTAAGAGAACATTTTCAAAACTGCGTATCCAATTCATTTTTTTATCGAGATGCAAACCCCATTGCTAAAAAATTCTCTCTGATAGTGACTGCATCTGATAAGGAATTTCGGCCGGAAGTTTTCAGATAACAGTTTTATTTTTTGCCGTTCCTTTAAAGTAGATGATTTTCTTTGCGCATTACTAGCAAATGTTTTACAAGAACATTTTCCCAGGCTAACTCTGTCTATCTTTTTTTTTCCATCGACAACCAAGTCATTCCCTCGAGCCCGACTAGTACCTCGACTTTACCAATTCCCAACTTCGGCAATAAAATAAGATCCACGGAATTACCCACTTTTCTCCGTTTCACTTTTTTAACAAGCCCACCATAAAAAAAAATGTTGTCCGACCCCGGATGCGTAACGAGTGCACCACCACCGCGGAGGCCGCGAACTCGTGATTCGTTTTCTCGTCGCATGGCTTGCCCTTCTGATGGTTTATATTAACCTCCAACCTCCTTCGGGTCGCCACGTTCCTGATGGCGTATAAAGCGTGGACACTGCTTGGTACCACCGGCACCCAAGCGCGGTTCCTCCCAGCATTCAGAGAATTATAGTCACCCTCTCTCTCTCTCTCCCCTCTTCGCGCACTCTAACCAAAGGTAGTACTCGAAATTTCCTCGAGCGCCGTAAATTCGCTGCTGGCCTCCGTAAAAGCTCACTTTCTCGCTTACCGCGCCCACGTCTCACTCTTTCCTCTTACTTTTCGCGGTTCTGTTACAACACTCCCCCCCCCCCCCCCCCCCCCCCCCGTGCACTACGAGAGAGCGAGAAAGAGACAACTTCACCCCGTTAATTAAATCCGCGGACTCGACTCCGACATTTATTTCAACGGATTCGCAATTAATCTCTCGTGTGCTCTCTGCGGTACACCCAAAGTAAAAAGGGAAGTTAACGAACTCGGGAGAAACCACGGAATGAGGCGAGACCTCTCTCGCCTCCTCTCTTTGCTTCGCACACACCAAGAGAGCAAGGAGCACAAACGCTCCGGCACTTCGCTGATTCTCCATGGCATGCACCAGGACAGAGAGATCCAATACCCGTTGCGGTCGTGTGTATCGGCTTTATTTATGCTTTACTTCGTCGCGGTGTTACGTAACGGTCCTGTAACGACTGGATTTTTTGGTTTTTCTTCTTTTTTGCTTACTTTTTTTTCTTTTCGTCAGTATCCACGAGCGGAAAACGACCTCGCGACCCCGTACACCTCCCGCGCTACGGCACGGAGACGGCCGCGAGATCTCGATTTAATTACGCTCGGCTCCTCTCGCTAGATCGCCTCGCCCTATCTCCTCGTAGCGAGAGAGCGACTAACGGGCCAGAAGGATTTTAAATTGCACCAGCAGAAACGGCGCAACCTGGCCGAGACCAGTGCAACGACTGTGCGGATTAGAGCGAGGAGGATGCCGAACGAACGAACGAAAGAAGAGAAGGAAGAAGTGAAAAAGGACAAACCTGCGAGGGAGTATGGCTCTACTATATACGTATACGTATGTGCAACGACTACTGCGAAACCTATACCGCTGGACGCGCGACGAACCGTGAACGCGCGCGGCTGAAGTTGCGGAACGCTTTCGACGACCGCGAGATTCGCGTCGAGCAAAGCCTCATATTTTATTGCGAATAATTCAAGAGCAGACGAGACTCTCGTGAGTTTTTAATACGAAGATTATGATTTTCAGACGACAATTTATCGATGGTTTAACCAATTATTGCGAGAGAAATAAATAAAGGCAGATGATAGAAACCGTATATTGAGCATTTTTTTTTGTCCAAATCCACGAACACCCACGATGTAGCGATTTTTTAATTTGACACAACAGACTTTTCAGTTGCCACGAATATTATTGCCAACAATATTTGGAGAAACTGATGATCAAGTTACGCCGATGAAAAAATTCTATTGGCTGAGGGACGTCGATGTTATTCATAAAAAAAAACCTCAACGTATCCTTTAATTTCTTATAAATCTACATTTATCTAACTGGTGAACCCGACTTGCTCCGATCGCCACTGCGAAACGACTTTTCCCCAAATGTTTTGTCGGTACGCCAAAATAGACAGTACGTATCAACTATTTTGTAGTGCACACCGCAAGCAATAATATTCTTTCCAACATTTTTTTTAACAAAAGTAAACTTTTTGTCCCTTAGATGACCCTTATTTACGATTGCCAACTTTGAGATAAGAATTTTATGATCCCACGGAAGAAAGTGTGAGCGAGCAATGTTGTTGAGGAGCCGACCAGTTTCAGGACGAAAAAAAAATGACATCGCACAAGTGCCATAGGGCTAAAAATTCGCTGGGAATAACAAACGCGCGCGTTTACCGGAACCAAGCGGTGCACGACGACGAATGTTCGCCGCGAGAGAGGAACAGGCTCTTCGCGCGGAGGCAAAGAGATACCTGTACGTTGTAGTACACGTCGCGAAGCGAAGATAAGTCTCCTTTTTGCTTTTGCCGTACAAAGAGAACATTCAACGCGGCGCGTATACCTGGCGAGTGAATTCCACGGGAGGATCGGGTAAGCGAAGGATGGCGAGCAAAGCCACAACAGCATAAGCACGTAGGAATCCCTAAATTGAGAAGTCCTTTCGACTCCGGCGACGCGAACTCGCGTCCCACCGCTCGACGACGTTACTTCCGGCGAGCGCGTCGAAATAAGAGACCGAGAGTGCGAGGAACAGGCTCGGGAATATCTATATATACAGATAGCATAGCAGATTGAAAGAACGAGAGGGGAGGCAAACGGAGGGAATGGAAGAACCGGAACGAGGAAGTATCTCACTCAAGCCGAGTTGCCTTTGCCTCTTGGTTCAAGCTTTTCATGGTTTCACGGATTCACCGCAGTGGCAGTTCTCAACAGAAACGGTTGCTCGAGAGACGACTCGCATTGATGCCGAATAATGGGACCAAGTGGAAATCTCGTCTGCGGGGCAGAAGTCACCGCGCTAACGTATGTAAATTAGCGAAGAGGAAGTCATCTCACTGAGCTACGCACGCAATGCGGTTAAATTAATCTCAATTTTATGTCCCTATAGTGAGAACTGATTAAATAATTATCATAGTATGTTGAAACGACATTTTCAGAGATTTATAAAAAGATATTTGTTCAAGAGATTTTTATCTTCATTTTTTTCAGACATTTATGAGAGTAAAATTTTATTCTTTTCAATTCAGCATTATGCATTGCATCAATTCTTGCATTATCCCTTATGGAAGGTAAGTTCCACGGAGGGAAAAGGATTTTGAAGAAATGAGATTATTCTTGCGAATAAAAAAAAAGAAAAGAAACCCCACGGAGCTACATGAATCTCATTCTCTTCTTTCGCTTTTTTTCGTTTTCTTTCCTTGCTACATAGTTCCTTCGAGGATATAGCGAAACTTTGTCAGTTTTTTTATTCAGGAGCGCTTCCTATAGTCGATTCTTCTATAGAGCGACCCTCTTGCTTATCCTTTTACCGAGGATAAAACATTCCCTAACGAAGTTACCATTTTTAAATCGAACACGATCGCCTTGAGGCACGCGACACTTTTGTCCCGAAAGATCTATTGAACTTTTCCGGGGTAACGTTAAACAAATTCGAAACGTAAAGAACGTGGGTACTCACCCCATGAATTACTACCATTCAAAAGTACTACAACGGCATATAATTTTTTTCAAATGTTATAACAATGTTCCTTCTTCCCACGAATGGCAATTCTTTGATTAATTATTCTCATCGAAATTGAAGTTAACATTTTTACTCGCGAGTTATCGCCACGAGACACTCGTCGCGAGTGTATTCCACATGAAGAAGGCCTGGGTGAAACCGGGTCGAGAGTCACTTCAGTCGTCGAGCCGAGTGGCGGCAGATGAAAGAAGAAAAAAAGAAAAAAAAAAACAGGCATGGAGGACAAGAAGTGACGTTCCGTTGGCCCAGAGCTAATCTTCGGGCGCACGCACGCTCTCGGTTCGAGTTTGCCTTCAACATTCTCGCGAGCTCTTCTCACTGTCCTCTCCTCGTCATCTTGTCAATGTGTCTTCTTCGACGCGGCGGACTCATAAGTCGCTGAATTTCGATATTCGATCCAATTAATTCACTCGGCGGACCTATTCAAATCGTCACGACGCACATCTGACGAAGTCTGATAGAACCGGACAGGCTGTCGATCGTATTAGCTTCATGACCATTCATTTTCTATTCTTCCCACAGCTTAATAGATTTTCGAGAAATGGGCAAATCGACTCTGTAAGGATCTCTCAGGAACGCCATGATAATCGATCGAGGCTTCTCAAAATTACGCTCGGCGAATCATTATCTATACCGGTATGCCCGAAATTGTTTTTAACATTCATCTGAAAAAGTGTTCATTCCACTTTCACGAAAACACCGTTCAAATAAGCTTTTGCTTAACCATTTAAAAATTGTAAATGTAGGCGTGTAGTTTAAGAGTCAGTCGTCCAGAGATAACATCGCGGTTACGAGAATAGTCTATGAGAAATGAATTATTTTTCGCGATCAAAGCCGCAGTACAAAGGCCGCTCTATCGAGCAAACCTCGTTACAGTTTCATTGGAGTCTCTAGAGAAATCCCCTTAATACGATCTGTCGACTATGTATAGAGTCGTCAAAGATCCGCATCGTTGCGACCTCTCGACCCGCCTATCTGCCGAAGGACTTCAATTACAACGAATCGAAAAGTTCGCGCAAGCCGAACTATGTGTGTTCGTCCTTCAACATATTTGTCTGGTGCAAGAGCGGCGCGAGCTCGGCGGGTCTGCGGACGTCGATCAAGCGTTGTCTGCTCGGGGCGTAACGAACGGACAAAACTATACCGCGAGAGGGCCTGTGATCATGTCTTCGTCAATGTAACGACGTTGACATTCGGTCAGTTCGTTTTGTTGGGGATTCGCGAGCGGCAAGCGAATGTTGCCCCTCGGCCGGACAGAGGCCGATTAAAAAGAAGAATGAAAAAATAACGAATAGCGACCCGTGCCGTGACCCCCCCGGAGGGCTTTTAGGTCCGGCGCACTCGTCACCATACGCGCTACAGTAAACTTCGTACCAGCTCGCTAATTACGAGCGTTCTAAGAGGCTCTAAATCATAATGGAAGCAATTACGAACGGTTTGAGATAAGTCCGCGAGGTTCGCGTGTGCGTGTGCATGGACGAAAGAAGACTCGTTTTGCTGCAGCGGCTCGTAACATCGAACACCCGGGACCACGGCGGTCGATGAGCGCGCCCGGGTTCACCGATGTAAATTATCCAACGCTTCTCTTATTACACCACCCGGCCCAGAGTCGATATCACGCGCACCTCACGAGTTTGCCGGCTTTGCATGCTTTTGCATGCTTCACAATATTTTCTGCTTTTTCGTTTTCTTAATTTACAAACGCCGTTACACGATATTGTAGGTATGCAGAATACGCAGGAATAACACGGTAACTGGCTGCGATTAGATTTCCATAAATTGCACGTGCAATTATACAATTTAATTTCATTGCAAAAAAATGTGTACTCTGTGCCAAGAATGCAAATAAGAAACGTTCCACTCGTGTATTTATATACGAATTGGACCGTATGGATTTGCCATTAGCTGCACGAATGAGTCAAGCATGAAATTATGTTTTTTGTCCATAGTTATCTAGCAAAAAGTCGTTTTTCATAAATTTTCGAAGATTATTCGAGAATCCAGTCTGTCAATTCTCAGTCACGTACTTTCGATGCTCTTCCATGGAGCTTCAGAGAGATGCCGAAGTCTCCACAGCCGCGCCGAACAAGGGGCGGAGGTGGGAGGTGTTCCTTTAACCGGGGATGAAAGCGCGCCGTCGACGAACCTGCATATCGGTCGTTCTCATGGCGAAACGAGGGCGCAATGGTTCGAAGCAGTACCTCCTCGCCATTCTCGTCAGACGAGCTCCGACAGCAGCTCTCGACGTTTTTATTCTCATCCGGTTCACATACGATTTCACTTTGGCCCGGGCGGTAACCCTCTCTCTTTCTCTCTCTTTCCTTCTTGCTCCTCGATTGCAGCATCACGGCGAAGCTCCCGACGACGTCGTCGTCGTCGTCGCCGCTTTCACCCCTTTTCGTACAACGCTTTTCCATTTGGGCCTCCGGCCGCGCGGAGACGCGCTCATACCGCTTCGCGTCTTGCTGTGAATTTTTCAAGCGATAAATCTGCCCCGACCTACCAACGGTAGGAAACACGTCAGTGTTAGGGGAACGGGCGCGGAGAACCTCTTCTCTCTGGGTTATGCACATGCATTCCAACCCTTCGCCAACGTCCACCAACCGTTTTTCCTTTTCGCGCGTCCTGTTACTCTCACCAACCCTGTGGCATACTTGCCATATTTTCTGGAACCCGACATCCGGCCTAACCGGGCCGTTAACCGGGCTCTCTCGCCGAAAGAGACGACAGAATACGCCGAGGACAGGTGAAACGGTTCTAAAGCCTTTTTTTGTTGTTGTTGGAAAACGGTGAAATAGCTCGCCGCTTAGCGCGCGATACCGATATCGTACTTTCCGTTTTTCCAGTACATTTGGGACAGGATACGTATTTTTGGAAATCGCCAATACTTTCCGGCACGGCGAGACACTTTTTTATCGCTCGGGGGAAAAGCATAAAACTCCGACTGGCTTATTTTAGCGCTTTGCGGATAAGCTTTATAGTGCATCGATTGCCGAATAAAAAGACTGTCATTTTTTTGGTATATTAATATCTCGTGTGAAACGATCGTTGCTTCACTTAGACTCACTTTCAGACTCACGATTTTGGCGCTTTATTCGAGAAATGAAGTATAATCCATTTCCAGAAAAAATAACAGTTCAGGATTGAAGACGTTGCGTTAGAAACTTGAAATTACATCGTCGTCTTTCACTGCAGCAAAGAAAAATCTATCCATTGTCTGAGTTACCAAAGTACTCGCGAATGCACAGTCGAGACGTTGTAACGAAATTACGCGTCGAATAACTGTACAAACTGAATTTACACGAGTACCGGTGAGAAGCAGTGAGTGTAACGAATTCTCAGACTGGCTGAAAGCGAAATTTCAAGCGTCTCAAAGACGGGCAGAGAAACAGAGGCGTTTCTCTGTTGCCCGAATCACAGAATAGCGTCATATCAAACTCGTCAACCGTCGTTTGTACTCGTGCGAGCCGTAATACTGTGCCCCGGAGCTGTCTAAAGCAGAGACGACGGTAAACATTTTCTCTTCGAGTGTCCCGACGCTGCCGCGTTGTCAGCTGCTTCATCTCATTCGCTCGGCTATTGCCGCCGTCGTTGTTTCTGCTTTTGCCGGAATACGACACCCGCGACTCGTCTTTATCTTCATTTTCGTATTACGCGGAAAAGACAATTTCACCGATCTCGCTGGAACAATGGCCCGACGCAATTGTGTTTAATTGCGAATTGTTGCGAATTGCGATAATAATGCGACGGAATGTGATTCATTCTCGAAGGGAAAATTTCATGAAATTTCTATTACGATAAAAGTCGGAACGGGGCGAAATGAGAAATGTGCTCGTAAGAAAGAGCGAACCCGATATTGAAGTGGCACGGAACGAAAGATCGCGTGACTCGATAGGGTTAGAGCTTTGAGGCGAGGGAAGTAACGCGAGATCCCGACATGCGGAACACGACCGACTGTCAGGTCCGATAGACCGTGTGTACCGCGCTCCCAATGCCGATGGAGGATCGTCGGTTTGTTCAACGCAACCCGGCGTAGTACGCACACAATCGCGCAACGACTACGACGAGTATCCCCCCGCGAGATTTCTCTGAGCCGCATCGAAGCATATTTTTTTTTTTTTGTTTTCGTCGTAAAAACCATTGGCACAGTTCTATCGGGTTACGGCCGCAAGGTCCAACCGACCACTTCCTATACGCAAACGTGTTTCTAACTGTCTTATGGGTTATACGATTCCGTCGGCATACCGATCGCGCTAACCGACGGAAGGTTTCAATGAAACTGTATCGAGTATTATCTGTCTGTGGCACTTTGGAAAATTCGCTTTCTATGCCGAGAAAAAAAACCCGCAGGGATTATATGAACAAAATAATAATATATTATAATAATAAAATAGCTTGTACAATATAACGACGGTTCATCGGTGTGAGATACTTGAATTGAAACGGCTTTTCGGTATTATTTCAATTATTTAATAGTGTAATCCTCATAAAGATAGTTCAACATCAGGGAAAAAAGACATCGCTTACAAAGTTATGGCATTCGATCACGAAAATAATCTATCTGTAAAAAAAATGCTGATCTTGTAATGTTAACCCCAAAGATATCCTATCCGAAAGTTTTTAATAATTCCGTTCCGCGGGCCAAGTTTTGTTCGTGAAAAAGTTATCTCGCAGCTCTGTACAGGGAAAAGCACGGAAATTTATCGACAGCGGTTTGTTTTTTTCCTGTGGTAAATTCTTGCCGAGGGCGAAGAACCCCGAGGCGATGCAATGACTGATTGGCAATCATATATTTCCGAGCGACCGGTAGACCGGATTGCAATATACGCTACCGAAGTGCGGAGAAGCAGAAAGCCTCGGACATACACAAGTGGTAATCCGCGCGTATTAGCGAGAATCAATTAATGCCCGAACATCAATTAAAATCTCCCAGCCGTTCGTTCGCTATATCCCCCTATCGAGTTTCCGGTGTGCACGCAAATTTCTTTTTTTTCCTTTTTTTAATCCGCATTTTCTATTTGTACATTTCACGGGGGAGAACGCGGTTGCCCGTTTTAATTTCGACGCTCTTAATAGCCGTTGATGTGGGAGAAGTGGCGAGGAGCGTATACGGTAGAGTACCGAATGGTAGATATAGGAAACGCGTGATGCATCAGCAGCGGCAGCCTCCCGGGGACGGAAGGAATTCAATTTGTCGAGACCGTATCGAATCTAACCAGAGCGCGATTCTCGCTGCCTTCGCGCAAGTAGGTATAGCCAGTTCTATCTGCGGGAGCGCCAGAGACGAACCTGCCCGTGCCCAAGCGATAATCACTATCGCCAAGGGCAACGTATCGCTTTATCGATTGCATGATCGATATAAAATCAACGTATGCGCATCGACGATGACACGATAGCGGCTTGATAATTATTCGCGCGATAACTTATGGAAAAAAGCGTCGCATCATGTAAAATTAATGCGGACTTCCCGAGAGTCCTCCCCCGCGGCCACGTCCCTCTGGGTTCTGGCAATTAACAGTATTTTACAATGTAAATTGTGAAATAGCATTAATTCACGAACGGCTGCGTGAAGCACATCCTCCTCCTCCACCCATTCTCCGCCGGAATACTCGAGTATCTACTGCTGGTGAATTAATCACCAACTGAACCGCTAAAGAACGCTTCATATACCTGTATTTATTTTAGAGAGCTTTTAACCGATACGCGGTAACCGATAACGACAGCACGCAAGGATATCTTACAGGTGTGTAAAAATAAAAAAAAATTTGGTTTAATCAGATTTCTGGAATACACAGAGTTGTGTATAATTTTGTTCATTCACTGATCGATCCCACTGTACCTTTTGAACGTTTTGAGCGAAAAAAAGTTGTATGTGATTTCTGAATTAATAAATTTTTCGTCTAGATTCAACAGTTTTCTGGGGTTTATAAACAACGTTATGTAAAAACCGTTTTTCGAAATCCCTTATGGACTTTCTCACAATCCGTATTTCGTTCTTAGAACACAGAAAAAGATTGCGTTTAGACCGATTACAAATTGACAACGAAATTTGATGGAAGACGGCTCTGCAGACCTTTGATATTCAGCTACATTTCTATTTCTATCGTCATCCCGAACGGTTCTTTACTTTTCAACTTTAATGAATTCAGACAACAATTCCATGATTGGTTCTAATTTTAGTCCGTCAGTCGCTGAATGTTAATGGCTGGCAGCCAGCGCAATTCTCAAAGCTCTACGTACATATAACTACTTATGAGAGGTGGTACACTTGCCTTTATCATACAATAACTACGGGTACACGCTGTACAAACAGCTATAACTGCTGATGGCTTGCGTCGAGTAGTATAACGGAGAAATTGAACGAAGGAAGGGGGGTAGAACCCTTTCAGTATTATTGTACTCTCGAAATAACTGGAACTCTCGAATGGTACCGGGAGGGATATTTGCAATAACAGCCGCGAAATTGGCGCGGAGTTCGCCGAGGGACTTTGCCTCGCTCTCTCGCGTCTCGGTCAGTGCACATTGCAGCGTGAAAGAGGGGCGGCAGTGACCAAGCCTTCCACCTCGCGTGAATAGCATCGTCGTCGTCGTCGTCGTCATCATTGTCGGGGCCGTGCAAGCTTCGCTTTTGGCGTTCGGCTCACGTGCGTTTTCTCGATAATTCGCGAAACCAGGCAGTAAGCTAAAGCAACGAAGTTACTATATGGAATGCCACGATGGCGGCAGTCAATGCCGACGAGCGATGTCATAAACCAACGTCATAAACGCGAAGCGTGGAGTAGATTGCGAGCTCTCGGGAAAAGCTCCTTTCGACAAGGCAAAAGACCGCGCCCACGCGGGTCGACGTCTACGCCATACAGAAGTGTACAGTCTCGCAGTTTCATTCCGTATCGTAAAACAAGCAAATTGTATAGCGCTCGTACTCGCAGGTTTTTCATTCACGACTTCGCGCTGTTCTTTTCGTTAAATTTCACCATTGCAAACTTTGGAATGGTCTCAAAATTCCGAGCTTTCCGGTGATTATTCAGCGAGCAAGAGAGACTAATTGGTTCGGTCGACAATGCTGACCGGAGTATAAAAAGTTCACACTGTTCGGTTGCGGGAAAAAGAAACAAAGCAGACGAGACTATGCATGTGTTTTTTACGCGCCGCGGGATAGAGCTAATGGGAAACTCGGCGAACGTTAATACCTCACTCGGAACGCGAGCGTTGGAAAATTCACACGTTTCTATTATTTATGAGTTAATTAGGTAGTTGGCTAGTAAAGCGAGAGCAAAGACGAAAATCCAGGTGGATTTGCCCGAGCAGCTTTTCGACTCTGTTCGCGGGCACGGGAGCGTATCCTATAGGCTTCTGCGCTTGCAAATGCTTCCCCTCTTTCTCCGCTCGCATTTATTCACGTGTGTTACTCCATATACATTGTTAAATACACAGTTTCGTGATAGAAAGGATTAGAGAGAAACGGTAGCCGCAACTTTGCCGCCCGCGTGTGCGATTATAAATTAAAGCCGGTGAGACAAATTCCACCCTCTCGTATTTCGAAAACGGTTCACTAATTAAGCATTTGCCGGTGACATATTAGGGGCTAGAATTCACGTTAAATAATGGCGAGATGCAAAATAAAGGGACGAAACATGAGAATAATAAAGCGCGAAACGGCACGATGTTTATGTCGTGTTTTTCTGGCAACACTCTGAACAATATTGAAGCTTTAACTTTTCATTCATCAGACTGAGCCAATACACCTACTTCGAGGGGATTTCATATGGACAAATGGCCGTGGTTTATATTGCATGCAGAGCACTGCATGTTTGATGTTTATGTATGCCACGTGAAAGCTACTAAAAATGTTACAAATCCGTATAAACATCTGGGTAGTGCACAGTGTCTTGAAACTTTAAGCATTCTGTTTGTTGAGCGAAAGTCCCCTGAAAAATCTGTAATAATTCATGTATGTACCTTAAGTGTTTCCCTACCGAATGGTGCCAAGATAACGCGAACCGGTGAAATAGTTTTTTTGTTATCACCAAATATGTACAACGTTATCGTGGCAACGAAAACAGTGATGAAACGCGTCTGGTCTAAATTTGAAATAATTAAGTCAATGAAATATTGCACACAAATTTTTCCTGAACTTAGTATTTTTCTTTTTGCAGCTGGTCGGGCGAAGTGCTTTGTTTTCCGGCACTCGGACGCGATCAGACTCGGTCCAGCGCGGCAAGCTTCCGGTCGCCGGGACAATTCTCGGCGCGAGATCCACGTACGCGAGGAGTTAAGAAAAACGTATAAAAAACGAAATAGCAACATGGTGTTACAGCGTTTTTTTTATTACAGCTTTTTGCCAACAAAATTTTATTTTTACGTATTGCCAGCGTATACCTTGACGCGTTTTTACGGCACTTTCCTATTCTCCCCTTGCACTCCCCGCCCGCACTTCGCTAAGCTACCCAACTTCCGGTGCCACCGCAGCTGCCTTAGCTACACTGTACCGCATTTGTCGTGTACACGGGGAGACTGCAGTGAAACGTTGAAATTTCATCAGGAATTGTTTTTCTAATCGATTACGATCAGCCATTTTTTTCCATCAACGAGGGTAACTGCGAGTCTTAAATCCAAACGACTCACGAGCACGCCACTCTCGAGGGACTCGCAAAAGCAGAAGAAAATAGAAACTAAGGGCGGGTAAGACGAAAAGGACTCGATAAAGCCTCGCAAGTAAGGCGTGCCGAGTTCATAAAAGTTTTAAGCTAACACGACAGTACCGACCATACAGGCGTTGTGTGTTACAACTTTCTCCACTCGGGTGCGAGACCCGACTACACCCTTTTCACGTATATTTCCGTCGCGCTCCTTTCACTTCGCAAGCAATTCTACACAGTCGACAAGGAACGTGCGAATTGCCGTATGTCATATCGTGGTATTGTATCAAGAAACCGCCAGTCGGAAACAATTCATTCGGATACGCAACCGAACACCTCGGAGAAATATACGGAGATTTCGTGTCTCGAAAACACGGTAACCGTGCGCAGCATCGCGAAACCACGCATGATCCGTCTGCGGTTTATTCGCCGTGGCGTGCGTCTGCGAATATTCGGTTGAAATCGAGTGAGAAAAACCGGTAAAATGCGAGAACGAAGATCAGAAAAGAAACAAGACAAGCGAAGTTCCAGGTTGCATGAGAATTCGTGCGAGATAAACAAAAAAGTCCGTGCAGGATGATTCGTGATGAAGTTTGAGGCAAATGGGAGGAGAGCGGAGAGGAAAGAGGGCGGAAGAACCTCGACCAGTGCGTTCGCCGCATCTCGCCCATCGATTCTCGTTCTCCGCGTTGGCTCGATAATTTACGATCCCCTCGTGGTACTCTCCTCACTTTCCGTTTCTCCGTCTTACTTTTTCCTCGAGAACTCGCGATAGAGAGAAAACCGCTGTCGCGCACCCCCGAGGATCCGCTAATAGCAACAAGTTACTTTTGTTCGTCGCACTGAAAACGATCGGCCCTAAGCGCTCGCGCTCGCTGGCCCTCTCCTCCTCTCCGAGCCTCTATATTTAGAGGAAGCGTGAGTTCGGCACTGCGGAGTGTATAATACCGCAGAGCCGAGGAGAGCCGTCTTGTGGCACTGCATCACACGCGTTGCAACGCTCGACGAAACATGAAGGGAACAAAAAGAAGGAATCAAGAGTCTCGAAATAAAAAGAAATAAGGGAAAGTGAGCCGAGAATGAAGAAAAAAACAAGCGAGGGACTGAGCATGACAAGTGCGAGGGAGTAGCGACGGAAGGATCACAGAACGTGCGCCGACACCGACGACATTGCGGAGTTCATTATTATTCCACGACAAACCCAAGGCTTCTTCTACCCAAATAGATTTTGCGCGAATTCGCAATTTCTACGCGAGTTCATTACGTTCGATTCGACAACTTCGGTTCCAAATTTTAGGAACGGACATAGCAGCCTCCGGGGCCTTTCAAGTTCAACATTCATTTTCTTTTTTTACGTTTCACAGATTACATTTCGCAATATAATGATGCTATCACGAGAATAATATCGATTTGATGTATAATATGAATAGACTGGCGGAGTAGTTTGGCTTGCGCGCTCACATCAATCGTTTCAATCGCTGGATATGTGATTGACAGTACAACATTTTGCCAAAGCTTGGAAACGGTCATTCGAATGGAGCCGTTGAAATGCATCGCAAAATGCAGTACCTTGGGGGTCTGCGAGAAATGCCTTTGTGGGAGACTTTGCGAGTTGAACAAATAAACAGTTTTAAAGAAAATTTGTAAAATTCGTGATCCGAAGAGTATTGTTTCAATGATATTTTGCTTCCTCGGGAACTTTGTTGTGGTTAAAATGTGAGGTTTGCGATTGAATTTGGCGTAAATTTATTCAGATTTTCGGTATTGTATGAAAATACAACTTCTTGAGGAAGCCCAATGTGATAACTGTACTCCTTTACAAATGGACCCAAGTAGACTGTGACAAAAGAAAGAGAGGAAGCAATATGCTAGCTACGTTCTCACCATTTTTTATAATTAAATCATTGAAAGTGAACAATGGATGGAATATCAATTGGGTTACGACATAGCGTCCAATATCGCGAGAGATTGGTATTACATATTCATTACGCATCGCACACAATTGATTCTATTTTAACTGAACTGTACGAATAACGTTACGTAGCCTGTAATACTTTTCGACAAGATTGATTGGAATTTGAGAGTCGCTCGCGCGCAACGCAAGCTCACGTGTATAGTCGCAATGGACGGGGTAAAATGGCAAAGGACCGCCCAGCTGTCGGAATACACGAGAGAAAATTTCGAATCTTCCCGTAAATCCGGATGCGGGTTTTTGGCGCGCTGTAATTCCCGCGAGCTACGGCCGAATGGTTCGTTCGTCCGAATCTCTGGCGCACGGCGTGTCAGCCTTACGCTCCTCGCTCTTCTCTTCAATGGAACAAGTTGTTAGCGCCAGAGACCGTTCGTTCGTTAAGTAAATACAATCCCATTATCGAAACGTTTGCTTGCCGACGTGAATTGTCGGACGACGAAACGGAATGTCGCCCGGCGGTTCATCGTAAAGGCACGCCGCTATGCGAGCACTTCGTAATGGAGTTTGCGGGTTTCGGCTTTACCGGCGTGCATTGTCAAAGCACGTGTAAGCGCGACGCGACGTAAACGTTGCGTCACGGGTGACTTCGTCGCTCAGCGAAATCTCCGCGTGGAGTTTCCCTGATGATGAATAACCAAAGTTGAATTAATCCTTTAAATTGCTCGCGAGTCACGTTTGTATTCGCGAACGCTGGTAGCAACAATTTTCGTTCTCTGCTGCCACGAAATTTATCGTACTTGATGCGCGACAACCACTCATGCTTTTGAATTCGTCAGCACCGACTAGCTTAGTAAAATTAATACAATTGCAGCGTGTTGCACATAAACATTCCTTGGGACGACGAGGAACATTTTTATACAAACCTATCGAGACAATTGTGTCGGGTAATCTACGTGAAACTTTAATTTTGCTTATTTCTCTCTTGTAACAAGGCATAAAAAAAAGTTTCATAAATAAATCTTTTTTCTAATATTAGTATACGAATTTGAGTTCTTTTGATCGGATTCCCCCAAAAATACTATTTAACGCTTAGGATTGTAATTTGTAGCTCTTGTAATTGTAATCTTGTAGCTCGTATCGAGTCGTAAGGCCTAAGAGCGTTATAGGAACGATCTCACCTGTTTGTTTCGTAGATAAACCGGAGACGCGTATCTCGCGACACACTTTGTAGAGATAAAATTCAAATTCACACGAGGTTTAGAGGTTTGCCTTATCCTGGAGTGGATAACCCGGAAGTGCCCTACTGTACTGCAATTCGGTATTTTTGTATGCTACCAGACCTTTTTGCAGTTTGCTTGTACAAAAGTTTGTTCCACTGTTTTTGCATAACTATTTTCTTAATCACCCTTTTTTGTTCCATTACGTACCTCCTGCGATGCTGACGAAGATTTGAATCGTCAAGATCTGGATCATCGCCATTTCGAAGTTTTTTTTTTGTGGCCCACGTTTAATGGCAGAAAATTACGATTCGATCTACAAATCACTTCATCGATCTTACGATCGATCACAAAATGAAACCACCACCCACCCGCTGTCAAATGTCCTCTACGAAAGTCTCAATCGCATTGTCGGATGAAAATAATTCGTCGATAAACCGGTAGCGCTTATAGTGCGCGCAAACAACGGCCGTTCATTGAGAAAACTCGGGAGCGCGTGGGTATGGCTTGACCGATAGCGTGGCCGCGATTAAATTGACTGGTCGAAGGCGAGAAGTAGAAATAAATTGAGTGGAAACGATCGGAGCGCGAAGTTTTAAGTACTCGTATGAGATCGTGGAACCACACGTTGGTGGTTGGTGACCGGCTCGCTTGGCTTGGCAGCGTGGCAGACCGTTCGAGACTGAGTCTCGCCGGTCCTCCACATCCCGCAGACTCTGTTTCTGACTTCTCTCTCGGCAGCCCTACCAGAGTTAATGTCAGATGCGGCCACCAACAGCATTTGTATTGGTAGTAGTAACGTAACCGAAGAAGTACGTCGCACGGCTATGAGATACCGTTTTCTTCTCTCCACCATTAGGATACTAAGAGACACACGTGACTACTCGTTCTCCGTTCTGCATACGACTTTATCTTACGTTCCTTCTCTTTATCGCGAATAGGACCTCACAGCTTGATTCTCCGGTGTTACCGATCGAAGCTCTACGGGACCCGGTAGCGAGAAACACACGTGGGTGGCTCGTTGAGGTCTCGCCGAGAGTGTCTCTCGCTCGTTCGGCAAACCATCGAAGCCTTTAATCAGTAACTCGGCTCGGATTTTATTATCGAACACGTCTTGTTTTGTCCGCCAAAGGTGAATAACCCGGTCAGCGAAACATTGAGAGAAAGTCTCATGGAGCCTCGAGAGGAGGGTTTTTACCGAACTTTTCGGGGTGATTGGTTAGTTTATTTTTTCAGCTTTTACCGGCTCTTGGAAAACAACGAAGAGCCGCATGAGACAGTGTCTCGAAGTTACGGTGATGTTAGTTTGAAACAACTGTCGAGGCGAGAAAAGTATCACAAGAAGAGCGCGGAAGGATGAAGCTCGTGTGACGCAAAATTTTACGAGAACAAACAACAGTTTGTGTTTACTTTCCTCAGGTGAAAAGCAAGCAGCAGATGATTGAATATGATCGGCTTTATAATTTTGGGACTCTTCATAATTTTCAGACTCAAAAGGATTCTTTTGTTTAACAAGAATGCAATGTTTTTCATTCGTTTACATTAGATATTAGAAGAGTTAAAAAAAATATCGGGTGCAAACGAGAAGTTGAAAAAAATCGTTTTTATTGAACCTTCGGTATGCCCAGATAGGCTTTGAAGCGAAAACTGTTTGGATTATGCTGTGTATTTATTTTAAACGTAATTGTCGTCTGTGCATGGTGCGGCGGTGCGGTAATTTGCATTTCATTAAACAGGTCTGGGCGAGGAGAGATAATTAAGCTCGGCGATCTGTCAGCGAGAACAATCGAAACCGTGCAAAATCCTCCCACACCCTATCGTACAACCAGCAATTCGTTCGCGATGCACAGTGCTAACGACTATACGGGATTTGGCCTCTACCTCCCCCGCAAATAATTTCCAATCCCTTTGTGTTGTATACGATGTGCTCGGTAACCATTTTCATTCGTTCATTAGGGATGGTCTGCGGTTATCAGCGCGGTACGAAAAGTCGCGCCTGGCCGCCGAAAGGAATTGCAAAACAAAACAAAAATGCCTCTCTGCATTCATTGTTTGAGCTTCGATTCAACATTCAACCGCAACGAAAAATATATATAAAAGGTGAATGCCGATATTTAATTGTTGGCGATTTTACAAAGGACCACCCGATGAGCCACATGAACATTAGTTTTTGCGTTTACTGGAGCCAATTTCCGTTTACTCGATGCGTCAACAGAAAATAGTGCGCATCGTTGATGCAACGCCCTCAATATTAAAAAATGTTAAACATTTTCTGCAGCGAATCCGTTGTTGATCGCCTGCGAGGTCAAATATGTCGAATATTATACAAATTTCATTAGGTTTGATGTTTGAAAGCTAAAATATGTGATACCGAGACAACTATTTTGATCGGAGCGCGATATCTACATGGAGAAAATTAAATGATTCAGAACTGCAGAGTCACGGTAAAACTTCACGACCCTATCTTTTCGAATTTATGAAGTCACAAAGAGCGAGCAAACCGTCAACTACCCATAAAAATTTCATAACTCCTTTCGATTCAACGTTATCTGCGAACGTCCTTGAATCGTTACAGTCCAACGTCGTATAACTTTCTTAAGTGCATGTGCAGGACTAACCCGAATAAATATAGAATGAGGTTTTTCTAAAATTCTCACTGTTCATTGCTGACGAGTCATTGAAGTTCTGTAACGAATTATCAATACGTAGTGAAGATTACCAATGCCCCAACATTTGATTAAGTTTTTATTATATAATTGTTATTAATTTCCAATGATTATACGTGTCACGAATTTTAAAAAATGCAGTGGGTGGCTAAAACGTTTCTACTAATAGTTTCAGAATTTTATCTGCAGCAAAGATATACTGGTATATTATCGGCAATTTTTAGTAGAAATATATTCGACTTTATGGGCGAAACAGAAGCTCCGTCGGTAACAAAATTGCGTTCCATTGTTTTCGACTTTGTTATTTGTTGTATGCTTTTAGACGTCGCCGGAACCATTCCGGAGATAATAGATAAATAGATTGCAGCTTTCGTTGCCGACTGAGTCGTTTCACGTAAGTTTAAGTAAGGGCGAAGCTGACTGTGGCGCCATCGTCCACGGTAGTAAAGAAACCCCGAAATATATCGCTAAAATACCGAGCCGTATCCGAGTTTTACTACTGCCGATATATCAAAGGTTACGGAACCCTCAACAAGCTTACGTCGATAAGCCGTCCGACCGGGCTCCACTTTTTCTACAGCCGATATTTTTTGCCCTTCTATCCACTCTCACTTTCATACTTCTTCACAGCAAGGAGAACAATTCCAGCTATGAAATTCGAGTATGCAACGAGCAAGAGAGGAAGAAAGCGTGCCCGACGAAACATTTTTCATATTAGTTTATTTTTCGACATTTTAGGATGTATGGACAATTATTACATAATAATTTTATATAATGAGATATTTTCTCTTAGTGGTAGTTTGTAAGTTCCGACTTGCATGTGTTCAACGTTTGTTTGTTCCTTTTTTTTTATCATTTTTGTATTTTCTTTTATTATTTTCCCTTAAAATCTTACACAACATCACTCTTTCACGAAAATTTAAATAAAAAAAACGCAATTAATCCATCATTGAACTATAAATTAATCATGAAATACGTGCGCTCTTGGGTTATTAATTGTCAATTAATCGTCATCATTTTTTTTGCTTTTTGTTTTTATCATTATCAATATTATAATCATTATATTACCATTAATTATTATAATTACGATATAACACTATAATTAATTTTTTTTGTTTAGTTACTGATTTATTAATTCATCCATAATGATAGAAAGTACGTTACGATGCAGTGTATAGCGAATTACGTTCGGTCGAACATTTATTCCGGTTTGTTTTTCCTCTTTTTTTTTATTCTCGTGAACACACCGCGTCGCGAGACGTAAAGTCTTCGTTCGGCGAGGTATATATAACTATATATATACCCGTGACTCGAAAAGGTGGCAAAACCCTGGTTTTTGAGCTTCTCCTCCTTCTCCCCCGTTCGCATCGGGATGATTGGGGCGTATACAAGTACAGAGCTGCATCCGAACGCGTGTTTATTCATTACATGACGTGTTTATTATTTTCTTTTCGCTTATTTTTCTTTTTATTCATCTTTTTTCGTTTCATATCAACTACGTAGACGCAGATTTTGTTCCCTTTGATTTGAATCAGATCAGTTAGAAAGAGAAAAGAAAAGAACGATAGATATAATAACTAGGTAGACGAGTTCGGGGTGGCGGTGGGGGGATCAAAAGCAAAGAGACCGAGAGACAAGAATCTCCTGTTCCGTACAAGACCAGGTTCAATCTATTAAGCTGCCCAACCAGCTGGCTCACCTCAGTCGCGCCTGTTCACGCACACGCACTCTTCTCCTCTTTCGCCACACTTCGCTCCTAACAGTTTAGCGAAAAAAGCTGTTACGACGATAAATTCAAAAATATATCGCGAAGCATGTTTTGGTTATTGTTTCGTTTGTTTTTCTCCCTCAAAAGTTCAAGAAACTTTGGAATTTTGCCACCTATCTCGTGCACACAAGTTTGCATCGGGTTCGATCGAGAGTTTTTCGACCTTTTGTCGCGGAACACACAGCACAGACGTATTTTTTTTTTTTTTCATTACGTATTTCTTCATGCTTAGTTACATACATCTTCCTCACGCGAATTCGTCCAGACTCCGTACCGCGAATTGTACACAGGAATACGAAACGTTTCACACCTCTAGCGCATGTCGATCACTCCACTCCCGAAGTCCTTTCCCAAATACGCTGTGCACGTTATTGTTTTTTCATTTGTGTTTCGTTTCACTCAACCGTCAAGATGAAGAAGAAGTTTTTGAAGTTGAAGAATTAGAAGAAAAATGCGTAATAAGAAGCACGTCGACACGGACGCAACTGAAGAGAAACTAAAAAGAGCGAACGGTTTCCTGTGTCTGTAGTTTGTTCTTTGAAATCCCGTTTTTTTTTTGTTCAGTGTGTAAGTCGAATGTGCGCATTTCTCGTTTCAGTCGTCGATGCAAAAGTGCGCTTGTATGTCTTGTGTTTTTTTTATGCGTGTTTATGCTTTCACTTGGACTATGTGACTAGAAACACGATATATGTACGATATAGGACTTAGGTATTACAATAATAATAATAATTAATTTTCTTTTCAATACATATATATATATACGTATAGACATACATATATATATATATATATATATAACCGCTAATGATGACCACTACGGGTTGTCTTGCATTAAGTTAATTTTTCTTCTTTCCTCTTTGCTTATCTTTCCGTTAATATGGCAACCTCGATGAAGATATTAAAAATTAATGATAAAATTAATAATACTAGCGACATAATTTTTTTTTTCGTAGGTAATGATAATAATACAAACAGCGATTACTTTTCTCACCGGCTTTGTGCACACTTGATCGTCAGTTCCAAATCATTCGTTATAATATATATATATTTTTTTTATTTGTAAAAAATGAATGTTTTAAGAGATGAGGAAACGAATGAGAGAACGAAAGGTGAGATGTCAGACGCGAGCTCGTGGTTAAGATTGCGACTCGAGCAAAAAATGAATTCATTTATAGGTAGATATATACAGATTGTCCCAAAATTGCGGGACAAAATTGTAACAACTGCATAGAACGTTGAAAACTCAGCATACTCTTCCCTTGGAATTTTTTGATCGATCGTACAGTCTTGGAGTTGCGAGCAAGCGAAACTTTCAGCCAATGAGGAATCCTTACGACTAGTACGCCATCTGACTTTACCTCCTCATTGGCTGAGTTCAAATTGTTCGTAACTTGAAAAGTGCTGATTAACGAAAAATGTTTCAGGAGAAGAGTGTGTTGAGTTTTTAAGCTTGAATACGGATCGAACCTTTTTTGTGCCAATTGTGAAAAATCGTACATAATAATGGATGCTATACGCGCCTACGAGGCAAAGTATTACAATTTTATACGATCACGACATTCTCCAAAGTCGATCAGTGTAAAAAAAATCGTATGCTCTCGCGTCATTGTTTTATCGAAGCCTCATTATGGTTTTTTTTTTTCTTTACATTAAAACGCAAGCGGCACACGAACGATCAACACGGTTCCAACTACGTTCACAAATCTTGGCAAGAATCAACGTCTATCACTTTCATCCAATCCTAATTCGTTACACTCGCGAAATGATCGCATTTCGAGAGTTTTTTTTTTTTTGTGTTGTTCGCGCGATATAAATTAATAAATGAAGGATACAAAAGTTTCGGAGAGATTAAACGTGCATTTTTGATGAATCCGACTAGATAAGCGTTTCGCAAAGCATTAACAAACACGTGAGTTTCTTTCCCGTTATTTTACTCATATTTCTTCCTCATAGTCGATCGTAACTCTTCGGCAAACGATTCTGGCACACTTTGGACTCTTTTCCATTCGTCTTTGGTTTTCTTTATGAACGCTTTCTCACTCTCTGCCTCCCGTTCTCTTATCTCTCGCGCTTCTTACAACACTATATACTTGAACAAATTTTTCACTCCAAGTATACACAAGAAACATGACTTACTTCATTTTTGTCTTTAAATATTATTATTATTTATAAGTAGTAACGCGGTGATTCGGTAGACTCTTACAAATATACTCTTACGTCATCTTATCATTTGTTTCCTCAAACAACACGTAGTAATTTTTTTCATTTTTGTTTTTCTCGCTTTCCCCGTAATTTTGTCAATCTCTGTCAATATTTAGCGTCCGTCGATGTGACATCTCGTCTGACGCTAGGCTTTTCTTATACACGTTTATTTTAATTATCTTTATCATCGTTAGTCAAAAATGTAGCTTCTTCTTCATGTCTCGCAATTGTTCATGAAAATCTCGGAGGCTACGCAGCGCCCCGTCGACTGCGGCTCCACGACTAGAGTCGAAAGGCCTCGATCGAACGTTCAATGATCGATTGATTCGGTGGTTTTTTATCTCCGTTTTTGTTTTCTCAAAACATGTTTTCTTTAACTGTGCAGAATTCGCAGTTGTTCGGTGCACGGCGCGATTTTCGGACGCCCGCGAAGACGAGAGACTCTCGACGCATAGGCCACGAAGTTTCTTTTTCAGCTTTTTCTTTTGCGCGTGACTCGCGTGCAACTGCATTGTGAATGATTCGTGTTTCAATGCGCGCATGGAAGAGAAAGAACGTTACTGGTATTTTATCCTGGCGCGCCAGAAAAATGATAATGACTTCTTGGCGTCCTCGTTTAACAGCTTCGTATTTTGTTTTCTTTTTATTTACTTTTTTCGTTTACTCACGTGAAATTCATTTATCACTCGCATTTTCTTTTTGTCTACAATACTCTTGTCGATTAAATTACGACGAGCTTGTGTTGTCGAAGAAATAGTACAAAAATTGTGACTGAAAATTTTTCAACTAAGTTCCTGACCAACGGACAAGAGTCGTGTCGCTTGCGACTCGTGAAACTCGTCCTACAGATATCGTTCCACGAATCCTTCGATCACTTAATCGATTAAAATAAGCCCCATGCTCCTTGGCACGTCAATATTTGGTACGTTTCATCTCATTTCCCTATTATGTTTGCATAGAGATTTTTTATTCATATTTGTGTACGTGTGCGTGTGTGTGTGATTTTTTATTTCTTTTTTTTTTACATTTTTGAGCTTTCTTAAAAACGTCTCGCGTGTGCTCTATTCACTCTCTGTCAGCTAATTTAATTCTCGGGTGTCTAAATCGCGTATTATCTAAAAAAAAAAACATTGCGCGAATTTGATAATATTTTTCATATCGAAGCAGAAGTACGCCAACTTTCGGCTTTTGAAGCGACTCAAAATACTTTTCTTCGAATCTTTTTCATACGATGTCGATATTGCGATTTCAGGAACGAATGAATCGGGACTTTTAGCCTCGCCTTAAGCAAGACAAGGTCCAGCCCCAAAAAATGTTTTTCAAATGTTGTCAATGAAGCGTGAGATACTGAGAGAGAAGACCTTCAATACCATTCCAAGCGATGCAACGATTTTTTTAATTGTTACATACTTCGATTGTCGAAATCGAAGTATGGGCACAAAAAAGACGTCGGCATCGGCTCAAATAGCAGAAGATCCGATTTTTTTCGTCTTTCGTTAATACTCCCTTGAAGGAATTTCACGAATAAATTGGAACTTTCATATTGCATCAACATTTGACGAGTTGAATTCAATTTTTAATTCAATTGCGTTAGAATGGGATACGATTCGTTTCAACGTTTCGAACAAAATGTACAACTTATTAATGACGAGAGAAAGAGAGAGAGAGAGATAGAGAGAGAGATTGAGTAATGTTACGATTGTGCGCAGTTAATGTATGTTTTTTTTTATACGTAGTGTGTCTATTCAGTGAGGTCCCATATGAGCTTTCTACGGCTTCAACATTTTGTCTTTCACTTCTGTTGAAAAACCCTTCAATTAAAATCACATTCTTCTCCCTGTTTCCTGTTTCTAATTCGAACCCTCAAACCTCGGCGCTCCGAAAACACTCGAAATTCAGAATATATTGTCAGATATATTCGTACAAAATTAGAATGAGCGAAAATAAAAGTACTTAGAAAAATACGTTTTGAGATTTTTTTTTTGCGATCGCCGCGTGCGACGGTCGCTCTCGTGCGTTGCCTGTGCTTGGGTAAGTGTACTGTATTTCCTTTTTTTCGTCTTATCCTTGTAAGTGTTTCACGCACTCCGGCTGGGAGAGAGCCGAAGCGATACGTGTGCGTAAAAGAATGATTGACATATTACAAAAGTAAATAAAAAAGAAATACCTTACTAATTCGACGAAAAATGTTGAAATCTCGATAAACGCCGTTTGTGCTTGTGTGCGTGTACTTGCGAGTGTTACGCGAATGTATTGCAACGCCGTCGTTTTCTGTCGATGAACAGTTGTGTCGAGTGAGGAACCTAAATTAGACGAAAAGTAATAAGGAAAATCACGAAATGCATCTTTGGATTGAAATCGTATAGTCTCCCGCAGGAGTTTGAATATATAGCATATACATATATATATATATATATATACTTTCACTCGCAATATATCACATGCGAATACAAAGTTGAAGCTTCGCGAAGCCGTTCTCAGCTGGTCGACTGAATAAAAAAAATATGTAAAAAAACGACCAAAAAATAACAAAGAAAATCACGCAATTCGATTTGCGCTTTGTGTACGCGAGCACATTACGTCGCGCGTGCGCCACATTGTGTATGTGTGTGTGTGTGGGTATATATATATATATGTATATATATATAGTTAATATATATTATGGAAATCTTCGTGGCTGCGTGACGTTATGATTCCTTTCTTCTTTGTTTTTTCTGCATTTTTTTTGTCTGATAGCGTCAACTTGTCGTTTCGTCAGCGTGCACGTAGCAGGCGCGCGTTGTTTTTTTTTTTACGATGAAAAAAAATACGAAATTAACAATAAAATTTGATTGTTTACGAGGTAAGACTTAGTTGTCTCGTGAAAATTTCTCATCGGAACAAACAAATTTTTTATGGAAAATTTCGAATTTTCTTTATTTCCTTCGGTGTGAATGATCGGTCTACGTGCTGAACCAGAGGACTTTGCACTCGAAGCAGCAGGATCGTTGACGAGCCGTACGATTCGATGGACACGAGTTGTGAGTCTGCTCCGTCTTCGACGAAAGTTCTTTGGATGTTTCATCGTAATATTTGTGTACTCAACTGTTTGAATGATCTTCCATCTGGCTTGACGACTACCCTGAGAAAGTGCCGAACCGAAAGGGGCGTACGGGAGACTGCAGAACTCCGTTCGGCGACATCTGTATCTTTCGCGAATATTAACGTATAATACGGAATAATAATCCTAGTAGAGACCGCAACCGCGAAGATTATTGGCGATAATGACGTCTGTTACGGCGTCGAACACAAATTGTATGTTGTTCGTGTCCGTGGCGCAGGTCATGTGGCAGTAGATCTCCTTCGTGGCCGACTTGTTCTTCGCCTCGAACTGCGCCTGGATGTACGCCGCGGCCTCGCCGTACTCCTGTGCGCCTGGAATAGTCGAGAACATATTTATAAAATCGAAAATGTATTGAAAAAATTTTAAAAACTCGACATTTGCGAAAGTCACGGAAACGTCGCACTTGAAAAAGATAAACTCGGGTCGTTTATTGTTTCCAAAATTAATAAATGTCCCGAATGATCGCGAATAGCGAGACTCACCGCCATATTCGTGGAAGCAGATGGTGAGTGGTGACTTGCGGATTTTCTCCTCGAACAGATCCTTCTTGTTCAGGAAAAGGATGATCGAGGTATCCGTGAACCACTTGTTGTTGCAGATCGAATCGAACAATTTCAAGCTCTCCTGCATTCGATTCTGCGAATATGAATGACAATTGATTATAATCGTTGATCGAGACAATTGACTTCCACGGGTCACCGCTCGCTGTACAAATCGCGCCAGTCGATCGTTCGTTCAGGAATAAAATCGATCCTTTCGCAGCTACTTATTATTCCAATGACATACTCTCACTTGAAGCGTCGAAAAGATGGAAAAAGAATGCAGATGGCGGGATTGAAGGAGTCGTGACGATACTCAATTGACACATTGACACGCGTTACGGAAAATAAAAAATAAAAACGTGATCGTCGTCGCGTCTCGCGTTTCGTGCGAGACTAGGAATTGAATGAAGCTACTTCCCACGTGCACTGACCCTGCCAATTGATCTTTCTTCATTCCATCTATCTTTACATCTCTCTCGAGTACACACGAGTCACTATATTTCCACGCTCCGCTTACTAGCTCCTAATTCGTTGTTTCATTCATAACTCTCACTCTCCCTTTATCACGCTCGAACTTTTCATTGATTCCACATTCATTCTTTCGAGCTATTATCCCGCTTGCGCGAGACTACGAGACTCTCAAAATTTTCGGGCGTCCTCCGATATTTACGGTTCGGTTCTCAAAAATGTGCAAAAAATACTTGAAAAAAAGAAGAGATAGTTAGCATTCATTCCGATTGGAATCAAATTATTCATTTCGAAATGGAGAAACTTCTTTCAAATAGTCACATTAGAACTAATATTAAAAAAAACATTAGTTGTATCGAATTTTGACAGAGAATTGTTCGAAAATGTGTAAAATATCTTCCAGGAAAATTTGTGTAAATACCAAGTCACGAATGTTCAACTAACTCGTTCCGTCGACGAGTTGATCGCCACTGGCCGCTTCTCGCGAGAGTATCATCTATCAGAACGCGCTCACTACGAAGTAACAATGATACGTCACCGTAGATTCTTTTAAACGAGCTGAATCCATATAAACTTCGCGCTCTACATGGACCACAAATTTCACTAGAATTCAACCGAACAGCTGTTTAACCCACCGTTTTCATTAATTTTTCTATTAATATCGAAGAGAATTGCTATTGTGACGTTTTCAATTAGGCATTTTTTAAGAAACTATTCGATCTTTTGGTTCCACAAATGTAACTTGCACCGCAATGTCGTACGGAATTCGAGTTTTAGCTTACCGTGGTTTCGTCCTCGTGAAGGACCTGATCGTATTCGGACATCGCGACACAAAAGATGATCGCCGTCACATCCTCGAAACAATGTATCCACTTTTTGCGCTCGCTTCTCTGGCCACCCACGTCGAACAATCTACCAATGAAAAGAAGAAACAATGTGGATTTAAAACAAAACCTTCAGACAAGATATTATTTTTCTACGAATTCAATCTTAATTGGACTAGTGAAGTATCAACGAGATCTCGCTCACATTCGTGCGTCGTTTCTTCAATGGTTTTTTTTCTCAGTCGCGTTAGAAAAGAGCGAAGCTGTTTGTCGCAGAACTCAAAGGCTCGCGTTGGGTTTATTTCTGTCCATTTATTAGCTCGTACTGTAATTAATGACTCACGTTGTGTGTGGATGTGTCACCGAGAGAATCTCTCGATTGAAACTCCGACGTAAAGAGAAACTCGAATCGCAAAGCATCCGTGGGCGCGTTTAGATTGAGACAATGAGTAAGCGGGGGAGGGTTCACCGTGTCGTCTGTTATTCGGACACAACATTATGCGCATCGCTCTTTCCGGTTCGCGTACAAACTACTTCTCTCTACTCGCGTATACCACGCTTACTCGCTACGAACTATTTAATTCGTTTGATTATTTACGGTGAAAATCTACCGCCGGCTGTTTGTCACACAGAAAAGTTTGCTACGACCGCCGGGAATTGCTACGAAAGCTATGCTGTGTATAATTCATCGAAGTTTATAGCTAAGTGTTGTGTTGCAAACTTTGCGCCATCGAAAGTTCAGTTTGCGTGCAATTATGATTTTTCGACTTATGAATAATTATTTTTTATGAAACGAATCAGAAAAAAAACAATCGGATGAAAATAACTAAAAATTATAGTAGTCTTGTTAATGGTCAAACGGAAATGTGGATGCTTAACGCAAAAAAAACTGATGTTCGACATTATACAAATTTTGATTGAGAAAATTATTCCCGAAGAAAAAACTGTTAGATAGGTTCTTTGATGATCAGAAAAAATTATCGTTCCATCGACATTGACGTAGAAATTTCCGTTCAACATGCAGGAGTGAAACGCTTTCCGTTCTCCGCGATTCAATAATCGAGCAATGAACGCGAACGATGAGTCGTTAGCCTCGCTAATTGCGAAGATCGGCTGATTGCGCGTAACGACGCTAACGAACTGCCCAATAGCTGCAGTCTCGACAACGAACAACCCCAGTATACGCAGTAGTGCTCTCCCAACCCGATAAAACCCGTATGTACATGAGAGTTTGAACGTGAAAAAAAAAAAAAAAGTCTGCAATTCAAACTTACTTGAAATTAAGATTTTTAAATGAGAAATGAACTTCTACGATTCCAGTCGTTTTCACGCGAGTTCTCAGGATATCTTGTTCCGTAGGCTGATAATCCCTCGCTCCTAATCGGTCCAGGTCGTCCAGGAAGCTGTAAATGACAAAAAGAAGAAAAATTCTCATTAAAAATAATTAATTCAGCTTTGAAATCGTTTCATTTCGCGACAATAAACGCGCAGTGGAGAGTGAAAGATGGAATCAGAAATATCATCAATGGAAACGAAGGAGACGTGGAGGAGGTAGAAAGGAAACGAACACTGCCGGCAGGCATCAGCGGAAGAAGAAGAAGAGAGACGAAAAGGAAACCCTACCGTGTCGCCAGCGGGCTCGAAGGAACCGGTTAAAATTGCTTTTTCCGCCTTAATGAAAATACCGCCGAATCGAAAATGGCGATAGATGCGACCCAGGCTATTTCTGGTATATAAATTATACCGTGTTGAAAGACCAAAGAATGGGAAGGGGGATTTCATCTATCATTCGTGAGGAGGGACACGTCAAAGAATCGAGCGAACTGCGACCGCGAGTCGCGTGGGTGTGGACTATCTTTCGTCGAAAATAATGCTCAAACTTTGTCCTTATCTTCATATTGATTCGCGGCGAGCGCGATGAATATAGATTTGAATCGTTTATCAAACTTGATGAAGTCTTTTTTTAATAGAATCTTCAAAACACGATAGCATTGATATTTTTAGACAAACGATCGCACAAGGAAAGCTGCGAAGACCTTTTCTTTGGGATGCGCAAATATGGAATCCAAGTTTTTCAATGAAAATTTTCACGAAGCTCAAAAGTGCCCGAATGGCGCACCAATGAATGAACGGGGATTGACAAGATGCAATGTCTATCCTTTTTTTTAATCTACACGTGCTTTCTGAAAGTGTTCATTTACTCGTGTTGTATATATAACGATTATTCGGAGGTGTTGGCGACTCGTCATCCGTACGATCGCTTGGTTTTTCATCGGTTTGGATTACACTCCAAAGTCAGTTTGCAGCTAGCGAAGCGATAGAATCCAGGGTCTTCGGACTTACGTATCGCGGGACTACAACGGCGATAACGTACGAGTGGAGTGAGTGAGAAACGCGTGGCCGGGTGGGCGCGGCTCGCAACAAGTAGTCCGAGACAATAGCCTCGTTGCAAGGTCTTCGGTGTTCGAAGCGGGCGCAAGCACGTAAGCTCCTACCGGTGTCCCTCACGCTCTCTCTCTCTCTCTCTCTTTATCTTTCTCTTCGTGCATGAACCCTGAACTTGCGCCGGTGGATTTATAGTGCAAGGAAGCTTCGCTCTCGCGAAGTATCGAACCGGTTCAGTGTGCTCGATAGTTCTCTATCGCTCCCTGTATTTCAGTTACCAACACAATCAACAATCGCCCGCATACGAAAGATCGTGACGAAAAATCATCAAAACTATTCCGCGTGTCCAAATAATTTTGTGTTGTACGTAGATCCTGTGTCGTCGACTCTCGCGGACGTCGGTAAACCTTTCTTTTATCGCTCGCCTAAATGATACATCATGACTATTCTATTTATAGCATGCATAGTCATAGACGCAGGATCCTACAGTGCCAGGGGTGTATCGGCGCTGGCGCTCTTGTTGTCGTCGTAGTCTCGGAAAAATCGATATTAACCCGTGGTTTGCAGCATTACAATGTTATATGCTATGAAAACGATATTGGAATCTCGTGCCCAAGTTTCTCGCATATATAATTTCTCGTGCGCGACAGGACGGCGCAGGAGAGGGTTCGGTGCCTCGCGATCTTGCGTCGACGAAATTTCGTTGTATCACTCGCCAATCTCTGTTCTACAGCATACCGAAACTTTTTCATTAGCACTATAGAGAGTAAGTTATTTTGTTTAATTTTTTTACTACCACAAATTGAGCAAGGTTCGAAAAAAATCTTATCCAATCCAATCGAGTGGAATAAAAAAACGTAAAGAAAAATGTAGGATAGTTTTTCGGACATTTTTTGCATGATTCCCTGGGGTCGTGTAGCGCGCGATTTTTTGCAGAAATATCTTCGAGAGGAGAGAAAAACATGGTTTTTTCGACGGGAATGGAAGGAGCCACTCGTTCGGATGAAAAATGTATGATACATGGAAGGCTGGGCCGCGCAAGTCCCATCCAATGTTTCTGAACGCTGCCGCTCTCTCGACGGCTCTCCGACCGTGGCGTTATCGTATAAACCTTCCTTAATTTTCCGGCAAACTCGTGGAGACAACGATAACGAATATGCCGAAACTAAAGAGCAACGGAGGAAAAAGAAGAGGACGAAGAATAAGAAAGAAAAGTCTAGTTGAGGATGAAGAGCGATCGAGCGAAGGGTCGACATCCGGGAGAATCCCGTGAACAACCCCCCACGGTATAGCGGCGGAGCTCGGGACACAGCTAGATGAGGATTTTCCACGACACGACGAAGAAGAGGGGCGCCAGCAGGAGCTCGTCGGCCATTTTACTCAACCACGTGACACGGGCGTGGCGTGACGTCATAGCCGATCAATACGACACGGAGAAGGGGAGAAAGCGAGATGGATGGACTTCAACTTTTCGTATGCTTTACACTATACACTCTACGTTTTTTCCAAACCACCCCCTGTCTGCTCTCGGGTCATACGTCTTCCACTACAGCAGCGGGTAGGCAATTTTTTTTGTTATATTGGATTTTTTTTTCGTGCAAGACCGTTCCAGAGAAATTGGGACTATGAATATCGAACTTTGGGGCGTCAACGGATTTGACGCGAGTATCCGGCACCGGGCGAATTTTTTAACCCTAGAACACAAGATGAATCTAGGGTATCCGAGTTCAGCCGATAAACATGTCTTTTTTTACATATTGGAGATATAGGCCCGTTGCTAAAACGTGTACAGTATTTCAGTGGAGAAATTGAGATCCATTGCTTGTGTCCTACTGTTGCGATTTTTAAAAAATTATACTCAAAAGTACTGAGTCGTGAAACAAAGAAACATTTGCGTTTCCCGAAGCCATGCGCGGTATTAAAGATGTGTAACGAACATGTCTAGTTTTTTAAAGATGTAGTCGTCGAATAATCGGAAAGTTTGAAGGAGAAAGTTCTGTAGGCAGATTTTTCCATGCATACGCAACTATGCAGGGAGCGGGGGATACCAAGTTGAAAGGGAACAGTCGCGTGAGTCGTATATCCACACAGGGGTTGTAATTTATCGGAACGGCGTGGCTTATAGTCCGGAGCGTGATGAGATAAGCGGAAACGCAACTTTTCGCATTAAAATTAACGATGCGGAAGCTGAAGAAGGTATTTGTCTCCTTCGCTACGTCGAGCGGTTATTCGATTCTTATTTTCTGCGAATTACTCTGGCGAATCAGCATTTTGAAAAAATGTAAAAAGGGAATATTATTCAAGAAGCGGAGCGCCGTAGATGATTCATAGAATTATCACGACAATGATTGCCTTTTCTACGGCCGTAAGAAAATATTTTTAATCGATTTTTAATACATACTGTATTAAGTGGAACTAGAAGTGATTTTAATATTTTGGTTAAGAAAAAATACAATTATTTTCAATTGTGAGTGAGAAATATGACGAGATGAACTTGACATTTTAGAACTATTATCTCCGTTATGGAAAACCTTCAAAGTTCGGAGGTGTTAAAGGCTGACCTAAAGGGTGACACCTACATAATTTCTTTGCTACCCTCGTTTATTCTAATCTGCTTAGGTTGTACCTTTTTTCATTACTTACGCAAAAAACATAGAGCTGTTATTAATGAGCGACAATTTTGTGGAAAACGGAATGTATGACACGTGTTTAAGTGAATTGCATTTTGCAGAATGCTTTGAAGTTTCACTTTTTAATCGATTTTCCTCTGGATCGAGTGCAATACCTACAAATTTCCGTAAGATCTTTATATACATATTTATATATTTTTGGCCGCTGGAGTTTACATAGTTCTACCCGGCATAAGGACTTTGCGAAGGGGTTGAGAGCGACGATGTGTGCGTTCTACGTACTAGCCAACTCAGCAGAATGCGTAACCACTTTAGGGAGATGTCGATTTACCTTGACCGCTCGAGGTTGCCAAAGCTCCCGCTTCGCCACAGCGGACCCGTTTTTTTTTTTCGCTGTCTTTATATCCCCTCCCGTCACCATGGACACACGCGATAGGGCCTTGAGGGAACTCCGCACAAACGCAGCGAGCACGAGGCCGAGATTAACTCTCACCACCCTCGCTCTCTCGCAATCCTCACCTTCATCCGAGCAAAAACTATACCATTCCCACTAATCTCAAAGTTTGAAGCTGTATTTCATCGATTCTCAGAATTGCGATTGAATAATCCCTCCTATTGTTGCCGAGGCTACGGAAGAGTTTTGTACTCGTTGAAAACTTCAACCGACACAAGCTGCAAGTTACTGCATAGAAGATCGTAAAATTTCCAGCCGTAGATGAATTTATTGGATGAAATTAGAAAGTATCGATGTATACTTGGTATTGTGATTTTTTTGCTCTACAGTCCTACGCGCTCCGCATATTGGGATTGAAAAAAAAACCAGCAGTGGGTGTCTAATTGTAAGTTGTCGAAGAATCAACTTTGTCTGGCCTTTGGAAGCTGTTCGCGATGAAAATCTCAATAAGTAATTCAACTTCAAACCTTTGAAGCACCGTATATTGATGGGAAACGATCTTAAAGTAAAGAACAAAATATTCCCTTGATGAAGTAATTACAGAAAAAAAATGCCCTGAAGATAAAACTCAAGCCTCTTAAGCCACATAATACAAATTTGATAACGTTATAACTTTATAAAAAATCTTGTCGATGATTTCTCGTCGGTCTTTACCTCACGAAAAATGCAGACGCATCAAAGATCCATGTTACTTGCACCCAGAAGCTCGCGTAGCCTTAGCAGGGAGAAGAAAGAGCCTTAGCACAAGAGGAATATGACCGGGATCGATTCTACCGAAAGTTTAACGAGTCAGTTGTTCCAGGCGAGCGTATTCGACCCCCTTCCGAAATTTGGTCTGGAGCGTGTAAACGACATCTGTATCGATAGCCCGGCACACGGTTTTGCATATCTAATTCACTGATCTACATAAGACCGGGTGGGTATCTACGGCGAAGCTTTCAAGAGAGGGTCATTCGATATGCTTCGCTCGGGCTCGTTGTCGATACCCCCCCGTATTCGTGCTATTCACCGTTCCGTCACCACGAATTTTAGCATAACGAAGGAACAGCAGTTTTCTCACTTTCTCCGAAGCAACGAAACCTTTCTTATCCTTCCATGACTGTCGTAAAACTTTCATGAAGTCGGGGAATTCGATGAAACTCCCGAGTTACGGCAGAATAGTTTCGGGTCTTATGACGATATATTTTTCTAAGGGATTACTCCTTGGCTGATAGGATGGAGAATCAAACTCACTATTTTGCTGAATCGTTTAGTTGATACTCGTTACTCCTGCCGAAACACTCTTGGACACCGTTGTCCGCCCACAGCCTCTTCATCGCCGCCACGAGCTCTTCGCTGAACGATTCCGTGTCCTCCATTCGCTGGATAACGTCGAAAACCATTTTTGCGTCCGTCTGAAAAAGAAGTTTTCATTTTAATAATACATTTTTGAACGAAGCGTCGACCATAATTTCTGTTTCCGACTGTACGCACTACCGATGATGCATTTTTCTTCATAAAGTGTAAGAATAATAACGATAATAATGAGTATGCTGTTTAGTCATCGATGGGTGAGAAAGGATGAAAATAATTATTAAGTTATCCGGACCAACGAAGTCTCTGGGAATTGACGGGGCGGACTTCACAGGCGTTCGGCTCAAGTAGGCGAGACTATGCAACGTTGGAGCGTAGGGCACATTCTTTTCTTTTTTCTTTTGGTCTCCTTTTCTTTTTGTCGTGTACAACGAACGCTCCGTATACGATTCGTTGACTAGTCATGTGAACATTCGAAGTGCGCTCTACTGAATGTGCTTCATTCATGAGATAATCGTTGAACCGTGGTAAACCACATCCACAATGGCACGCAATGTCTTCGGCGCTTTCTCTCTTTTTCTCTCTGTCCCTCTATCTCTCTCGGCCTTTCGGCGGACGTCGTTCACCGTCCCGTCATCGTGTACTCCAGTCTGTGTATTTCATTTGTGTGCGCGAAGCGAACGGTGCGAGAATGCATGCACTCGTAAAATCGCGGCTACATAATTCGAGGGAGAGCGTATTCTCGCCAGAGATTAGGGTGATTGGCCAACAGTCTTCGAAGATAAATAATTAAATACTTCTTTTTTTTTCATCGCAACTCTTCTCCAGACAAGAGCAATGTTAAAGTTCAATTTAACGCGCTTCGTTTCTTTCCGCGAGCCAATAATTATGAATTCGTGGAATAATGTTGCAAAATTGAAACGGTTACCGAGCAAGACGCATGTAAAAACTTCCCAGGGGAATAATTCAATAATCAATTTTGAATAAACTCGTCAAATACACATTTTGCAATTATTTTTGATATTTTTGATGAATCAATTTTGGCACAATTTTGTGGATTGACTCAAATAAATGTTTAATTGGGCGCGAAAATAGTTCTTTACTGTCAGTATTTTTTCAAATATTTATCATATTCATAATTATTATTTTCTTTCAGCAATAGGGCGCCACGGGATGTTTCTTGGAGCTCTAACTGAGAACCGTGGAGACCTTGACTACCGAAACGGTTGGAGTCTTCGACTTCAACGGTCCTTCGAGCCACCCGATTGCTTTTACACTACGACGGCTTAATTGATTCCTGACCTGTTGCCTTTAGCCAGTCATAAATCACGATATCCGACACAAGTTTGCAATTTTATCGTACGGTACATCGCATCCTATTTTAGACTCTGCTCTCGACGCGAGTTGAACACAGAGAAAAGAAATTGATTGAATCGCACTTGCGGGTAACGAGACAAGTAAGCAGTTCCTCAAACAAAAAAGATTCGTTATTGTAAGTAAAGAAATAGTCAATTTAGATAATATAATACTCGCCTCTCTTTCATTCGTTGAGAAGCTGATGCCCAAATTTGGCATTGCTCTCAGAATGGCGACTAGGGATTGTATCGTGTTGCTATAAACGACGGGCCTGTACTGCTTGAAGTCTTCCGGTGTGAATCCACTCTCGTGAATAATTCTGAAAAACGTCAATAACAATTACTGCTAATTCTATACAAAAAAAAATTATACAAAAGTAACTCTCAATATTCAATTCAATTCTGTGTTTCAATTTGTTTGACAAGATCGCTATTGGCAAAGATTTGGGCTCAGCTAAAGAATCAACCCAACGAACCCGGGGTCCTTTTTTTCGCGACCGGAAGTAGGCGTTCAAAGAAAGAAAATAATGGAAAAGAAGCTAAAAAGTTAGCAATCGAAACGTCGGTTGAGGTCATATATTTTCTTTTCACCGGTTGCGAAGGCTATAGGCGGTTCTTTGTGGAGGAAGCGGAATCCCATATGAAAAGAGCCCATTCACGGCGAAAGCAAGGCGTTTCTACGGAGGAAGTCTCGGCGTACGAGTTCTCGAAGGCGAGTACCTCGAGCCCTAAAAATGTCTGTGTGTATGCGAGTACGACACAGCTGCTTCAACTGAGATTTTGTGCTATACTCTGCTGTTGCCGGTACATCACCCGCGCTCAAGTGGCTCGTTCTATCGTCACGTGTAAATATCGATCACTTCTATGCTGTCTCGCAGGGCGGGCCCGGTGCGCCGAGCTCGCCGAGTGCATCGCTGGCGAACGTTGCAAGTAACAAGAGAGCGAGGCAACAGTTTGTTCGGAACAACCCTGACACGAGACGGGGTCAAAGCACACCAGCACGGGAAAGAAAAGTGACGAGAGAGCCAGAGAAAGAGAGACTTCCGAGGCCACGAGAAGTGAAACGAAGTTGACGAAGTGGACGAAGGACAAACTGACCGAATGAATCGCTAGACACACGGCGAGCAGTGATTCCATCACTGTATCTACGACCTGGTACATGTACTCGGCAAAACTTCAATCGTCTCGAAGAATGGGACTTTCCAATTTTTTCTAACCATTTTTCCGAAGTATTACCTTGTTGTAAATTTTTTATGGTTCCACGCGCATGAATTGCTTCAAAAGATTGATAGGTTCGAAGATGTGCCCGTTTTCTAGAAGAATACTACAAGAGCTGTGCACAATTATACATTTACTTTTCAATTAGCTTGAAAGCCATGAAAAAAGTATCGGCATAATTCTGGTTCTCGGACGATAGATAATCGAACCATCGGAGAACGTCGGTTTGAAAGTGGGTTTGCGAACAATGGTTTCTTCTCGCGGTCTTCTAGAAACCGAGAATAGAAGTCTACAACGCCGGAAGGAAAGGATTGTTCCGAGGCATATGTGTGAGAACGAGCGAAAGAGTCGCGATAAATCGATAATTGGTTCGCGTGTGAACTGTTGTTTGTTCCTCCATAAGTTCCTTCTCCCAGCTGACCGGTGCGCTATGCGCGAGGGAGCACTATAGCCTCGGCAGAATAAGCTTCGATACACGACAAAGGCGGGTCCGGTTGCGGAACGTAGCGCAGGCGTTTCTGCTGCAAATTGGACTCTTTGTCAGCCACCGAACGCGCGAAGATACTTAACGACGATTCGTCGTGGTGGCCAAGTACTCCCAGTCTTTCGCTCTTAACCCTCTCACCCCTTACCCTTTCCGTTGATCTCCACAGTCATAGCGCTTGAATAGTCTAAATTAACATTCCTCCCCTGTCTCGACGACAAAACAGTCGAGAACGTCTTCGCATCGCTCTTCCCACCGACACCCCGTTACATTCCAGTTTCGCTGGTTGGCGCGTTTATACGCGAAACAGCAATGACGAATCAACGCTTACAAAACCGACCGACACTTCCGGCTCTCAACGAATGACCAATTTTACGCGAATAAAATCACTGTACAACCGGCGAAAGGAAAATATTTCGACCGTCCGTAGATAGAAAAAAAAATAGGTTGAAACAACCTACTCGCCTTTTAGATATTCATTTCGCGTATTCTCAATCGTCAATGAAGCGGTTTTCAAAATATATCAGAATTATCCATTTTATTACCTCGCGCTGAGAAATCAGATTTGATAACCTACTATTCAAATCGTCGAATTTTACAAAAAACCAAGCGTTATGCTTACTTCATTTGTTTCACAATCGTACTTTTCCCGGATTCTCCGGCACCTGTGAACAGAAACGATAAAAGAAAATTGATTAAATTGGCTGAACAACATTGAGATGGTTTCGTGAGAGTATGAAAGTGCGCATTGTTGGAACCACAATTGAGCGACGAGGAAGGCGTTTAGAAAAGAAAGGGAGATGGCGAGTGAAGATTTCCTCGTTGACACGGAAGTAGGGTACCGAACGAAAAAATTTCGCGCTATCAGTAGCAGAGACGGCTCCGTTGCGGGCGTACGCGCCGGGCACACGCACATATACGCACGAGGAGCAGCTGCCCGGTGCGGGGAATGCGCGTTGTTTTATAAGCGGATATGACGTACACAGGCGGAACTTGCTTTCCTGCTTACCGCGGGTGGGCCCTCCCCCTTTTTTAAAAGCTCTTTCAGCTAAGTAGCCGCCTATAATAGCTACTCTCGCACGCTGCTCGTGATGCTGCTGCCTATATTGCTCGTGGTGGAGCTGCTCGGTTAACATCAGCTGAATACATCGTTCTAGCTCGGTGGATAAAAAAAAGAGAAAATAGAGAATAACAGACGAAACCCATCACTGTAACACCTCGACGAGAGGGCGTAATAGATACTGCACATTGTTGGCTCGTACGATCGCGAAGATCGCTCTGGGATTTTTTTTAACCGAAATACTTGGAACCGAGACGGAGGAAATAATTTCAAAAATAAAAACCAAGTGAATCGTATTGAATTTCGACGGACAAATCCTTACATTTTAACCAAATTATCATGTAATGTATGAATTCCAATTCTATTGAAATAAAAAACATTTTTGAAGCAATAAGAATTAATTTGGAATGCACGAATTCTGCGGCATATCGGGCTTCGCGCGTATCGCATTCGACATCGAATTGAATAAACAGCCCCATAAAAAGAAATGTTCACCAACGTGGCGTGGGCTCGTCATTTCTTTTCGTCACTGGCGCGGGTGTCGCTTTTTTCACGGATACTGCATGAATCTCTCCATCAGGTAAAGCACATGTGTTATATGGTAAGCAGGCAGTTTATATGCATTTTGGAAGGCCGCTGCCGCAGCGGTCGTTCCGACCAGTCTGTGTTTTCAATTGTGCGTGACACGCGTTACAAGAGGTTTATTGCTCGTTTCACGAAGACTTTCGTCTCGCTCATGTTTCGCTATTAATATATATATATTTTTTTTCAAATGACCGTTAATCGACCTCGAATCTTGGTCAATTTGTCGACTATTGAGTACACAACTCGAAGGAAGAGGTATCGGACCTTTTTTTTTTCTAAATTATCGTACAAACCACATAACTAAGCGCTATTGTTGCGCAATCCGAGACGAAAAAAGTAAACAGCACGGATACAATGAAAACCAAACGGTGTAATTTCTATCTCAACGGGATTATAGTATTTCCTGACCCATTCACACAAAATCGAGCGTAAATATTACCGATGATCTACATCCCATTTTCCATTCTCGTTTTATCCGTTACCAAAGCTCGTGAGCTTATGTATGAAAAGGTTTTATCTCGCTAGCGCAATGAAGCACGGTCATGGACGGATCGTTCATTTGCCAAAGATAAGTCACGGGAGCGCGTATTTAGCGGCGATAATAATAACGCCGGGTACAGATTGTTCGTACTCGCCAAGGTGCGCGCGTTTGCATTCGTGTGACTTTAATGCTCGCCGCTGAGCAACGAGATATCACGGTTTCGTCGGTCTTTCTATCTGGATAGAGTAAACCTGCGGTGGCTCGCGAGACACGCCTGATTACATGTTACTGGCATAGTTTAACTTAAAAACGCGATAACGGCGATTTTTCACAACAACATGAATTTTATGCATTTTTAGTTCGCGAAATTAGTTATTTCCACCGTCACAATTTTGCACAACGTTTGCCGTAACCTTTGACCGGATTTAATTGACTTGCGATTCATCATTAATATTATAGTTTCGAAGCATATACTGATAAATTTAGAACAACGAAGCAATGTCTTGACGGACGGTGTAATCAATTGAATGTCGCTTCTCATATTGGTAATACTTTTCCTCAGTTAGAGGAGACTTGGGAGACATTGCACTATATAGTTGAACAGTCTCCGTGAGTACATAGCATTCAATCACAAGACGGGTTTAGGGAAGAACGATAGAAAGGAGTGAGTTCGCTGCGGGTTAAGACATCGTATAATCCATCTTTATCGATCAATGCCTCCGAGAGAAGGCGCGTGGCAAGGACAGCTCCACAAGAATTCACGGAACCAAGAGACATCTCCGTAATGGAGTATCATCGTAGGGCGTTAGATTGATTGGCTTCGTTTTAACATTGATTTTTTCCACACTTTCATTACTATTACTATTATTTCCAACCCTAGCCCTTCCAAAAACCTCGGAATTGAGTATGTCGTTCGATCCACGTTGAAAAATAGGCTTCGTTTTATACAGCATCATCGTAGACGCGCATGATCCATCAACCGTTGTTTAACAGACTCAGCACATTAATTGACGGCGGACGATTGGTAAAACTTTTGCTTCCACCTCTGCCGAAAATATGTATCTATTATATTCCGTTAACATTGAACAACATATCGCTAATCAACCATTGAATCTTTCCGGCAGCTATTTAAATCCGAAATCGACCAATAAATCAATACTTTGGAAACGGAATTCCGATCACAGTATATAAATGACTGGAAAGCAAAGAAACCCGGAGTGTTTGCGTAGAATAAGTTTGCAGAGCACGATAACTGCTTCAGTAATTACAACGTCGGCATGAGTCCCCGGGAGGCGTATTACTTACGTCCTACCATATCGATTCCATTGCAAACAATCTCAAGAATATCCATTGTGAGCGCAGTAATGCAACGTCGAAAATAAAAATCTGAATGACTCGCCGGAATCAATTTTGAAATGAATTCGAGACATAGCTTTGGATCTCACGACGTCCGACCAACTGGAGGATGTCTCGAAGATGAAGACAGTTTGCAGAAGCTCGAGGTGAAAGTAATCCAGCGATTGGGAAGTGCATTCGAGGTTTGGCCACTTCGACATTTGCAGCTCAACACTCATCGTGGCAAAGTTTTCATCGCGGTGAATGGGATGGAAATACTTTCAAGCGTAGAGTGATGATCGTCCCTGTGCTGACGTCACTCGTAACACCAATAAGCAAACGATGTTCCGGAGTTTTCGCCGAACGCATCGATGCACCAGCGGAGCTGGGCGCGTTGAACGACGGGAAATTTTTAACCCCCGCCATCCCCGGAAGTTGGCCCCACTCTTTCCTTCGAGCTCGTCTCAACGACTCTTTCCTTCGTGTACAAAGCGAGAGGATTATGGCTTCGAGCTTAAAATAGACCGTGAGAATAGATATATTTCGGCTCGTTAGCGTTCACGGAAAGCCGGCGACAGGTCTGACAAAGGCCAACTAGACTACAAAGACTCCGAGTCCGTTGTTACGGGGTGAAAAAGTATATTTTCGCACGAAAAACCGCGAGAATCATTCCGGATTGAGCTGTGGTAGCGTAAATTAATGTAGAGGAAGTTGTTGAAGATACACGTGCAGAATTTGGCCGTGAAGGCCACTGTGCCAAGGGAACGGCATGAAGAAAACCAGAGTCGACAGTAGTGCCAGCGGAGCAACAGATTCATTTACTTTTTAGACTCTTTGTTTTCGTTGTTCCTTTTTTACTTTTTTTCTTCAGCCTCTCGAGAAAGCAAACGAACCACGTGCGAGGATTTGTCGAACCGGAAACACTCGAGTCCGCACGCTAAGCTATATGCCGAGCCTCCGGTTGGCTTGGCTCGTTCCGCCAACATTTAACATATTCAGTCACACATCTGATATCTATATGCATACACGCGCGTCTATATACGAGGGTTCGAGACTCATAGAGATGACACATGGCAGCAGCATGTGCTTATGTTTCGTCGACTAGGACGAATGGGAGAGAGCGAAGGAAACTACGATAGTAGAAATGCATTTGTGTGCTGTACATACTGCATGTCAGTGTCGTAGCAAAAGAAGGTATCAACTTTTCTAAAATGTACGATAATTCGATAAATTACTCGAATAATTTTATTGAAACGAAATCAAACTGACTTTCGTTTAAAAATATCTAATGACACATATTCGTTGTTTTTCATTGAGAAAATCGAACCGAACCAAAATCATATAATTTTGATCAGAGGTTTCGTGCGAGAATTCAATGACTTTTTTTCTCACGTTTGTAGAAGTGAATTTAAAAGCCCTTTCAATCTAATTTTTAATTACATTCAAATAATTGATTATAATTTTTGAAAAATAGTCGCAAAAAATTGGGAATTGGTGATAGAACTTTTCGGTTTACAGGGACCTTGCGAAAACAAAATGTGACGGAGATAGATAGCTTCGAGAACCTTTGGATGCGTATACGCGCCGCTTGGAACGAAGGGGTTTCCTCCGCTCGCTGGGGACGATGTGTTTCTATCAGAAAACTGCGTTGTTGCCAGTTGAAATATCAATTTTTTTATTTGCGATTTAACCTTTTTCTGCTTTAGAACAAAGCTCATCGCATTGCCTTTAACGAACAACGACGTTCAATGTTTGCAAATAATCTTCGTCCGTGACATTACGGAAACTACACTTCGAGGTAACTCTATAATTTTTTTTTCCATTATACTTTTACCACATTATCTCGCTATTCAAACTGTTTGAAAGTTCAAGACTGTCTTCGTTAGAGCAACCGCTCGAGAGCCACGCAGCTTGAATACAAAAGAATTTTTTGTGCCACAAAACGGTAGGAATAATATTTTCAAGTCATTCGATCTACATAATATTCAAAAATATATGATTCTTTCGATAAACCATGAATTGTCGGAATTATAATGCTCTTGTTCCCAAAATAAATGCGTCGAATAAGAAATACTACTTCTAAGGTGAATTCGTCATTCTTGAGCCAGTTTCAATGGCACGAAAATAATCGTTTGAATAGAGCGAACGATGAATTGTCTATTCAGGGTTTCGAGGCTTTGCAGTACGGCCATGCGAGCCAACGAGTAGTCGCATCTGTCCGGAGGCTCCTTCGAAAAGCAGCACGATTCGGGGGTTCTGACTCAGCCGTCGTAAAAAAAAAGACGGGTGGTCGCCCCGCCGGTGAACCGTGCACGGAAAAATCGAATTTAATGGAGGACGAGAAACTTTTCTCGCACAAAGTCTCCCGATCTTGTATAAGCGCGGTGTGCTCGACATTGTTGCAGAATGCCGCCGCATTCAAAGATCTCTTTGATGATTTTTCAGCTAAGACGACGGTGAGCACCACTGACACAGGTCGAGGAGGCACTCGATTATATCGTTGCACGGAGGTTTCGAGTGTCACGAGAGACGCTGCGTGCTACCCGAGAACACGAGCTCACTTGCCTTCGCGTTAGAGCTCGTAAGAACTAATATTGAACTACACGCCTAGTTCACGGATTCTACGCAACGCTGCAATGTTATTTAGAGCGTTAATCAGTCCGAGAAAATAATTGCTTCAAATTCAGTCATATCTTCATTAAGCTTATCATTAATTAATTATTTAACTTTTTGTTTTATGACAAATTAAGAGTATCAGGCGTATGCGGACATAGATAATGGTCGAGTTAATATGTATTTTCGATTGAGTTAGTAAGTAGCATTGTTTTTATATTTGCTACAATCGTATACCCCTTGCGGGGTTCTTACGAACCGTTCTCAACCCTCTTCCCCTGCTGGCACTCCCTACACCGTATCGCATTTGTCGAGGACATGGGGAAAGTATGGAAAACCCTGTCAGTACAGTCGGCTCTTCTTCCGATTCCCCGGCGTGTACACAAAAGTATTCAGTTGAGTATAGACAACAAGGTCTCACAGAAACTGGCCTCCCGTTCAACGATTGATGCACCACTGACTGCGCGACTAAACGGTCACCCATCCATGTACTGCCCGCAAGCAATTTTGCTTGACTTGGGTGATCGCCGAAGCCGCGCATCCACCGCTGTCGAATAGTTAGTAATTAGTATTTAGTCATAATTTTAAAATATTTGCGACAGCGGCCGATTTCGGCTCGATTTTATGACTTTTCTACACCCTAGTGCGAAAAATACTCGTTGGCAGAAAAGTGTCATAAAATCCTTTTCTTTATGTCCCTTACAATTTTCTTCGGCCTTCAAGTTTTAGCCATACAAGATTCTGGTCGATTGTAATTTTTATTATTCTTCCACGGCGTTATATCAGAATAAAATTACATCAAATTACTCGAACATCGATAAAGGTAGAGTTCAAGAATTAGAACTGTCTTTTTTATCGAACAACCCTTTTGCAAAGTATAAAAAACCATTAGCCATAGATAGTTCGAGGGTGACAATATTTGAAAACGATTGGGCACGTCCGTCATGTTCAGCGAGCTGTGACAAAAGTGGGGAAATGGCTATATCCAGAGTATGAGATCGAATAGTATTTCACCGGGTTCGCAGAAGTGTGGGTCTGACGTTATCCCATCGACGGAAGAACTCTCGACCCAATGAAATATGAATTCGGGTCTCGACGACGTTCGCTCTCTGCCACGCGCAGAGAGGCTACCCAGGCTATCTACCGGGCTGTAGACACCGCTCTCAAGAAAGCGAGAGAGTCCAAAAGGGGGGTATCTTGGTCAACGCCGTGGCGTGTTGAACGTCGAGGAGGGCGCGGATCGATGCCGGCTACGAAGCACCCGCACACACACACACACACACACTCTATATCGCTACCCAGTCTCAATTGCATCAATATTTGGAACTTCGATAATATTTGTCAAGCCAACCGTACGCTATTCCATAGCATTTCTATATCTTTGAGTAAAAACGGGCTAAGTGTTAAATCTCAAAATAAAAATCAATCTAAACTTGCGAGGACAGCGAATTTCCGACAGAAAAAATGTTACAGATCTGTTAGCTGAGGAAATAAAAAGCTCAAAAATGTGAATTAAGACCGGTGAAAAAGTTTTTTGTAGATCTTGACCTCGTGGGATGTTGAGTTTTTTTCGAAATTTATGAGTTTCTCTACGCATACATACTTCGCATTCCATCGGCGCTATATACATTTTTTTCACTCACGCGACACGAAGAAGGAGCAATGTTCTTCGTTTTTTCTATCACCGCGAGGCATAAAAATGAACAATATCTCAGTCGGTTCGCGCGACCGCAGATATGTTTTATTTATTTTTAAGAATTTTTATTTTTTCTTCAAGGTCGGATTTCGCATGCGGCGAGTTACGAACGAACATTTCCCTCCACAATCCATGAAAGGCATAAATCGTTTCGAATCCCATTTGACTTTCATTGGATTGAATCGTCGAGAGGAGATTGCGTCAATCGTCGACACGGAAAAGCGATTTATAGGCTCGACATTTTTTTTCCCGCAGGTCGCTGGAATTTCGACCTCACAGCCTCCCCGACCCGCATCCTATCGCACGCATTGACACGCACACAACAACCGTTCGAACAGCTCGACCTATGGGCTCGTTTTTTTTTTTCCTCTTTTTTTGCAATGCGAGATTCACCACCGAAGCCCGCGAACTGCGTGCGACTCTTGGCAAATCGCCAAAAATAGTAGTGGCGCTCGCGAAATCCGACCAAACTCGGCATCGAGATTTATGGCAGCGACAACAATTGGGCGCGACAACACGACCATTACTCGATACTTTATCACCGGGTTACGGTGGGGCGGCGGAGGGTTAGCGGTTTTTCGCCGCCGCCACTTCTGTCTCCGGCCGTCCCATCGACTTCTCCGCAATCTCGATTGATGGCCACAGCATCGAACGACTATTACCGAATCGTCGATTTCATCACTTGAATCCAAGACGCCGCCGGTGGCGTCAACGTGGCTGCGAATCTCGTTAGATAAACATCGGGATTTGCGCGCTCGTTTTTATTCTCGAAGAAGAAGTAAATTCATCGCGGGGTTGATTAGGATTTCATTTCATTGGTATACAAGGATCGTTTTCATGCGCATATGTAAGCAAACCTGTGGCTTAATGGCTTAATCTTGTTTCAAATTCGTTCCCGATATCCTACTTTTTTTGCGCAATTTTAACGGAACGAAAATAGCGTATTTCTCGCATGGGTATAAAGAGATCGAGAAACAGGCTATAACGCGACGACGCAGTTGACACGAACGAGTCGTTTACTTTTTGCGCCAAACGACAGTCTGGATAACTCTATCGATCCCTTGAGCCGCAAAGGCAGCAAATCGTCGGTCCCTCTCGTCGCGTAATCTTCTTAGCCGTCCTCGAACGAACGAAGTTACTAGTTAAATGCGTCGATTCGAGTCTACACACAACAAACGTATATTCGTGTGACGCCGTGGGGTCTCGACGTCACGCACGTACTACCCACGCGAGGTCGTGGCTCGAGGCTTATCCCGTGAGCTCGAAGTACTACTCTTTTTTCCTTGTTTAAGCTCGTTCAAAAAAAATTCTCCGTTACGATTTCTCTGGATAATATTCGCGATACTAGCTTCCGCCAACGCGGAGAGTGGTGTGCGCGGTCCCTGCGAGACCGCGCCGTTGCTTTTTTTTTTCAAATAAATTCTTATCCAATTATCAAGCCCAGCTGGCAAATCTCCACCAAAGTCTCTCGGTGGTTAACTTCGTGATAAGCTCTAATAAAACGTAAAATAATTATGGTTATTAAAATTCTATTTTAATCTGGGATACCACGAGCAAGCGATGCTCTCTCTTCGAAGAGGATTGCGCTTGCGAGAAATAAATTTTCACAAAGGAAGAAGCTTCGGACTGAGTGGAAAATAAAAATAGCTTTCTACTGCACTGGGACTTCAGGAGGAATGTTTTCCTTGCAGGAATTTGAACAGAATAACTGATGCAATCGAGGAATATGAATTATTTTTCTGCATTCACTTTTAGCTTCTTTTCCCAATTGATCGTATTACGGCACGTGTGTTTTTTTGTCTATGTCTTCGATCGATAGCTTTATTAGTCCCGATACAGGTCATTAACCCGAAGTTTTTTGCTCGTCGCTTAAGTTTACTTAACGAGAAAACTTCGATAGAAGGCTCGTATGACGCAACGATCAGTAAGAGCAAGGGAGAAGGGAGGACCCGTGCACGAAAGAACGACCCACGCACCGAGCACAGGACATCGATCCGTGTAACCGCACGCGTAAACAATTCGGACGCCCGATGGCACGATTGGACGGATAATTAACCGCGGTTCGTGATACTAACATTCATGAATCTCGTGCTACCGTTGCGGCTGTAATATGCTATAGACACGGCCAGTATGCACAGCGCCGAGACGATGTCCGTACTATTGCTGCTGTGGTTTTCCGTAAAGCTGCCTATACGTGTAACGAACCGAGACCGATTCGTCGATTCGGGAGGAGAGCCCCGGCAACCTCTCGCCCGTGCGCATTGCAGAGCAAATATTCCCGACGCTGAACGAGAATCGACTCAACGACCGCGTTCGAAACTTCGCTAACGACGAAACTTTTCTAGAAGCGCGCGTTTTTTCGTCGATGAAATAATCGATCGACGACGCGGAGCTAATATAAACTACGCGAGGACGGTGTGTACGTTCGCACTTACGAACGTCTCGTTTCTTTTAACGACTTCGCACTTCTTTCTTCGTTGTGAATTCTTTGAACCAAAAAATAATCGCGTATAATACACAAGACTTGGCTTATGATTTTCTTGAAGTCGTTGCCCTACTGTTCGCATTTTTTTCGAAGCTCCTTATTTAAACCTTTCTTGTTTGTATGAGAACAAATAAAAAATCAAGAATTATGTTGAAATTATCGCGCAAGTTTGCCGCGAATAATCGAACTCTGTTCGGTCCTTTTTTGTCGATAATCAGAAGTTGATTGAAAGGAGAATAAACGAACAAAAAAATGGGGAGAGAGGCACAGAAGTATATACGGGCGCCAACTGTACGTTTCTTTATTTGGCTCTCTCCCTCTCTCTCCTGCTGGTACAGTTCGCGACGACGTGCGATAACCTCGTTCGTATGGATCGTCTACCCGCGAATCTGCCGCGAGAGCTCGCAAGAGCAGGAGAGATCGTGTGTATCGTGTGACGCGCGTGGACGAAGGAATGGATTAAGCGAATGGAACGCGACAGAAACACAGCTCATTGTTCCCGTCAGGGTGAGGCACTCGGCTCGAGGTCAACGAGGCCATTTGGCTAATTGAAATTAGTTCGCGGTCCGCGTGCGACGATGCGCGGAATGAAAATGTTGGGAAGAAACTTCGTTTCCGCCGCCAACGAGAAGCGCGCGAGTTTGATGAGACAACGACGTGCCTCTATCACCGAAATATGTCGATCGACAATGCGATCGTAACGAACATAATCAAATATACAATATTATCGACAATGAATACGCTTATTCAAATACAGAGTGCTAAATATATACGTAGAGATAAAAGAAATCAGTTTTAATCGACCCTCTGAAATTGTAGATAACGTTCGATCGAATTGATTAGGTAATTAGTAAATGCCGGATGATAAATCAGATTCATAAAAACAGAGAATAGCTTCCTCTCGTTATATTTCGCTATGTCTTAATTTGCATAACGAGTTAATTGGCAATATTACGCGAAAATAAATGTGCCGAAGCTATTTTAGAGAGATGAAAATATTCTTGCATTGAATTTCGTGTGACGGTTTGTCCGAGTGAATTGAGAAAGTTTTTGACTTCCGTCATTGCGAAAAATAACGAATAAATGGCAAAAGTTATTACAAAATATGATTGTTATTTGCTTACCAAGCAGCAGGAGTTTTATGTCCTTGGCCGCCTGAATGCCGTCCTCCTTAAGATTTTTCTCAATCTGTTTGCTGCGGGCCAGAGCGGCCCGCTCTTCCGCAGACATGGCACAGCCCATCTTGCTACACGTTGCCTTCACAAACGCCACCCCCGCCTCGTTTTTGTCTCAGGCCCTATCGCGGGACGGCAAAGCAGCCCCGCCACCGCCACCCGTACAACCTCACGCGCACGAGCGAGAGAGACCGTGAGAGCTGATATAGCAGCACCACCTCACCTCCGGGCGCACTTGCGCTCGCACAACCGACGCACCCTTCTTCTTCTTCTTCTTCTTCTTCTACTGCTAACTTCTACGTCTACTTCTTCAACGTGGCGCGCAGCACTCACGGAAAAAAAACACGCACACACGCACACTCACCGGCCCCCGGCCTCACGCACAAGCGCGCACTCGCGAACAAACGAAAGAAACCCCCACGGCTTTCATACACCTGACTACCTCCGCGCGCACCGCACCCTGCTCGGACCGCCGAACGACGCCACCCTTGCGCTGATCTTCGTTGCGAGTTCAAATCTGAAACAAAACAAAAAAACACTTCATTAATAATTACGAATCGTTGTGTTTCTTTCGATCGTATCGATAGAATCGATAGTCTCGATTTTGAATCCCGATATTTTTCCTCGATAGGCGAAATATAAATTGACGTGATAAACATGCGAGAAGAGAACGTATGACTCATTAGAAAGAATCGATGTAATCAGTCATTGTTTCGGAAAATGAACGTGAAAGGAATTGTGAATATTCTGCACTGAGAAATTGAGTACGATTAACAAATTGCTCGGTCGAATACGTGCAACTGAATGTTTAGTTTGAATTTTTTTTAATTGGTTGGCTGTTTAATGCGAAGCTCTAAATGAATTATCATCTCGACCGAACTGAATATTTAGGTGCACGTGTTCCATCGAGCATTCTGTTAATCCAGCTGAATTTGTTTCCCCCACTGCAACGAGGATCCCATACTGATGTGACGACGCATGCATTTGGAACAATGTTAGTTATATATAACGATACAAATATTTATACAGGCTAAAAGAGATCTGCCGGACAAAGGATTGGAAAGATGATATTAACAACGCGTACGATATATTTTCGCCGCGGTTGTTCATTCATCGTTCGTTCTATCTATACGTTTTATTACTTTTTCGCGCGGCGCGCGAAGGAATACACAAAGTGCATCCATTTATACATTTATCACTTCACGAAACGGTTTCATGATTGGCATTTCATTCGAGCACGAGCGAGGGTAGCCGCAGCGTCGATTTGGTAAATTGAACGGTGGATCTGTTAGCAAACCGACGAGATATCGTAGAGATGGGAAGAGCGAAAAAAAAAATGAATGTAAAAGCCTGTTGTGTATACCCGTTGCTTCAGGGATCCGGAGGTCAGGCTTGGCAATCTGCCCGTATATTCAACACGGTCGGGGTACACGATGTCGAGCGATCGCGAACGACGATAGTCACTCGGACTTCGTTGTTACACTTCACGGATACGAAAACGGGGGCTTCGCTCGCGAGAAACTTTCGCAAGTGCGATGAAACCGATGGATATAACGATCCGCAAGCTTGTATACACGGAAACATGCAGGAACGTGCCGTAGAGAAGAAAGAATAAGATTTATGCAAATATAATCCAAATTCTTCTCGAGGCGAAGCATTAAAATTCCATTTGCCTCGGGACCGTGAGTAATGAGCCTTTTCTCGCGCAACTCTATTGCCAAGAATTTTTCCTTCGGCCCTATTTATCTCAGTCTTCGGGAAAATTATTGAATTTCTTGTTCGCAACTACTTTCTATCGTACTGCAGATGAAAGCCAAGTATCTTTCGGTTACTTGCAGCAGTGAGTTCCGTATTAAAAAATTATTGAAACAAATTCCGTTACTTCTTTCGAGATCGAAGAAAATAATATTTTTCAATTAATTTTGTGAATATAATTCTCTTTGCGATAAAAATATTTGAGGAAAAGTCGATTTACAAAAAATTCAACATTGATTCCGACACGAATTTGTAATATTTTTTTCAAGTTCAGCAAAAAATGGATCATCGTTTTAAAAAATGCATACAGCTCGAGTTCAGTCGTACGATCACAAGAGTGAAAAAAATAGGAAGATATCAAGCTACCAACGTCATCGCAACGGAGAGCACAGAGCGTCGTCTGGCGAGAGTCATAAAATGAAGCTTATTCCTCATAGCTCTTGCGACGAGCGTATCTAGACATTTTTTAGACCTCGCGAGGCTCTGGTCGCCGCAGAGAGGAAAGAAGAAAGAAAAAAAATATATCTCCGTTGACACGGAAAAAGAGGCGTACGTAGTGGCCGTTTTACGACTCGTTCGAGTGAAGCGACGCATTTTCGAGACGAAGAGAGGCTCGAGCTTCCGGCTGGTACGACGTCAACCGGAAATGAAGAGACTTCGTCGTCGTCGTCGTCTCTTCTCCAGCTGTCTTCCGCAAACTTTGCTCGATTCGCGTTATTTTTCGTTCCATTGCATCAATCTATTTTCTTTTTTTTATCAACATCTCGAGTTTCACACACTAGCACATGATCTTTTTCCACGACGAAACAAGATTCCGGCAGGAAATTGATTCTACGACTGACGAGACGCTCGTGAGACTGAAGGATAACGACAATCGAGGCACCGACGTTTTTCTCCGGGCACGCGAGGATGAAGATGTTTGCCGAGGATTCGACGTCCAAAATTACGCGCCATTGAACTGAGAAATGAATTTCTAAAGCGTTTGCGAGAGAACAAATCTAAAAGAATCCTTTCGAACCCACTCGCCATGTGAACCTCGTCGTCTTATTCTTTGGGGGAGGTTTGTGTTCTCTACAGATATGTATACGCTGATGAGAAAAAAAACGAGTGTAAACGTGGGCGCGCTTGAAAAGCAAAAAAAGAAGCCTCGCCCACGAACGATAGAGCCTGCGCTAGCTATATCGGCCTCTAGTTCTTTTTGCAAGCTTTGAAACGTTGCTCCGCCACTAGCGAGCGCGAAGCATAACCTCTCGATTTTCAAGGGGATTCAAGAAGTTTACGCGAACGAAAAAAAAAGAGAACAAGAGACAAAATCGAGATGCAAGGATTTGCCTACCAAAACTGTTTTAAGAGCAATTTTTTACATATAAACTCGGATATTAAAGTAAGAGATACGAATAAATGAAATTGCTTATAATAAAAAATTGAATGTCTCGAGGTTACAAGATTGAAAAATAGAATAAACATATAATTAAAAATTGAATATAAATGAAAGAAAACTAATGGAATTTCTATAATAATTCTGTAATTGACATGAGTAACCAAATTTTTATGTAAGAACATTTTTATTAAAAAAAACTACGAAAACAGAAAGGTAAAAAAATCGTCATGATATAAATCGATTTAATATATTCAAAAAAAAATTTAATGATTCATATAAATTGCGGATTGAATAGGAGAAAATTAATGATAAGAAAAACGTAAGAGCAGTCGAGGTTTTGTATTCGAATAGCCGATAACAATGAAAATGTCGGTGACCTCGTAAAGTCTCGGTAACGTTCGGTTCCCTCAAATATTATCAGAATGAGACTCGGCATATTAATGGAAAAATATTGAAAATAAACATTCGGACGGTAAGCGAAAAGATGCGTCTCGGTCGGCATATCGTTCCACCCTGCCGCAGTGCATTGGACGATAAATACATGAAATTATATATTACTCTCGATATTACTTCGCGATACGGTCGAAGTGAATTCACGATCCATGCTTGTGATAAGTCAGAAACAATTTCCAGGGTACTTGATATACATTCATCTCGCTCGTACAGTCGAACGCAGGCGCGTTCCGTTTATTTTAGACTTTCGTGCCGAATACTCGAGGATTTCGGAAAAGATGAAAATAGCGTGGCCGTTCGCGTATTGAAACAATAATCCGTAACGCATAGCCTATCCTATCTCTCGTCTCTAGTGCTGCCATAGGTTCCGAACCTTCGTGGCCCCTTTTGTGTTTTATTCGATTTTTAAAATTTTATTTATCTTATTTCTAAACGAGGACAAAAGAAGTAAACTCCGGCTCTTGGGGAGAGTTCGACAACCACCGGGCGTTACAGGGAGATAAGGCTCCTCGCTCGTCCCCACATCCCTCCCTCACGACTCTTGGCTCGACTCCCGTTCGATTTTGATACGACCACCGGGGTGAGTGAGAGACTTATCGTATCTCGAGGAGAAACATGGAGAATCCGTGGACGAGAGACGAGGTTGAACGATCGACGAGCACCGACGTTGTGGCTCGTATATGCATGTATTGTATCCATGTATATATGCCAAGAGGGGAGGCAAATATAAAACCACGAACAGTGAGCAACAGAGACAGATCGCACGGATTTCGCAGAAAAACCGAATCGATTCTCTTTTTTGTATAACCGTACCTAAAGCATTCCTCGATTCATATTTTGGAACGACCTTTATCGATTTTCAATGAAAAATGGAACAGATTTTTTTGGTGAAAGAGACAAAAAAAATGTATGATCGACTGCGGAAAAGTAATTTTTCGAGAAGAATACAATGCGAATGAAAACAAATAATGGATACGTTATCGAAAATAAGTCAAGAAGTAAAATACTCGAATCGAGCTTATAGCAAATCAGGTAGCTTATCGATGTAAACCGAGACAGAGAGTAAGGAAGTACAAAAATTGTGGAACAAATCGATCGCAGCATTGACGACAACTGCGGAGCAGCAGGGGACAATATCTCTCCGATATCGATTCGTCAGACCGCGAAATTTTTCCAACCGAACGCGAAGAGAATCTCGTCTATGTAACAGAATCCGCATAATACTCGATCTCTCGAACTGATCGCAATGTGCCGCAACAGTTTATTGGCGAAGAAAAAGAAATCGAAAACGATTGAGAAAAATGTGAACTACGTCGGTGTAATTGCTTTATCAAGCGCAAGGTTAGCCTCCGAAAGCAACATAGTCCGGACAATTTTTCGTCACCACGAAACGCTATCGATCTTCGCGCAATATTGTATATATTTCAATAAAAAAAACACCCTGTATCGATGTGGTATTGAAATTAACCATAAAAATGTTTATCTCACTCATGCAACGGCTCGTCTCAAAATTGAATGGAAAAACGAATAAATGGTTACGATGGCTCGAGTAAACGTTGCGCGGAACAGGGCGAGGAGGTGTTAACGAGTTGGTACACGAAAACTTACTTTCAAAACCGCCCCGTGCTCGTTCCGTCGTCAGCTACGTGCCCGAGTAGTCGTCGTTAATTTCGTGCATGGACATACACGAATCCTCGTCCCCGAAAACAGTCTCGGTTGACTATGTGCCCTTCCCAAAGATCCTGCGAAACGGATGAGCAGCAGCGGCAGCAGTAGCGGCAGCGCAGCGTGGTCTCTCTCTCTCTCTATTTCATCAACGAAGCGATACAGGACGAAGCAGCAGCAGCAGCAACAGCCAGCCTTCTTGGGTCAGCTTCTCTCGCACCTTTTCACACAAGCCGGCACTTTATTTGTTCCTTTTCACGGTTCGCGGCTCCCCGGGGTTGTATATTTGATCGATAATACGTAGGAACCTCCACGGATCCGGCACAGCCCCGACGACCCGCACGGTCGACTATCTACCCGAGTTGGGGCGAGGGAGGGAGAGTCCTCCCAGCGAAGGGAGAGTACGCGCCACGGCGAAAACGAGTCGCGCGCAATCACGACGTTTCTACGCGAAAAAAAAAGATGTATTTATCGTCTATACTTTTTTCTTTTCAACACGAAACAAAATCCTTTTGCACTTTTTTCCAGCGGTTATTTCCCGAACGTCGTTTTGTCCTTTTACGATATATACATACGGGTATATGTCTACGTTCACCCCCTTTTACCACCCTAATGTTATATTAATCGTCCGAACACCCTGGTTAAATTCTTGTCGCACCGGTACGATGTTAAAAAATCGTCGAATTCTGTTTGTATTTTTCGTTTTTTTTTTTTCCCGGTATTGTTATCTCTCGAACGTTGAGATAGCAAACGTTGGTTTTTTATTATTTTTTTTGTAAAAGTGAAAGAACGACGAGAGTTCTCCAGCAGCAGCGAGAAACGAGGAGAGCACAGCGTACCGGGCCTCTCCTAAGCTGCGAACGAGATGCGGGGAAGCGATACAAATCGACTCGTGAACTTTTGACAGCGCCTTGCTGTACGCGCACTGGCGGAACCGAACGATCAAGGCGCCCTCTCGCCCCGCCCCGACCCGGCGACGCCGACATACCACCACCACTGAGCTAACCCACAACGCCAACGACATCAGCGTCACCGGCAGCAGCCCGCTGCTCGACGTCGGGGTTCACCGATCGATTCTACGGACCCCTCCGGTTTCCCGAGGAAAAGCTCCATCGTTTTGGGCTCCCTGCCGCTAGAGGTTCAAATCCTTGTAGCGCGGGCACCTCGCCCGTTAGTACGTTAAACGACGAATTTCGAAGTTACCGCAAGCGACATCTCGACGCGACTGCGCGAATGACGGGAAATCGAGTGCGCGGTCGATCTCTTTCGGTTAGTCGTAATTCATAGCCGCGCCGGGAAATATAATTATCTAATAAACCAGCTGCAGATAGAACTCCCAAGAAGTTATCAAATAAAACAAAAGAAAATTTTATTACAAAGAAAATCCATTGATTGTTCCTATGATAGTTCCTATAAAAAGCATTGAGGTCGTTGACCTTTATCGGTAACTGCCCTGTATTGTTTTTTTATCGATTGTTTACATACTTATAGAGATATTTTTCGAACGTCAATCTGCTAATGTATCAAGAAAAATAAAAGAATTTATATACATGTCTTATGTGTATAGAATAGACTAAGTATTCGGAGGGAAACGAACTCGCCAAAAGCTTTTCAAATCTTCTCACACTCGAGAATCAACGAATGAGTACAAAAGTCGAGTGAAAAAGTTTCAAGTTCAACAATTGAAGCAGCACTTACCTTACTCATGTTGAGATCCGACTAGCCAACGATGCGAATTACGGGAATATTATAAGACCGTAGGATTCTAACTGGAATCAGGCTCATGGTACTTGAATCATGTATATATACATTTACATGTATATTTTGTAACACAGTACTTGTTTAATCACTCATTGAGATTTATCACGTTTCCACCATATACCATCTAGTTTAATCACGGAGAAGAGAATATATTAAATACATTACTGCTAGAGTTGATAGTGAGCCCCCGCGATGTTTCGTAGTTTAATAAGAGTGTGTGTGTGTGGGGGTGTTTGTGTGTGTGATTTCTTCGTATGCACGGCTTCGTATCTCGAAATTCGCTTATATCCGTACAGTAAACATTGAAACGAGCCCAATCCAGTTGCATCGTATTTTGTTATTATTATTATTATCATTATATATATATTTTTCAAAATATCCTGTCACCGTTTTTTCTTTGTTCTTTTTTTTTTCTTTTCAATCACGGTACTTACGTTATATGTATACGCTCTCATGTAATATTTACACGTCCATTCTACTTACATGTTACAGCCGAGCATTGAAAAATCTTTTACGTTTATGCTATGTGCATCCTGCGGCTATAGATTGGTCCGAAAGTTCGTAACGATATTTGATATATCGATCTTAGCCGATTGATACTAATACCGGATGTGAGATATAACTGTTCCTTTTTTGTTTTTCTTGTGTTTCTTTCTTCTGCTATTTTGTTTTTGTCGTGGAGGGAAAGAGAGGGGGAAACAACGACTGTCGGACAACTCTACAAACCGCCTTCGTCGACGCTCAATTTCTTTTTTTTCTTTTTTTTATGACAATTATACAATCGATCGGTTGTGTGACACACGCAGCATCTCGGATCCGGACTCGTGAACAAGATACATGTACAAAAATACTTATTTTTTTTGTTTTGTTTTTATTTTCTCTGTGCTTTGTTCTAATGGAAAATTCAGCGTCTCGTAATCCCTAAAAAACTATGCCTAATTGTAAAACGTAGATAGTCGCATTGCTTTTATTGCATCGAGCAAGGACACTGCTGAATGTTCACTGTCCTGTGAATAAATGGAAAATGTTTACGTTTAATTTATTTTTCTTTGCTTTTTCGTTTTGTGTCTTTTGTTCATTTTGTAGATCTTGAAATGTTTCTTTTCTTTTTTTGGGTTTTGCTTAATTGAACGACTCGTTACGTTCGTTCGGTTAGGGACGAAATATTCGTCGAGGCACGTTCCTCTCTCCTATATTGCCTAAAAAATTGTTCCACGATTAGAGTAGTGTTCGATAGAGAGCCTTACTGGTATTAGACATTAGTATAAAGTATATTAGAAGAAACGGATAGCGACATTGTACATCGAGTGGCTCAGTTTTTTAGTATTCGAAAATCATAGTTTGGACATTAATAAGGGAAATGAATCTTCAATACGTGCACTATCCGAGTACAAAATTTTTAGGTTTTTTCGAACGTCCCTTAATTGATATTTCTACGTAATTTGAAAATGATCGTGTCGCTTTGATAAACATAAAAGCAATGTTTAATTTTCATCATCAGTTCTCGGAAATTAATGTTAGAAATGGCCCACTAGTTACACAATGACGGGTTTCTTTTTTTTCCGCAGTTGTTCGTTCGTTTTCTGAGGGAGTAAGTCAGAGCGAGTTTGATTGCACGCTTATTATTGCCGAAAAACGTATAATTCGTCCGTTTTCGCTAATCTAGGTTTCGATAATCGATAATCGGTGTTCGCATGGATAATCACTAATTGGACGAAAAAACTTATTCGGGTGACCACTTTCCAATCGCCGCGAAACGAGGCGAAATAGAAGAGTCTGATCCGAGATCTCCAACAATTTCCGTTTTTTTTTTAATGCCTCCGTCGGCGGATCCGAGATGCGTCGCCGTGTCTATTTTTTTTCCCCGAATATATTATCCGATCGTTAAAATATCCTATAAACGACCTACACAACATTTATATATATACTTTTTTTTTTCGTAGAATATTTCTCAATCACACAAGCTTTGATTATAAAAAACGTACTTTCGCCAAAGTTTCACACAGCATCACTAAGATCTATGGGCTATAACAGCAGCGACGACGACGAATCCGAAGATAAAAACCGAAGTTCAAGGAATATCATTCATTTTCATTCTCCTTTCTTTTTAGGCGGCTGCAGCGTGACTGCAGGTTTGTCCTAAAATCTTTTCTTTTTTAATCCCGAGGAAAATATTGATTTCTTGTATCCCCAAATCGACGCAAACAACCTTCGGTGCCGCTTGAGCAATTTCTAGTCTGCCAATTCGAACTGCGACTCGAATGAAGGGGACCGAGCAGAAACAAGCCGCGTGAAACGCGAAACAGGACGAGCGTGAAGGAAAAAAATAAGATTATTCCTTTCATTGAACAATTATTACAAAGATCAATATACATATATTTTTTTGTTTTGTTTTATCTCGTAAAAATGAAGAAAAAATAAAATAAAATAGGCTTTACGCAAGCGAAATTACATATTCTACAAATCGTAACGAAGGTTTCTTTCATTTGACGTGAAATCGTGCGAATGATGATTGGGAAAATCGGAATTCGGAAGCGAAGGGAATTGAGGTACACGAAATTTCCTGGGGCAACGTCGACGCGAGGATTTCGGATTGATTTTTCTTTCTTCCCTTGGTAACCAAGTTCGCACATCGGCGAACGAACTATTGCAGATTTTTTGTTTGTTTGCCAAACACGAAAACGACCAAATCCGTGCGCAAACACGAAGTTCATCCGGCTGGGCAAGCGGCGATCATTACGAATAAAAAAAAAAAACAATAAAAATTATTTTGATAAATATGAAAAAAAAAAAGATAATCCCTCTTGTCCAAATCATTGCTGTATTCGCATCGTATCATTATCGTAGCATCTATCTACAGTACATAAAACATAACACTAAAAGTTATTCAATTCGAGTAAACCTATTTGTATTTTTTTGTTTCTTTCTTTTTTTTCTCAATTCATATGATTTTGTATGTATAGTAAATTATTGTATTTAAACGCACGCTTATCGCCTAGCTGCATACGAATTTGTTTCATCTGTGTTGGTTGGTTGGTTGGTTTCAATTTTTTTTTTCATTTTTCTTTTTAATAATATATAATATAATAATATACTATGTCGCATATAAAAAACAATTACTTAATATAGAGTACAAGATCGTTTTCTTAGTTAAGTTCTTGTTTTTGTTGTTTTCTTTTACTTGTTTTTTTTTCAATCTTTTTGTCGTTTCTTCTCATTTACTTTATCTCATAATTATTTATATATAAACGTAAGACCTCGTCCATCTCCGATAGAATGAACGTGTTCCCTCGTTCCCGGATTTATGCGCGAAAGTTTTGACAAGAGGATCCTCCAGTGATCGAGAACATAAACGCGCCTGTGTGTCTCGCTATCGAATAATTGCCTGCTTTTTTTCGTGCCTCGAGTGTCGCCTGTGGATTTATCTTTGGAAATCAATTCTCGAAGGGAAACAAAACTTGCGATTTCGGGACGCGCGCGCATTATTGCACATCGAAAGAGAAAAAATAAAATGCGAATCGCGCTCTCATCGAGTTCTTGTCCGGACATTCGATATTCAACCGCAGTATTGCACGGGCACACGAAAAAAGTCTAATAGAAAATAATAGAAATCAAAGAAAAAATACAAGAGAAGCCACAAAAGCGGTTTCTTGAATTTAGGAACGAGGGAACGACGCGAATCTCGCCTCCCACTCTGCTGCAAGGTCGGCGTTTACCCCAAAAAAAATGTATCTCTCTCTCTCGATCGAAGTTTTCATTTTGCTCTAGGAAGAAAAAAATAATGATAATAACGGGGGATAAAGAAAACTTCGTCGAACGCTGTTGATTGGTTGTTTATTATTATTTTCTTTTTTTGGGGTCTTGGCAGGTCTGAGCGTTTCACCATTGTGTCTCGTGTGTGGGTGTCTGCGGGTGTGAGATCGATCCGAGTATATTTTTCACCGACAAATACCGTGTGTTTGTTGACTCTAGCTGAAGAGGCAGGCTACATCGCGACGTTGCTGCATCAACGTAATCGTCTGCTCCACGTTCCGTCTCCACATCCTAGAAGATCCTCTCATTCAAAACTCTCGTCTAATACCGTACTCCTATTTGGACTCGTTTTGAATGTTCCTTTTTCTTTCTTTCTTCGAACTAACAAAACTTCCTACGCGATGGAGAAGTTCGGAGACATCGAATTTTTATCGCGCGTAAACGAACTATTCCCGTTAAACGACATTTTCCATATTCATTGCGAACAAAAAAACAATGAGCGAATATATTTTTGTAATTAGTCGAAAATAAAGAAAAATCGATTTATCGCCTAATTATAATTTTACGCTTTTTGGCAATAAGAGTTTCGACAAATTTTTGTACGATCAAATAAGAACTGTTTTTTAATAAAAGTCTGTATTTAATCATGCGATGAAATGTCATAATTCTTGTCAGTGTTTTTTTCTCTCGATTTAGGGGAAGCTCAATGGGAGTGAAATTTAATGATGCGACTCAGGATTGAGACAATTTCCGGCAATTAAAATCGCTGAATTATGTTTTGCACATCGACCTGCGATGTTTTTATAGCAAAAAAATCGATCTTTCAAGCATCGGTATCTATAATTATAGCGAAAGTGTGTAAAAATTCGGACCGTGATCATTAATAGTTTTTTCAGGGGTAATTGAATAATCATGCTCATTTTTCAAAGCGAGTGAGCGTGTTACTTAACGCATTCGTCGTTTATGGATACTGCGCAAGGACAATCGCATTCGCTATTAGTTTTGGGCAGACAATCCATCGCGTCGAGATGTTTGAACCTCGATAGATTCTGAGACAGAGAGAGAGAACAGATGGAGAGAGAGAAAGAGATCGCTAGATCGGCTAAAGATCGCGAGATATCGATATTTAGCCACACTTGTAGTTGCCGTTGGCCGCGACGTTTTCAAAGTGGCATCGAGAATTAATTCGTTGCTGGTCGAGTCCATCGATTGTCAGGCACTTTCCCCGGGATAAATTACGAGAGCGCACTCACCACACTCGGGCAGGTAGATGGGGCGGTCGTGGCAGCAGAGGTAGGCACCGTCAATATTGAATGATATTATCCACGACTGCGAAGCCGCACGCACCGAGACCGGCGCTCGACATTAGACGCACCAATTCTCTGGCGTGCGATACGGCTACTTCGAGTGGTGGTCGACGAGGAAGATTACTCGATTCTGCAACGACGAATAATCGTGAAAATGCATTCAAAAGAATATTGCATAATAGATCTTCAACGTGAACGGACAAGAAATGATTCGTCAGAAAAATATTGAGCGGTGAAAGAGTAAACGCATAAAAAAAAAGATTGTTCTCGATTTATTCGATTTATGCATACGTATTTTAGTTTCATGGAAGCACTTACCGAGTATTGCGGAATTGAGCCTCGCGCAAACGGTTTCTCTCTGTTGTGGATCCAATTGCCATCCAACAGGAGAGTTCCACGGATTCGAGTATGCGAGCAGGCTAAACGCGTCCTGCAGCATTTTCTTGTTGCCCTCGTTTTTACCGTGCTGTTGTCTCAAGTGTATCGATTGCGAGTACAACTGTCTACCGAACTCGAGCATCTTCTCGATTGCTTGTTTATTACCGCCGCACAATTGTTTTTTGCTACTTTTGCTTGACATACTATCGTTGTTAACGCTGCAGTTGCCGTTCTGCTGCTGTTGATTTTGATTGGCACTGTCTACCTCTGCGAGAAAAACAGAAGGGTAACCAATGAAACTGCCGCAACGATATAGGACAAACGGCAATGAAAACAACAGTTTTGATGCGTTAAATTTAGCTATATAATGGATTATTCGAGAGAAATACACACCCATGTCAACATCTTCGCCGTTTTGACACTTGAACCCGTTTGCGCTTGGATTACCATTCTGATATCCGTTGCTACTATTTTTAACGCCGTTCGTCGCACCGTTCGTCGTGTCCTCCATGTCGACGTCTTCCTCGATCTGTCCATTGATGAATTGTTGATCACCGCCGGCGCCGTTTATCGTATTATTGAAGTTCATCTCCTCGACGTTGCCGTTCACCGGTGACTTCGTATAAGCCTTCGTCGATTGTATGACGCTCGTTTGATTCTCGTTGGTGCTCTGACAAACCTCGGAATCGCTTCCGTTAACCATCTCGACGAATTGACGACACTTCAGGGCGAACATTAGATTCGGATCGCGTTCGAGCAGTCCGGGATATAACCGACTCGTTAGATCTATCGCTTCGCCCATACGACCAGCCAGTACGAGCTTCAGAATTCCTGAAATCAATTGTCAGCAATGCGAAGAATTAGACACGGATTTAATCGGCGCGAAGATGGTGATAAAAGTAAAGAGAAAGAAAAACCATAACGCGAGACGATACTGCGTTCAACCTACTTTGTCTATTCTTAATGGAGTTAAAGTCTTCCTCGAAGACCTGTCCGGTACTGCTGGCAAATGCTTCGGCAGTGGCGCAGTAGCCGTGATGGACGAGATACGTAGACACCATTCTGTCGAATTGTCGTGCCGTACGTTATTCGATTTGTCGATTCTCTTCATTGTTCGCCGTGTTTCGCGACACGGGAGCAACGACTCGATTTTTCCATTCGATGTTTAGAGCATACGTTTCGCGATAACGCGACAACTCATCGGGTGAACTCGATATTTAAGGTGATGCGATGAGTTAAAGTGGTTATTCGGCAACGAAAGTTTCAGTCAACATTTAGAAAACATATAGCCAGAGTATGCTCGATAACAAAAGGATTTTTTTCGACATTTTCGATAAAACCATTTTAAAATCACATCTTATAGCGGAACGTTTTCTCTTAGATTTTTTCATTTCCCTATAGCGTTTTGACAAAAAGAAGAGATAAACAAATGCAGAATTTTGATTATTTGTATCTCGTCTGATTCAAACTCATTTTCTTTTCAATGCGAATCAACAGATCTTTTTCTGCCCCCGAAGACTGTCGCATCACCTTGAGAGAAGGGAATTACATTTTGATGATTCGGCGATACGTACTTGTGGAGTACAGTTTGCCACTGGCCCTGGCCATGATCGGGCGTTGGATAATTAATTATCTGCAATCTCGTGCGGACCCTCAGCTCGTTAATCATGTCACCGATGTCAAAGACGAAGGGTGCCTGACCGAAATTCGCATCGACTATTTCTCCCGGTGTCTGCAGGCCGACCGTTGGATAGAGATTTGGCTAAATTGAGAGAAACAAAAAAGAATCCACTATTATTCGAGCATCGTGATCCATGGAAAATCGATAATCAGAAATTCCATCAGTGAAACCCAGACTTTCGACAATCGAGGTGGCGTACGTAAGCCAAGAAACACTTGAAAATTGTGGCGAAAAAAAACAAATAACGAAACAATCAGCTTCTTTACGGTTGTGAAACGAGTCTGCGCCGTTGAACTCGGTCGTTATCGCATCGCGCAATTTTCGTTTTCAGAAGCTACTTTCACGCACTATATTTCTTACGCAGTATTTTTTTTTCTTCGTCGGACCTCGAGTTCTCGCGAATCAAAAATAATTTATTAGGCGAAAGTGAATCATCGATCGATGCAGGAATTTCTGTCTTCGACCTTTGGCAGAAATAAATTTGAATCTTCGACGTCGAACGGGTATATGTAATTTATATGAAATTGACGAAAATATCGAACACGAGAGTTTCCGTTTCTCGTAGATTTTTCTAATCCGATTGAATACAATAAGCCTCGATATGTAAATTAGTACGGCAACCAATACGTTGCGCAATTTAATGAAATCTGTTTCTACCACAACGTTGCTCCTTGATCTAGAACGAAACGTTTTTTTGGTTCTTCTCCACTCACCGGTAGGTCTGTGAAGGCGATACCGAGATGATGACCGTTCTTTGTGTAAAATGCTGTGTTATCGACGAGATTAACGCCACAGCCAATAACGTCACCGGTCGTGAAGGTCGGTCCATAAGGCTGACCGGTGCCGGATGAGCAAAAGCTGTGACCGTCGTCCCCGTGATAGCCGTACGAGTGCTTGTCCCATCCTGGAAGTCTGTTAACATTGACACCGTGGGCCGACAGTCCAATGCCCATGTAACCGTCACGACCTTTGCTCACTATCTTCACCTCGAAGTAGTAGAGGCCGCACGCCGCCGGTATCGAATGCGTTGTGCGAACGCTTGCAGCGTCTTTGTGTGTCTTTCCGTAACCTTTTTTTTCAATACAAAACTTGGTTTGCCTTTTATCTGTTATGGACATATTCATTACGATGTGAGGAGGAGATTTCGTGATTAATCAGGAATTACTATCGATTCATCGTTTGCGCCGTTGGATATGAGATATGAATTAAAAGTCGAATTAAGCCAATTTGAATCATCCAATCATTTCGTCGCAGAGTCACATAAAACGATTAAATTTTGTTTTAAGACGGTCGAATAGAACCGAAGCGAGAAAAGACCCTCCAGCCTCTATTAGCTGCTTTAGATGCCGTCGTGATATCTTATAGCCGTATGCGAGGCGCAACGGCGAATGTAAATGAAGAAGATGCCATACGTTCAAAGGAGTATGTTTCTCTCGATAGAGGTAGCGTAGATACGTTTGAGGCTCTAACCGCCGCGAGCATGTACTGTAATCTTCGGCCCAGATGTGTATTCAGCCATTCTCATGGCACTACACGTTTCCGAGCCTCTCGACGCCTATCCCGATCCATACGAACTTTATTCCCAGAGATTTTAATCCCGTTAACGCTGCATAGACTCATATAATCGTAATTCTCGCGAATTTTCTCTCGTTCCTACCTATCGCTTCATGAAAGATTTTTAAACGCACAAAGAATCCTAGTCGCCTGGAAACGAAGTAATCATTGTTTTTTGCAATTAAGGGAAATAAAAAATTATTTCAGCTTCGAATAGCAAAAAACTATAACGATAGGAACGTTATGAGATCCCTTCGAAGTAAAAGAACGACGCCAGTAATGCGATCGGATGTAACAATAGAGTCGCACACGGGCACTTATAATAAATAGTATAGTGTGCGATTTAAGATTAGGCAAAGCTGCAGCGTCCTTTGTCGCTATATAGAACTAGTACTCGCAAGTAGTAGGTCACTGGGTCAGCTCGCCCCTCATCGATGCGACACCACTAAATGCCTACACGCAACCTCTTTGCCGAGCTCAATCATAATTTCACTTTTTCTCCGCTTTTTCCCGATTATTTGAATCAAATTTGATCCAATATAAAGATATGTTTCTCGACAAAGCAACGAATAAGATAAATGCGAAATATTGGCTTTTCCCGATTTGGGATTGTGTGGATAGCATAATCGCGAATAATACGGATTTGATGTGTGGATTCTCTCGTGACCCGAGAAATGTGCAGTGATCGTTAATTGCACAAAACCACGAAAATTATCGGTTACCGCGCGGGCGCGCGAGCGCTTTGTTATCCGGAAGGTGGTGGAAGTGCTCTCGTAGTTATAATACAGCTCGAAAATAGACGGTGAACGCGACCTCGTCGATTGGGCCTCGGAAGCGTTGGCGTTATCGACTTTCTTATCGAATTCCTTGCTTCTCTTTCTCTACAATGTTTCGCGGAAGCTCAAAGTTGGACATAGTCGAAACCATGAATCATTTGAAGCAACTCTGCTCTGGCAGCTTATTAGTTTAACTCGTGACGGGATTTTTTTTGTTATTTCGAAAACTCTCTCGACATTTCATGTTGTTTCGTCAAATTTCCGTGGTTGTCATCGTCAGACCTTGCAGAACTAATTAAACGTACGGTATAGTCGACGAGTATTTTGTATTTGCGCGAACGTACATCGTTGATCTCCCCCTCTACATCCTATCAGAAAATTCCGAACCGATGTTATAACTGTATAACCGTGTGCCGAGACAATAATTATTTAAACCGTGCGAATTTAAATTGAGAGCAGACACAGAAATCAAAATCGGATAATCAATATTGCTCCGCGATACACATGAACTTATTTTTTTTTTACCATTAACAAATTCATTCACCGAATCACTCACTGAGTCATACGCTGAATAATTCAATTAGAGACTATCTATTGACTTTTTTAGAGAAACATGCATTATTAAGGAGCGAGTCGAACGATTTCAGACCGGAGACGTGCTTCAGTTTGTCATTTTTTATCGATGCATGAATTGAATGAATTCAATAGAATAGGATTGATAACCCTCTCAAGATCATAAGATAAGTAATTGTTCTATATAGAATTGTACGTTTTTTTATATACGAAATCCCTTCTGGGACGTTAAGCATCGAAGTTTTGAATACAAATTAGCTGAGACACGGAATTTATTTTCTGAACGCTTAATATCGATCTTGAAATGTATTAAAAAAAGTCTCCGCCCTACGTCCATGTTCTCCGCGTGCAATCAAAGCTGCATAATTATAATCGCGCAGACATTGATCATGGATCAATTAGACTGTAATCAAATCGATCGATTGACTGTTAAGCTTTCCCGTTCTATTCTGAGTGAGAATCATTATCCAGATGACATTGGGCAAACACGAACGTGCCAAATGTTTGCATGCGTGTGAGGCATGAGGCAGCGAAGTTGGATGGATCGCGTCGTCGATGGCTGCATCGCGCGAGCGTCAACGGCAACGGAGCTCGTCGCACATGCCCGCGGTTTTCACCGCGCTTCTATTATTACATCCGTGCGGCTAGGCGAGCTCTACCGAGCGAGCACGCCGCGTTCAACGCGACGAGGGCGAATGCTAGACCTAAACCCGCTAGTTTCAACGCATTCGAACTATCGTTCTCTCGCAACTCTTCCAAACACAGTGTCTCTCGGTCTCGCGTTCTTAGGAAGCGCTAAAGTGGAGGAGGATTGAAACCCACGGGACCGCGGCGTAGAGGTGAAAGTGGCGTTCGTTCATGCGTCTCTGAGCATGCGGGGGCAGCTCAATGCCAATGAGCAGATTGCAAAAAAAAAGAAAAAATTCTCCATGTACATAAATAAAGATAATGGAAATGTATCTTTCGACTGACAATGCGAACTGGCGCATATGATCGCAGATAAGAAAAAAAAAAATTATGGAAATTCGATTTTGTAATTAATCAGTTGCGTCGAGTTCTGGATTATGGATATGAAAAAAAATGTTCGAAGATAAGTTGGAAGTATTTGGACGAGTACCGCGAAGCTTCTTGGCTCCGGGTGCGATTCCGCATGGCGAATCGATCGTCTAGCGAGCACCAGCGACAAGTAACGATTCGCCGATGGCGAAGCTCTCGGTATGCTGCAACGAGCCAGCGAGGCTTTGTACGTAGACCATTTTCAAGATTTTTTTTTCTTGCGTGACTACCGTGTTTGATAGATATACTACAGAGTTCGATTTATTGTGCTCGCTGTTGGGGAAAAAAAATGTGTAACTTTCACCGACTAGCAGCGCGAAGGCGCATGTAATTGAAGGTCGCCATAATTGATGACACAATATACTTCGCAGGCAATGAAGAGTTTTTTTAAGCTCATGTATATCCGGTCATAGATAGCAATAAAGATCAATAGTTTTTTCAACTTTGAATACAACCATTCTGTTTAAATTCAATTTCATTGACAAACTACCGAACACTTTGTACATTGTGCCGATGTTAACAAGAGATGCAAAAAAATATTTTCATATTTTGATGTTGAAAAAAAAATTGTTTCATTTCAATGAGATATTTTTTTAGATTTTTTTTCCGTATGACCGAAAAAGCCGGCAGCATTTCCTCGTACGCTGCACGATTAGATATATTTTCTCGGAAAAAAGGGTCGTTTTTATGCTCCTACTATCCACGTCGTCGCTCATAAAAATGATATTAGTTTTTCCACAACGAGGGTAAGCACAATGTATTATAACTGTTTTTTGTTATCTTGAAAAGGTATTTGAATGTTGAAAATAATTTTTATGGTGCTGTACTTCAAATATATTCCGTATGATTTTTTTTGTTCGTCTAAAATCGTCTGGGAATGCTTAATTTTTTCCGGTTATATTTATATGTTTTAAGATTTCTTTCTAACATCAATATTGATGTAAAAATTGTACTCATAGCGTATCTTGAACGCCTTCCAAGAACGAAATTTCGAAACTGAAAGTTGAACAATGTTGTCACACCCAATATGCAATAAATGTGGTCTTGGTTGACGATTATGATAATTGTTTACCGAAGGAAGCAAGAGGATAGGCCATTCGTTTATATCTCGAGGATTTTTCACGCTCGAGCGATTGTGAAACAAACAGTAATTCCTTCGTCGATTCAGTTGCCTTTTACACTGGAGATACACTGTTATAGTCTATCGAACATGCTCGGAAGCCCGTTCTAGTGCACGCCACGTCCGAAGACAGGGCTAAGTAATGGATGAATAGCGGAATAACAAATTCAACTTCCGGGTACAAAGCAGAAAAGGATATCGCGGTAATCAATTCGCCGTGTCGTTTCCCGATAAAGTAAACACACAAACCGACTGCACGTTGTCGAGCGCTACTGCTTTATTTAGAGAATCTTTATGAGTCCGGATATTGACACGATGGCTCACCCAAAAATATTTTCGACGCGCACGACCGTTCAATATTTTCTTTTTACAACCGAAATTGTTCAATCTACATTAACTCGTACGAATTCATGCATGCGGAAATGAAAAAAGAATGGCCATCATATAACAACAAAAAAATCCCCCAACGTATAAAAAATACGTCATAAAAGAAATATGTGTATATGAATGCTAGGATTTCGCAGGGCTCACGCACTCATAACTGTCCAAATAAAACAACTGAGATATCTCTCAATGTACAAAAAGATTTCGCCGTTGCCGGTGCCCAAAGGCAAAGAGAGGAAATATTCGAAGTCTCCCTTAGAGGAACTTAGAATATTTCGACACATTCCCTACCTCTTCTCCCCACCCTTTAAGGCCCCCCTTAGATTCTTGAACACGGCAGCGGCGAAATCTTTTTATAATACTGAGAGATATCGTCATTTATAATATTTATACATTTTTATTCCACTGAAAACCCAACCCAATCGATCTTTCCGCGGTATGCATCTCAATGCTGAAAAATTGGTATTGGCGCAACCATTGTCAGTCAATCGCGTACAAATTCAATTCTCATCGAAGTCGATATCTGCCAGTCTCGCGATGCACAATTATATCCTCGATGTAATAAAGATTCTATAATTAGACTGCACTCGGACGCGAGAACTTGGTGTTGAGCAAAAGAAAAGCTGATTACAGCTATTCCACCTTCCGATGCGTGTATACGGCTCTGCGCGTGTTTCACCTTGCATTATCAACTCCTACAAACGAACTCTGCAACGGTGTACTCTTTTTTTTTTTTCTTTCTCTTCGGCTCGTATAAAAAGACGGGTAAAGAATCCAAACAAAATTTTCGCAAAGTAGAACGCTGCTTGATTACAATGGAAGAATGAAATTGGCAGTGAGAGGATCGTAGAATATTTATCAGGTTTGTCGTAGAATGCAACAATGGTGTGTGTGTGCAAGCTGAGGGTTCGTTTTCTACCTGGATCGATCCTTCTACGCTTACACGAAACGCGACAGACCAAGGGGTTTCTATTGGACATCGGTAGGGCATGGCAAGCCAAACACAAGGTAATGAAACTTTGTAAAAATACTCGCAACTAAAACGACGAGAATATTCGACCATTTAATAAAACATTCAATTTCTATTAAAAAAAAAAATACAAAAATGTTCTACGATAAACCATTTTGTTAGTCTTTATATAAACATGCATCCGGCTTCTATAATCATTGTTTCGACGGGTTTTCCTGCGTAGTCGTCGTCGTCGTCGTCATTGACGGCTTCAACTTATCGCAGTCGGAAAATTGTCGATGCAGCGATAATGCGGGTTCGAGGTTCGATCAATCGTCTAGGGAGAGACCCGTGTCGTCGTCGTATGTTTCGAGTTGGCGAGAATATTGAAGAAAGTAAGCACGTAACGTCCGTTTAAAAAACCTGCTCCGCACAATAGAACGTCGCACAACGTTTGAATACGAAAGAAACGAAAAAACAAATAAACGCGAAGCACTTCAATCGCCGATGTATCATTATTATTCAAAATGTTACAGAGGGCGTTTAAGTTGTCACGAAGCTAATTAAATCTCGCGGTTACTCGTATTTTTTTTCTCATCACGGATCGCGAACATAATAAATAAAACGTAGTGGAAAAAAAACAAGAAAATCTAATGTATTATTCTGCGTTGTAAGATATGCTGGCGAGCACGAGTCTCCACGCGCACATTAAACAGCTGTCATTGACATTGTGCGTGCGCGTGAATCCTACGCACGATATTTTTCTCGCACACGCTCTCGCGCGCTATATATATCTCTCTCTCGTTCGCTCGAGCTTGACGTATCAAAAAATCGCGTAATCTAAAGATAGAGTTAAGTACAACGAAAAAGCACGCTTTTAGAAGAAAAGATTTTCGACCATTTAACTTGCGAACGAGAATTCCGTCGCGGATATTCGAGTGAGAAAATGCGAAACAAAAAAAAAACAAAGATGGAAAATCGACGCAGAGAGAGAGCGAGAGGGAGATAGGTCGATCAGCTGATTCCTTTGTTTAGGTCGCTGACACACGCGAAAAAGAGCCTCTGCCCATGGGTTCAATCAATATTTCTGTAGCCATCTGGAATATTCGCCCGTATTAAATCGTCACGTCCGTTCGACGAATATTTCGAAGGAATTTTTTTCATGCCAACGATGACAATCAGGCGAAACGATCGAATAGTAAACGGCAGGAAGGTCGTGGACTTGGGTTAGCATCGTAGTACGTAGGTGTCGTAGACGAAGAAGAGCTCTTCACGTACCTTTGTAGTGTACTCGTAGATTATTTTGCGAGAGGCCTATGTAGTTGTACTTGTCCTTCGGACTCCACGATCTCGGCAACGGTGTCTCCTCCTCGTTCACCATCGGATATAACATCTTCAAACGATCGACCTGCTGATTTGTAACCGTATTTGTCCTCGAAGACTCCATAACACTCCGTTCCTCGCTGGTAGCGGCCATCATTGTCATCCGCAGCCCCACTCTTCGCTGCTCTGCCAGAGACAGAAAACTACAGCGCGCACAACTTGACGCGCAGCTCGTCGAGCCAGTTTTAACAGTTTTCTTTTAAAGATCTCTTCCCGTTAACGTACATGCGACAATCAATCGTACGATCGGCGATTAAACGACCGTTCGATTCGCCGACTTTCGTGGCCCGTCAGTGCGAGATCGTGCTCGCAACCGATGTCGAAACGAAACCTCACGGGACGAGCTTTTTTTTCGTACAACTAACGTTACGGAACTCTCACAGCTGCAACTCGATGTCTCCTCGCATCGCTCCTCTCTGTGGCTACTGCAACTGCGAATGCAGCGCCGCGTCAAGGACGTTTATGAAACAGGAACTAATCGCGATACATACATGAAATATAACCAATGAAATCTTTGTTGTACTACACGCGTACGCCAATGATTTCAGTCGACGACCCACAACACACTGCGATACGCTTATGATTACTGTGTTGGTTTCATTGTATCAATATGGCGGATCTCTGTACCACGTGGAGCTGATGACACAAGGACTATATTTTCACTTTCTATCGTTCTTTGACGAACATTTTCATTATCTGTTAAGACGCACCAACTCCTTGTCTTGTCGCTGATCGGATTGACGAGAACAGTGCTCGAAGATGTGCAGCGTAAACGAAGAGTACGGCGAGGCACAGGAATTTTTACCGCAGGAAAATAATCGAGTTTTGTGAGTAAATTTCGTCTTAAACTGTTTGTTCGACGATAAACAGTACTAAGCTAGTAAATCATAGAAAAAAAGTTTGTTAAAAACTCGTTTGTCGATTACAATTTAATAGAATGTTATCTTTGTAGTAATTATTAAAAGGTTTTATTTGTTTCGCCGAAATTTTACTGTGTCGCTGATTCTACAGATTCGTTGCACGCCTATATTTTCATTATCGTCTCACCGACGATACTGTTGTCGATGAGAAGATATCGGAGGTGCTATCGAAACTTCTAACCTTTATGTGTACGAACAATTTAACAATTCTCATTTATCGCTTGCAGAGACGGAGCCCTTTGTCAGAAGTGTAATGCCGAGAGGGCGCAGATACTATTGCGAGGGAAAGATGTTTACTGCAACACCTGCTTCCTCGCCAGCGCTACGCACAAATTCAGAGCTACTCTTGGGAAATCAAAGATCGTGAGACCTACGGACAAAATTCTTGTAGCTCATTCTGGCAATGCCGGTTCCACGGCTTTGTTGCATCTGATCAGAGCCGGAATGCACGAATCGGTGCACAAGAGACTTGTTTTTCAGACTAAAGTTCTGTATATTGATGGTAAGATTTGAAATACAAATTATAATTTTGAATAAAGATAAAAAACATATCAATCTTGTGACCTTGACTATAAAAAAAAAATTTGATTATTTTAACAATGATCTTTCATTTCACAGACGGTGCTGTCAAAGGACAGAGCCTCGAGGAACGCGAAACTAGACTACAGGGTATAAAAAGGCAGGTGAAAGGTCTGGAATTCGAAGGTTACGCATTATCTTTGAATCAAAGCACAAAAGATGAAGAAGAATTAGATATCACGAGTTTGGAGAATCTATCATCTCCCTCGGCCGAATTTTTTAGTGACGACGGGCCTCTGAAGAACATTTTCGACAATCTTCCCGACTATACCTCGAAGGTAGAATTGTTACACAAGTTGCGACAAAGATTGATCTTTTCGTCAGCGCGAAAGCTCGGTTGCAACAAAATTTTCGTGGCCGACGACTCGACGTCGCTCGCGATATCAATTTTGAGCAATGTATCGCTCGGGAGAGGAGCTCAGCTTTCTCTGGACGTTAGTTTCATCGACAATCGTTACTCGGACTTGATGCTGCTGAGACCGATGCGGGATTTCACCCGGCACGAGCTCGCCTCTTATCTCGATATCCACAATCTCGAATCCATCCCTTCGGGCGATCTCGCGGATTCGAAGAAAACGCCTCAATCGATACAGGAACTGACGGAGAAGTTCGTGACCGATTTGGACTCGAAGTTTCACGGTACCGTCTCGACGGTATTCCGCACGGGTGAAAAAGTTTGCGCGGGCGCTTCGACGAAGAATCGAAACTCTGATGAAACTTGCGTTCTCTGCGACGCACCTCTCGACACTCTCGCTTCCGATACAGTTATCTCGGCTATACAGGCGACAGCGTTCTCGCGTCTTGTCTCGTCCCAAGGACCCAATGGAGATATTAATTCGGCCAAAATAGAACAAATGGCGAATTTGTCGTTGAAACAGAATGACGACTCGAGCGGATGTGGAAAATGCAACGGGACCGGAAGTTGCGGCAAAGCTAACAACGCCGTTGCCGTTTCCAGCGACGACCTTAGAAAGTTTTTGTGCTACGGATGTAGATTGATATTTAAAAATCGCGACACCGACAATGTGCCGCTTTGGCTGTTGAACGCAGTCAGACAGAGACTCTCCTTGGAGATTATGCGCGAAGAAATAACGGACTTCCTTTTATAACTGTTATCGTTTCTGTTCAATAAAAAAAAATGTATATGTTTTATTTGCTACGATTAGTTCTGTTGAACAATTTTCTTCCCAGTCGATCCACCTATTTCCACGCTGCATTGAAAAATAATTCAATTCGAACAGCATAATTATTTGTTCGAACGAAAGGCAATATGATTTAAAAACTTTAATATAGGGCAAATTCATCTGCATATCATTTATAACGATGGAAGGGTCGTTCATAAAAAAAATCCCAGAACGCATTTCGCGGTTGCTCAGCTGATGCAGATGGCGCAGTCGGTGTATGAAAAAATTATGCTGTAAATTGACAGACGAATCGTCAGTAAAGAACGAGCCAAGTCGTTTGTTTTTCACCGCATAGACAACAATAATCGGTAAGATTTCGTATACGATTGAATTTAGATATTTCAAGTTTTCGTATGTATTTGATTCTAGCTTGATCGCATCGTTACGTAATTGAATATTCGACGATTGAGGTTAACGCTATGACTGGTTACAATGTTGCGTTATTCATGAATAAGCGAAATGGTTTCCTCTGTTTTTCCAGAGCGCAATGAATATAACGCCGTTCTTTCGTACTCCATTCACGGACCTCTTCGGCTTCCTAACAACTTTCCAACGGCATCGCGAGTGCGCAACCCACGAGATGCGAGTAGTCGACTGTCTCGAGGCTTACGGCGTGCCGAGAGGACAAGAGAAATGCCGACTCATATTGGAAGACTTCCGCGAGTGTGTCGTTAAGGGCAAACAGAATGCACGTTCTGAAATTATGATAGTGGAGCGGAACAGACAATATCGAGCCGGAGAGCGGAAAGAAATGTACGCGGAGGACATAGAAGTTGATTCTTACTGATTCGACGATAGAACGTTACTTTAGTCAGCCAATCTCTGTTATCTCGTACGAAGTGTAAATACTATCATAAAAACATATTCGCAGTTGTGATTTCTACTACGAATCCTCTCTTTTACATATTGAATTTCAACGCCGAACATAAATAAAGTTTTCAGTAGTGATCGAGGATGAAACGTCGTTAAAAAGTGTCGAATGGCAGCAAATCGAACAAGAATTGTTTCAAGCAAACAGAAAAAAAAAACAACGATAGAGGTTCAATGTAATTCAATGTAATTTGATGTATTCATAAAGAAAAAAGAAATTTTTTAGCGTCAGTCCGTTTTAAATTTCCGATGTGCAATTCGAAAGTCACCGCATTATTAATTAACCATCGAAAATGAACAGTCAACAATGTGGAATGCATGTAAGCTATGTTTTTTTCTCCTCAAGGATATGCGAATTTGCTTTTCGTTAATTCAAGTCATTCTTGTCAATAAATTATTCACAGTCGATAATACTAGATGTGAAACGATGTATGCGGTGGAACGTTTGGCAGTTGCGCTAAGTAAATAATTAATTATCCACGGGATTAACGTAAAATTTAATTTTGTCGCGATGTTTGTTAGTAATTTTCTGCACGAATGCGAATACGATATTCTCGTCAATTTTGAAAGAAGTCGAAAAAAATGTCCGCAAGATGGCGCAAGCTGTGCCGTTCGTCGTTTCGCGAAAAAATAGTGCGCAAGGCGCACCTGTCTGTCATTCGCCGCCGACTGTCAATCTGACTGACGCTGGCGCACACGCCGCGGGATCACCATAAAGCGGTGTTTATCTGTCAGTGTTAACACGCGGAGTTTTGTCAACGTTTCGCCGCAAGTGGCAATTCCGAGGCTGGTAAACAACACGATCGAGCGTAACGGTGAGTACGCCGTTGTAAAAACTGGTCAAATCGCGTTGTTAATAACGCAGATAATGCGAGCGTCTTTCGCCGGGCATGGACGCGTGAAAGCGTGGAGGCATGGACGCGCGTGGTCTCTCGTTTGCCGCAGTGTCCATGTCTTTTTTTCCTGACGAAACAAATTCTCCCTATCAACGTTCTCGTCGTCGCGTATCTAATTCCATTCTTATCGATATATTTTTCTCGTCGACGAATCGCGTTTTGTTCATTGAATAAACACGACGACGACGATCGTCGCGTAACGTGCGCGTAACCGACCGAAAGCAACGATATATCTCTATCTATCGCTGTGTGTTTCGTCGTTTGACAGCTCTTCCTTCCAAGACGGTTGTAAACAACGAAGCTATACACGTCGGCCTGGCGCGCACGGACTGCGTTTACTCGGCACTGCCGGCTATGGATCACCGCGTCGGTGAGTACCGCTGTAAAATCATTCGTTATTCGTTCGCATCTCTTTCGAATTCGACATCTTTGGGGGATATAAATGTCAGCCGGAAATTTTTCGACGCGGCGTGCGTCGTGTATGTCCGTGCTTTGCCGCGGTATCGTATTTTGGCGTGGGACGCCACAGGCACGTGGTGGCGCGGCGCGGGCTTTGCACGGCCGATCACGACGGGGTTCACAACACCGCCGCCACGGAACCTCGCATCGCCAACTGTCACTTGTAGAAACATTTCGAATCTGACGTTTGCAGATTACGACGACGATGAAACCGCAGTTTCCTACGCGAAACGAGCTATTGGACTTCCGCTCGCGTTTCTCTTATTACGATATGCGTCAAAAATGTAGGAACGCACATCCACAGCCTCGACATTGTTGAAATTTTTCTTTTTTTTGTCCCACACGTGGTTTACCTTTTACCTTTGTCCTGCGGCTTCTACGTCGAAAGGTTTTATGGCGTCGCAGCAAGCTCTGCGAAACCGTCGTCTTTTGTTTTTTTATTTTGTTTTCTTTAGGCGTGTTTTATTTTCTCCATACACGTCGAATACTTTGGGGGGGGGGGGGGGGGGGGATAAGGTTGATGTTTTTTTTTTTAATTCAATTTTTATTTTTTAAGAACTGTTTTTGTACGATTTCTCGATAGCGTCGTATATTAATAGCTCCCGTAAAGATGCGGGTATCTTGAGAGCAAAAAATAAATTACCGCAATGACAATCATTAGTTTATAGATTCTATGAAAGTGCAAATGAAAAAACAAAAGATAAAACTCTTGAATAACCTCGGCTCGAATGACCAGCCGAGGCCACCATGGGTATGCAAAAAAGCATATTTGTTTTTTCTTTCATGCGCTTGTTGCCACATGAATTTAGCCAAAAAACGCGTTCTCCGTAGATCTATGCAAATCACATTCGCTGCATTTGCATCGCCTCACTTCGAGACGCTTAGCTCGGGATAAATCTTAGCCTACTCGGTAAGCGCTGTGGGTAAACGCAGGAGGGAACAATTATTCATTACAGTTATCGATACCGCGGCGAAGCAGGTATACGAGGATGCAAACGCGTTTCTTCTTCGCTTCGTTTTAATATAGCGAGATAGCGCACGCCGACTTCCGCCGGAAGTGAATATTACACCTGCCGCGCACTTGCTCGGACGGAAGGTACTCGCCTCGGCGGCCCACACTATATTCCGTGTTCTGGCGAAGCGCCCTTTTCTTTAGTCGCGTTTTTTCATCGCGCGAATTCGAGTATTTGTGTGTCAGATTGCGGCTTCGGTACACACGACGCAAATTCCTCGATGCCTCCGAGACGGCTCATATTTTGATGGAACAGCAGTCCGCACGGCACAGAGGGCATCACCAGTCGAGGAATAAGAAATTTGCATCGTTTGATGATTCAGCTGAAGTGTCGTTCCCGCTTTATTCCTCTTGTCCTGATTTTTTTTTCCCCTACCTCTCGCGTCAATATTTTTCTTGCTATCGACGGATAAATTCGTCACAAAATACGAGAAAAAAGTCGTTCTCGTAGCGCAAACTTTCTCCTCCTGGATTACATCTCGGTCCTGAATAAATCTCATTCAGTTGGACCAGAAAAAAAAATGAAATTAACAAAAAGCCGAAGTTTTTATCTCCGTGAATCTCCGAGCGTTGACTTCGGGGTTGAGTTTGCTCGACGATTCTGGCAACGATAGGGCTCGGGGATCAGATGGAATCTTCCGATGGAAAGAGTACACGCTAACTCAGTCGGAACGTCACAGAGGGGTCCCGCGTCGACGAGAGTTTAGCATTACAAATTGGCAAATGCAAGCGACTAAAAGGTACCTAATTATGGTAAACAGCGTGCGATAGTATCAGCCTCAATTTTTTTTCTCGGCGAACGAGCGGGTTGCGCGGAGGTGGGGGAGGGGAAGTCACCCTTCTTATTTACCTTTTCGCTCGTGTCAACGAACATCGAGGCTGATGCGATGACCTTCAAGGTTATCTTCGAAATTCGTCCAATTATTCACCGTGAAGTTTATGTAGGAAAAAAAGGGATACCGACAAGATAAATATCGCACGCATTGGGAATGCCGGCATTTTTCGACACTACTGAGAGTCCTTCCGTAAGATTTCTTTGGGAACCTTTATATTTAGGTAGCTGGCGAGAAACATTTGAAAACAATTTTTTCTTTCGAACGAATAAGTCCAAATGTTAAAAGGTTTCTTGGATATTGCGGCTTAGAGACAGTCTTTATCATTGTACGTTTAGGAATTCTATGAGTGACTTAAAGGAGCGAAAAGAACATTATTATGAAAAAACTCGAATAATCAAGGCTTAGGTTTTTATTATTTTATTATTATTATTATTATTATTATTATTATTATTATTATTATTATCAGTTAGAGATTAAACGCACATGCACGATGGTTATCGAATCGTTCGAGCAGCATGGCTTTATAACTAACTTTATAAACCATTTTTCTTGTTCGCCTTTCGACTGAGACGCCACTAGACTATTCTCCGGTCGCGTGAATAGTATACCATCAGTATCCTGCTTACATTGCATAGAACGAACCGTTATTCTTATCACGAGCGACCTGAGCGATGGCTCTTTGCTCTGGTTCTTATCAACATCCATAGCGTGTATACGTAGCTCTATCGTCAAGATATGCCCAACGACCGTCGCACAGCATCGGCAGTGACGTGAAGTCTGTCAGGCGAGAGATCAGGCCTTCTTGTTTATCTTGCGAAACATCCAGTTACGAAGTGGCGAAAAACACATAAATACGTACAAAAACGTTCGTTTAAATTTTAATAGATAAATCGAGGCTTGCATTAGAGTTTAAAGACAGAGGGGACTCGAAACATAATTCAAAGCTTCTTGCGGTGAGCGCGCGGGGGTCGTGAACGCGCGAAGGCGTTAGCGATAACTTAGTGCGAACAGGTGACGGCACTAATACGCTTCTAACAATAAGTACAAGCGTGACTCCCGTGACTATTTCTGTTTCGTCGCGCGAAACTCCCGTTTGCCTCTCGCTCTCGACGCCGAATGCTTTTTGTTTCTGTTTATTTGGAACATTGTTAGAGTCGAGCTCGACTTGGCTGCACAGCGTCACGAGAGTCACTCTCGTTACGAGCTTTCCCTCCCTCTCATTCCTCTGCACTGCACATCGCATTTAACTGTATATATAATGCACACCCTCGGCACGCACAGGTACTTACATAATTCACGGTACGTTCGTCTCGCTCACTTAACCCATTGATTTATCGCTGATAATATACAAGCGTGACTGCCATTTCCGAGACGCAATCAGCGGACGCACCGTAGGAATAATTAAAAAAAATCTACGTGAATTGTGAAAAAAATGTGCGTTTTTTGTCGAGGCGTCAAGTTAGCTTTCCGTTGCTGAGTGTCAAAAAAATTATTAATTTTTTTTCATTGCGAGGGCAAAGTATTTATTTTTCCGTGCGCTTCTTCATTTCCCTTTCTTGCCGAGATCTGTAACCGATGTACGTGCCCATTTCCGTCGTGACAACGAAATGATGTTCTTTTTTTTCGTTTTCAAAATTCTTGAACTTCACAATTTTTACCAAATGTGTTCATGTACAAGCGACGAAAAATATGTTTATGATCGGTAACGGATTGAATGACTCATATTCTTAACTACAATATAACAATATATATATCTACTTATCGTTCACGTAAACAACAGTCGTCAAAGTTACGCGAAGGACTCATCAAAACTCCATTATGGATACTTTTCGTACCATTTGTATCCTCGTAGTTTCTTCGTCCGACTGTATAACGAATTATCTCGTCGCGTTCTCGCCTTCCTCTCGCAGAAGCAAATTGCATAAGTTTCAATTAGATCCAAAACAGTTAGTCATCTCGTCTCTATAACTCGCAGCTACCGTTAACGCCTGAGTGTGTGCGTTTCGTATTTATAAAGCGTCGAAACGTGCTGCACGGCACGGGAGTCCGAGTGTCAAATCGATGACGCCAGAATTGAAAGTCGTGCATCGATGCGTTTCGTCGGCGCCAAACATCGATAGGAGGTGAAGGAGGGTCTAGCGATTGGGAACGATCGAGTCGCGCCCGATTGTGTTCTACGAGCGTTCGAACCAGACGTCGCTTGGCCACAAGCCAGTCATTGGACACCCTTCGATCGTTGGTCCACAAAGCTCGTTAGTTGAAAAAAGATCCGACCATGCCAATGACTGTTCCTCGGGCAATTATTCAAAGGGCTCATTACTGTACGAGTTAACGTCAGAACGTTTAGATCCGCAACATTGGTGTCGAAACGTCTCGGTGAAAATTCTTCGGAACGGTGTCGCACATTTGGCACGTCTAATTGCGATGGATTATCTCTCGAGACTTCCACTTCTTCTTCGCCTTCTTCGTAACATTTTTTTTTCTTCTTCTTTCTCACTATGACGCTCGCTCGGTCGGGGCTCCATTGTCATCGGAAACAGTCAATAGAGACTCTCTCTCTCTCTCTCTCGAGCCTTCCAAGTTATCGTCCGCATTCGACGAACCGCGCGTCCCTCTGCGGCTTCTCTGTCTGACCCGACGCTCTATGTGAAACTCCCATTACCATCAGAATGCAATTGGGTCGTCGAACGAATTATGCATCCGTTTGGTGCGGTGTTTGCTTTTATGCACGGCGGTTGCTGCCGCTTTTGCCGGCTCTATGTTCCATCGTTGTTTCTCCTACGAGACGTCTGGAAAGAGACAGCGAAAAAGAAAAAAAAAAAAGAAGGAAACGAGAGTTCATAGGACACGATGCTTGGACGGGAAATGCGTGGATAATGGACATTTCATTGGCTTCGGAACTCGCTTTTTTTTCTCTATGTCGATGCGTTCGAGGCGAGGGCAACAAGGCCATGAATTAATCGTTTTAGAATTCATGAATAATTTTTGGAGAAATTATATTACAGAACTAACATGACGCGAGACTGAACACCTGAACTGCAGGTGGCTCTACGGAATCGTGGCTTCGTATATATTTTAATGAGCACTTTTTTTTTCGCTGGTGTAGAGAAAATAACGAGTGAAAATAATGCCGTAGACTGGAAAAAAAAGTGCAGTTATTGAGTCGACAAAAAAATGGTGATGTCGACGTGGAAAAAAAGGAAAAAAAACGGGAACAAAAAAGGATGGTATAAATGACCGATAGGTAGGCGTCGAGCGAGTGACAGGTGCTGTCGCGATAATTCCGGTAATGCGAAACCCGAAGCGAGAGCCCGCCTGCTAGCTCGTGACATCGAGGCGGCGTCGTTCGGCGGCAAGCGTCGACCGTCTAATTTCGTGCAAGTGCGACTAGACCGCGGTTTTACCGAGGTACAAGCTTCTTCTCCTCTGGCGTCTCGGTGTGCGTGGTGTAACGAGTCGGGAGAACGTCTAGTCGGAGAAGCACGTGCTCCACATTCAAAAGTATTTATGGGCTTCGAGTTTTGCCGTGTCTCGTGCCGTTATTGAGATGTAGAATTGAACAGAATCGATGCATAAAAAAATACAATATTAACGAAAATTACCTTTTTTCTTTATCAGCGCTTATTGCGGGAAAATTTCATTCGGACCGTTTTGTGATCGAGTATATAGAGCTTAAATATATTAATTCTCGCGGGATTGAATCACAAAAAATGAAAACTGATTTCTTTCCGTTTTTGTCTTTTTTATAAAACACATCGTATTTGTGCGAAAAAAACAAAGGTCGTTTTTTTGCAATCAGCTAAAGCAAATAAGTTAGAAAGGGTGGAAATCAGTGAAAATGTCTTTCGAAGAATTTTATCAGTTCGTCTCCTCTCGGCAAATACGGTACTTGAGTTAGGTGTCCCGACTGCGGTGCACTACCTTGTACCTATATTCTTTATTTCTTAACTCCTCGTCGATTGCGTCAGTCCCGAACAAAATCCAGGAATAGAATTCTCTACGGCGATATTCGTAACTGTGAGAGAGGCACGAGACGTTTTCACCGTCGGTCATATACACAGCATTGGCTCGTACCTCTCTGTCTCTCTTTCGCGAGCCATCAGCCGGAAATCGTGCGCATGCAGAGAGTGAATCGTGCGCTCTCATGGCGCTCTTCGTGCGAAACGTAAACTCGGCGTGTTTGCTTCGACACTTCGCGCGGGGATCTCGTCCGACGTATTTTCACTCTGACAGAAGTATTCATCCTATTACCCAACACAGCAACAAACTTCGCGATATATATTTTTTTCCCCTGTTACTAGCCAGCGAAGGATTCTTCACAATATTTTAAGAACTTCGTGCCGACCTTTCGCGTTGCAGAGAATTAAATAATAATAATTGAGGGAAAAAAGTAGTTTTTTCATTGTAAAATATTCTACAATCCTTCACGGACTTTGTACTAATGAAGAATAATTTTTATCCAAGTTATAACCTTTATTTTTAAAATGATTTTTCAACAAACGTTTGGATATCGCATTCGACGGTAAATTTAGGAAGTGCAGGATCGCATAGTACCTGAAAAAAAAATGTTAACCTCGTCTCTGACTTGACTTTCTCGAACTTGTTCGAAAGCTAGTGAGTCTCTGCTAATAACTTTCATAACAACGCTAATTTGGTCTATTTGGACTAGATCGTCATCCGTAGCGGTCCCAAATTCACAAAATCAACTATCCGTTCTTATCTTCCTCATTCTGCACGAAAAACATTTTGTCGCATAGAAGACAGTATGAACAATCTTCTGGATCGTTCAATCGTGGTACCATCTTCCTTGAGACGTCCGCGCTTGGCAGCGTTATTAATAAGCATTCAGCACCGTGAGGTCGTCAAAGTTTTTCTTCAACATCTCAGTTTCTCCCTGCTCAACATGTTTTCCACTTAATTTATGAAAAAGCCAAGACTTTCTTTCGATAACCCCCGGCGAGTTGCCGGAGCACTTTTACTCGTCGCACAGCGTCGGGGAAAATTCTTCGGTGCTTTTTTGTTCGAGAACTCGGGGGTACGAGAGCTTGAGCAGCGTTTCAAAGGGATACATAAGAAACGGCACCCCATGCAGGGGCCGTCTAGAGGGTCCAGCTGTCTCGATCTCTCAACGGCATTTTACGGGCCCGTATAGAGTTAGCCTCAGATCCGAATGATAGATGTCTCTCGATCGCGTCTATCTCTCGCTCTCGCGCCAGGGCACTCGGCTATTCTCGGGATTTTGCCGGTTCAATCCTCGATACGGTCATCCACCGCCGTTCGAGACTCGCCCGGGCGATCAATCTTCGGATAAGCTTCGCGTCGGTAAATCACGCGAGAAACAAATCGCCAAACGCATGTCCTGTATTCGATCCGGTTGCCCTATCGCGTTTACTGAAGTTCATTTAGGATTATAAATTACACGCGAATTATCATTCGCAGAAGCGCGGAGTGCCGAGGGCAATCGGTGTATAACTCGCAACGGCGATAATCTCCGACAGTTTATTTCAACCATGAATGTAATTCGACGCGACAGTAAAATCATCTGGCCAGGTATTATTTGCGGATATGCGTTAAACTCCGTTGTCGCGTGTAATGAGAACTTCGCGGTCGCAATGCATGGCGGTGAGCATGGTTAAATTCTCGCATTCACGCGCTTCGGTGTTGCGTAACGCTCGAAGAAACACGGTACTCGTTACGGGAGGATAATAAATTGCCTATTTTACCATCGAAGCGTACCGATTTTTGAAAAACATAGGCGAGAACGTAGGGTCTCCCTGCATGCGGCCCTCGCGAGTTTATGAACTCACGATTGACACTTGGGCGGAGTTTACTTAACGATTGGGTCAGTGTCGATGGTTCTTAATGTCACTTGACGCACGTGAAAGACGGTCGTGGTGTTCAATTTCGCTGAGTTTTTCTCGTCACAGCGTTATAGCGCTCGGAATCGTTTTCTAATGTGTTTCTATGACGGAATTTCACAGATTTGTCGAAGCAGAATAGTAGAATTATTTGGTATGAATGATGGTTACTCTTTTTACAGAGTAAGAAAATTTCATATCATTAATCGGATTATTCGGTTTAATTATTTATTTATTGGTTCATCTATTCTCAGAATTCAATTTCATTATTGCAAGAATATAACAGATTTGCGGGATTGCGGCTTTTAGATAAATATTAATTTCATGCTTTTTCATGCAAGTTGATCTACTTTAATAACGTGTCTGCGTGAAAGAATTGTACGAGGAAAACAATAAGTTACTTTTGCGATTGTACGAAGACAGTTGTCGATGCGGAAGTCAAAGTGTATTGTCCGCCGAAATGAATATTCTGTTAGTATAGAGTTGTATGAGGAAACAATAAGATATTCTTACGATTCCACGAAGATAGATGTGAGAACGACAAGAAGTAGTGTATTCTAGACAAAAATGAATATTCCGAAATATTCCGTTAGTCAAGCTGTTTCCAATAACGTCTGAATTACCAATTCAAACGTTCCAGATTCGAGTCTATCGACTGTCGCCCGTTCGTATCGTCTTAATAAACTTTCAATAGTGTAGAGTAGCGCGTACGCGCATCGTTCTGCGATAAGGAATCCAAGAGTTGAACGTTCTCCACGGTACCGCGAGTGACGTTACGTAAAGAAAAAAGAAAGAAAAAATCTATGCGGCACTAAATATTTTACTCCCATTCAGGCAAGCCGCTCACGTCGCTGATACTCCGTTTGGTATTGTCAGTGCGATAAGTGTTATTGCAATTCATTGAAGAAATCTCGGACTCGCCTGTGCAGTCAATGCACCACAGATGCATTTACGCATATATCGAATCGTTACAATTGATCGTATACGCACGAACGATCCAGTGTCCCACGTTTTCAATGATAAATCATCGTTCACTCGAAGCATCATCTCTTCGCGCGTATTCAAGCAAAAGAAATCCGATTATTTGACCCCTTAACAATTGTTGTTCGAAAAAATGAACAAAAAGTAAATTCTTGTAGATTACGTCAGCCGACATTATAATATGTAGGTGTTAATTGAAGTTGCAACAATAAGCGCGAAGCGTTCAATTCTTAATTGTGATGTCTTTCGTTCGATGTTTTTTGAACTTTCGGTGAAAATCTCTGCAAACGTCGAAATGTTGGGAGTGAAAATCTTTTTTCTTCCAAAATGAGTTCTCGATGCTTCGAGCCAGTTATTCCATCGAGTTACTAAAGTCGGTGAGTGTTTTGGTGTATCCGTCTCTCGGGTTTCGTTTCTCTATAGTGACGAGAACACAAGTGGCCCTAATCTCGAGGCAGATGTTAATTATGTCAGTAGATAGTGCGGCAAAGCAGGCAGGCAAGGCAGAGCGCACAAGCGAGTGAGCATCAGGCCCGCGGTTGTAGCAGTGAAAAATTCGTGTCGATGTAGGCTATTCGATAACCTTCCTTCTATCGCCTCGTTATTATATACACCCTCTTGCATCTCCTATGGAGTTCTAATCAGGCGAGATGAGGAGTGAGCTCTCGTGTTTGTTCGACAACATCTCGATTCGAACGAGCCTTTTTATACGGATGTCAGAAAGTTCTCATATCTCGGCCTATCAATTTCTGTCTCTCAATCAGTATCGATACACGAAAAAATACATGTGTTAAACGGGTCAGAGACCATTCATTGATCAGAATAATGCGCGAGGCCGTTAACATTTTTTTCCTTCCGCAGAATAAGATTATAAATTACAATTCTCATCGATTTTTTGGAGTTCCAATTGTTTTTACATTTTGGAGTAGCATCCGACTGCGGAACAACGAATGTGTTCAACCCAATGCATAAATCCGAGAACATTCATTTATAAAATTGGTTTGCTTCCGGCGTGTTTTTCGAAATTTTTATCGGTAGCGCAATATATTATCTTACCTGAAAAATGTTGCAAAGGAAAATAACTATTCAGTCGGGGAACTCAGTATTTTGGTTCCTCCATTTTTCCTCATTAATAACATCAAATTCATATAAAATCAAATATAAGAAATATATCGCGCTCGATCTCCAGCAATAATAATAATAATAATGCATCAAGATAATTTAACGCGCTAATATTACCAGGCGCGGAGGAGATTTACTCGGAAAATATTTTCGCGATCATCATTCGTTATATAGACCGAGCGGGAGGAAGGAAGTGAAGAGCTATTGAGTGCGTGCCCACACACGTCGAGAGAGTCGCGGGTGAAACGGGTCGCGAGACATGAGGTCTTATTCTCGCGGGTCTCGAACACGTGACTAATCACACGCTTCCAAGTGCCCACTGTCTTAACTTATGTATTTCAAATTATTTTCGAACTGAACCTCGCTCTTGCGAAACTCGCGCGCGCCTCATGGGCCGTACTACAACAGAGGCGCCAGCAAAATCTTTCCACTCACTCTTGCGTTCGTTTTACTCTTCGCTCACTGCTTTTCATGTTTTTTAGGCGTTTCTCGTTGTTGTCCCATTCTCCGTCTCTGAAAATTACGATAAACGTGGTCTCCGCTGAAACGTTTCACAGGAAATATTCATCCCGTTGAAACTGTGAATACAACTCGACATTTTTGGCCCCCCAAACGCTGTAACCATTCGTATTATTCGTTATGATACATATTCAAACTAATCTGCCGATTAATTTCGCGGCGTTGCGAACACGCGCTCCGAAGCTTCATGTTTTAATTGGCAATTCGATTAATCTAGTTGTTGTGCCAGCTAGTTTTCTCTGTTACGTCTTAATGCACCGGCGTCTGGTGCAAGAGAACTTTGGTTCGCGCGCACAGTAAAAGCACGTTGTAACGCAGAGCCTCTTGAGCCGCGGCGCGTGACGAGGCTCCTCCGGACCTGGCACCTAGTCTAAAACCGTTGAGATGGGTCATGCTTCCGCATAGTCGTCCAATTAAGCGGGCTTTATGCTCGATTCGCCGAAGCGCCGAATACACAAAAGGCCCCCATCAATAATCGCGATAATAAACGAAATAAAATGAAATTGACCAGATTGTCCATTGTCTCGTCGAAGCTTAATTTTCGGACGGAGACGCGTCTGACCCTGCGATCGTCGGCGAAAAAAGATTGCTCGAGCGATGACAAAAAAAATTATCTCCGTCCAATACACTGACCTCCCCGACCTGCCAGTTGGTCACTTCGAATTTCTTCATCATTCTTCTCGAAGAGTTTCATGTGAAATAAAATCGTGACGCAATCAACTTAATTATTGTCAATGCGAGATACACGTTGACACGGAGGCAAATGCGGCGCATGTTCGAACGACTCTCGAAACTTTTTCGTTAATTTTCTTATTGTTTCTCTTCGTTGAGCGAGCGCGGAGGAGCAATTCGAAGAGGATCGCATCAATACGTGACTCGAACGCGTTCCGGATGCTAGAACGTCGTCAGTCCCCGGATGGCTCGGAGGCCGGGTAGCTAAAATCGTTCCTGACCGATCAGGAATGCCCTGACATTTCGTTGTCGGGATCTCTCCTCTCTCTCTCCGTCTCTCTCTTTCGAATTTACGAGAGCTTAGGAACGAAAGGAGCGCGCAGCATTGTCGATTCCTTCCGCACATTGTCCGAGTACCTAATCCGTTCCTTTCCCCCTTTCAGCTGCTTTCTCTCTTTGCTCTCCTCGAAGTATCCTCAAAATCCCACCAATTTGCCGAAAATACACACCGACGCTTTTGTCACTATTCCACAAATTCGACTTCGCGAACAAAATTTACAAATAACGAGGCTCCGAAGTTTCGCGACGATGCGATAAATTCAATCGGTATTTCTCCCGCTTCCACGGCGCGTTGCTCGGGGCCCGTTACTATGATTTTTTTACGACGTGGATATCGATAAGACCGAGACGACAATCGTTTCGAATATCCCGCAGAATCTGGACACCGTATTTCGACCTCTGCTGAAAATTGCGAAGTTCACTTTGAGTATAATACGTACGCGTAGCGGCATATTTTACACGCAGAATTGTTTGGAGCCGGACTGTATTAAGCACGAGTCTGTTCGCACGTCACGAAAGCTCCGCTAAGTTTAGCGTCGCCGATATGCCTGGGTTTTACGTGCGCGAGTGAGTCTAGGGTAGCTTCTCTTCGACGTCCGTTCACTCCTTTTCCTACGTTCCTGACTCATACTCGGGGTCTATCCTCGCGCCTTCCGCATTAAATAGAGATCGTTTCTCTACGATATTTTGCCTTCTCATCAGTCACGCGCGGGGAAAGAAAGAGGGGAGGGAATATTTATTCGGACATATTTTAGTCGTAATACCCGTGGCCGTTCAAAAAACATATTCATTAAAACGAAGTCAATATATTTTTGATAAAAACCGTCCATAGCATTTCTTGAGCCATTACATTATTGAATAAACAAATGAATGATACATTTCTCATAATGGAGGTACGCAGTATTTTTTAATTATACCGCTTTTCTGAATTTTTACGCGAAGTCGTAGGAAGTTGAGAAAATTGGTGTATGAAATTGAAAAAAATTTGGTATACGCTCCGTAATGAACGTTGCTGAATTAACAAAAGAAAAAAATTTACAGTACGCACTAAATGAGGGTAATGAGAAGCGGCGAAACGAGTGTTCCCAGAGATCGTTTAAATGATGACGCGCGCGTTGTCGCGTCGGACTCGTCGATTTGACACTCGATCCTCCCTGTAACTCAATATAGTGATTCGGATATGATATACTGTATGATATAACGACGCAACGATTGCCCAGGAAATCGACACTAGATTCGCTGCACACCACCGAGAAATACTTCGATAATCGAGCGTATCGTTGAATACCGCCGGATTCCCTCGGTCGGAATGTGATTAACACATCTGCGGGATGTCACGAGGAAAGATGTTTGCTCTCTCTCTCTTTCTCTCTGCACGGTTGCACGCTCGAGTTTCAGGCTGACGATCGAGTTTCACAGGTTCCTGAAACTCTCCGTATAAACCTAAGAAAACAAACACTTTGCGTGACGAGGAGAAAGCCTGCGAGCACATATGTGTCGTTTTGAGATTCGAAGAAAAAAAACCGAAATCGACTTTAAAGCCAAAGATAATTAATAATTTCTACTTAGTCATTAGGTGAAACTTTTTTCGATCATTAAGAAAGTCATTCGTCAAACAGAAAATATCCTCTACAAATATCCCATTTGAGAGCAAAGACTTCATTCGAACGGCTGAATTGTCACAATTCATTCAATTTGACAAACAACGGTCTTGCTAAAAAAATCTGCCGCTCTTCGATAAATCCTGCTTGAAAATTCCGAAAATCGACAGATTTCGCAAATAAAACCGGAAAGAAAAACACCCCTCTTGGTGAAAATGATAAACATTCTATTGGAAATAATTTTTTTTTATCAATATTATCTTAAATACGTATAAAAAACGATGTCTTATTTTATAAGGTAAGCAATCGATAAATTCAGGTACAACGCAAATAGATTTAATATTCTTATCGTTTATATAAACTTGGCTCTCGTCGATAATTCGCCCTTCTTAATCTGTATCACCGAACTCCTCCAGAAATATTTATTTTCCCCTATTGAGGATAACCTTCAATTCTTACCTGTCAGACTGTTCAGGTAGGCAGTCCGTGGATGAAGATAGTGAACGATCTGGAAGGAAAATACTTTTAAATAGTTATTGTCACTATCTCTCACTATCTGAACTGGATCCGTTTGCTCTTCGGCGCCCCTTCGACTCATCCAAACGATCCTCGTCGCCTCGGGTATATTCTCAAACAACATAATCTTCTGGCTAATCCACCAGAAAATATTGATTCAGCGGAATAACCGAGGAAAATCTTCTCGCAATCGTTCACAGTCATACATTTCAACTGGAAAGAAAAATATCTCGGTAAACCCGGTTTTCCGGATGCTGATTAACACTCTGCGAAATGAATTACGAAGAACTCTCGTAGATAAAGTTCCCACATTTTTTTATTCATATAAACAAAAAGCAATTGAAATTCGAGAACTATTTCATTGAAGCGGTTGAGCTTATAAGTTAATCTTAATTTGTATTTTGTTTTCAAAATTTCGCAGCACAACGAGATTTTGTACTGTATCGTACATCAACGTACGAAAGAAAGCTCTGTCGCGAGTTATCTTGTCGTTTTATTTTCCCGTGACTGATGACCACTCGGTGACATAATGACGAATAGTGTTCTAAAAACGTAAACGCGCGAAAATCCGGAAGCGAGTGCTAGCGAGCGGGGGAAAAAGGCCGGGAAACCGAGGCGCATTCTCGCCAACTGTTTCATAAACCATAACTTTGGCGCTTTTACGTCTGCTCTCGGTTTCGACTACTCTCTCGTCGCGACGAGTGTGGGTAACGCGTTCAACGCTTTCGTCTTTCGCCGTTTGTCGTTTAGACATCGAAACGACGAAGAGACCGTGTCTCGCGTGGCATCTTAAAATTAGATCAATATTAAAAATATCTCGAGGGCGCGTCCACCGGAGTGTTTCTTCGGTATTCGTACGGTTCGGGGGTATACGAGCTGTTCGAAATTGAGTGGAAAGACATAGCTTTTTCCGCGGCACCGACGCGGATAATCGTCGTTTTCGAAAGTGAAAAAAAAAAAAAAAAGAAAAAAAAACGGAATGGGAAATGTCTGCGGCCTCGTCAGAGTCGTCGTCGACGTAGTTTCGGAGCAGAAATTGCTGAGAAACCCGGTAGAGATGTCCCCGATGCTGTGACTTTTGTGCCACTGAAATATATTTAGATCTCCACTTCACCGTACGTTTCCTATTCTGTTCGACTTTCTTCTTTTTTTTTTCTTTATTTCACCTCGTCCCCTCGTTTCCCTTTGCTTATTCGCCTATTCTTAGCCGTTAATCAGGAGCGATGCATTTAGTTTCCTGGATAATTGAAGTGCGGCCCCAATACTCGGCCCGGATTTACGGCTTCACTTTATCCACTTCGTCTTTAGTTGCTTTTATTAGATCGTCGTATAACGCGCTTCCTCTTTACATCATTGCGTCATCCTTCGTCTGTATCTTCGGTAGTAAAGCAAGCGTGGAGTCATGTTGTGAAGAACCGAGAGCCGCGAGTGACTAGCGCGCGCACATTATTCGGGCTCCTCGGGTTGCGCTCCCGTCATTCATAAAACGCCGAGCGGCGTCTAGACGGCTTCGTTCCGCGGTCAAGCGGCGAATAGAGCGAGAGGAGAAATTACGATGCTTCGAGCGATCGAGAAGGGGAGAGCTAAATAGAGGTGAATAGACCGAGCGGCCCAGTCATTGGCCACCTCATCGGAATTGGCCGATGAAATCGACAGGAATTGAAGAAAGCCGCTCAATGGCCTCAATGAGAATATTGAAATCGTTACGTTCTTTCATTCATTAGATTATTTCGATGTTTTGTAGACTACAGACAAAATTCGTTAGTTCTCGATACATTGTTTGTTAACTAAATTTTTTGTTGTTGTTGTTATCATTAGATAATTTAGACATGAAGTGCCTCGTTTTCTGAACGTCCATTGTTTTTTTCAGCTAAGAATTATATAATTATAAATACTGTAACTACCGTTTGATTTCTTTGAGCCTGCGATGCACTTGGAAGGCCTGACAATCGCTGTGCGATTTGCAATGTATGACCCAACGAGAAGTAAGCAAGTACGAACGAAACCTTTTCGCGAATGTTCGTACGGTTCTCGATGCCTCTCGACGTGCCCTCTCTAGCCTCACGCCGAGTTTAGTCCTCGGCGTTGCGATGTTCGTTACGCGGAACGCCATTCGTCGCTACCGCAGCGAGACGCGCCGGACAATAATGGTCGAGAAAGAAACGTGACAAGCAGAAAGGACGGAGACAGAGAAAGCGAGACTTGGCCCGAAGCCTTCGTACGTACTGCCCGCGAGCGCTTTCAACGCTGATGATCTTCCCTTCTCGTTGGTTCCTGCTTTGTCTAGGCTGTCTTTTTCCGACTCAAGATACGGATTCTCGCGAATCCCGATCTCGGGATTGACGTTGCCCGTCTAGACTTTGAAGCTGTTTAACGCTCCTGACAATCGGATCTCGAGATTCCACGATACGCATCGCCGATCGCGTGTTTTCTCCTTGTAATATTTTCTGCCTACAATTTACATTTTGCGCGACGTCGATCAAATCCCGAAAAGACAGAAAGACATCGCGCGTAAATGTGCAATGTCGAAAATAGGGCGAGATTGAATGAAGTATATTTCGGGTTCTGAATCAGTTGGACCGAAACGACGACGCACATGCTCGATGCCTTTAAGAATGGAACAAAATTTTCGCCGAATTAATTGTTCATTCGTGCAGTAAGGTCGGACAGTATTTGGCCGGCTTCGATTCCAATTAGAATCAACTTGGTTCTGTGCGAGAATGCCTCTATATATTCTCCTGCCGTCCTACAGTGGATTACACTCCTCCCCTTCGCTCTCGCGATTCTCGACTTAGACTCGAGAATCTTCGAGATATAGAGAGAGAGATACGTAGAATAGATGTAGCCAAAGGGGCAAATGCCAAGAATCGAGGAGTCAATGCAACTTGGCGAATCTTGTGGCCCCGCGAGCGCGATTCGGGGCGATGCAGTTCGACCATGCATGCGTGATTAAGTCTCCACTGTCATTGAGGCGACGAATGGCGAACTTTGGTTGTTTTTTTTTTTGGGCTTCGACATTCTTTCTCGTAGATCAAAGGATGTTTCTCGCTCTCGGGTCAGATTGATGAAATAACAACTGCTTCGTGATTTTGACTGCTGAGGAGTGTTATTTATACGCAGGCGTTTCAAATTGAAAAAAAAAAGTCTGGATATAACGTTATTTTAATTCTGTGTCCGAGTATTGATATCTAATTATTTAAAAAATGTGTGACAGGCAATTTATTTTTAATTCTTCCCTATCACTTCGGCTATTTACATTTACACAACATCCCGAAAGATTTCGATTTGGCTTTCGAAGGACGACTCTCGGGGATCCTGCTCTATTCCGTCTTGCAGCTCTTGGCTTTCGCCCGCGCCCCTCTGCGTAGTCAAGTAATTTTTCGTCCTTGTTACAATTAGGCCGAGACGACGTTGCTGGGCATAAGTAGTCTGCGGCCGCGAAGGAAACCACTTGGCGTCGACGGGCTAACGAGCCGAGCAAACTCCCTCGACGAAACCCCAGCCTGTACACATACATATCCGCGAGAGAGCAAGATTTACTCAAACCGTTAAAGGTAGAAGAGCCCCCGCAGCTCTGGCATACGTTGCTTTATGCAAGTTATTTAGAACCGAAACACTAATCATGCAGTGCCATACGGCAACAGTACGACTCGCTCTACTCTCTATCTTTCTTATTATCCTTATCGATCCGTGGTCTCGTAAAATTCTATTTCTGTAGTGACCGTTGAAATCTTTTTCGGGTTAGGAATGATCGTTCTTTATTCACCTCATCCACCTTGTTAGAATTATTCTGGTAGATTTTTCCGTGTATATAAGGAATAAGCAAACAAACAATTTCCAATTCAAATTGGTGTTATAAGATTTTTTCTTCATATAAAAACAATAAACGCAATGTCTGGGCGTGAAGGAAATGTATAAAACTTATTTCTATCTCAAAAAAGCAATGTTAATACCAGATCGATATACCGAAGAAAAGTTATCTCGAAGTGTGCCGCATTTTCTGCCAATTGAACCATCACAAATGAATGAACGGATCTTCCGGTAGCAACGAGAGTGTCGAGTAATCGCCTCAGATTTAGATACCGAGTGCGACGATTATTACGCAAATAAAATTTGACGGTTATTACGAAGAGGAAGCGTAGAAAAAAGCAGGGGGTGAAAAAAATTATAATAAGAAACTCTCTCTTCGCTCTGTCCTCACTCGTAGGAATGCGTAACCGTCGCGTTTGTCGCGCTCTTTTTGTCAGTCTCGAGACGAGAAGCAGCGAGCGGAAGAGTTGCGACGAAGGAACGAGGAGGGTACGAGATGAAGACGACGACGACAACAACAACGGGCCGAAGCTCTGGCGAGTCTGCGGCTGTTACACCGGCCGCGAAACGTTCTCTTGCCCGGCAGGAAAACGGGGTTTCGCGCAAAAAGTCTATTGAGAGAGCGAAGCTCCGCGAAGATGTCTTTCCCGTTCGGGAAGAGTACGAGGGAATGAGAGAAAAGAGAGTTTGCGTTCGCGCCCGCGACCATCTGCGGCCCCTCGCTGTTGCTGTTGTTGCTGCCGCTGCTGCTCCTGCTGCACGACGGAACCTCATCGTTCCGTCGCCCTTCTTATTCTTATTCTTCATCTTCGTCGTCGCGCGGGTCCCTTCCTTCTCGGAGAGAAGGAGTTGTGATGCACGCACAACTGCGCTCAGCCAGTGAAACGGGATCCGGGTTTGCCGGTGCGAGACATCGCAATTCTTTTACGCTTTTTCTTTCTCTCTGTGTTTGCGCTCGCTTGTCTCGCACGCGGTCACCAAACCTTTTGGAATGTTGGAAGGGCTATTTCATACGCGATTGGACTATATAGTATTTATAATCCGAAGTCATAGTGAAAATTCGAACGTCTTTTACTATTTCTTGAATCGAATCAAAGTCGACGAATTATTTCAGATCTTCCAATAACTCAACAGAGAAATACCTATCGATACATTGGTCAAGAATCGTTTCTTTTCATGTTTATCAAATTTTAATAACGCGGGAAATCGTAAAAGAAATCCAGGTACAAAATGACGCGACTTGCATCATTGAAAAATGAGCATGCTTTGTTTGTACACAAGAATGCGGGTGTTCTACATCCTCGTCATAAATTTGCGACGAGAGGGTCTTTACGCTCAGGGCACATAATACAATTTATTTCTAATGTACGAGCGATCTCCCAAGTACCGTCTCTCAGCGTTGCTCGCCCATTCCGTTCCTACTTCTTCTTATTCTTTTACGGCGGAGGTGGAGAAAGAGGAGCGCGTATGCATCGCACGCAACGTCGTGTGCATGCTGGCAAGGGACGCAGGTACTATTTTCGTTCGCGGTGTTGTTGTACTTTGCAAGTGCGAGATGAGGCAGCAGCGGCGGTGGTGAAGGTGGGGCAGAGAGATAGAGACCCCGCGAGTCCGCTCGTTCGCGCGAGTACGTAATGCAGGTCGCGGTTACCCGACGATGCAAAAGGAACGAAACAGCAACGACGACGGCGGCGGCTGCAACAGCGATGCACCGGCTACCAGTCCGCCCCGCTGCCTTGTCCCCTCTCCGAACGCTTTACTCGTCTCTTTTCTCCGACGCTCGGTGCGGCGCGGCTACGCTAAACTTAGACGACGAGCTCTAGCTCTCTCGGGCCAAACGACGCGACGCGTCGAGCGTTAGATCAACGTACCGGAGCGAGGAGAGTTAGATGCTTTACTCTCGAAATCGCTTGAACATTATATAGGTACAAAAACGACCCAACGGTGCCAGCGACTCATCAGCGATTGGAACTTGGCACCGGCGTTGATTCACCCGCGGCCGGATTTCTCCATCGAGAAACTCTCGATTTAACAATTATAAATATTAATCTTTCGAGGGAAGGTTTCTAGGACTTTTCTTAATTCGTGGTAATCCTATCCACTCATTTGGCACTTGTTTTGCGCCATTATCCGCCATTAAACCCTTATTTGTCCTTCCTAACAATTATAATGAAGTCATTTTCCGAGTTTTCATTGCTCTGCACTCAATATTTTTTACTTTAGCTCAATACACAGGCTCTTGTCGCTTTTTCTCTGTTCAATCATCATATGAAATCATTCACAAATACCGGACCGAATTAACCCGTACCGATTTTCACTTTTCTCGGCCTATTGCCGTTGGAGCAATGATAAAAAAAAAATATCCATAATATCCGAGCTGCCTGACATTGAAAAACAAAATGGTAACCAAATAATTAATCAATTACTATGCAGCCCGACGGAAAGTCTCGCGTTCATTGGAATTCCTCCGGCATTTAAAAATTCGATTCACGAGGTTCGTGTATCGCTACAAGCGCCGCGTCGCGCCGCTCGATTAAAATCCTTCGTTCGAGCGTGACGTCACATACTCCCTTCCCTTCTGTCGTGTCACCGGCCATTCATGTCTATGTGTCGCGGCTGACTGGACTCTACGGGAACCGCTATTCCGTTCGACAAGTGTGAGGTGTTCGTACACACGCACACACCCACATATATCTTGTTCGATAGACTGAAAGAGGTGAAAATATATACAACTTTTTCGTACAGTACATATATACGTTACACACATAGCCCACTTTCCGGCGGATCTCTTGGGTCAAGCCGTCATTGGACTTTGGCTCTTCCAGAACTCCGAGGCTGAGGGACCCAGGGCACATACTTACTTACTCTAGAAGTATTCGTAGTAGTTATATAAACCTACCAAGTTTATACTATACTAACGACCGTAGAAGCAGCGAGGCCGCATTCCGGGTGCGCAACAGGTTGTCCGCTCCGAGACTTACTCCAGGCCAGAACCTCGACTCTCGTGTCTTTTTGTGCTTCTCGTTTCGCTGTTACCATTTGAGACGAATAAAAGAACTCGAAGTTCGATTACCGAATCGATTATTTGTCCCCCCAGCTACACAATTCTCTTCGCAAAGAGCTCTCTTCGTCTCGCTGTAACATAATGCGTCGACACGCCCAGATCGTAAAGTCGAAGAGGTCGATTGTAGCCTTAGCGATTCACGATGTCTGTGTTACGAGCTTCGAAGAGAAAAAGAAACTACGAGGAAGAGAGGTCCGAGTTTTATCGGATCAGAATTTGCATATAGTAATTTCATTTGGTTATTTTATTAGATACATTTTATCCTGTACGGTAATGATAGTGGAGAAAAAAGATATGGATAGATATACGTGTATGCGTCTTCGCTATTCATCCGACTATCCGAGTCGGCCTTGTGGTTTTTCGATGAATTAACAGATCGCTCGTTCGACTACCACACGGCTATATTTATATATCGCTTTTTTCAATCTCGCGCACGTTGGACATACAGAGATTGTTATTTCTCACTTCCTAATCTATGTGTTTCGCTACCTCCCTCAACTGTTTCTCGCGCATCGCCTCGGGCTTTCGCCGCCCTCCATCTCCGTGCTTCCTCCGCAATGCTCCGGGGGTCTCGGAGCTACAAAACTCTCACGTCTTGTCGGTGAGGGACGCAAGGAAAAGAGAGACGTACGCGAGCGACTTATCGCTCGACGCTATCCGAGAAACTTATCTAAAGTTTATCTCTTCACTTATACTTCTCTGCGTTACTCGCGTTTATCACGAGACGGCCAGAGAGTGAGTTCGCATCGGATTCCAACTCGGGGAGAGAAACTGCCGGGATATGATGTCTGGTTATACACGTGAGGGAAGTTGGAGTGTTTTCCTTCTGCTCCTTCGTGCAACACACGCGAGCAAACTGACTACTGATAGTCGCTTAAGAGAGAACGATTAATGAAATGTGATTATTTATTCGAACGTAAGCTCTGGATGTTTCAAGGGCAAATAGCCGCTTACGGAGAAGTCCGAGATTTCTCATAACGAGGAGGTTGGTGAAGACGAACGTATTAATTATAGTAAAAGAATATTAATTTTGGCTAGTGAAAGCGCGGCCAATATCTTGGTCTCTGATTATATCCGGTTCAAAGAACTTACGATAATAAATCCGACCTTCGATTGCAAATATTCTTTCCCTTTAATATTTCTGAAACAAGAGTTAATTGTAAGGATATATTACTCAAAGAAATTTTAATTGGTTCCTTAATCGACGTATCAATTTCCGAATTCTTGGATGACGCGGCACTTTACACAATTGGACGAGCTATTCGTGCATTCCTTTCGTATCTTCTAAAGTTTCAAGACTCCGACGTTTGTTCCCTTTGACTAATAGAGTCGTAATTATTCTTAACTTCTGGCAGTACTATTTGCTTTTCCTCGAAAAGACGTCATACGCAGCGGGGACGCAACAAACACCGTGGGCTTTTCACCGCGCATACGTTTTATCGTTGGGTTTCTTAACCGGTCGCATGGCTCTCTCCGGCAAACATCGCCCATGTCCTATCACTGTTGATACTGCAACGTGGGTTGGTAGATATACTCTTGACGATATCAGAGGAAACATTCACCTGGGCACGATAGAACCGGAGGTGTGTTTCGTCGCTTGCATGCGCGTTTCATTCGCGATAATGTACCTACAACGAGATACGAAATTTCTTCGATTCAACGCACTCTTCTGCGTACGATACGATTGCGAGAAATATCATCGAGTCGTACACGTGCTTCATTGTGCGAGAACGAATTCAACGGGCAAGCCACAGCCTTGATCGAGACTCGAGTCTTTCCTTTTTCTACTAATCTGCTACCGATTCTCGAACTTCTTGCGAAAAAAGAAAAATGCAAAAGACAAATAACTGCAGAGAGGACGAAAGATTCGACTTTTCGAACGTGGGAATTCATCTTAAATTTGTTTCGACTCCTGTTACCTTTTTTTTTTGTCTCTGCCAAGAAATGCAGCTGCGCTTGTTACATAGTATTTTTGTTGCAACTCCGAACTCGAGCTAGTTGCCTCGTCGGATATGGTGATGAGGGCGCGCGGCATGTATGGTCCGCACGGGTTGCTCTCTCGTTAGGAGCAATTATTACGTGGTTGCCGGGAGAAAAGGTGTTAATTGGCACTAAGGCTCGTGAGTTCGTTCTAGAAGATCGAGAGCGCTAGTCGCACGTTCGAGTAGTAGGTGTACTTGACTTTTTTTTACCAAAAACGTATTATTCAAAAATATATTTTTAATACGTATGAACCCTAAAGACCACGTCGGGCTTCACAAAATTTTATGGTTTTGAGACTATTGAATGTTCTGCAAATTACAGTTTCCTCAAGTTATGCATAAATTTAACAAAACTCATAAAAGTTCGTGGTTCTTGAAGTGAAAACTGCATAGTTCACTGAAATACATGTTTACTCTTAACGGTTGACTGTTGTTTGAAATTATAGGGTGCTTTTGATAGTCAGGGGCGGGAACTCCAATTTAAAAAAAAAAACAATTCACATTTATACTCGCTGTCGGTTAATTTAATAACGCCAAATAACTATTATCGCGCTGGTAGATTGATCTACACAGTCGCGCGAGACTGTGAAGCGCGCGCATGACGAAGCGTTAACACTTCGGTGCCGCGAACGTTCCTCTGTCGTTCTCAGTACAGGGCTCGACCGGCACCTGTTCGTAATTGATTCATTTATGGGCGGATCACGGAGCGTCTGTGTAATCGCTACAGACCGAACTATGCATTACGTATACACCATATCTCCCATTTTGAACACTCGATCACGATCGGCAATAATCGTCGTTGTACGCAATGCGTCTCTATAAAGAAATCGTGATGAGGAATGGGACTTGTGGAACCGCGAAGCTATCGGTATTTAGGACATTGCTTTCCATCGATGTATTTCATGCGAAACAAAAAAGAATCTAAATCTTTTTTAAAAAATTATAAATTTGCGTTGGGATAATGTACAGTTTGAACTCGTTATCAGTCGTTGAAAAAAAAATGTTATGCTGTTTATTACTAATTATTGATTGAACTGAATGCATCTATTGCACTATTGTTATCAATTGTTAATTCCTTCGAATTGGTTCTTACCTTTCTCATTGCGATTTTATAATTCGCGTCGTGCGAATGCGCGAAGTAATCTTATCAACAAGGGTCTTATCTCTTACGCACGTAGAGTATGTATCACACGATTGGAATCGCCTTGCAATGCATAGTGCGCGGGAGGCGTGAATGTACCGAGGTTCCGCTAGGATAACATGAGATTGCCGTTGGTGTTTGGTGTCTGAAACTTCCAACGTAGGCGTCGACGTGTATCCGTCGACGCAGTGCCAGAAGCGGCAGAAGCCGAACTGTAATAATACCGCATCGTCGTCGCAAATAAATTCTTTATATCAGAGCCGCATAGCGCAGGAGTTTCGTGCCTCGCTCGTTGCACGATGTTCAGCTCCGAGTTTCTTTCGTGACGTAACTGCCACAAAGTCGTCGAATACAAACAGAATTTGCGATAGACGCAACAGCGAACGACGGACGGACGTCGTTCTGAAAACTCTATTCACCTAGTCCGGGTCCTAACGAGCGAATCCAGGTCTATATCGTCAAACCCATCACGGTTAATCGTAGCGGGAGAGTCTCGACGGGTTCTCCTCGCGGTTCGGTTATATCGGAACCCTCGTAACCTGTCGCTCATATGTGAGATTTCGAACGGGCCGGGAACAGGTTTCGATGCCGAACGAGGAGGTATTCCAACTTTATGGCTACACGTGTGCATTCCCCCGCTCCGCCATTCGGAAACGCCGATAGGCATTCGCTTACACTAGCGATGGGTACGAACACCTCGCGGCGTTATTATTAAAATCGCTTCGAAGGCGATACAAGAAGTGAAGAAATTGAGTAACAGCAGACGCGTGATTAAGTAATTCCGTTTTTCGAATGATAAAACGTATTGCATACTTAAACATCGTGGCAATTACAGATATCGTTTTGATTGTCAAGAAAAGCCGCACACGCTTATACATGATAAATCATGGTGCTTATACATAAATTTATATTAGAATTAATGAATTCTAATTCATTTTTCCTGTGACTTATGGGCTTCGATGTTCAAGCAAGAGTCCGTCAACTCGTGAAGTTAATGTAATGGTAAAAAATACGGGCGAAAAATGACGGGAGACGTAAATTAAAAAATCATCTTTCCCATAAATGGTATAGCGAGCGTTTAATTGATAAAATGTACTTCTTTTGTTGCAGGTAAGTTCATGACTTAAGCGAACCTGTATCTGAACTTCACTTTTGTGAGTATAACACCCGTTATACTTTTTTCAAGTTCTGCTTATCCCTTATATACATTCTAAATACAATTCTGAGCTACCAATCTTCGATATCCAACATGGATTCGAAAACGACAGGAATTGGATTCACATTCAGTCTGAACAAATGCAACGTATAGTTTAATGTTAAAGTTTATCTTTTCGGATTCTTCGATTGGGCACAACAAATTTCAAGGAAAATTACAAATGTAAATAGTATGAGGAATTGCAAATGCAAATAGCATTGAAAATTGCAAATGCGAATTGCATTCTTTACGTTCGTTTCCAATCGTACCAATGAACGGAAATGCTAACACAAACTATAATATCGGAAATGTCCTTCGAGTACATACCTAATTGTTTATATTTTCCGCCGCAGAAAATAATAGATGATCCATTATAGTCAACATTATTGACGATAAAATGAGAAATAGAAGAAAATGAGAAATATTCATCGCGAAGTTCCTTATAATAGTATAATCGATTAAACAAATATTCCGCATACAAACCGATTACAATATTTGAAAGTTAATGCCATTGAGGAAATCGTTTCATGGGTCCTCTCGATCTTTTTCACTCGCATCATTGTCGCAAGAGAAACTACATTTTCTCATAGCTCCATAGCCGGTTTTATCTCTATTAGTATTATGTTCGACGATCACGAATCGCCAGACTTTACGCACCCGCAGATGTTAATATAATCTAACTTCTCGTACCGCAAGGTGAAATGAATTCCTCAAGGCCATCTACTGAGCGACCTCAACTATCGACGTTCTCCGGACCGTAATATTACCTTTTCCGTTTGATCGTGGCCGCAAAGATTTGTCTAATACAATTTCAACGACCCGACGGCCCGGCGACCGAATGTCTTGGGTCACCATCCATCAATTGTAAAAAAAAAAAAACTTTTAACCATTTTTTAAAACAGTCCCATTTTCGTAAGCGAGTTAATTTGCTACAGCTAATGGTTTGGTTCTTTGTTCGAAACCATTCCTAACACTCGAGGATTATCCGTAGTACATCGGTATCGCGTCTTGGCAGCTATATTGGATTAGGAGAAACATGCGATTTCCGTTGTAGTACGTTTCACAGCGAAGAGTCGGGTATTAGGAGCATATATTTCGGTAACGTCGAGTGGAAGTATATCTCTCTTATACGCCGGGAAGTGTCGTATCACTGGCATAAAAGAGGATCGCTATTACCAGGAGCTTTCGAGGCTGGCGGAGCAAAACTGCTGTCACATATGCGCGCCGCCAGAAGCCGGCTCAATTAACACGAGGAATTGTCAGACTGAGCAAACTTCATAGACGCACGTGCCCGCCCGTTGGTAGTTCCACACAGAGATTAATCAAAACACATATTCCCCATTAATTTTTCATCGTACGGAGGTGGATGTATATTTTTCACATTTTTTTTTCTCTATTTTAAGAACCACATCATTGTCGGAACAACGCTTTTCTGCGTTAAATTCAGTAAACCCGAAATGCAATTGGATAGAAAAAGTTTCGAAACCTTTATCGCCGCCGTATATTATAGTTCCTATGATATATCGAGGCTAGGATGTGTATCTAGACGACTTTTGTAGTGTTCCGTAATGATCATCGTAAAATTGTATACGCGGAGCGTAGCGGCGCGTAGGTGACGAGACCTTCGCGCGAATCTGGCACTCGGTTGTCTCGCAAATATCGCGAACAGCGACAGCGTAGAATTTAGGCCATCTACGGCGAAATATATTCAGTGAAGCGATTGAATTTTTATCGTCGCCGCGAAGTTGGAGAAGACTTTTTTTTATTGGTCTCGTAAAAATTTGCATATCTTCTTTGCACTTCCGAAATTGAGAACTCCGGGAGTTCTCTTCTGCACGGGGCTTCAGTCTCTTCAGTAAACAAGTGTTTGTTAACAAATCCGAATCTTTTTATACGCCAATTTATTTTTGTAGATTTTTTCACTCTCTTCTGCTCTTCTGCACGGAGCTTCAGTCTCTTCAGTAAACAAGTGTTTGTTAACAAATCCGAATCTTTTTATACGGCAATTTATTTTTGTAGATTTATTTTTCAAACATTTTATTTTGCCGTTCCAATATTGGTCGACGTGCTACAACGGTTACGAGATTACACCGAAATTAAATTCAATGTTTAAGGATAACCAAACGAGAATTAACTTATTTCGGCGCTCGCAGATCCAAGATTTTTTTTCATTTGATAAAACATATCTGGCCATTGCACGAACTTATATACTATTGGGTTTGACAGAAACGATTTTGATAAAGCCATCGTCATCGAGCTCTAAACTCATGTTTCGTAAATTTTACATTCACGTGTTGTACACTTTAAACAACCTTTCTATCCACACGATGAAAGAAAGCTGACGCCTTATTAAATTCGAAGATTCATAAATTTCTTGCTAGGGAGTTACAACGACTCACGATTATATTCGCCGTTTCCGAGTGCGGAGGCTATATGGCTCTTACCTACTAAATTAAAATGAATATACGATCCAGCGACAAGCCGGTGTTTCTCCGATAAGATAAAAGGGATATTCCTCGCTGAAGACGGCGTCTACGGAACGTCGTAGTTTAGGGACCAGCGTCAAAATACTCGACGATACGGCGAGAAACCACTTGAGAAAATGTTCATCGAACCTCGACAACGCGAGACAATCCTGAATTATTTGCAAAATTTCATTCTTTTCTTTTTTCACGGTCGAATGGAATCGTCAACACGGATTGTCGATTGTAATATTGCGCAATGACGCGTTAATCTTTGTAATTTTTGTATTACACGCGATACGGGTGACAATCCGATAATCGGCGCGTGCTTGTCGTGTAGAGCGCGGGATGCGCAACGAAAAAATATTGTCTCGTACTTGCAATCAGACGTGTGAGCGCCGACGAAACCCGATAAGGCCTCCTCTCCGATCGATACGCGGTTAATGACCTCGCTTCACTCGCATCATGCTCTGTGTGTACTTGCAAAAGAATTTCGTACACGCTTTGACAGCGTTAACCCCGCGAATCGACTTACTTAAAGATCGCATTATCGAAACTCGTTTGACGTAACAGATAGTCCCATATATTTTATACATTCGAAACTGATTAAATATGCCGATTAGATCTGCTGCGGTGTGCGGAGAAGAATAAATTACCACTACAGTATAATATCACTATAGTCGGTTCCGCGATAGTAGGAAACGATCGATCGTTTTTTTTTCATCGTTCTCTCAGCAGTTATGATCAGGGCAAAATTTCGTGCAATTTGTAAGATCATTGAATTAGAGTTTTACTGTATCAAGTAATGATTTAAACCAAAAGTGCGCAATTCCTGTCCATAAGTGGATATGAACTGCCCAGTTTGTTTAAGTCACGTGCATTTTTCCTTCACATTTTTTTGACGAAACAAACCTAACAATACATTTTTTTTTCATTTTTGGACTGTGAATCGTAGAAGAAAATGTATTGGTTGCAAGGAAATGGTCGTGGACACGCGAAAATAAATATTGGAGGAAGAGGATTAATTCGTTATAAGACACCAAAAAAGAACGGTGACTTTCGCCCGTGACCGTCTTTTTTTTTCTCCAATCTCTCTTTCTGTCAACGCCCGACGACAGCGGATAATAGTCGGGCGCGCAAATGTCGTGAAGTGTATTTTTAGATAATTTGACGTGCGGGTGGACTCCACGCGGGAGCTCGACGCTCGGAACGTCGTTGGGGTTATCGCGCGTCCTCGGACGTTTTTCTTTCGCCCAGTGTGTTACAAGATACTGTAACGAGTACCTTTTCTGCGCGCCGGTAGAGTCGAGAGGAGGGGCTTGAGGTTTTGCTCTTTGCCCCCGGAAAGTATTGCCGGACTCTCCTGACACAACGCGTGTTCAACACGCGATGTGCTCAATCGGATTCATCCGAATTTGGCAATCCCTTTCAACGTCACTTTTCGTGTCGGTAATCGCCTCGCCGTGATTAAGCGGCTCTTATCCGAATCTGATGTACGGAAAAATTTAAATGGCTTTTTTTAAATCATAGACAGACAGGAAACGATAGACCATATTAGTCTTCTTCATTCGCTCGTGAATCTTAATGACACCGACAAATATCCCTTTCGCCTTGCGAATATTATCGTTATTGCAAGTCAAAGGGCAGTGCAGCGCGTTTTTGACATCTTTGATATAAAATTGTTTGTTGCGAATTTCGTACAAACGTTACCATTCGAAACCGAGATACCTGGCTCAAAACTGCGCTACTTTTACCTTAAATCACCAATTAACATTTTTTAGAAATAAATCATACATTGTCAATTGCGCAAAGTTCGAGGATCACCCAAAAATAAAATTCTGTACAACTTTCGAAAGTTTCCAAACGCATCACTTTGGGTTTCCATTCATTCTCATCGATCCTCATCGATGTTTATTCAATTAGTTATTTTCATATTCAAGGGTAAGAGCCTTCCATTGAACTTCCACTTCACGGTTTTTCACGATTATCGTGACTCGCTGCGCCCAGTGTCGGTCGAATTTGTTCCATTTCAGCGGGACGCCATTGTCCCGCGCGGCAGAATATCGTCGAACAATGGACAAGCGGAGGTGGAAATACCCGCGGTGGGCGCTGTAAACCGTAATAAAAGTAAATATAATAAACGCACCCTTGGCTCCTTTCTCTTCAGCAATATCCGGAACACTCATTCTTCGTTACGCCGTGCAACTCTCGGGAGGTGTCAAGTAATTTTCGAGGAAAATAAATACCATTTCTGTTCCGCAAGAGGATCGAAAACTTTGCGCAGGAATAACCCAGGACTCGTTGTCAAACTTCTATAAAACTTTCTGTAAACTTCCTTGCAGAAGCAATTGTCACAAAAACCCGACCGTCCTTCTGACCTCTCGCCGTCTCGCAAAATTGATAACCGAACAAGAAAAAAAGAATTTATCGCCAAGACGTTCGATGGGGACTCGTGTCGATCCGACGTCCAAAAGTCATTTTTCTTAATCGACAACTCGAAGATCTGCAATCGTTAATAGCGATTGAGCAATTCGCCAGAAGCCAGACATAATTGTACAAATATGTGAAACATCGAACATCGACTTTCGTATATTTATCGACGATGGCGCAAAAAATAGAGCGGCGTAACTCATACGCGTTGAAATGAGATTAAAGTCCTTCTGTTACTCGGCCGTTGATACGAGACCGTCGGTTTGCCTATTGATCGAAGCGCCGACTTGTACCTCGATGGAAACACTCGAGTGAGCCTACGAACGATTAATTCTCAACGATAGTAAGAGCAGATAACGACGATCTACCGAGGCTCCCCGCCCGATTGCAAGTTTACTTACGCAATCACCAATTTTAGTGTAAATTCATTTATCGCGATAAAACACTTGTCAACAGGCTGCGTGAAGTGCTTCACACATTTCCGTCGGCTGAAATTTTGTGTAACAGGGAAAAGAAAAAATCTTGTCGGCCTTTTTTTGCCGTAAAAATCCTGGGAGAAATGACTCCGTAGTTCGGAGTGGGTCTAAGATCGTTCGAGAGGTTCGATGGGACGTGAGAACTGGCGTTAGGGCGAGTTTCGAAGCTGCCGCCAGGATATGCGAGACGGTAAAGAAAAGGACCTTTGACTCGGTCGGCGATGGAAACCGCACCGTTCCCTTCTAACCCCGGCACATAACCCGACGCATAAATAAGATAGGAATCGAGGGATAAGCTTCGTGTTCGATTCTCCGCCGAACGTTCCGACGGGCTCAATCTTAAAACACGCTACCTTAAAATCCCCTCGTCTCATTATCTCGGTAATATTTGTCGAGGGATATATCCGCGTAAGACATAGGGCGTCCTATGATAAATTACGAAGCTTATATCGTTCTCGTTGAAGTTGCTATTGCCTATTGGCCGATGAAGCTGGTTTCTCGTGGTTCTCTATTTTCACCGCGGAGTATCAGACAAATTTGAAAAAGCCGAATTTAATCGCGATCAACAATTACGATCGATTAGATTAATTTTCACGTCTTTTTACACCCGCTATCCAAGAAACCATTTACGAGGTTCGAGAGATACAGTTTAAACAATGTTCGCTGCTGTAAATTTGCCGGAGGGATATATGCGACGCACAAGAAGTACGCTCGACAATAGCGGGCAGAGTCACGAGTCATTAGAAAACACATGTCGACGAAAGGGTTGTCCCGCTGTTGCCTGTCGGAACATCTGCTCCCGACCCTCAAACTGATCTCTAACCAGACTCTCGGCTATACCACAGCAGCAATGTAAGAAAATCTTCGCGGCCTAAATTGCTCTTTTCTCACCCTTACCTCGAAGGGGTTATAGAGAAGCATCCCTTGATAAAACTAACGTTTTGAATGCACACTGAAACCCCATGAAAAAAAAAACATACGTGGCAACGGAAGGGTTTCAAAGTTTCTGGTTAAATTTCTTTTCTTGTCCTCACGCGTTGCATGTCAGAAAAAATTCCAATTTTTTTTTACATCTTCAAATACATAATGTCCTGCACGAATTCAATAATTGTTCAATAAAAAATGGACGATCTAAAAATAAAGTTCAATTCAAATTTTTTTCGTGCGACTGTTTCCTTTGCTCTAGTAGTGTTCATTTTTTTTTACTCGTGAGCCAAAAAGTATCCTTTTCCCTCGAGATTTGGGAAAAAAAAACTTTCCAATACGATCGTAGGATCCCCTAAAAATATTGTCATATTGCCTCAACTGTTGTCAAGGACATTGGTAATATGAGAGCCGGTCCTTCGGTCTCCGTGCGTACAGAAAAATGCCTTCTCTCTCGTCCCTCACTAATGAAATTCGTTGCCCGCATGTGTTCGACCCAAAGTTTTCTCGCGCATCGACGTACCGTTGTCCTCTCGAAGCCACCATACAGCACAAAACCTCCCCAAGAAAAAGATAGGGAAAGGCGCTTGGTACTCGAGAGCGCCTTCACAAATCTTCGTCGCGGTCGTTTGACACTGACCGACACGCGACGCTAATATTTTCCAGCATGAAAGGGCGGAGAAAAATACACATTGACCGTGCGAAAGCAAAAAAAAGAAAACAGAAAAAAAAATTAAATAGTCATCGTGCGCGAGACGGGAGAGAATGATATAATTGTGAAAAATAATGAAAGACAGATATAGGGTGATTGCTCTGTGTACATTAAATTGTGTGATCTCTCTCCGCGCTTAAGCACACATAGGTATATGCGCGGTGCACACATATCTGCGTTATACGTTTGCGTGGCTGTGTAATAAAAGGAGGGACGCGCTTTATCCGGCTGTACGATCGTGTTCCGGCAATTAAACTCCTCCGTTCTCGCACAACTTCGTAACTTCCTACGAGCTGAAACTCCGCGCTCGCGCGCACACACACACATCCACACTCGCAGAATCCGTGCATAAGTGACCTCCCGACATGACTGAGAGACGTACAAGAATCTCCGCCCCCGTGAGTTTCTCACTTTTTTTTCTTGTGCGTTTCAACGTTGAAATACACGGTTATCATTACGTATACCTTTTTCATGGTCGTAACAAATTTTCCATCTGACAGAACGCCCTCGGGAGACGTACGAGAGATAAGGAGAGATATGAAGAATACTGAAAAACAACAAAAAAATGAAAACAGGGAAGAGAACGGCAAATTTTCTCAGCACGGATTAACTCGGTCCCGTTCCTCGAAAACTTCGGGTTAGATCTTGTACATAAGAAAGCAGAGAGAAGAGGCAAAGGGGAAGAGGGTCGAAGTGCGAAAAACGAATGAAAGAATGGGAGCTGACGAGAGAAAAAAGAAATAAAAGCTTCGAGGGTTTTTGCTTCTGTCGAGTGTTACTTACAAGGTAGCTTTTTGAGTGTGGAGCGCGCACGTTTTTGTAAGTTTAAACTCGGACTGCTATTGGCCGCCGACACTGCTGGCAACTTCAAAGGCTCCACTAATTGGCTCTTTCTCGCGCTCGCAGCACTCTCTTCGACCTCGAGGCTATAGAAGGATTCTTCAACAATCCGCAAGGTGGTTCTAACGAGTTACTTCTTTTTGCAAAGGGAGACTAAAGTTTCGAACTCGAGATTCAAATTCCTCCACGCGATTGTTCCAAATTGCGGGGATCGGTTGAAAAAAAAAGCTGCCCTCTGCGAATCGGAAGAATCTGTCGATGCATCGATGTCGCGATCGTGCGAGTGTCCATCCTCCCTCTGTCTCTTTTACTATCCGATCTCGCACCCTAGATCAGCGTAATCCGATGTGTCCGAGTAGGAATTAGCCGCCCGAAATGTATGGGTACACTGAAGCAATAAATCGAGATAGCGTGATCGCTTGCGCGTACCCGGCATTCCACGGAGAATGCCCCGTTCCATACATTTCATGAAATCAAACGGTCTCTGCAAATTCATATATTTCCTTTTTTACTCGCAACATTACAAACTGTAAAAAATGATCGCATGTTTTCGCAAATTGTATACTTAACTCCGAAATAGATATGAACATTTTTTTTTATACATCATTGATATCTTCGGCTGCACGCTTCGAACACGTTTCCGACGTTCAGAATTATCGTAGAATACGAGGCGAATTTAGAAAGTCCGATCGAACTTCAATAATGTGGCCAACTTATCGATGAAAAGATAATTCCCATTGTTGAATCGGCCAACTTGATTGGCTGGTATACTATGATAGTGCTATACATATCCGTCGGAGAGCGAGCAAGTGAACGATCTATATCGACGATCGAATCTTCTAAGCTTTCGTCCAGTATCGTCACGGTAGCCTATCTCGATTCACTCTCCCCATACTCCCGACAGACTTATCCGCGACGATCGTTCCACTGGCCGATTACTTTAACTCGGAGGTTCCGTTCGACGTCCGACGGCCTCGTGATCGTAGGCCACCTATGTATTATCATTCTATACACAAGTTGCGCGTTGGTGTGCGCTTGCGGAGTTGGCTTAACGGGAGATCCCACGAGCACATCGTAGTAGCGTGTTCCTAGGGATATGACGTACAGATGATTCGGTAATAATTAAATACGATCGGTCGAAAGATCGATCGAGTTGGATCAATGATATATCTTCGATAAGTTTTACACCTGCTCGTCATGTCTTCGCGTATCTATTTTTTACCCACCGAACGACTGTACCATCTGCAACATTTTTCCCGATTTACCCAAGCTCAATCCCAATCATCTTTGCGTCAGCAATTAAAGACAATTTTTTTTTTCATTGAGATAAAAATGTTTATGCATATCATTGCTCGTTACTGAATGGATCGTCTTTCATTCACGCTCCGGCGAAACAATTAGCATTCAGATTAGCCGAGATTTATTTTAATCTCCTTATAGCAACTCCGACCCTCATATTAAAACAACAATCTTTTTTCACGGCCAGTATTCTTCCAATTTCTTTCACTAAATTCGATATTTATCTTTTTTTACATTAATTCGCGTCTGAGACGGCGGTTAAGCCCAGAAAATTAATGTGCCTGGGATGTGTCAAAGGAAAAAAAGAATTCGAAAAAAAAAATTTACGGTTGTCTACAATGTGGAGATTATTTCCATTCAGAAATTTTCTCGCATAAATCCCACGCTACATAACAGATTGTAAATTTAATTCCATTCAAGCGTTCGCGTAGCCACAGACGGTAGTTGCGATTGGCAGCGATCGGATCCAAGGTCCGATATTGCAGCAACGTGCTACACACGTTGTTATATTGTACCACGCACAATTGCGGGTACATAGATCTCTTGTAGTATGTAAAACGCGAGTATGGCGCTCGTATTCCATATAATAATGAATAGAGTCGGTGCGCTAATGCCTGCAGGTAGTTGGTATTCCCCGCGAAGCGCCATGGCTAACGTAGAAAACAAGTGGCTTCCGCTTGTTTCGTGGGCGTAGCTTCATTCATAAAACGCACTCCGGCGCACGCGGGATCGAACCGGCGGCAGCGTAGCTCTCGTGTAGCTTTACACATATGCGTACATACGTGTGCCCCTCTCTGTTATGTTGTTACATGCACACGCGCACTTATGAGCAAGCTGTAGCGGTGTCAACGGCGAGTACAGGAGCTCGCGCGTCTTACGTGTAGCGTGTAACGCGCGCGTTACGGATCGTGCACCGTGTACAAGGACGCGGGAAGATGTGCGGCGAGCACAAGAGGCATCGAGACGAATGACGATTAGCCAATCGATCCAAACTATTCGCATTAGCTTTCCAAATATTTTTTAGCTTGTGCCGAAAAAAGAGTGACCACCGTCGAAACTTAATAGCCTTCGCTGCAAAAAATCGGCAAATATTATTACTTTGGTATTGCAATCGAATCTCAACAAATCGTTATGTGTAGTATTACGAGTAACGCAGCAAGTAGCGATGATTTTCTGTAAGTCTGAAATTTTTCACCTGAAATGCAGGTTTTCTGAAAATACATTAAAATAATCAAATGCTTCAGTCGCAGAAGTTCTTTTGTCCGTACGGCGCCGGGCAAATCCAACATCTGCAAATAGTGCTTGTTGTTCAACGCCAATTTAATTTGCAATTGAGGATGCAATATTACGATAATTGGCCATTACGGAAGTCTATATTGTTTCGTACGTAATCTCGCGTGCAATTTCATATTTATATTCTATAGCTGTGGGCTATGAGAGGGATATTGGAGCGATCGTGCCGGTTACATGTGTAGGAGACACGTAGATTGGATGCGCCGCAGTATGAGCGTCTCTGGAATATTAAACATCCCGCGATCGATAATTGAAAGATGCATTATAGCGCATTCTATCGAGGAAGTTAATATTGTTTCGATTTATCGATCGTCGCGGGTCGTTTCGCAATCCTTCGCAGAGACGAAAGTGAATTTGAAAGAGCGAGCGCGACGTTTTCGCTCTTGCGTACAAGTACACCACCGGGTTACTGTAAGGTACCTTCGCGGAGAAATCGCCGCGAGCCTTGAAGTAACGAAGGTGGTCATTACGACAGCGAGCGAAGGATGCTACTACGTGCGGTTGACGCTTGTAATTAAATCTATAACGACGACTCTACGAGAATCGCAATCGACCTTACATTACGCAATGATAAACAGTAACGTGTACTTTACAGAGTACGGAAACTTCAAAGTAAGACGAATTGAGGAGAAAACGAATCATCGAATGGACAAACCCCGCAACGATATTTATTCTTTTTTTCTTTTTAATATAATGTACAATGTAATCACAGAAATACGACAGAGTTGTTATTGATAATTGTTCTAATCGAATCGTACAAAAAGTAAAAGCATACCGAGAAGTCGCTAACGAAAGATATTGACGAACACAAAGAAAACCGGCTTTTCCGGGAAAATTAATCAAATTGCTTCACAAATACAACCACAGAAAAATAAAGAGGAGTGACGAAAGGAAAGGCTTGATAAACAAACTCGGTATACGAGAATGAGTATACGGAACCGAAAAAGGTCAATAAAAGAATAAAGAAGAGGATAAGGGCTAAATTCAACAAATAACGATGAATTGATAAGAAAAAGAAAAGTACATTTTGACGAGAATCTCGGCTGGAGATGAAACGTAAAGAAGTCTCAGGATTACAAAAAAACAACTTGTGAACAAAGAAAAGATCGTGCCAAAGCCGCCGCAGGAAAAGGGAAAGCACGTCAGGCCATTGAGTTGGAGTAAAAATATCCTGCCAATTCCATTCGCTTATTGCTTCCTCCCCTTTTATCACAGTCTGGCGAGTTTTATTTGTAGGAAAGTACGTTTATCATTTTTGGGTCCCTCAAAAAGGTTTGCTTTGTGATTGATTACTTTTATTGTCATTTTTTGCGTAAGTATTTATTTTTTTGGTGTTGATTAAATAACTCTTATATACAATTTATTTATTTATTACTACTGATAGTAGTTTTGTTTTTATAAATTCGAGTCTCATTACACCATTTTGCTGCATCTGTGCCGCAAGCTGGCAATCGAATCTCTCTGTACTCTAATGAATACAGCGGCTCTTTATACCCCGAGATGAGTACACCTGCTGAGCAACTGAAATTGCACTTCATATATACCGGCATAATCATACGCTCATACGTATTATACACCATGTGCAATGTGCAGAGTGAACATTGCGAGAGTGAAAAGAGGTCTCCCGAGCGGTCGGAGCTGCTGCACAGTATTTGTCACGCCGGAGAGTTTGAGGACTGGCGTTTTCTGACAGTCGGCTGTATTAAAACAAAAAAAAAAAAGAACACGTGTGCAGAAGGCGATGTCTCGTGCATGAGGCAAAAATTGCTCGATGTACATGAATATCGCGTGACTAAAATCAGGAATGGCATATCTTGAATGTTTCAAGGCAATTGGGACCTTCTGCTCTCAATCACGTGCAGAAACGAGGGATTCCATTAATGGCTCATGATTGATACAAGAAATTGGCTCTAACGAACGAAATAGGATTAAAAAGAGCGCAATCACAAATCTACGCTTCGTGCTGATAATGTTTTAGATCCTGACCGTTCTCCAGGGCAAAAATACGAAACTGATGAGTTTAACTGAGGTCTTGTTATTTTTACCGCTTTCGTTGTTCATGCTTGTTTGTTGAATTGGCTCAACCAAATTTCATATACATTAGTTCTCTGAATCAGCGGTTTTATAATTGTTGGAGCATTAATTTCTCGCACGTGCCATCGATTTAGGCGCGCAAATTTTTGATATAATTCAAAATAATCTTTCGACATTGCCGACACAGAGATCGACTTCTGAAAAATGCGTGACAATTTTTTCTTTATTCCTCTCAAATGGAATTGCTCGACATGGAGAGCGTCGCATAAATCGACAAGGAATTACATGTTTGCCGAATGATACAGAGACAGTAAGTGAGAGATTGCCCGTCTCATGGTTCTTTATGAACGATGGAGAAAATAATCGACGCCGACGACGTCAGAGACGTCAGCATCGCGTCGTCTTGGCGGAAGCAAGAAAGTCATAATCTGTCGAGTGAAAAGCCGAGTGAGACGCGAGACTAATAACGCCGGGATCGCCCTGGCGTGTCATTCTCCCTCTCTCTCTCTCCCCGTGTGTGTTACGCTGTTACGTAAGTAAAAGAGTTGCACAATCTACTGCGATTCTTGCTCGCTCTCTCGCGTCGGTTGCTTCGATTTCGCCCGCTCATTTTGCTCCCTTCCATACGAGTACGCGCGAAAACTTCTATCCGCGGCCCGTTATTCGTCCTGTCCATTGTCGGCCTCGCGCTCCGTTGTTGTTATCGAGAACGAGCAACCGCGCGACGCAGACACCAAATCGGCGAACGAATAATAGATATACCCCGTTGTAACGATTGGCGTTCCCGGTACTCGACTCCTCGAATAATAGATAGCCGCGATACTAGCCGTACATACGTTACTATTGTACGCCATACATATGAGTCGGGGCATTGTTGTACATGCTGAGAATTTCCGCAGTAAAGGTACATAGTCCGCATATGCAGAGTTTGGCAGAAATGAAATAGTGGGCGAGCGCGGGAAGGTACTTATATCGGCTCGTACGTACACAGTGGCTACGATAAATTTTCACTTTCGGCGCCGTTGAGAGTTTGTCAGTAGTTCATTGCATGTTCCAGCGAATCTATTAATGTATATACAGGCAACGAGTGCAACGCGACGAAGACTTAGCGTACCCATTTGACTATTTGCTTTCGTTAATACACACGTAGATATCGCGCGTCTCGTTACGTCTCTGTAACGTTTTATCTTGCCACGATTCTGCGTTCGTACACGGAGAGAAAAATATAGTTATTCCTCACTATACTGAATAATTCCCTGGGGGCACGTTTATTTTTATAGTTGCTATTAAAAGAGATTTAATCAGTTGAACTATAATTATATTTATCATTATTGTTTAGTCGGATTACCGCAACTATAAAATATGGACGTGCCGTCTGGAAAACATTTTTTATAGTAAAAATACTTCTTATTTCTTCTTCTTGTGCTTCTTTTTACGATGTAATTTCGTTCAGTGCACGTTAATGTATCGAGTATTCTATGCGTGTTAATAAAATGAAGATTCGTTCAAGGTAAAGGCGGATGAATCGGGCCCTAAAAAATGAATCCTTTGAGCTCGTATGTAATGAAATTAATACATTATATTCCGAGTAATACGTCGAACGCGGATTGTTGGAGCAATATTACATATTGTAGAAATTGGGCACTGCAAATCCACCTAATTGATGTTCACTGAAACTATTAGTAATTTTGTTTCTTTAGGCTTAAGTAAATGATTCGGTCAAACGTGATAAAATAATGACAGACTGTGCGATCGAGATTACAAAATAGGGGAGGAAAATAGGATTTTTTTTCTTTGATCCACGAAGCAGAAGGGTCGGAAGCTCCGCATCGTCGTACTAAGTCCGGACGTTGGCGTATTCGTTTGCCGCACACCACGTGGTGTGCGAGCGCCGCGGACCTTCTATCGATCCCTCGAAATCGCGGCGTTGGCGTCTCACCGCTCGGGTTCGTTCTATGCAGCAGCACCGGCAGTGGACCTCGGTACCGAGGTGCACATTGCCATACCACGCGGGCTCGACGTGCTCTTCTCGTCGGCTAAATCGGGCAATGCACTCTGGTCACTTGCGGCTCGTTCTTCTCTACCAATGTCGGAGGGTGTAAAAAAAAATGTGCGCACTCCACATGAATGTTTGTTTGTCCGGAACGGCATACCATCGTTCCTTTTTTTTCGGGTCGCATTATTCCAAAGAAAAAACACAGAAAAACAATAAAAACAGAGTTACCCAAAAATTTAAACGAAAAATGAACCACTACATACGCTTTCATCCATTCGAAATCGAAAAAAGCGTAGGCACGATCCTGTACGCAAGAAAAATGTATGAAACACAAAAAAAACTCAGTTTCATCGATCGGAAAAAAAAGAAATGCATTATAAACATTCAAATGGCTGTTGTAAATAAGAGAATGCAATGTCAATTGCTATCAACAAAAAGATCTCTCGTGGGCAAGGAATGTTCGTGTGACAGGATTTTTTAACGGCGCACACGTTGAGACAAAATTATCATTACCGACGTATAAACGATGTATCGGAGAACCGAGTGTAAGAAAAGATCATAAAACTCGACGATTCTCAATGACGAGATCGAGTTTTGCCTCAATGAAACGCGGAAAAACGTAAATATATGCTCGCATATTATCGTCGAGTTTTCATGAATTCAAGATAGTATTTATCCTCATAATAATATCTCGAGTGTACACGCCCACTGAAAAGCCAAGGTGTGTACGCAGTGTCGTTACGGCAATCGCCTTTTTCCGCGACGTACAGCAACCAATCGTCAAGATTGCCGAGAGTGTTCGCTTGATTGATGACGACCAGTCGAATCGTGGCCAGAGAAATCTTTGCGTTCTACTCAATAATGCAGCAATAATTCTCGACGGTTCGCATGGGTGCTCGACGAGAGGAAGGTTCGAGAGACGTGTCTAAGGTCAATGCGAAAGCAAAAACTTGCTGAACTATTCTCGCGCGTACGATTATGCGCCAACATAGCATGATCGATTCCTCGCATCGGCCTCGCGTACAATTATATGCATATCTGTCGAGGTGCAACTCGCCGCAATCGCGAGAAACATGACCCGTTCGAGAGAAGCGTCGAAGCATTGCAACCGACTCTCCGCATACTCGACTATCGTTCGATCTTTTGCACTTTGCTTGCGTCCACAGCGAGCATAGTCTGGCGCCTCTCCTCTCCTGTCTCTCCGTGTGTCTCTCCGACTATGAGAAAACTCTAATAATCGACAACGGTCGAGACACGAGAAACGCATGTGAGATGACTCGACTTTTCGACGTAGACTCGTCTTCACGTGCGGACCGAGCTAGGCGCTCGGCGATAGAGAGAACATTATTAATACATAACGTTGTTCAGCATTGTCGCAACACGACGAAACCGTGTGCAACAGTTTTTCCTCGATCGCGCGTAATCCTTGCGCATGCAGTTGCAATTCCGAGCGCGTAGCGTTTACAACTCAGTCGAAAAAGGGAAGAGGCTACGGGAGAACGATGAGAGATTCGTGATGTCTCGTGATGAGAATAAAATGCGTGAGAGACGCTTGTCGGGATTTTCGCTAGAGACAAAAGAGGAGACAAAAAAGTCGCTTTAGGTGTGTCGCAAAGAAGCTAAGTCGGAATCTCGGTTAGAAGCAAATTTAGGCACTTTGCACGTGCCGAGGGTCTTAAGGGAGGAGAACTAACACTACTGCCCCGGTGATGAAAATAGTGACAAAGAGAAAGATTTAGTAGATGGAGAGCTGCGTTCGGAACATACGCAGGGAGAACGAGAGAAATAAGAATCGTAGAAACGAAAAAAAAAAATAAGAAACTCGCTCTCACGCGAGGGTAAGAGGGAACTTGGCAGAAAGCCTAACGAAAGAGGGAATATTTAACCAGGAACACAGGAGGCGAATTGAGAAGTTGCCGCTCGAAACGTTGAAATTGTTACATTTGCCCGAGCGCGTTAAAATTTAATGCTTGTCTAACCGATCGTTGCAGTTTTTTTCATAATTTAAAAAAAAAATTCACATAATTAATCATAAAACAAAAAATTAGGCTATTCATCAAAAATGCAAAATTATAGATACCGAACGTTGTTGGCAGTTGTTTTTAAATTATGAAAATATCAAACGATTATCGCAGGCATTAGAAATCGAAGTGAAATATTGCGTATAATGCATAGAAGAAAAATTCTTGTATAAATGATAGACGTATACAACAATTTTAGCGTCATTAACTCCTCCTCTACTGGAAGAATTTCAAAATTGTGCAATGCGAATGCCGCCACCTTGCTGAATAAACGTGAAAGAATCGATACGATCTGTCGGCTGAGTTTTATCGATTCTGCGCGACGATAATCACGATCACGTGTGTCCGTGTTCGAATGGTTCGTACGTTTTTATAGCTTGGGCCTTGTGAGCTTCGAATTTGGTTGTGTCACGACCGTTCGTCGTCGCGTTACGAATGGCGAATGCGTTGTAGTAAATGTGAAAAGGGAAAACTTCGTGCTGGCGAACGGTTGATGCGCGATCGTTAGTAGTTGTCTACTTCCGTACATTCATGCCGCCCGCGCTCTCGACGTCGAGAGGGGTCACGATAAATTATGCCGTACGAGCTTTGTAGTATAGTAACTATAGTAGTAGTAGCGATAGTACGCCGACGCCGAAATAGGTGACGGAACTGCCTCGTGGAGCATCGTCCTCCCGTGATTCTCGGCACAAGGTTTGCGAGGACGCGAGGACGCTCGAGGCCTATGTAGCCCCAATGGAGCTCCGTAACGAATGCCGAGCCTCGGGCGTCGTAAAATTCAACCGGAAAAAGATTCGAGCCACTCCGAGCTCACGTCATCGTAACGCCGAATTGTCGGGCACGTGGTAACGTCGCCTCATCACGAGACTCGTACAAAATTTTGGCGTTTGGACAAAATTCTCATCACTACTCGATAGCCGTAGCTACAGTAAACTCTTTTTATTCCCTAAAATACATTACGTTAAAGAAATGAATTACTGATTCATTATTTTATCGGACATATGCCAATGTCTATTGAAAATTTCAATTGAATGCGTGTAAAAAAAATGCAAAAAGGTTTGATGAATGATATTACAAGAAATATTTTATATTCATTTCGTGTAATGATATATTGAGCATTCCTCAGTATCGGACAAATGTGTCTGACGAGAAAGAAAAATTTGCTTTGTTCGCCGATCGTAAATGAGAGTAAGGAGGCCCGACCATTTCGTACGCAGAGCCTCTCCGTGGCGTCTGCAAACTCGTGGTCGTGCCGAGCCCGCCGACGCTGAGAAACCGGGTCCTACGTTACGTCGGCTAGAGTAGGGCAGTCCGCAAGTGAGATCGAGCGAGCGGGCGCGCACAGCTGTCATAGGATACGTTTTCCCGCCAACTGTTAATGGCGTTAGACGGGGGTAGTGGGGGTAAGCCAGTGGCGCGCGGCGTCCGTGGAGCGGAGACTATCGCGGAACGCGCGTCGGCGGGGAAGAGGCGCACAGCGGCAAGGGACACGGGACGGCGGGAGAGAGGGAGGGGGGGGACAACCCTCGTCCCGGGCGGGCTCTCTACCGCTGTCAAGCCGGCGTCGGCGTGTTCCACTACCTCTCAGTCGCGTTCTGGCATCGGAGTAGTGCCAGAGAGAGAGTGCGTTGTACACGTTCAGATACTACGTGACATCACTCGATTCCGAGAGGATTCTTTTTCCAGAAGCATCGGCAAACCGGTAGCGAAACGAAAAGAAAAAACATGTTCTTATTAATTTCATAAAAACCGATTGTCGAAACAGTTCGAACCTACGATTGGTATAACATTTTTAACACAAAGTTTCGAGACAGTAGCGATAGATCGTTGGATCCGATCGTAACGAAGTTTCGACGATAAATAATATCGTTGCATTATTTACGACCGTGTGCCGAGTGAGACGTCACAGTTCGCGTGAAACATTGAAGACGCAAGGAAATAACAAGAAAAGAGAAACTGACAGTGTGAAGACGCCAGTGCCGAAGCCGCCACAACGTCAAATGCAGCCGCATTGGAATATCGCGGGTACGACGCCGAAGTCGACGTCCCCGATCAGCAGCATCAACGGAATACCGACGCCGTTTTCGTCGTCGTTTTCGTCTTGCAATAAGTGTCGTGTCGCGCGTCCGGTGAAACGTGACTCGTTGAATTTCGTCGACATAAAGAGCAGCCGCCACTTTTCCGGTGCTTGAATGAGGCGAATAAAACAAGAATAACAAAAAAAGTCTCAAGTATACCGCGCGAATTTTTCCACGCTCGGTTTCGAATTCGATATTCGATAGTTCCGCGCGGGCGGAAGAAGCGAAACACGGAAAAAAAAAAGACTATCTTTTTTGTTTTTTATTTCAACGAGTCCACGCGTGTTTATCGACGCTGAAAGTGTAGACAAATTTCGCGTCGGATTTCTTCCCGTTTTCTATATGATCAAGTTCGAACGCAGCCGAGAACGGTGTGTGACAGCCGACCGGAAGTGGTGGTAGAGACGCCGCTCTCTCGCCACGAGGTCCGAATTTCGGACTCGCATAAAAGTTGAAATAGAAGGCATCGATTTCGTTGATCTTCGAGAAGATTCTAACGAATTGAAAACCAAAAGGAAGGAAGAGGAACACGGACATTTTTTTTCGTATTTTATCGAAGGAAAAGGAAAGGATAATCAATTAAAAGAGAAATGCTGCCACCAGCAGCGATGCATCTCGAGCAAAGAATGAACGGCGACAGCAGGGCAGGTATGCAGCAACATCATCTTCATCTTCACCATCACCATCATTCGCATCACTTGGAGCATCGCCGCTCGCCGAACGTCACCGGCGGCAGGGATCCCCATTTCCCTCACAGACCGGCAGTCCTGTCGCCAGGTAAGAGCACCAGCAACCGAGCAACAGCGCAGTAGCCAAACAGCAAAAGCAAAAGCCCCCCTCTCGCCCTTCGGAAACTCTCTTCGCGACAGCTGTCAGACCAACGTTTTTCTTTCATTTCGCTTCCCTCCGCTCGCAAGTACTATTCGTCACGTATATTCTTTCCCGTTCTGACAGACGCTAGCGCTATCGTACTAACGCGATCGGTGGTCTCAATTCTGCGAAGAATTTCATGCCGGGATTCGACTCTTTCGGGACAAGGCTTAAAACTACAATTACGCACGCGATGTTTCGAACCGAAACATTTCAGGTTGCGCTATGGGTGTTCAGGGATTTTTGTTACATTTCTTTTTTCGATCGTTCATATGCATTTTTTTAATTCGAATTTTCGAAGTATTTGTCTTTCTTTGTTCATAAACATCTAACGAGTTCGGTAAAGAATATATTTTTCGATGCGATTGTCGCATTGTTGAAATGTTATTTCGACGAATTATGCGATTTCGCAAAATGGCGGGAAAAACGAAGTCAGCGTTTTTCAACGTTTTTGAATCGACGAAATTCGCGCCACCGCAAAACTTCACAAACCGTCTGATTTACCGTTATTACGCACTCGAGCGACTTCGCGAATTCTCGTAACTCTTCGGATATCTTATAATCCCACTCCCGTAATACGATCGACGTCGTCTTCGGCAATGTGAACTTCGTACCCCGACGATGCCGGTCCGCTTCGTCTCGCTTTGGCGCCGTTGATTCGCTCGGCTCAAACTTTTCCGTTCGACCGAGAAAATTGAGCCGTAATCATCGCCGCGTTTCATTCACGTTTTTCCTCCTTTTTTCTTCCTCGTTATTTTTTTTTTCCTCTTCGATACCGCGAGGCGAATTTTTATGGAGCGATGAATCGCCGAGGGAGAAAGTAAATTTGCCGTAGCCGGCAGCGATAGACTTCGCGCGTAAGTACCGTGCGAGCCCCCTCGCGATGCCGGGACGCGGGCGCAGCTGTCACGTCTTTTTTTTTATTTATCTTCTCATTTGCTTTGTTGCATATCGCGAAACCGATATCTCCCATAGGCACCTTCGGAGCTTCTCGCACAAATTCAATAATGTAGCGCACAGTCGGGATCTTTTAATTTTTAAACTCGAAAATGAAAGATACGCGTTTTAATCTGTGCAAAGGTAGAACTCGATACCATCTAGTTTCTTTTTTTTTCGCTCTCGTTCGGAAACATCTAATTAAAAATCATCGGGTCTTTTCACTGCGATAGTTGAGCTCGTCGCGTTCCAGTTAGATATCGGAAAAAAAGGCATAGGTACATGTACGCCGTTCTCGGGATATCGGCAGCAGCAGCGGCAGCGGCAACAGCGGTATAACCGGTCGTCGCGCGAGACGCTCGTCCTCCGGTCAGCTGTCAGACGTTACTGCTGGTGCATTCAGTGAACGCAAAGTCTAGGGTTCCCGGCGAAACTCTTTCGGTGCAACTACCGCTCGCGCCTATACACAACACATATGTGCGTATAATGCGATGCGTTCTTGTGCTCTCGAGAGTGAGAAGGAACGGGGAAATGTGCCTTGATCGATATTCCTGGCGTTAAACAAACGGGAACAAACGTCGAAACTATAAACCGGTCTTCACTACGTCCGGTGAAGTAAAAACTTCCTGCGCATGTCCGACGACAGTAGTTTCATAGTAAAGGGTTGAATAAAGATTTCGGGACGAAAATATACCTTTTTTACATTGGTTGGGTGTATTTTTTCATCTGCCATAAATAATTATCATTAAAATATGATCCACCTTCTTTATGATTTATGCTAAAATGAAAAATATTAATAACTTTTTTTTACAAATAACTCAGTATAAAAATTCGTCATGATTTCGCCTGTAAATCATTTTTCATTGCTCGACACTTCGCACACTTAGAGCAGTTCTTGCGCGATTGTACTTCCTGCGCGCAAACGTTTTTGCTCGTCAACTTTTCGAATGAAATAAGTTCGTCGCGGTGTTCCATAGGGTTTTCCTCGCGTCCTTACCCTCCACGAGGCTTTTGTCTTGAAGCTCTTCATTCGGAATTACCATCTCAATCGGTTAGTGACAATGGGCGCGGTGAAATTAACGATTATTTCTGATAGTTCAATGAAAGCCCGCGCGCGGGTGTGATATTCCACACCGTTGGTAATCGCGAGCTATTCGTCGATTGCGTGAAATCGAGGAAAGCAGAGTATCTAGCATCGGCGTATAGTAACTATATACGTATAATCGCGTACATGCCTCGCGTGTGCGATTCGTGTGTGTCTATGTCTCTTCGTACGCTCCTCCGGACGTACGTTGTCCCCGGCGATGAATAATTAATCGCGCACGAGGTCGAATTAGATTCCCGGCTAGGCTCGAAGCCCGAGCAGAGCGAGCCTCGGTTAGAATTCTCTCTCGTCGTCGCGGCCACGAGGCAAAACCGACAGAGTAGGATCTGTCTCTCTCTCTCTTTTTCCCTTCGACTCGACGGCGAACTTACGAGAAAGCAAACGCTCTGTCCGACAACCACATTTGTTTAGCCTTTTTTTTTTTTTACTGGTCGCACGTAACAGGCGCGCTCGAGAAAATTTAACGGATCGGACACGAGATAGTATTTATCTGCTTCAATATTTACGAGATGCCAATCACACACTGGGAGACGATGATTGAAATGAGGCATTATCTCGGAACCCTTTGTAAGGGACATTAGTGAAGATGGAAAATGTGTTGACTTCTGCGGAGCCAAAAAAAACCTATCTCCTTACTTTTATACGCAGTTTTATCTACAATAATTGGCTATCTCTAAAAATATCTGTATGGCAAAAATAAGCACGTAAAAAAGAATTGTAATCGAAACAATAAGCGAAATAAATGTGAAAGTTGTTCGTAAATAATGGAAACATGACAGCCACGTGGTCGGATCTCTACCGCTGTCAGAGCCTCCTCGTTTCGCTCGTAACTTCGAGTTTTCTCGTCTGCCCACCGGGTACAATGTAAGATAGACGAATAGCGCCGCGTGTTTAGCACACGTCTATTCGGTGGTTTTATTTTCAAAACTGTTGAAGATTCACGAATCTAATCTAGAAATAGAAACCGGGAGATCGTGTACTCGAGTCTCACGGGCGAGCTATGCGAGATAGAGAGAGAGAGAGAGAGAGACAGAGAAAGAGAGAGAGAGAGCAAACCGGGAGAATTCTCGACGAAAAGCCGCCGTTGGGACGAAACGTGCGTGAAGCCGTGGCGTCGCCCGTGTAGACCCCGTATCGGGCCAAGGAATCCAGCCGTTCGCCACGTGGTGTGACGGCAGCTCGAGAAATCCGAGACCGAAACTCTCGGCGCGTTCGGCGGTACATATACCTACCCGCAGTCCCGCAGCGTTGTACAATTTCTCTCCTATAACCGAGCTCACGGGTGACACCGTACGAGACTCGTGTCGGATACTATCTAGTCGACAAAAACACTAAATCCAAAAAGGAGAAAGAAAACGTTCAACACAAAAAAATAGCGAACTATGTTGTTCCTCTCGACGTACTAAAATTCATGTCGATTCCTCGATAGAAGCAAATAAAAATCGTATTCTCCGACGCGGGTTCGATGGAATCGAAGGAGATCGAGTCGCATATACTTGGCATTCGTTTCTTCTTTTCGCTCGTATTAGCCATTCTCAGTCTACGACGTTGCTTCGAGTTCCGAGCTTGTATGTACAGCGGACAGGAGAATCTTTTCTGACGGATTTCAAGCAGCGCGAATGATGGTTGACACACTGATGAAAATATGAATAAACATTTATTTTTTCTTGCGTACATTGTAGAAGACTTTCGAGATTTCGCACGCTTGAATGATAATTATTCTCGGTGTTCCACACGTCGCGCGAACTTTGATGTTCTATACATATACCGATTGAGAAAGCGTTTGGTCGTTTTTTCGCGCAAGATTGGAATGCGAAATGCAAAAAATGTCGGTTATTTATTTATATATTTTTTTGAGATTTGAGCTCAAACGGCGCGAAATTTTAAATGCGGCGTAAAAGTTACTCGAGAACTCGTTGTGTATGTATGTCCTCGAGGATCGGAGTGCCTCGAGCAGTAGGCGCGTTTTGCAGCACAGCAAGAGCCCGCGGACTCGCATTTAATTTCTCTTAATTGCGAGTTGGTCGGGCGATCGGCGATAAACGAGAGCGAGAACCGTCGTGGTGAGGCCGCGTGCAGGGGGGGGAGGGCGGAGGGCCCGTTTAACGCCCGCACGCGACAATGCTCGAGCCCCCGTTGCCCGAGGGACCCAGTTCCCATAGCCAAAGCAAGCTTCAAACATCTCCCCCCTGTTGCGTTAAAAGCCGACATTCGTCATACGTAATACCTCAAACGATCGTTATAACTCGCGCTTCCATTACTCGAAAAACTGCTGCGTAATGCTTGCGAAGATTCCTTCAGCGCAAAAGTTATACTCATTCAATTGTTTTGGAATAACTTTTCAGTTCGATTGCACTGATTAGTAAGAGAATTGTTTGATTCTCTTAACTTTGGCGTCTTCGGTACTTTGTGTAATATGACAAATTTAATAAGTCCAAAAACACAAGTTGCTGATAATGATACATTACTGAATTACAAGGGAAACACGTATTCATCGAGGAAATCATTAAAACGTTTCCACAGGGTCATCGTCAAAGATTCAACGCGGGCTCGCTTCCGGTGCCAAGTATTTTCATTTCACTGGTTTATGGGTGTGTGTGTGTGTGTGTTTACTATCATCTCGTTGTGATCCGCCGTCGTCAAGGATTGAAAGACGAGGACGGAATCGTAAATTCGCCGCAAACCGCGGTGGGCGGATCGCAATCTAGCGAGTGGCAGTGACCGTTGCCTGCGCGTTATTCCTGAATTATTGACGTCGTTCCCATAATCGTCACGGTGAACGACAACGCCGATGTGCACCTACCTCCGGGCGCAAGAAACAAGTCGTCCCCGTCGCTCGCGATGATCTCGACGTTCCGTTAACTCGAAAAACCCTCCGCACGGGCCTTGCTCGCATTTCGCGCGCGTTTTCTCGGCAAGCGCTTATCGCAGTTCGCAATTCCCGCGAGTTGCACCGATAACGCATATTAATCCAATCGTTGCCGAATATTCCGATCACAAAAAAAATCGGTGTAATTAAAAGATTCGCGATTTATGCGATTTTATCGCAATTTCGAAAGTCACTTTGCGCTGTTGTTGACTCTCGGAAACGAACAAACGGATAGAGTACTGAATCGGAAATCCACGAGCGCGACAAGATTACGAGGGTCAAAGGTGCAGAAAACAAAGAAAACAGCAACTATTATTTTCATCATCTGTGAAGTTCGACCGTGCAATCGAAACTATTTTATTGTCGACGATTTCATCCGACATCCCGCGACCAATGAAGTTTTTCTACCACGTACTCTTCGTCCCTGTCGGCTTGATGAATCTTTTGTTTTTCATCGTTTCTTTTTTTTCAAGCCGAAATTAGCTGCTCTGCAAAAAATAATAACTGACCGAATGCCCAATCGCTTCAAATATTTCTCCTATCTGTTCTACTTCTCGAGTTTCGATCGTTTCTTTCGATATACAACACTTCCTGCACGTTGTGTCGGGAGTTGCTTTAATCGCGCGAAGGATCTAATCGGTCGAAGATTTGCTCGTTGGGCGATTCGATCGAAGTGCACGTGTCGCGCTCGTTCGGGCTATCGAAACGCGTACAAAAGTGTACCCGGTCGGTCTGCGGCGTCCCGCGATTGCCGCGCTCGAAGGGGCCTCTCCCCTTATACCAATTGCATATGTATTCTTCTCGAGCGTATGTCATCGATGTATTCAATGCAAAACGTTTCGAGGCGCCGCGTGCGCAAGCAGATGTCAAGGAGGTTAGTGTCAGACGTGCCTACGTATATATTGCCTTTCGGTGGGTCGACGTCGTATTCGTTTGTGCGCCGTTTCCACGCATCGAATCCATGATCCCGATAAAAAAAAAGACGAAAACGCTCGCACTCTCGACTCGGCAACTAACAACTCCGTTTGTTTTCCATTCCATTACTATCTAAGTCTATATAGAGTTACTCGTCCGTCTTGGACAACTGTAGCGGATCGAAGTTTATCGGCAAACAACCTGTTTATTTCAGTACGTGTCTATAAATAATCGATAAGAGAAGAGCATGAAATCTGCTATTTCTCGACGCGACTTTCATGAAAGAAATTTCATACGATTCAAAAATGGTTCTTCCAAATTCCGCTGCGTCTCGTGTATCGGTATTAATACATATTTTTCGGTAATACCGCTATTTTTCTTTGAAAAATACACTTGTGAAGTCAGTAATGCTTATCTCAAATATTCGTAAAAAATTACACCAATTATCCGATAAATTTTTATATTTCCGGGGATATTACGATGTTTTACACTTCGCGAGATGAATTATTATGCGTGCACGGTGCCTGTGTGTGTGTGTTTGTGTGTGGCGAACGATGGGCAAACAAAAGTAGGTGCCCAAGACGGAGAGGCGGAGAAGGTTGAGGAACGAGGAGATACGTACCAGTCAAGCGCGATTATTAAGTCAACTGAGTTCAATTACTTTCTCGGTCGCGAGGAGGAATCTCGAGGATAAGCGTTCGTGCCTCTATCGTCTCGGACACCGAGCGCGAGAGACGAGTCCCGCATATCATCGATTTGTCCACTGGCTCTTTGCCGAAGTTTCACTTCGCGAAAAGTCAAGTTTCAAACGATTTATCGTTATCCAAAGTTATATTCGAGTTCCCGAGGTCGCGAAGAGTGTCGTTAAACGAGCGTTGTTAGTTTCATCATATTACGCGAATTGTTTGCATTATCTGTCGCTCGGGATTGACTATTGCATGTGAATATAATTGAGGCATGGGAGATTTTCTCGTGAGTGCGGCTTTAATCGATCCGTTGAGCATACGATCGAAGTCGCAGTAAGATATCGATTAAAGCCGATGCCGCAAGAAAATCAATGACAATTGTCGTTCCTTTTTTTTCCGCGCGTGTATCAGCAATCGCAATAAATCGTACTGCGACGCGTTCGTATCAATCTTTGTGCTACAGGTACAATAGATGTTTATCGGAAAAGACTAGAACAAGATCGGCGCCGTATTTCCTGTATTGTACTTACATTCCGTCCTGGTTTCACCTCGTAATTGACCCTTCAACCCTGCGCGTCGATACGCGAACCGTTCGACATCCGCTCTTCTCTAGTCACTCGAGAAGCTCAGATTTTCCTGAGAGTCTCGCGCATCTGCCACGGAAGACCGCAAAAAAGAGCGCCGAACCGCTCGAGCGCGAACTATCTTTCCTTTCTCATTCTCAAGGCTGTCTCGTTCTCTAATAAGAAGGAAGTAACAGGAAGATACGACTGTGGGATTCGCAATACGGCAATATCATAGCGGCGCCAAGTCGTTGAGCCGAATCAATTATTTTGCGGCTCGCTTCCACCACCGTCTTCGTTCCGTGCTATATTCGTTTTCCTCGCGATTGATAGTTTTCTCTAGAGCGGAAACGCCGTAAGCCGATAAACCGTTGCGAGCGCGGCAAGGTGAGAGAATAATCGCCAAGCTCGTGTGATCGCACAAAACGACTGCAAATATTCATGCCTACCGCCACATCGTGTACGAGAGAGTTGAAACTCGCCTCCCCTCTCCTCTCTCCACTACCGAAGTCTGCGTGTCTGCCGGATCGTTGGTTGAAGCGTTAACGACAACGCGAAAACGATCGTCGCGCTATGCGCGTTCTAGAAAATAATTTATCCACTTGTAAAATAGAATATTCAAGGTCTCGCCGGGAGACAGGGACGCACCGTCGGCGCTGTGTGTATACTTAAGTGTATATAGTTATATTGCGGAGGTAAATACGCGAATGCAAAGTCCCGGAGGCTTCTCGCATGCGATGTTTGATGGTCCGAGACTCGCGGCGGTTATTAAATACGGTTGGGTTGGCCGGTTGGCAGTTAACGCCGCATGACAAATTCAACGAGAAATCCCTCCGCCACTGTCCGGTAAATGTGCAACATGCCGAAGCTCGTCACAAGCCGACCGACCGCCCGTATGCGCGAACCACATTTGGACTCCAAGAGGATTGAAATAGAGCTTCTAGTCCTGTTCTCTCTCGGTAATTGTCTCTATTCGTTCTCTTGCGGTTCGCGTTCTCTCAGTAGAAACTTGTCGGGCGTTTGTGCCGCGAGATTAACACAATTCGGTTGTCTTAACCTCCTTCAATGTTATTTACGATTGTAGTTTTTTTTCATAATCATTCATAATCGATTCTACTCTCCAATACCTTGAAAATATCTTACAACCCTTTACCGGAAACATTTTCATTTGCTTCACCAGCGATATTCAGCATTGATTTTTATTTTTTTCTATAATAAATAACTTACTCAATCGCTCTCCAGTGTTCCGTGAGATAAAAGCCAGTCGGAGTTGATCTGATCACTGACGCAAAAAGACCCCACGGGACCTGCGCTTATTTTTTTGTTTCTTTGCATCATCTCGCAGCAGACACAGCGACTTGACGGTTACACGACTAGTTTCACGATTGGGATGATGGAAAAAAAAAGAAAAAAAAAAAAAGGAAGCTGATAACCTCGACGAACGAGGCTGTTGAGCTTACGAAAATCTTTCGGCCGATAAGCAGTATAGTGGCTATGTTCTTCTCTATGAATTGAGAAGGAGTTCGAACGCGATAAATGGGATCCCCTCGAACAGATCTTTCAGTCTTAATCCTCCCATTGCCTTTTTTTTATCTATTCACGTTCTTCGGTCATATTCACGCACGCATTCTCTTTTGCTGACCCACATAAACTAATCGTGTGCGTAGAGACAAATCGTCGAAGTAAAATGACTATATGAAAAACATCAATAAATTGCGAGCCGATAGCAGAATGTGCATATGCGCTCGAATTTCTTTTAACGCCGAAGGTCGGGTATACAGCGCGAGAACGTTGCATCGCAAGTGCGCGTTCTGTTTTGTGCTTCCATCAAACTTCTTTCGACGCTGGCAAAAAACTGTCGACCAACGACAGCGGCTACGACCCCGGTTTGTGCAAACGCGGAAGGATAGTATACAAAATGCGAAGCGCAATAAAAAAAAAATAGAAAAATTCTGACAGCGAAAACTTTGACGTTTTTCGCCGCTGGCGTCGGCTGGCGCCGTTTCAAAATGCAATTTTGTTTCGGTGCGGTGCGTCGCTGCCTGACAGTCCCTGGAAATGCTCCAACTTTACAGTCCAAACGTGACATCGTTCGCCGAAAATTTTACGATTCTTTTCTGCCTCGCATTTATTTCTGCATCGAACGTTTCCGAAACGCCGATCGAACTGCATCGATGGCCGCCGACTTTCACGGTCGAAAAGATCAAAACAGCGAATAACAAAAATTACCTATGATAATTATATATAATCCATCAAGAAGAGTTAACTACCAATCGAAAATTCGAGAACACACGAAAAAACTGACAAACGATAACAAAAGTGATAAATGAGAGAAAGAACGAAATCGAAATAGCTCAGTTTTGTATTAACAGAGCTTGATCTATAAATAGCTGAACCCTTTGGAGTTCAAACGCAAAATCAAACTCAAGATCGTTTGTTTTTCATAAACGACAACAACCCTGTGTCATTGTCGAATTCACATTAAAGCCTCTTCGAGTTTCTTTGTAACTAAGTTACAGAACTTTTATAGCTATTTCATTTCCTTCGGGAACAATGACATTTTTCTCAGCATCTGTTGCAAAGATTCACGCTCGTTTTGTTATTCATACGCGAGATTATGACATTTATACACTTCTGTCATTACGCGTTTACCAACTTGGCGCGACCTTCTCCTTTGATTATACACATAAAACGAGATCGCGTCGAGTGCAAACGTAGTCTCGTCGCTCGATCACAATGGGCCTTCAAGGTTTCCCATTGAAAGTCAGTAGTTCTTTCGAGCCCGATGTACATTCGTCGCACACAGAAAGCCACGAGCACAGTAGCGTATCGTAAGCATAGCCATCGGGGCACGAGGCAAAGAGTCGCGAGCGCCCGCGACGAGCCAAGCTCGATTCTCGAACCGATTGTATATCTCTTACTGCCTTAACCTCCGAACCCGTAAAATGGAAATAATTTCCATCGCAACGACCACTCAACTTGGCTTTATTTACCTGTGCGCTTGGTCGCGCCTCTCGCATACATCGCTCATCCACGTACATATATATATATATATATATATATATGCAATCGAGCTATTTCAGTAGTTCATTAACATACACTAGTTTTTTTTTTATTTTTCTTCGACGAACAAACGCTTCAAAAAGGTTTCAAATAAAGACCTCGTAAAACGACGAAATAATAGTCTTGAGGGCAAAGGACTTAACATTCGATAGAATAGCTTAGTAGGATTATTCAACGATGAGGATATATAGTCGAGGAATTATTGAAACAGGAAGTGCCCGGGTCACCCGAGAGCTTCCTCCGACAATCGATGAGAGGATCCTTCTACGGTTTCCGGTATGTCTTATAAACGATCCTCTCCGCTCAAACTTTCCTTAATAAAAAAGAGGTGCTTCTCTTTCACACAATCCTCGCATTTTATTTTCTCGTGGTTTACACAAAGATAAGGTAAAACTTTACCTTTCCCATGTGTATTAAAATTGTATTGATCGCAGTAATGAATATTAAGGACAAAAAATCTATTATGAAATTCACACGGTTACGATATGTTCATCACAAACACGTGTAACGATTGAACAGAAACTTGTTCGCTGATTGTCAAACAGTTGAAAAAAAAAATAGTTTTTGTAAAATTCGTCGCAATCTATTTCTCTCGTACGATCAAGACAAAGATATTGCAGTGTGTCGCGCGAAGTTTCGAAAAGAAAAAAAGAAAAAATACGAACAAGCAACAAGATTGCAGATTACGTCTCGATATTTTTGTTTTTAATTGCTCGCAAGAGGTTACGATAAGACTTGTGTGGGAGAGAAAGAACGAGAGACACTTTCGCACACGCGAATGACGGCACCCCTGTTATCAAACGGTAATCGCAGTTAACCTACTAACGCAAATTAATGATAAAACATCAGCTACGTTCGCGCTCAACGGCGTTCGAACTTTGTCTGTGTGCGTGCGCGTGCTCGTGTGTACGTACAACGTGATTGCAATCGTGCGATCTATAGTTCGAGCGTGGTAAAATCGTGCGAGGTAATTTTACGTATCGTCATTGAACTCGAACGATGACTATTGGCGAGTGTGATCAATAGTCAATCCTCTTTTTTCCCATGCCCTTGCTACTTATATTTTGAGAACAATTCTCAAATTAAATTTCAGTCTACCGTTAGGAATTTTTTTTTTCATTTCGAGGTATTTTTGAATAGTGAATGAATTCACGCGCGCGGCATAAATCCGGTGTTTCTCTGTACATCCTATCCCAGCGGATAGGGCCAGGCATATAGCAGCCGCAGCATGCAACGGGCCGTTCAGAGTCGAGAGACCGCCGCAACGCGAATTTAGGTCGAACGGTCGAACTCCCATTTCCCCCGCGTTCGCGACACCCGCGAATAACTAATGACGGATAGGCCGCGGCGTTTCAGAGCTTTTCAGAACGATCTGGCTACTGACGCTGTTACTAACGCTCGTGACGCTGCTGATGTTCCGTCGGGACGTTTCTGCCGCAGCGATCTTTCGCCGGGTGGTGTGTCTAGTCACGCCGACGGTTAAATCCTAAATTTAAGCCCCGTTCGCGGGTTACTGGACCTTACGTAATGTTACTACAACGAGAGCAATAGGCAACTCGCGCATTCGGGCGCGCTTAATATTCCATACAATTTTGCATGTTGTCGGAGTTTGCGCGCAACACAGCCAAGGTCGAACGATGCTATTTTCTCGCAGATTCAAAATAGGACATGATTTTCGAAAAAGACAAAAAATGTTTCCTTTAATTTCCGAAGCTTTTCAAGTCACGGAAAAAATTACCAAACCATTTTTTTCCGCTGGTCGATTCAGAGTTTCTTTTTTCCATTATATAAAATAGAGAATAATACAAATGAGGATAACAATGACAACATGCCTTAAGTTGCTCTTAGTTTCGAAGGTGCTAATCGTTTCTCGTTATAGACAAAAAAAATTGAGCTCAGGGAGAATTCTGTGATCTAATTGCGTAGGAGTGGCCGGAAGGTTTTTCTATTTTCCCGATGTCAGAGGTGTTAATTGATGCCGTGAATGTTAAGGGCGGTGAGCCACGCAGCCGACAAAGCTGAGGTGATTGACCACATTCCGACTGAGAGAGACGCGTTTTTTTTTCCTATGCCATCTCACTTCCGGGACAAATATCCGGGAGTCACGATGAAAATAGCCGAGAATCCATAAGGCAAATGTCACCTTAATACGTTTATCTTGTGTCGCCTTCCAATGGAAAATGTTATTCTAACACTTTGAAGTTTAATGCGAGAGAGAATAGGATTAGTGTCTGCCGCAGTCTCCGAGCATTCGAGTCGTCGCGCTTGCGTCGCCGGACTCCGAGAAGGGATGAAGGGGGTTGGCTGAGGTCAGAGGTCGCGAAATAGGCCGTTGACACTGTACGAAGAGCGTCGCGAGCACTCGACGTCTCGCTGCACTACTCCAGCCTCGACCGAGTTTTACGATTACTTTTATGACTCCGATAAATAAAAAAATTTCGTTTTTTCTTTTCATCCAAAGTTGGAGCAAGCCTGACGTCTACTTCAATGTTTTCACGCGTAAAGCACGAAAAAAAGTGTAAATTCTACTACAGAATAATTGATATGTTTTTCGGACAAAAAATGGTAACCATTAAGAGGTTGAATTACTGCCAAATAAAATGATATTTTTACGTTCAATTCTTCCTCGTACAATAAACGAGAAACCCCACGGAGAATACTGCGTCAATAAAGTGACAAGTGTCCGAAAAAGATTTCGTTAACGTGTTATTTCTGACAATTTTTTTTCATATCCTGAAAAAAAAAAGAACCAAAAAAAATAACTTCCTGTATTAATTAGTAATTGTGTTCGTGATTCTACGTCTATGTTGATGCGCGTAACATGAAAACGCAATTTTGATCTTTCTCGTGCGACAGATAGCCGATAATTAATGGGAACTTTTTTTAGATATAGAATAATCGATACCTTCGCGACATTTAGCTGCAAATTGGCTGAATTGAACCGTATTCGGTTTGTTACCTTATCGGTGCGAGTTTCGCCCGGTGAGTGCAAGAGCCACGTGGGGTATTAAATGTCAACGAGACGAGCCCGCGCCTCGCGCCGTTGACGTCTAGCCTCGGCGTGTCTCTCGACGAGAGTAGTCACAGTCCCCATACTGTCCGGGCTAAATACGGAACAACCGTCCGAGCACTGTGCTTTATTTTCGGAACGGCGTTGAATCTCTCTATCTTTTCTGTGTCTCTCGTTCGCCTGCGGGCATCTTTTTCTCACTTTTGACGCTCCGTCCATTTATCTCACTCCCTCGAACACATTATCTCACATCGCATTTAACGCACCTATACGATGACGCTAACTAGCCACCTACGGTCGTGCACACCTATTTATACATCTCGTCTCGCATCAACCGAATAGACAAACCGAATTCACTGGAACATCGCTCGCGGTAGACAACATGCCGGAAACCCACTTGACAACCGCAAACACTCTTTGGGGCTAATGTTTCGAATGTTTTTTCAACTTTTATCGCTTGAGAAAACATTGTAGTAAAAGCGACGAAATTCGCAAATATTCCGAGGAATCTATGAATGACGACAAATTTCAAGTCACAAGGTGGCATTAAGCCAAATTGAATTGTGAGAAGAAAAAAAAGGTAAATTCGTCGATTGAATATCGATAAAATTCTGAGCAATGTACGAAGAGATAACTCGAGGCGACGCTTGCGTGACGAAAAAAAATGGTTATAAACAATAAGTACAATAAATACATGAAAAATTTCACATTGCGGAGTTAATATGCTTCATTCGTGATTTTCGCGGTACTGAAGTCTCCTAGACTAAAGAGTCCGTTTGTAAATGGATTCGCGTTACGGCGGCATATCGCCCGCGCGAAAAATAACCGAGACTCGAGTCGAGTGGACCGAGTAGAGAGTCACGAGCACCAGGGTGTAATGACACTTGGGAGTGCTGCCAGAATCGTCGGGTTCCGTCGCCGAGTCGAAATTCCACGCGGGTGAGCTCTACAACTCTCCTATGCGTGTACTTTGGTCCCTTCTCGAAGTTCTCTTCTAGCACACCGCGGAAATGTCCCCCGACCGCCTTTCCCAAACGAGTTTCTTAAAGGTTCTCGCTACGTCGATTAAGCACCACTAGACTCGCCCCTAATGACACCGCGCCGTCATTAGCCGGTGTGAGAAATCTATCATAATTGATGATTTCCGGTCTTTTCACCTACTGCTAAAAATTGTAGAAAAAAATGTTCCTGTGTCTTTCGTTTCTACAATTCATGTAACCCGAATATATAAAAAAGAGGAGTTTCCAGAAAAAATCTACAAAACAAGCTAAGAAAAAGAAGAACCGCGGCTTCCAATGGCATATGATAAAACTTTGCAAATTTCCAATAGCAATCGCGAGTGGGATGCCTACCGAACGATTTCGTCGAGTCAATTCCGAGCTCGAATGTGGCCTCGATCGTTGCGCCGCCAGAAGAAACGTCAGATTAGATCCACGTGCGAGCCAAGGCCCCCCCACTCGTCGCCTCTCTACAAACCAGCCTTCTTTATCGTCCCGTTGTCGAGTCGTCGCTGTGCCCCTCCGAGAGTTTTACGTAACACATCAGACGAAAGAGGGCTCGATCTTTTTTTTCGCAATTGAAATTCGCGATAATTAAATTTTACCAATCGCAGAATGTCTGTTATCCGATACTTTGCTCGTCATTCGTGCCACTTTCACTTTCGACGGAAGAGCTCGAAACGCGGGTTAAACTTCGGCAAATGTATCGGGCACGAACAGAAGTCCGGGTATTCTGACAGTTTGATGCTCGTTGGAAGAACGACTGATTCCGATATGAAAACGCGAGCGAGATCGATAACGAAGGTCGTCGTTCGATCGCGCGGGCCAGAGGTCGTGAACCCCCGGTTCCGGTAGCCACAGCGTTACAACCGCTGTGTGTCGTAGACTCTCGATACCACGACCCCGGCGACTTCTTGGCTCCGCTTTCCCATTACCGTATTCCTCTGCGCTCTATCGCTCTGCTGTAATTTTTCAGCCAACGAGACAGAGAGAGAGACAGTGATTCGTTGGCGGAATAAACGAGCAACGGAACGAATGGTGCGTGTCCCGAGAATAAAAACCAAACGACGAACACCGGACACCGATAAATTCAGATTCGCTCGGTAGAACTCCTTTGTAGATAGTTGTGGAAACGGGAGTAAGGCGGCTCATTGAATTGAATTTCGGTAATACAAAACAAAATTCTAAGCTATTAAGACATCGCGGGATTTCATTCATCAGAAGTGAGACGTGATTTTCAATGGCACAAAGAAAATTGAATTTTGGGGATTTGAAAAAATTCTAAGCCATTAAGAGATCAGGCGCGAAAGAGGTCTTTTATTAATCAGAAGTAAAAAGTGGTTTTTAATGTCACGCAGAAAATCGACTTTCATTCGTAAAATTGGCTTCAATCATTTTTCATTTAAACGCACATTCTTCTAAACCTTTATTATCTAGCGTTAATTTCAATTATTTCAATGTCAGGAATATTATTATCTTTTTTTAATTCTGGATCCTTGTTGACAAAGATCTTTTTCAAAATCCAAAGATTCGTTCGGTTAGCTGAAAAATTTTATCACAAATCTCGAGCAACGTTCTTAAGTACAACACATCTCGTCTCGCAATCGGTGACCCTGTTCGAGGCCACGCAACGACAATGCCGCCTTGCGCGAGCGATAGCCATTCTTTATTATCGCTACCTTTTGCTCTCGCTCTCGGTATCCTGACACACGCACTTTTATCGTTTCAGAAACTGTTCTCGCCTCTCGTTACATCAAACCCGGTAATAAAACGTTTAAGTACTATCACTCTCGAGTTGAAGTCGTCGCACGTTGCACACGTGCCTCGAGACTCTTTACATCTGTTGCCAGTTACATAATATAACACACCCGGCTTATCTGTCTATGCATACTGTGCGCGACTACCGAGTGTCAGGAATGATTCCAAAAGTACTTATACATTGATACCGGCGAAAAAAAAGAAGCCAAAAAAAAATCATCCCGACATAGCAACAGCCAAATGATTGACGACGAAACGTCTGTTACAAATGAAATGAGTCTGAGAAAAGCCCTTGACGGGGAAAGAAGGATCTATTTTGAATTCGTGTACAGGTTGAGTACGTTGAAAAGAGAGATGAACGGAAAAAAAAGAAAACGAAACAACGAAGCAGAGAGAAAATAGAAGAATAGTCCAAAGAGCTTGTGTGCCGCTAAGGGACCGTTTTAGATATTCGGGTCGCCTTTCAAAGTTTGGCAACCCCTCGATACACATTCATCGTCGGTTGTATGTCTTCTTCTATTGTTGAACCTTCCACCTGTGACTCTTAAAATTCTAAATCTTGCGCAGGTAAAGCGAAATAGAAGTTTCAATCTTGTACCGAAATATAAATTTCTTTCCTGCATCATCGATGAATTATTTTAAACGACTCGCTTTCGACGAATTGTTTTTTAGACGAATTTTCCCCGAACGCCCCGTAACTTTGCTGCGGGCGTCGGGCTCATCTTTTTTACGATTCGACGAGGGCTTCCACGGTGTGGATAGGACCGAAAGTTCGGGAATCCGGGCTGGTATATACCTGAAACTGGCTCGAGTATTCCCAACCGCGGGCTAACAGAGTTTCGTACCGCGGCAGCTACACAACGGACCCTTTCACCGTGGCAATCGAATTAGCACACCTCTCCACAGGGAACCCGCGTTGTTTCTCGTTTTCACGAGGAGAGCAAAACATTTCAAAACTCATACAGTCCCTTTACTATAATATTTCGATCCTCTTTCCTCTACATGCTCCATTTGGAGCCCTCGACGTGTCCTAGTTTATACTAGTTCTTGTCTCGTCTTTGTATGTTGCATAAAAAGCATTAAACTTGTTTGAGGCGTTGAAGCATAGTTACGACATGAAAAATACGTTCGCTAAATTATCAAACCTTTTTGAAACCCATCGCCGCGTTAATTCTTCCAAGATCTCATTTGGCAATATTGTCAATCGCTTAGTAAATAAGAATATCGAACAATCTAAACACTCGCCTAGGTACTCTCTTATTGAAAGAATGTTTTACAAAATGTATCATCCGTCGTTCGAACTCTATGAAATGCCATTGTATTCGAATCCCAAGCGCTCAATCCTTAGGTAAGCTAATAAACGGTTGCTGGCTGCGAATAGTGACGTTCAAACTGTCCCAATTTTCTCGTGCCGGAAGCGTCGTAATGATTCCTAACCGTTTTCTACAAGACTCGTATGCTTTATCAGCTGTCTGGCAGTTATTATCTACCAGCACATGAACACGCACGCACACGCCCTCTATCGATAATTAAATTGAGGTCTTTGATGTGTCCTCTTGTGTCTTTCAAATAGCTGTACGAGACACCTCTCCTCTCTTCATAGAATACGTGTCGTGTATCGTGACTGCCTGCTCCCATACATGTAGGTACACACAGAGTATGAAACACCAGCGCGTATGTTTGGTGGGTCGGGATGCCTTGGGCGATCAACGAGTAGCTTCAATTGACACGCGCCTATTTGTCTCGTTCAGCCTCCCTTCTGATATAGGCCGCGAACTGCTCCGAACTACACTTCGCCGCTTGTTCTTCGTCTTCCTCGTTCTCTTCGTCTTCGCCGATGAGATAGAAGAAAGGGGGGGTCTTCGGCGGTCGATGCGACGAGAGACCATGTTTGCTTAGCTGGTTAAACAAGATCGAGTTAGGAAATTCTGTTGTGTGCTCTTCGCGAAGGGATTGCCGCTGCGGTAGACTCAGACTCTTACAATCATTGACGAGACGAGACATTACGGAGAAGAACAAAAAAAAAGGAACCAATGAAAATTTGAGCGAGGATGGTGATGGTGATAAAAGAATGATACGTTTTATGTCTCAATTCTACAATGACGGTAAACTCGATGTCTTCGATTTTTCGTATTTTTTTTTTCTAACGTTTGAATTTTTCTTGTGTTACAGCTAGGGAACGTTTCCCATCGTCGAGCAGCACAGACGATGATCAGAGTGGTTCGGACGTTGAGAACGACTCGGCGACGATACGCGGCAAGGCCCATTCCGGTATATTGCATCACGGCGGTACGCACTCGGTGCGAAAACGTCGCGGCAACTTACCAAAACACTCAGTCAAGATTCTCAAAAGATGGCTGTACGAGCACAGGTACAACGCATATCCGAGCGACAGCGAGAAGCTAACGCTTAGTCAGGAGGCCAATTTGACTGTTTTGCAGGTGAGCTAACTAATGATTTATTGATTCGCTAATTATGGGTTCGAACCTGACATTTTAGATGCATGATCCATTAACAAATATGGAAAGCGAAGGTCTAGAGGAATAATCAACTTTTCATTCGACGACACTATTGCAGTATTTAACGAGTTATTGACAATTACGACATCCGAGAAATTTCACACTTTATCATCAATATTATAGCCTCCGCTATATGAGCTTAACTTCGATTTAGTAACAGTTAATTTTTCAATTGCTGAAATGTTCCTGTACAATTACGAAAGTTGCTCTCTCAATTAGTCGTGCACGACTGGTATTTTTTTGCGCTATCAAAAGATAAAAAAACAATAATGCATTATACGGGTCAGATGAATTAAAGAATAATAAACATAAAGTCTCGAAAATATTTCAATTTAATATGTGTCGTAGCTGATTGCAACAGCTGAGTTAATCGAGGAAAAATAAATCCTCGACTTGGAATCAAGATAACAGATTGGGAACGAAAAGCACGGCTGTATCGTAGTTGAAAAAAGATTGATAGAAAAACAGGAGGCTGTCGTCCACTTCACGTTCTTTTCGCTTGGGTAAATGGCATGGGCAAAGGCGAAGACATAGGATATCGCGTGAGAAGTAGCGTTGGATATCGGGGCGGCACGAGACGACAGTAGTTGTGGCTTATCGAGCCGCCCGATCGTGAAACCCAGGTGCGACGTTGGCGATAGCCACCAGTCGATGTACGTCTTCGGCGACCTAGCAGCCGCAAAGACACGGTTACAGCGGGAAAATCGTTCGCGCGATCCGCTCCAATACCTTCGCGACGAACGCCACTGTGTGCAACCGGCAGCCGTCGCCGGTTCAACCCGACATACACCATGCTCGCTCGCTAGATTGATCCCGTCTTGACCCGATTCGAACGCCTCTTCCCTTCTAGAACACTCCCGCGATAATTGTCGGCGAACTTTACGCGTTCGGAGCACTGGCCGCTTCGAGGCTTACAATTCGATAAACTTTGCGCGGGTTACGGCTGTTAACGATGTTCTAACAGTATTTGCATCCGATTTTGATATCTCAATACCAGAAAATACGAAATAGCGTCGATGGGTCTTTATCAGAACGAAATCGGTCGGGGAACTTTTGCCCTTCGTACCAACAAAAAAATTATGATTCACCAAAGAATCACACAGTTCGATTGGAAGCGAATATTTTTGAATTATCGGACAAGCGTATTAAGAGATAATAAAATATATTCGTGCCTTTGACAACTCGAATGAGCGTCAACCGAAATCTCTAAGTTTCCTTTCCACGCTGCAATGCTTGCAGGTTTGCAATTGGTTCATAAACGCTAGACGTCGCATTCTGCCGGAGATGATACGCAGAGAGGGACACGATCCTCTTCAGTACACAATATCGCGTCGCGGCAAGAAGATGCCGGGCGGTAGTCATCAGCAGGCATCCGGTCTCAGTCCGAGAGCGAATCAGGAATGGGATCCTTTGGCCGGTATGAGCGCACCAAAACGAAGCCGAGACCACGATTATGAGGATGCGGCTGGACTCATGTATCGGTTAGTCAAATATCTATCAATATTGCATTTTTATCCAACATTTCATTTTCCATAAAAGTAAAATTAAAAACGATCCAAATACGCTGTTACGTGAGATAAAAAATTGTTTCGGAAAAATATTATTGAATGTAGGAAATGTAAATTTCTATGGTACTGGAAATAAGAAATCTTAAATTTGCAGAAGCGAAGAGGACAGTCCGAACGATTATGAGAGCAGTTCCCACAGTGAGGAGGAACGTCCTCCCACTCAGTGGCAAAGCGTGATAGTCTATCCGTATTCGGATAACAAAGTCGAGCAGACCAATCAACTGAGTTACGGGAACGCGATTGCTCATCCGGCGCGTCGAGGGTAAGTGCTTCGTACTTATTCGTAGCTTAAAGCTTAGGTGGTTAGGAATAAGTTTGTCGAATTGTATATCGTTTTGACTTTTCACGCGACGATATATTTTGCTATAACTCATTTTTGCCTTCACCCACATTTGCAAGAAGCAACAGTGTTTTATTGTGTCGTACAAAGTTGGCGCTGAGACTGTTCGCCTCGTCAAGAAATAGCCCAGGACACGAGAGAGCGAGCAAGTGTCGCTTGCTCCATCGTGGCCAGATAAAGACCAGAGATGAGTTTCGTAATGCCGAGACGATAAAAGAGTTGGTCGCATATACGAGATTAAAAGCTAACTAGATCCCGCCATCAGCAACTTTTATATCGCATTAGATTGGGTTATAGTTTCACCCGTAATGGAGAGTCAACGCTTTGGGATTATTAAATTCGTTGAAACTTTCACACAGTTTTCAACAACTCCATCGCACAAATTCGTTGATACAATAATTAGCTTAATTAATTATTATCAAGCAGCGGAAGCGTATTATAGCTTCTGTTCAATAGGACATATCTACGAAATTGTTGCTCAACTGAAATTTTCATTTCTGGACATGCTGTTATATTCAAAGTTAAAATATGAATTAATTCAGTTTAAGATGTTATCTGATCTTATATACCAAAGACATTTTTTTCATTAATTAATTTGTAGATTTCGTTTTTCTTATTCTCGCGAAAACTCGCACACTTGGTCTATGTTTGGGTAAGGGAATATTTCTTTTTCTGCTAATCAGGGAAGAAGACGAGTCGACGGTGAGCGAGGCGGCATACTGGAGCGCGCCGAGGCAACATTTGACGACGACACCTGACGTTCAGCACGAGACTGAGGTGTACAGCACGCATAATACGCACAGCCCTCACAGCGACGAAACGCCACCGCCGACACCGCCCGAAGAAGACAAGGACAAGTTCAAGTGCTTATATCTATTGGTCGAGGCTGCGGTCGCCGTGAGACAACAGGAGAAAGAACGCGAGGGTACCGTACCCGTCTAACGTTAACGATCCATCAACCGCACGGAGCACACAATCATTCAGGATTTTCGCGAAAGACAGAAAAAAAAGATACAAAAAAAACCCTCGCTTCCTCTGAATCGGTTCGAACGAATCAACGCGAACCAGTGACGATTCACCCTTCGCGCATTTTGTTTTGCACGCGACATTCGCTATTAGTTATCTTTTCGTCTTCATCCCTTTCGTTTACGTTGATGGGACGTTTTTGAGAATATCTTTCTTGGTCAATTACCGTCCCTCGCCGGACTTGTTCGGTTGACAGACGCGAGAATCCCCGACGACGTACGCGTAAAAGCTGTTCGCAGATTATATTCTAGAAACGCTAGCCCGTCTCTCCGATCATAGGTATCTAAGTGTAAATTCGTAACGGAGACGACGGGTGTGCCGATGAGAGAAAAGCCCGTTAATAGATTTAGTAATTAAACGTAGAAAGAAAAACACGAGTATAAATTTCGCATTTGCGACAATGTTAGGGGAAACGGAGAAAGCCAATGATAAACACTGTTAACGTGGACGAACGTAATACGCTCAGAGAGCCTATTTCTCCGCGAATATCTTGTCGTGTCTCCATCCGGTTACATGGTTTTACACCTACATCAAAAGCCACAAACGTGGATTGGATTGAATCCAAGTGCTCAAAAAGAAAAACAGCTGGCGCCGGTGCGTAGCGGGACATCGAAAAATTTGAAAATGTTGCTTCTGAGTAACGCGAAGCATTTATTCGTCGTACATATGGCTATGTGAACATTACTTGCTTTGGAGCGTCAATGAATAAATTTCAGTTGAATTACATGTCTTCGATGGTTGAAAAAAAAAATTGATTTGCGCTATAAACTCATTTGAACAAACGTCTTCCTTTATCGGTGTAAGTAATTAATTTTTTCTTTCCATTTTCCTCAGACATTTCTACTTAATGAAAACAGTCGTTTGTTCTCCTATCGGCAAATGTTTGTCAATTACGATTAAAATACTTTGCTATGATTGTCGATAGAGAAAAATCCGTTTAAAAAATATTGATTTTTGTTAATGATTATCGGCAACGTATACGTTAGCGCCAGTTGATGTGTATTGCATTATGATGAACGAATATCTGAATACCGAGCCACTACGGACGTGCCTTTACAAGCGTCTCTTGGAAACAACATCGCGTCGATGTCTCGTTAAACGCCAACAGTCAAGCTTGTTTGTATTATCAACGTTAGCGTCCGTTCACGCGTAAGAAGTGTCCATCACGGTATCAGAGAAATCGAAATAGAATCAAGAATGAGAAAAAATTTCACGGGATAATTTTCGCTGCCATATTTTCAATCGTTCGATACCGAGCAATGTCGAATGTTTTGGACAACAGTGCTGAAAAATGAAGCAAAACGAAAGCGCGAGCAATCATGAGAGCGGAATGAATTCTCGATTGAAACAAAAAAATCATTCAGTGGCGTTATTTAGTATGTAACAACGGAAAACAACATGAAAAATTGATGCGCGAAAACGGGGAAAGGCGAAATCGAGAGTATCGGATGCGAGAGCGAAACACATTATTTCGTTTTGTTCTTTGGTGTTACAAAATCCACGCTTCTCGGATAATTGAATTCGAATTAATTTACTATTGCTGAAGTATCGTTCGATAATTCAGTTAGCGCAAGCGGAGAACGAGCTTAAACAATTAAATGAAAAACACACAGGTGTTTCTGAAAAGCAATCGTTCGAGTTTGTTCTTTTTTTCCTACGTTATTATTATTTTTTACCGCAATCCCCGGCCCCCCCGAGTACCTGTCTCGTCGTCGCGTGTGATAAAAAATTCGCGCGCGCGTTCATTCGTTGTTAGCCATCTTTTTCGTTAGTTCTTCGTTCATTCGGTTATTATTTTTCACTATCCCGGCCTCGTGTCCCGATGAGAATTCGCAAGTCCTCGTGCTCGGAATTTCGGGGACAAGGACATAAAGCTAAGCGTGCTTGCGTGTGAGTGTACCTGGCGCGATGGAGCCTCCTTCCCAAACCGATGCTCAAAAAAAAAAAAATATCGAACTTCCTCGTACCTCCCCTTTCTTACTTCTGTTCTTTTTTGTTTCATACAAGCCAGTTGTGAATTTAGACGTTAGAGACAAGCGCGACCGACATCTCCTCGCCCGGTTACTTCGACTTCGATAAACTTCCATAATCGACCTTAGGAAAAAAAAAACCTTTTTGTTTTTCCCTTGTTCTCTTCTCAACTAAAAAGAAACACTTGACACGCCAAGCTCGCACAATCTCTAAATACTTATCTTCGTATCTCGAATCAGCGATGCTCAATCGACTGTGAGGCATTTACATTTATCGTGGCACAATGACATTATATGACGTAAACTAATTATTAAGCAGTGATTTGAAGAAAAATAAAAAGCAAACGAATAAAGGACACTGCTGAAAGAACTGATTATATATTTCGCGAACTTATCGCGTGCCGAGTGTGAGGTTCTCTGAAATCGCGTTCCGGGCCGATCATGGAAGTATCGAGCGCGTATCGATTCGCGCGGGCGTGGAATTCCGAAACGTCGGGCTCGCTAACCATGCGTTAGTTACAGATAAACTTTTTATATAAAAACCCAGAGAAAAAAAAAACGAATAAAAAAAAAAACAAAGATGCAAGAAACTGTTGTCCGTTATGAGAAAAAAAAAGAATATATATCGTGGAAAGATTGGTACAAACGCCAAAGACTTACTTAACTATTATTAATTAATTGATAATTGAATCATGCAGATTTTGTCGACCGGACCGTTGACGCACGTTGGGCTAAAGGGGAGAAAAAACAGTGTACATGTGTGCGTGTGTGTGTGAGACTTGCCGACGATGAAAGAAATACAACGGGGAGCGACGCGAGTAAATGATGAAGTATAAATGTAGTTTAGACTTGTTTTTTTTTTTTTTTTTTTTTCTTTCAAATGAGTTGTAGGCATTGATTCATAAGTAGATTTCGTACTTTAAGCCGAGCGTAAGTGAAAGTGATGCGAGAATCACGAGAGTTTAAAGAGAAGAAGTAAAAAAAAAACAAAGTTATCGAATGTACAAACCGACTAATTCAAATTTATTTTACTATACATACAGAAAAATGAGAATCGCGGTCTTAGAAATTAGCTCGATTGTAGTCTGTAAGACAGTTAGTTTTTACATGAGATTCGAGAAGATGGAGCTCGAGGCAGTGCGCAGCCAAGTTTTTCACCGTTGGACGAGAGAAAGTGAAAAAAGTCTCGTAGACAAAATCGAAGCTCGTGCTGCCGTCAAACATTTACTTAACTGTACCCGAACAATTCTGCAGCCCCGATACGCAACCGAGAAAATAATTTATCCGAAGAGCATGTACGAAAGGACGAATTTTTGACGCAGTTAACGTAGAATTGAAGATTCGGCGTTTCGCAGCCGAGCAGAGAGACTCGCTCGATCCTAGAGAGTCGTAGATTTTTGTTTTCTTCGGTAATCGATGAAATTTCGTTTCTTCTGTTTTCGTTTCAACGTATATTCTTTTTTTTTTTTAACAAGAGTGACAGATATTTTTCGTAAGAGACGCGAATAGTTGCTGGTTAAATGTTAGGCTGTTGTTTATTGGTGAAGAATTATAAATTGATGATAAACACTGTTATCTATTGGTAGAAAGAAGAGTTCGTAGAGGAAACATAAAAATAAAGTGAGTCTCTCGTGAGAAATGCGCACTTCGAACGGCGATACAGACACGAGGGTTTCGCGCGCGTCATATATATGTACTAAGAAATAATACAAAAGAAAAACAAAAAAATAAGTAAAGCGTAAGAGCCCGAAGAAGGAGTTAACGAGAAAAAAAGGTGGAAACGGAAGAGAAGAGTTATTTGACGATTCTCGAAACCAACCAGTGCTCACTGCCGAATAGCGTCCAAAGTGTCTTAAAAAAAACAGTCAGTCTTTGTTTCGACTGCCCTGTGGTCTCAATTGAAAAATAAGAAAAACAAATATTACGTGCATGCCGCCGGAGTTGGCTCACGTGCAAGAAAAAAAAACGAAGTAATGTAACCGACAAAACGAAAAGTTTCAAAATTCTCTCAGACGTTGTTTTTTTTTTTAATTCGATTGATATCTCATTTTGTACGATAATTCGAGAGCACGAATCGGCCCCGTCGTTGCGAGGTTTTTCGAGGCCGAAGAGTCCATTTTTTTTTTTCTAAGAAAAGCCAAGCACGGGATAAAGGTATAAATATATATACCTGAATATATACATTTAAAGTTTAAGAAAAGAAGAAGGAGCATCGACGTTTTGCGTCGAGCGTAGATATGGGCAAAACCCGCGTTAGAGTTCCTATGCCTCAGATCCTCCGAATGAAGAAAACAATATGTTTATCACGTTGGTAAACGATTTGAATCCTCCAATTAATTTATAGACGACAGGAAACTGGATAAACAAAAACAAAAACTACTTCGATTCGTACGACGATTATGCGAGTAGTTTATAAACGAAATACTATATATAAACACACACACACAAACACACACGCGTGGTGGGTTCCCCCGTTTATTTAAAGTATATATATAGCGAGTGAGTTTGCGAGGAACGTAACGTTAGAATTAGAGAGTGTGTGTTGCGCGGAACACAAGGGTGCCTTGTTTCAGACGTTACTCTCGTCGCGGCGAGAGAAACGTCTCTAGTACGTATTCATAAAGCGATAAATTCACGGATGATTCATCGTACACCAAATCAATACTCTCGATCAAATTGTTACGTTTTATTTTCGACTATTGATTGTTGTAACGAAAAAAAATATGAAAAATAGAAAAAAAACCCGAGAGTGCCCGATTTGAAGCTGCGAAAGAAAAAACGTTCGATGGATCATTCGTGACGTTGAGGGCAAGCCTACGTTTTAAGTATTTTTAAGCGAGCGATGGTAGAGCGCCAAAAGTTACATACTTGATAAAAACCAATGCTCTTCCCGATATTAAATCTCGAGAAACGAATCAATTGATCAATGCAAACAAAGCGAGTACTGTCTTTTATACGAAAAATAACTCTTTTTTTTTTAAAGTTAAATACATGAGAAAAATTGATAAGAAAAAAATGGCAAATGAAAATAAAAATATAAATTCAAAGAGACTTATGAATATTCGTATGTGAGATTTCTATTCACGTACGAATGAAAAATAAAGAGAAGTAAAAAAAAACTGCGGGAAGGGCATCCGTGGTGCCGTAGCGTAAGTGCGTCTAGACTGTATCGAAGCTTCCACGAGTCACAAGAGCTTTTACAACGAATCAACTGATAGATTTAAACGAAATCGAGAGAAAAAAAAAGAATAGAACACCTGTAACGAACAAACACGAAAAGTTACACCTCTAAAAGGGTGATTAATTTCGCGAACTATTGTTTTTATTCTCTCATCGACGTTCGGACAAATAATCTCAGCATTTTATTTTATACAAAACCGTGATTATTCATGATAGAAGAAAAACAAATTTCCGAGTCCCTCCCCGGGCGAGCAATGAGTGTAGATCCGCACGGGACGAGCGCGCGCGTAATGAGAAAATAAAAGAAATAATGTTATATGCGCGCGAAAAAATGTAGAGAGAGAGAGAGACATACTCATGATGAATAAATAATAAAGTTAGTTACACATATATAGATAATAATTGAAAAGAACACAGGCCCAGTGGACTACGGACGCAACTGCGCTTGCACGCACGCTCAACTACCGAATAATTTAATAGTTATAATGAATGCATAGCGCGCGAGATTTCAATTTTTTTTTTCATTCTCGATGATATATAGACAATAAACAGGAATTTGATGAAAGAAAAAAGTAAATAATTTACTTATCGTTTAGTTAAGTACGTTTTAAGTTGAATTTTGCGTATATGTATGTACAGGTGCCATAAAAGGACATACTGTCGTAAACGGTTAATATTTCACTATTAATTAATTGATTAATTAAATAAATAATCATATTTAACGGAATATACGTTTGGCTCGCTATGGCCGAAAAAGGTATACATTTGTTTTTTTTTTTTCGTTTCTTTCTTCCTTTTTCTCAATTTGTACGCGACTTGTAACTCTCTGCTATCCCGTGACTCAACGACAAGGTTTACGTTTCGGACGGCGTACTAAACGTATCGGAATTTTATACATATATATAGATATATATATTTGTATGTATATATTCCACGAGATTCGAGGCTCAAATAAGGCTCCCCACGAGTTTTCTAATGTGCCAATCGTAAATTAAGGGCCCGGTGAAGAAGTCTCTTCTCCGCATGGTCTCGAACGTGATTATATCGTGTTTTAAAGGATAAAACAAAAAAAAAGATATGTATTTGCGACGTGACGAACATAATCGTTGAATTTTTATTACACGAGTATCTTCGAGCGGTGCTCGAATTTGATAGTTAAGAGTATGTGAAAGAAAAATAAAATGTAAAATGGAAATAAAAATAGAAAAAAAAAACCAAAACGTGAAAAAAAAAATTACAAGTATGGGAGAACGAGCTTCGACTTCTTATGAATTAAACATTAAAGAGACAGTGATGATTGGGACGTACGCCGTCGTCGCGTCACGGGTACGTAGGTCCTTAACGTAATCTAGGATTAATCGTATTGTATTAAACTATTATTCGATTCGCAGACCTACAAATAAAGCATGTTGTGAATTTTAAATAGTACGACTTTGGCAATAGTAATTCGTAAACCTAGTTCCCGAACGTAATTTTCAAGGTGGCTCAGTAGAACAATACGCAGAGGAAAGATAAATGGATGATACCCAAGAATATTTGAATTTGTCATTTCCGCAAAACGACATGGTTTTTTCTTGTTAAAAACGTAAGAAAGACAAAAATTCGGAAGTTCTTCTCTTATTTAATACGATTATTAAGAACAAATTTTAAATAATTGCTTCGACCAGAATCTACGGATTTCAATGATATATCAATTACTCACTCCCATCGCAAGAAATCTACCCCGAATAATTTAAAATCAAATGCCTCTCTTTTGATGATACCGCGAGACGTCCAATCATTCCGAAATTGATCGAGGGCTAAGATTTCAATTTCCGATAATGCACCGACCCATTTACATTTTTATTCGTCTCCGAGCGGCTCCTTTATCGACGATAGGGGAAGGTCTACAGGAATGCAAGCCGCTTCTTTCTCCCTTACTGATACCGGTAAGACCGGTTCTTTTTGAATAATAATAAAAATAAGCTTCACGAAAATGACTGTGGCAATGAATTAGAACCATGTCATAAAAATAGGGGGTACGTGTCTGGTGTCTGAGGGAGGTCGTTGGCCCACATTAATGCTCGATGCGTTCGATAAGATCTCGTGGTAGATACTAATATCCTGCTCTAACGACGATAATCGAAAAGTACAAGTACCCCAATGAGATAATTGATTGCCGTACGAGAAATCCGATGAGCTCAGCAGCTATACCATCGCGATACGATTCGGTAAGAACAAACGTGTAGCACGGTCGAGTAGCGAGTAGTGCCCGAGTGTACTCAGGAAGGGGAGAAATACTCCGGTGTAACTCAGCGCGTGTGGAGGCGCCGCGTCCAGTCTCGAAGTCACTGCCGAACGCGAATCACGGCATTGAATCCTCGCTATCGGCTCGATGTCACTCGACCATTGATATTCATCCACACAAGTATTTAAGGAAACTTTATAAAAATGAAGAAAAAATGCCGGGAAAGTCAATCGTAATTTTGCGTTTGACGAATTTTCAAATTGATTTGTAATTAATAACATTAATGTACAACCTTGTGCGAAAATTTTCGTAATAACTTTTCTCGGTGTGATTAACCGAAACAGTGTTTGAGTGTGTCTTCGCTGTTGCGGTAGCGGATCGGATCGTTGGAATCGCGTGTCGGTCAGCGGACACGATAAGCCGGAGGAGGCGTCGACGACGCGGAGAATAAAGACGGCGGAATACACGATAATATAAAGCGATTCAAGAAACAATACGACAACGGTAGGTTCGGAGTCGAGTAGCCCGAGGATCGGATTAAAAAAAAGGAAGTGCGAGCCGGCAGGCACCAATTATGCCATACCCCTGTTAACCAGCGTGCATCGAAATTACTCCACATAACGTCTTGGCCGGTGCACTCGACGACGCACCCCCCCTCGCACTCCTAGACTCGGGCTTCATCACGCTGAAGGTGAGTCGAACGGAAGATTGTTCGAGCCATGTTGCATTATATTTTATTTACTTCACGCCTCGAATCGCCGAACTTACGGGACTCATTGTACAAACAACAAATCTGTGTAACGAGCGAATAAAAAAAATAAAGAAAGGCATCGAATTGCAAATCAACTTTGTGCAGTTATAATCCAAATTTCTATTGCGATATTACGAGCGTATCAAGGGGATTACACAGAGAAAACTATTCAACAAGATTAACTTAGATGCTCGGTGAATACGTGCAAATAAATATTTAGTTCGTTACAGAAGATTATTTATATGGTGAACGATTACATTGAACAACCAACCAATAGTAAAGGCAACCAAATTTTTCTTTATTTCAGCTAAATATTAAGCTGCACGTATTCAACCGCGAATTTAGGTAAAATTAGGAAAGTTTCTTCTCAGTGTATTATTGCTTATGATTGAGGTAATTATCGATAAAATTCCGACAAGACATTGGCGCGAAAATTGTCATACAGAAATCGAATGATCTTCAATGGGTCAACATTTTAGAGTTAACTATCCTGATCTACTCGCGAGCGTAATTTCGTATTAAATTCGTTTAGATCGTCCGTTTCAGTATTTTTCTTTCATTAATGCGGTTTTTGCACTTCTATCAAAGCTTTCAATAGCTACAAATTGCTGCGGCGAATAACACAGTGATATTCTTCCTGTGACCTGTGACCCTTGAGAGATTGATTATACAAAGGTTTTGCGGTAAAAAATTATTTTTAGAGTGTGCATTAGCTTGTGCGATAAACGAACGTCGATCCATTGGAAAGATTTTGCCCAACGCTTCATTTTCGCGTTCATCATTTCAAACGTCCGCCCCATCTTCGCACGTTATCTCGAGAGTATTTCGTTTTGGAGTTGAAACTCCGTACACGCGATAGTTAAATTGCGTGTTGCAAAACCATCATGCATTTGGTTATGGAACGAAAAATCTACTCGGGTCAAAGTGCTGTCGGTGTATAGTTGTCGGTTTTCCAAGCACGCGGCCTTCATGATTTTCCGCATAGAAGGTATCACATAGCACTCGATATCGCGCGCATCTTCCACATGCCGCTCGTTAAATAATCGTGAATAATGATTACACAAGTTGTCGCGACGGCTTATCGGAAAAGCCCGCCGGGCGCGTCGCGCTTCGCGATGCCCGACGGATAGAAATGCTCTCTCCCTCGTATAATGACACATTCCCTCGAGGTCTCTATAATTTTTTTAATATCTCCGAAATTATTTATTTCCCGGCAATCAACGTGAATGAAAATTAACAACCTCCACCGTAATCTTCGGGTTCGCGTATCGTATATAACAACATTGTTTTGTTTTCTTATTTCGCTCCGTAATAACAGTTGGATGAAACCGATAGATAGAAGATAAGAAAGATTCTCGAACTCGGGTGTGCGCGCTCGCGCGACTTCGCGGTCGCAAACGATAGAGTCGTTTCGCCCGAGTCGTAAGATTCGTTCGAGTTGCTCTGCTTGCAGAGCACGTTTCGATGAACGATCGCGACCCGATTAAGAGTACGCAGCCGAAACTGGAATGGGATCCTTCGTTATACGTTTGTACGAACGTAATGTCGGCCCACCGGTTGTTCGGCCGTACGCGGGATCGTTAAAAAAAAAGGCAGAAAAAATCGATGGCAACGAATTCGAAAATTGATATCCGATCGAAAAAATCATTTCTACAAAACCCCCGATAAAATTTCGTTTTATCGAAGATTTTCCTTTAATACGGTCGATTCATTGCATGAAACTGTCTATAAAGTAGTAAATGGAAAAATATGAAATTGAGAAAAATCGTGGAATCCGAAACCCTTTTCGCAACAACGGTGCTTCAGCCGAGAGCACAACAAAGTCGGGCACTCGTAGGAATTACCGGAAGTCGAATGCTCGACCGGTGCAAGTATCGCGAAAGGATAATCGCGTTCCCTCTCGTCGTACACTTCTCGCGAGCGCTTTGAGCGGCGAGGATTTATGTCTTCTAATATATATGTATATTGCGGTCTATCGCATAGCCGCAGCAATGTGTGTCTAACATTGGCAATGGTAACACCGGAGAGTGAACGCCGAGACGAAATCGCGCTCTCCCGTTTCAGCTCCCGTTTCGTCATCGAGATGAAGTCAGTCGCGAAATATATATATGACAAAGGGTAGTCGAAAATCACTATCTCGGTCTCTCCGTTCGTGTTTCCTCGCCGTCCGAAAGAATTTTTTCGCGATCCCGATTCAGTTTCAGTAACGCCGCCGACACTCCGTCTTTCGATCCGTTAGTCGACCCGCTGTTCCCGGCACGATTCCAATGCAGCTTTCAGAAGCCAATTGACGTACACACGTCCGGCACTTGCGTACGCCGCTCGAAAATTAATAAAAAAAAAAACAAAGGCACACTTGGTTTCCCAGGCTATTGATCGATTGTGGCCAAAATTTCGAAGACGGCACAGTGTACCGTAAGTGCGGACAGTGTAATCGTAATAGTACCTCCTTAACAGGACACGCTTCATCACTTATAGTTATTTATTTTAGTCTCCAAAAAAAAAATACATAAAAAAATCTGTTTAATGATACCTTAATAATTTTATTATCTCGATAGCGGGCTTGAGATATTTGTCAGAAATTACAATAAAAATCAGTTACGGATGGGAGGCGATAAATTAAAAACATCAATCCAGTCTTCATTTAAAGAAGGTTGTCATCTTATTACCTCAGTTTAAGAGGGCTGAGTCACCGAAAAAAAGGAGAAAATTTAAAAACTTTCCGACGGGATTGGTCTCACCAATTGTTTTTACTGTCGTGCAACAGAGAACACACACGCGTTTTGTAAGCAAAAAGTAATGGATTGTAACGAAACCACTGGGTCACGAATTCGTGCATCATTTTCATAATGTTGTCCGTGTAGCCCCGAGAACGATCGTCTTAAAAAAAACGTACGTGTACGAAGGCGTGAACGCGTCTGCAAGCCGGAATAATGAGTATTCGTACGCGAGAGCACGGAAAAAAAGAACTGGCAGCTACAAGAATTAAGTGAACTCTTGGTGGCAATTAAATGCAACGCGTGCGGTGTAATTCTAATTGGACGATTGGCGCCCGAAGAGTTCGCCGCACGCTAGTCGGCATAAGATAAAAAATAAAAATAAAAGAACGGGGCAAACTGACTGAAAGCTTTGCCAAGAAAGAATCTTACTCGGGTTCGGAGAGCATTAACATAGTCCGTAAAGATTATAGACCCCAGAGTCGTGGGGTAATCGCGAGTTGAATACACAATCGAAAACGATCAACGCTACCGACGCCTCCCTCGTTTTGTATTCAACCTTTTACGAGACAAACACACACACAAGTGATACAATTTTGTGTGTACTACTTAACGACACGGATCATACGCATACGCCGGTCCGACCGGCGTCAGAATAATTCACATTGTAAAACGCACGTGCTCAACTTCGCAATAAGAACAAGGACTTTCCATAGTTTCTCGTGAAGTTTCGCTATTTCCAGAAAGCCAAAAGTGTGACGAGAAACGAAGTGTGAATGCCATACGAAGTACATTGTCAGTAGAGGAACACGTGTATCACGCACATGTATGCAATATCATTTTTCGCGAGCCTCAAGCATTGATATGATAATAGTAATTATTTTCGTTCAATAATAGAAGAGATAGAAAATGAAAAAAAAAGCTTCTTTTCCTATCGCGTTTTTCCTGGCAATGAAACACGAGCCCCGATATATCGAACGTCGTATCGTGTCCGCGACAACAATTAGCCGCCGTTCCGACGGTAAGCACGTACATGCGATGACAAACGATGTACCGCTCGGATTAAGCATGCGTAGCATTATCGATATTCCTCATACGTACGACACGATTGTCAACTCTGACACTCGTGCGTCTCTATTGTGTATACTTTCTTTTCGCCCTCATTGCCGAACATCCCTCGATGAATAAATTCTCATTGTCGCCGGACACGCGCCGCAAGTGTGTCGACGACACCTGAACTCGCTCTCCATTGTCGTTCTCTTTTTGTTTTTTTTTTCTTATCACGAATCGTACCGCCGAACGAGTCAACGGCGACGATAATGCGGCATTTATAAGCTCCGTTAGTTCCGCGAATTTTTAAACACGATCTGTCGCGTTAACTTCGTTCCTCCCATTGGGCTTCCAGTTATCGTAAGAACAACTGGATTCGTTCTCGTTACTCGCAAGACTCTTTAATTTCCACCGACAACGGATTTTTTTTTTACGCCGACGAGCATCTCCGAAAACGTCTCGAAAATATGTGCCAGACATGCGGGTCTCATTTTTCTCGGATTTTTTTTATCGTCGCGAGAACTAGTTTTTTTTTTGTTATTTATTTGCGAGGGGGCCTTATTCTCGCACCGATTCCACGTGACCAAAGCGATCTGGCCTCGCGAGAGCCGTGATTATCACGGAGGAACCGGTACGCACAGCCTCCTCAAATATAACCGTCTCGACCATAAAATTGCCTCTATTATGCAGACCCGATACCGCAAGCAAAACCTTTCGGTCGTTTGATGCGCGCCCGGCCCAAATGCAGCTCTACGTGTACGCGCTCGGCATATTACTCGTTTTGCAATCGAGGTGATTATTTAACGCGGTATAACGGATTTTAAAAGTCGACGCGAAGATATCGCAGCTGTATCGAGGAAGATATGCAAAAAAACGATGCGTTGGAGTCACCTTGGCCTCTCACATTGACCTTGACCGACTCAGTCTACGCGATTCATTCGATGGTCTATCGCGGGATAACTAATCGCTAATTTGTACTTTTTCTTCTGAAGCTACGTTGATCTATCTTCAAAACTGGATGTTTTGTTTGTGATAAGCAAAAAAAATATATTATTTGTATCTGGTTCAATAATCCTCGAGGATTTATTTACGTACGAGCGCTTACGTTGATCGAAAAGCGTAATTTTCTTTTGAGGCACGCGACCACCGTAATCCCCGTCCTATCTCTTCCACATCCTCTTTTCCTCGTTCTCCTGTAATTGCAATGGTCTACCGCAACTCCTTATTAGCTGAGGGACACGAACGCTACTAATTTATTTCGGCAATGAACCGACACTTAGCTGAGATTCTTCGCGATCTTTCCTATTCCCTTTAGCGTTGCCAGTAGTAATTAAAATAACATCAATCGCCACAAGTCCATTTACAGGCTACATGTTAATTATTAATCATCTGGTATCTTCAATAGGCTTCGGGCGCGAAAGGATATTCCTCGCTCCAAGTTCCCGGAAAACTCGCAAATCGATTATCGAATATCGCCAATTAGATGTCTAAACCACACATCGAGCGCGTGACGTTAGTACTGACGACCATGTTTCGAGCACTCGTTGCCGCTCGATGCCGATAATGCCGGGTTGTCTTTACGCACATACAGAAGAGCCGGTCGTCGCGGACCAAGTCTTCGTCGGACGGACGACGACCAGTTTACGCACGTGGCGTATATACCTTCGGTATATAACAGTATTACGGCAAAGTTGCGCGATGCCGTGTGGCCTAAGTGAGCGTACATACGCGACGGTAACATCTTCGGTATCAACAGCTCGCCGTGCACCGGTGGCTTCTCTTGCCCTAGAAAAACGCAACTCCCGCGCGAACCCGTACGCAGCTCGCGCGACCCTCGCGCGTGAGGCAAACCTTCGACTGAGTTCACCAGGTGCAACCATCGAGCTCGGATACCGCTGAAGGAATCCGAAGTCCGTTTATGGCTCTGCTTGATATCCACTCTTCGATAGCTCCAAATTACTTCGAAATGACTCATCGGAGCCGAGTTTAACGCATTGGTACAAAAATTTAAAAAAAAATTGATTGGAGGATACTCTAAGAACGAGGAAAAAATCGTGAAGTCGCGCGCGCTCCGGACTAACATGAAAAACGAAATTTCCCTATGCCAAGTGCAAAACTCGTCTGCACTGCGTTTTTCCAATTGGGATCACGATGAATGAACCAATGTTGCGTTTTAACGAGATTCATTAGAATTTTCCATTGTCGATTGATTCGTATTTGACCTACATATTCGCTCTGCGATAATAGAATTGTGCAACACTGTCTTATTTACATGTTAAATTGCAAGGTTTTGCGTACCTTTGTTGGTTGCAACACGCGACACCGGTTTCGTGAACATTGTACTGTCCAGCGAACGACACAAGTCGATCAACGGCACACCGTTCGGATTTGCCCGATCCTGTATACGGACAACTCCGGTGTTTTAAGAAAATTAACTATGTGATGTAACGCGACCGTTAGATAGATGCCTCTCTCGTTTCTCGACTGGTTGTTAGTGGCGCCGCAGGTGATACGGTATACGGATAGTGTATATTAACGCATGTTCGTTTATATGCTTCATGCTTCGTTTATACTGTCCAACACATTGAAACTTTATAACGTCGTAATAATTCTAAAAAATGATAAGATTCGAAGAAGAAAAAAAGTCTACATTTAATTCGTTGCTAAATTAATTCGACTAAATTTTCATTCAGCAGGACGACCCTGCGTTTTGCTCTTAAATGGCGCTTCATGACTCCGAAAGTACTAAAATATTCACCCCGATTTCGTGAAATTTTAATGCAACATTCTACGTAAAAAGAAAAGAAAGCGGCCGTTGAACTTTCAAAACATATTGCCATTGGATTCTTTGCGTGTGATAAAAGTATCGCGTGCGTGTACGACGAGCGCGACTATCGCGAAGTTTCGAACAGCAGTTTTCTTTTTTCGGTTTCACTGTCGCACGAATATGCGACCGCGATTTCACTCGACGAAATTGCGCTCATTGTCTCGAACGTGGAAATTGATAGACAATAATTCGGTTTCATTTCAGGAGGCGAATCAATAAAATGACGAGGAGAGTCCTTTCCTTGCTGATAGCGCTGATTGTGCTGAATTCATCGAGGGCGAACGACAGCGAGGAATCGAGCACGCGAGGGACACATCGTCGGCAGAAGAGATTTTTGTGGATTACCAATGACGGAAGAATAGCACTGCCACCGGGAACAGTTATGACGATTACACCGACGTTGGCATTGCCATTCGTGAGGTATCCACCCTATGGATTTCTCAGCAACATGACTATCAGTCTTCCTTTCACGAGTAAGTACTCGTTCTGTGACTATATAACTGTGTTTCTTTGGCGAACAGAGGAAGTCTCGCGATCGAGAAAAGAACGTCGAAAACGATTGACACACATTTTCCTACGTGCATGTTTATCGTATCGATGTCTCGCCTGCCGCGTTCTATGAATTTATCGATTAAATTTACGATAATTATGGTTCTTCATTACCGTAATTTTACAGTCGACTTCGATAAGCTTGGATTGACCGACAACGAGAATCCCTACGGAGCGCTACCGCCTGTATTCGATCGGGGGATGAAGAGTCGCGAGGCCGGTATGGTCATGGCCGATTTTATAGCCTCGTTCATCAAACGAAGAGTCCACAAACGGGACACTCAGGAGGCGCCGAAGAATGCTTTTCACGGTGGCGAGAGAGCACTGTTATACGGCACAGCCGAGGACATGCTCAGCACGCTCGGCTTGGATGGAAAAGCCTGCCTGTTACGAGCTATTTGCGAAGTTCAAGGTCATCATCTCAACAACTTCGGGCTCATCGGAGAAATGCTCAAGCTCTTCTTCACGTAAGTTTCCATCGTCGCCGAAGCTTCACGAAAGTTTCATCAAATTTACAAACTAGTAACATTCGATTGTTCGTAATTCAGGGCAAGCAAATCGCCGTTTGCGAATCTTTTGGCGGAATACGTCGAGGCCGAGAACCGAGGAAAGGCTCACGGCGAGTGTTGGCCCTATTTCAAGGATTGTCCAAAATCTCTCTTCTTACCGTCGACTAATAAATACTCGTGAGTACGATTTTCAATTAAGAATGATTATAAACAAAATAGAAAATTGAGTAACATACCGATGGGAATTTTTATAGGAAAGACTCGAATCACAACGATTCGGAGCCAGGATGGGAAACGGATGTGAACGAAATATCGGACGCATACGGCGACGACGAACGGCAAGAGCCTCAAGATGTGAAGATATCGCGAAAACACACGATGAATCCAGCGATGTAGCCATTAGAGTCGTAGGTCAATTTTTGAAGATTGAAACAAAGAATGTTTCGAGTCCACTGACGAGTTAGCGATGAAAAGCAATCCATAAAACTGCCAAATTGTCACACACTACAGTGCGATGTTGTCAAATATTGAGAAAAAAATGCGTAGAATTTAGAAAGCATTGCATCGATTGCAATTCTCGTGAAAAGCGTGATAGCTATACTAAATACTATACATAGTAATTTTGTAATATTGTATTTATATATTTTTTATCGTAAGTTATGTGAATAATTTATTTATGCGATTAATTCGAATTACTGACGCGTGAGAAATACATTAGGAAGTTTTTACGCGCTACCGCAGTTCCGTCAGTATCAAAGTAAACTGTAATGTAATAGTGTATAGAAATTTTATTGCCATAATACTACTGTGAATGTCACGTGAGATTATAAACGCATTATTAAGATTGAGAGTATGTGTCGTATAAACACCGATTGTACATAAAGCAATATTTTCTCATTCTACGATGGAGACCTTGTTATTAACTATTGGTCGTGCGGGCGCTTCCCGCGCAAAATCACGATCCTTATCAGTACTATTCATAGGTATAAAGATCGACGTTAGGCGTCTTCAGCTGTGCCGATTAAACGTTACTAATTAAATCTATTTTTTTTGCTGCTACATCTATTTTGCTCTCGAATCACCGAAATTCTTTTCATTGCGTAAAAAAAAATTGTTTTTTTTCAATTGTCCCATTGGGGTTGAAAATCGCATTTCTACCGAAATTAACGTCGCTGTTAAAATAATTATATCGAACTTATAAAATTGAGTTTAAAAAGTTCAAAATGGCGCACGAAATCGCACGGGTCAGTATTGTTATTGCGCGAAAACGATGTTACCGGATGCGACGTACTTTTGTAGTCAGCACTGTGCAATTTGTTTTCTCATTCGTCGCCAATAACAATGCATGTCATCGAATATATAATGAAATATCGACGCTTTACTGAAAGTTAATTAATTGATCTTACTTACACGATCGATTACGCTGCCAGTACCTTCCGCCGAAAATAGCGATCAACGACATTCGCCGACATACTTGAACGATGTTGAGGTTCGCTCAGCTCTAAGGTAATATTTCAATTATTCGCAGAAACTGTGACTGGACGCACTTTCCCGTCGTCCATCAAAGTGATTTATGATGAACTCCCGCAGTTAGCTTGTCGTCGGAATTGAAAAAGTAGGGACGCGAACACACGCGCGCGTGAATACGAGCAACGGCCCGTCTGCTCGGCTCTTACTCCGCGTAACGGCCCAATGGGGATAGACTACCACGGGTAATCGGCGATGGGGAGGGGGGGTTTTTGGAAATCTTATACCCAATTTTTTTCTGTCTCGCAAACGAATCGTGTTTTTTTCGCGAACGATTTGAGGGTTAGAATGTAAGGTAAGCTTTACGTAGGTTTGAATTGGTTATTGTACATAATTGCGGTTCGGGCAACTATACGTTACCCCTATCGAGTAAACCCGGCGGGGAAACAACCATGCGCGAATAAGCTGCGCCCCGGAGTCCACTGTGTCGCATGATGAATATACCTATATCTGGCACTTGGCGAAACGGCCTAAAGCCAGCAGGAAAAAGAAGAAGAATATACCTATATACACAAGTTTATACAGATATACATTCATCCAATCTATGCAAGCTTACAGCTGATAGCATCTCGCGTACCATGTGTTCTTTTAGAGTTTAGTTCCCGCGGCGCTCCACTCGCGTGGCGCTGACTGCGAATTCATCAAAGATAGACAATTCGGTCAGCATTAACCTACAAAATGAATCAGGCGAAAGTAACAAAGTTAGTATCGAGGTTGAATTTCAATCATCAGCCAAAAGCACGTAGATTGTCAAATCCCGATGGCCCGGAAGGAAGAATTCGCAAGATCCAAAAAACTCTGACAGCGTTGATAAAGTACGAGAGGCTCGAATTGTATTACAATCGCGGCGACGAAGTTCGAGGTTACGCGGACCGGGTACGCATATATTTTTTTTCATTCGTCGAAGAAGACGGAAAGAACGACGCAAAACGGGATGACAACAGGTGTAACGCATAGGAACAATTTTCAGCTCATATCCGAGGCCATTCGTCATGGGCCGAACCATGCGGAAACAATGGAACTCGCGGATTTCTGGATTCTCGAGAAGCAATACGTCCACAAACTCTTCAAAGTCTTGGTGCCGAGATATCAGGAATACACGACGTCTTACACGAAACTCCACAAAATTCCTCGCGACTATCCGGGGGTACATTGGAAGAAAGCCGTTCTGGAATTGAGGGGCAACGTCTTTCCGGAGCTCAAACAGTCCAATCCGCACGAACCCAATTTGCTTCACAACGTTTTGCTCGACGCAGCGAGAAGGGAGTTTAGACTAGAAAAGTACAAAGAACTCGTGGAGAGTTTAAATGCCGAACAGCCGGATGTAAGCCAACAATAAACACAATTATTCAACTCGAAACGTAATATCGATTAGTTCATAATATTTTTATTATCGGTTGGAGATATAAAAAAAATGGTACAAAACAAATGCGAATGCGTCGAGGACTAGCGAATTCGATAAAATCACGGTCCTTTGTACTCCTTCATTGGATAATGCTCTTGGTATTCCTTGAGATGATTTTCCATAGATTGCATTTGTTTCCTGCAAAGATTAATAAGTACGGCCGGTTAAAACAACAGCTGAATGATTCATGAATAAACGTTTGGTAGAACTTTTTCTTGGTTTTTTATCATTGTCAAGCGATTGCTCTTGTTGTTCTTTTGTTCGAAATGTCGTAGAAATAAGGAAACGTTGTTATTGCATTTCTGAATGTAGTACCCGATTTTCTAGAAATTCAGAATAACATCATGCGGAACTTACTTGATGTGGTCGGGCATTTCCTGATAAACGTCGGCGAACATTTCTTTCCAATTTGGTTTGAGTTTCTTTTCAGCCTCCGCGAAAGCCGAGAGAACGCGGCTCTTCGTGGATTTCTGAAGTTCCGACTCTTGCTCGTTGCTCCAATAGCCGAGACTCTGCAAATACGTGCGAAACTTCGTGATCGGAGTTTTCTCGTTCCACTGAGCAATTTCGTCCACCGATCTGTACGCTGTACTGTCGTCCGACGTACTGTGATGTCCCACTCTGCCAAGAATGCGATTGATTAATTTCTCGTGTTTTATGGAAACCATCAAAGCGACACGCACCGATAAGTCATAGCCTCGATCAATACGGGTTTCTTCTCGTTGATACAGTATTCTCGAGATTTTTCGGTAACTTGAAGCATCGCGAGAACGTCGTTTCCGTCGACGCGAATCGTGTTCAATCCGAATGCCGGACCTCGAGCAGCAATCCCATCGCCTCTGTATTGTTCCGTGGTCGGCGTAGAAATCGCATATCCGTTATTGCGGCTTTAATTTTTCAAAATCGTTTCTTATTATCTTGAGGCTTTGAAAATCTCATTACGGACTCGTAGTCAAACTTACCATATAAAAATTATAGGGCAGTCAAGAGTTGCAGCGAAATTTAGAGCCGCATGAGCATCTCCCTCGCTAGCGGCGCCGTCGCCGAAATAACACGCGACACACGCCTCACGACCAGCTCGTTTTATTGCGTACGCAGCTCCTACCGCTGTTTCGATAATCTAAGTAAAATTATCGATTTTGCTTCGAGAAAAAAAAATCATATTCCTAGCAATTACCTTGAGGAAGCTGTGTCGTCAGGGGAGATGATATAGTGACGAAATTCAAGTCTTTAGCGCCGTAGTGTACCGGCATTTGTCTGCCTTTTCCCGTGTCCTCGCAATTGCCGTAACATTGATTCATGAACTGACTAAATGAATATCCGCGATGAAGCAAAACTCCTGGAAAATTCAGATTCGCGTTGTAATCAAGCTTTTCTTTCGCGAATCGAAGATTCTTTTCTCACCTGCTTCCCTGTACTGCGCGTAAATCATGTCTTCGAGTGTCAGAGCTTCGGCAGATCCAATCTGGATTGCTTCTTCACCGGCGTTTGTCATGTAGAAAGAAATTCGGCCTTGTCGCTGAGATTCGTATAGGATCTTGTCCATTACATTTATGCTCACCATACTTCGATACATTTTCAGTAACCTTTCCTTATCCACCTGTTTTTATTACCATATACATTCCGTATTATCGGAGAGAATCGTTTTCTGTGATATCTTCATCAACACTAATAATTCGTAATTGAGTAATCGTTTCCTTAGAAGCCAACGGGAAAAGTTTGAGAATCGAGTACAATTTTTATAAGACGTTTTTCATATTGTTTGTCTGGTTTCTTTAGTTCTTCAATAGAATTTTTGATCAACGGATATAAACGTATTTTTTCATTAACTAAGTCGTTAATAATTCGCGAACGTAGTAAAAATAGTTTGATTAAGTTTCGCAGGTAAAACTTTTTTTTCTCAACAAAAGTTTAATAACAACGAATAAAGCAATATCGATCTTCCCAGTGGCAGTTTTTGAAGTAGGCTCTCTTTGTTTTATAAACTGTAAGTGATAAACGGGCCAATTTATCGCATGCTCCTTTTTATAGTAATCGTATATTACGAACGGTAATGTCTGCGGATAATTTGGTGCTATCGGCCGATGTTAGAACTCGATAAATCGGTATGGGATCATAAGAGTCCTTATTGACAAATTTCAAAACATCGGTGAAGCGTGATTGTACTCCAAGAAACTGCGGATTTTCGACGACGGTACTGAATCTCTTCGCCTGAAATAAATTCAATCACGGACAGTCGCGGAAATAGAAGAGATGCGTCTCTGTTTTGAATGTAAAAAATAATCACCCGCGATACGGAGGATCCGTTAAATATCCTGATTAAGTGTCTCACAGCCATTTCGGAATAGCGTAGTGTGCCTCGACCGGTCTGCTTCAAATCATTCGACTTACTGAATGTACACAACATGCGCGATTTACGTAATGCCTTATCACTATTTTCAGAGTGTGTTGAACTCGTCGGCCTCTACACATTCAAATTCTACGGTGTATACATACGTATGCGTGAATTTATTTGCTTTATTCCTCGTCACGATGATTATTCATCGACGAATTGAAGACTGTATTTTATCACTTTATTCGCCTACACACTCCAATGTGACGAACAACATGTTTCCAACAGCATTGCGAAATTCTGTAAGCGAAAAAGTCACAATCCGTGGAAATACCAATCGCAAAATGTATCATTGCGAGTTCGGATTCGTGAATTTTGAAAATTCTTCTTATGGAGTATATTTCTTTACCCCTAATTTCATTATTACTAATATTATTGTTATTATTATAAATATTTTGTTGATAACTTGTTTTTCAACGGAAGTAATTGTTTTTCGGTAAATATTTGAGTTTGCCGAGAATTCCGTGTGTGTAGAATCGATTTGTAGATCGCATATCGCGTCTGCGAACGGGGAAATGCGTGTTATCGCGAGTGGTCGTTACGATCAATCTTCGACCAATGAGAATTCACCACATGATCTACAGTCGGCTCGCCGCACGTAAGTGAGGGAACGTAGTTGGCGCAGAGCGTTCAGTTGCCGCGGGACAGCTGATCGTGGCTTGTCGCAAGAATGAAGTCACCGGTTGACACGTTACCATCCAATCTGTCAAATAGTTTGTTTCCGTTAGCTAAAAAATGTCACCGAACAGCGCGAACGTGTGCTACACGCTTTACGCCAAAGCTACGTGTATGAAGAGAGAAACAAAAGAATCGACGGCAACCGCAACGAGTCGTATCGGAGTGTTTCTCGTATTCGTCTCCGGTATCGCGGTCGCTGTCATTGCCACTGCTCTCTCGCAGTATCTGCAGGCGAGACAACACATCGATGTAACAGGTGATTATATTTTATTTGTAAATCCGTTTATTCCCGTCAAGAAAAATGAAAAAAGAAAAAGAAATCCCAGCTTGGTCTGCAGTTTGGAGCAGCGTTACGCCCATTGGACAGTGACGAATGAATGAGATATTACCGAGTCGAGCGCATCGAATTGTGAAATTTTATCTCTCTACGACAGATTGGATTTCGTGAAATTCGAGAAAACTCGTCAGTAGTTTTTTTATATCACCGGAGAGGGTTGAGTTTTGGAGTACATGATGAAAATTATACAACTAATGACTAACGCATTGCAATTCATTTTTTTGCTTGTCGCTCGCTCGTAGATAGAGACATAAGGCGAGTCTTCGCTCCGTTGCCCTCGGAAAATTTTCTCAACGTTTACGACGATGCCGCCGTCAACAGCGTGGCGTTGGGGATGTCCGAGCTCCAAAAATTGGAACACACCAGCGACGCGGCCTCCACGTCTGAAGCTCTGTCCTCGTTGCACCTGGCGCTGGAGATGAAACTATCGGGGAAGAAGCAAAAGGCCATAAAACTCTTCCAACACGCCGTCGCTTTGGCTCCTCATCATCCCGACGTGTTGAATCATTACGGAGAATTTTTGGAACACACGCAGAACGACGTTATAAGAGCCAACGAGTTTTACGTGAGGGCACTGACTTACGAACCGAAGCACGAGAGTGCTCTGATGAACAGGCAGAGAACGGCGAGAGTCGTGGAGGAATTGGACAGGCGTATGCTCAGCAGAATAGACGACAAGAGGAACGCCCTTTCCGGCATCCCCGACAACAATGCCGCGCTCATAAGAGCCAAGAAGGAAGCTTATTTTCAACATATTTATCACACAGTTGGAATAGAAGGAAATACCATGAATCTCGCTCAGACGAGAGCCATCGTCGAAACTCGAACTGCGGTAGCTGGAAAGAGCATCGACGAGCACAACGAAATTCTCGGCTTGGACGCCGCTATGAAATACATAAACGCTACACTCGTCAATAGGTAAGATTGTCGAGAAACTATTCGATTGTACGCGTTTGTGCGATTGTTTTTGACGTTCTTTTTATTCGAATTTGAGCGTCATTTGTCAGAAAAATACATATTCACGAATATGTCGCTGTGTGTGATTTTGAACGACAAAAATTTATAAGACTCCAATATATTTCTGGAAGAATGTTGGTTATTTATTTAATCTTGTGCGGCAAATTCAAATTCGCCGAACTTCGAATTCATCAGAACAGCTTCGTTCGATATCAAGGGGCGCGATAAATGGGTTGAGATTGTGTTGTTCATCGCAACTAAACGCTCTAAAAATTCGAATGCTTCTGCTTAGATTGAACGCTCCAGAGTGGAACGATTGTAATACAGCTTGTCGGGGCACTGACAATGAACAGACGTTTCAAACGTGAGCATTTCATTGAAAAATCTCTGTCACACTGTGTTCGTCTCACAATATCATATATGCGGCGTTCGAACTCGAACGGTCCTTCTGTAATCGCTTGTACGAATTAACACTCTGTCGCACTGTTTGTAGTTCATACCTCGAATCGACACATGCTCTTCCGTCACCGATAACAGAATTTTTCACAAAGGTGCACGTGCAACGGAACCGAAAAGTTACTCATAACGTCTCTGATACTATTTTTCTGCAAAATTTACAACTGGGTATTTGAAACTGTTTGAAAAATTAAAATGACTAATCGGCTCGTGAAGAAATTTCGCGGAGTAAAATCCGTCACAATCACAACCATCTAATTATATTCATTTCACTGGGTAGGCTCGAGAAAATGTTTACTGAGAAAATATTGTTTATCACACATATCGCTATTGGCGCAAGTGAAGTTAATTGCGTAAATTATTTAATTCCCTTATCTTAAAAAAAAATTGGAAAAGTTTCAAAACTGGGTTCTAAATGTTTGTGAAATTTCATAGGTGCGAACAGTAATCCAAATGTAAAACGAAGATTCGAGGCCTTAATACAAATCTAACTTAACGCCTAAACCGCCTTAAAACGTTTATCTATGAAGAATAATTTCTTATGCACTATTCTATCGCGTTAAACTATATTGAGATCTATTAAAACTAATTTTCTTGTACTACAGCGTGGGCTCAATTTCTATAAAGGACATCACAGAAATCCATAGAAGAGTCCTCGGTCACGTCGATCCTGTGGAAGGCGGACACTTTCGTCGTACTCAAGTCTACGTCGGTGGCCACATTCCCCCGGGTCCCGGTGATATACATTTTCTCATGGAAGAATTCGCCGCCTGGTTGAATAGCGAACGAGCGATAAGAATGCATCCAGTTAGGTAAAGAACATACGGGAAAAAAGAAAAAACGTTTTCTATGTAGCTCACGAAGTAGGAACTAAATTTTAAATCGTTCATCAACAGGTACGCCGCCCTGGCGCATTACAAATTGGTTCACATACATCCGTTCTCCGACGGCAACGGTAGAACTTCCCGTCTTCTGATGAACACGATACTCATGCAAGCGGGCTATCCACCGGTTATAATACACAAGCAGCATCGTCACAAGTATTACGAGTACTTGCAAATCGCAAACACCGGTGACGTAAGACCATTCGTTCGTTTCATAGCGGAGTGTACGGAACAAACGTTGGATCTCTTCCTCTGGGCTACCAGTGAATATTCGCGACAAGTACCTGCGCTGAGCCAAGATTCGTTGTTGAAAGACAAGCATAGAACTATCGTGATCGACGACGACGGAAGTGGGGACTTCGAAAACGATTGATCAATATCCGATTATTGTTATAGATAGATACAATTGAAATTTTAATGGCACTCGTGGCCGCTAACTGAAACACCGTCCGCCTGTATTTTGTATGCCTGCGCGTGAATTCGATCGATAATCGTGCGAGCTTAGCGGAACACGACAATGTGCCGATTTATTTATTCAAGAAGAATTGTATATATATAGGAGAATAAGTGAGTTATGAATTAGATGCTACATAGAACGAAATGATTATCTATCGTTACTTTGATAGATATTTTTCGTTTATCGCATTTTCGTTACGAATTGACGAGGCCAGTATATATGATTGTTGAGCATTGTTTTGATAATGGAGTCTCTGAAGCTAGAATCAATATATCTGAAAAGCAGGGATGTCTTCGAGTTGTAAAAATGTACGTTATAAAAACGAATGAAAAACCTATGAAAGAAATATCTCAATACGATATGAATTTTTTGCGGAATCTATTAAAAATTTATTTTTTTATCTTTGCGTTGTGTTTTTCTAACATTATTAAAGCTGATGGAAGTGTCCTCTTAAACGTAACATAGTCAACATCGTAGGTCAGTTTTATTAATCAATTACTATTAGACGATAAGTACACGAAGAATTTTTCTTTCAAAGTAACGATACCTTTTGCGAATGAACAGTGCGTCAATGAATACTTAATGCATAACATGCGATCTCGAGTGATATGCGAAAAAGAAAAACAATGGCGCATTCGCATTTGTTTTTGCTACCGAGATTATTATAGCGAGAGTCGATAATCGATATGTGTGACTTCCGTTTTTTCACAATATCTTTGTAAAGTAGATCTTTTAATAATTCCCGGTGCGACTTAAATTTTCCCGTAGATATCTTATTTATTTAACGAACAATCAATGCACAATTCGCGAACCAATACAGTTCGAGATTTCGCCGAAGCAGAGCAGCGTCTCTCGCAGTTGGTCACTTGCTGGTCGAGTTATTTATTGTATTGAAAAAAATTAGCTTGTTATTGTATTTTACCCGAGTATGAATAAAGTTTTACTAAAAAAAATTTTTTTTTGTTTTCTTCAACTCGTCGCTGAAAAGTTGGTTACTTTTATTATGCGGATGGATGGGTTGTTTTTGAACGATAATTTACGGCTGCCTTCATTCAAAATTCATTTTTATTTAATTTACGAAGCAACAACGTGTCACTCTCTTTCAATGTGTGGGATATGGAAAAATGTTTTTTGTGCACGTCAACTGTAGTAACACGGAGCAAATATCTTCGTCTAAAATCAAAGACAACAATCACTGGCATTAAGTTAACGATTTATGCTGATGACAAAAAATGTGTATTCGCCACAGCGGAATTACCCAAAATGTTTCAACAAATCTTTTTAATCGACAATTTCAAACGCTTTGTCTGCTTGTTTCAGAATTCTTCGAAAAAAAAAAAAATTATTAATATACTAACATCCCTTGGTCTCTACAAAACATCATTTTACTTTTTATGTTCTAGAAAAAAATTTAATGCAGGATTACGATTGATGATCACTCTGGCGAACCCAGAAAACGAATACTTGACTATGAACATCTTCATTTGCTTGGGAACAAATAGCGTTCTATGAAAAATATATATTTTCTCATTCTATTTAGCGGCGATATGTTGATTTTAAATGCGATAAGTCGATATCAAGCATTGTTTCATCTATCGGTAATGACAATTGATGGATTTTTTTTCTTTCTCTTTTATATAAGTCATCTTACTGGGATACTTTTGCATGCATCCGTGTGCTCATTGGCTTCGGAAGCTTCGAACTTACACTACGATAAAAAAATGGTCACACTGCTCGTCAAGGCATATATATGTATATATATATATAGTTATACACAGGGTCCCACAGCCGAAAACATCGAATATGCCTAAACGGGGTAAATTCTGAGATTCAATGTTAATACAACAAATATTACTCTTAATTCCGGATTATTAGCTGAGACACGATGTTTTATTAGATTTTTTTTGTTAACTTTGCGACAAAGATAATGTTAGGAATGGCGCGTAAATTCTTAAATAACGAAACGGAACGAAACTCTTATAAGAATTCACTGATGTTGCGATATGGGTTGACAAATGGTCAAGTTGAAGAAAAATGAATGTATAAAAAAAAACTGAAACCTTGTCTTCTTTATACTTCTCACAGGCCACTGCCATCGTTGTTTCGTCGAGGATAACATTTTTTTTCTAAATCGAAGGACCGAAGAATACACATTTAAACTTCGTAAGAGCTCAGTGATATTTTTCGTTTTTTTGTTTTTAGTTACATGCTTCGGTTAGGTAAAAAAAAAAAAATAAGGAACAAAACACAATTAAAAGGTTCGACGGTAATAATTATTATTAAACTAAAATACTCGGATCTCTCAAAGGAGCTCCTGGTGTGAAGTGTAATGGGTTTATGTTGATTTTGTAGTTCTCGATTGAACCTTTACCGACTATAAACGTTATCATTTCGAAATCAGTCGTTATTTGGTTTGATGACGAGTTATTATCAGCTCGCTCGTAAGTAACGTGGTTCTCCGTAAAAGAGAATAGTCGACTTCTGCGATCTCGCTTTTCTTTCTAAGATACAAACTCAGTTTACACGAAAAATCTCGCATCACATTATTTTTTCTATGCTAAAAAGAAAAGAATGATTCTCGTAACTTTTGACAAAACGCACAAAATAAAGTAGTCGCATAAATAACGAGCGAATACTCGAGAGTCGTGTATTAACACGAACCCGATAAAAAAAAATAAAACGTAATTTTCAATCAACACTTTGAGTCTGCGCTATGCGATATCTCGATTCATTTCGATGTTAGCCTCCTGCCGATGATCAAAAAGCAGAGACATTCATGAATATTCAATTGCAGGATCTATTAAGATCCATTAAAAATCCTTGATGAAATATACCTGGACATTTTTTTTTCTTTAATTGTCAGCAAGTGACTGACATCGAAATAAATCGAGACGCAACGTGCCGCAAATTCGACGAGTCAATTAATAACTACGTTTTACTTTGTTCTCACTGGTATAAGATGGCTAAACTAGAGAGGCTGTTCCATCAGCAGCCTTACGTTGAAGGTCTCGTCGGCGTGACACGAGAACGATTACAATTAGCGACTAAACTAGGCATCGTCGTTTCTTTTTTCTGCCTTGCTGCGCTGGAACACCCAAAGGCTTCGATGTGGCTTCTCGAAGCACTAATAGCCGAAGGACTCGCGAAGGGCCCGACACAATAAATTATACAGTTTTTCAGAAATACAAAAGAAAAATATAGATTTTCGAAGCTTGATGAAGCGCGCACCGTTCACCGTTTCGTTAAAACACTTGGGGCGAGAAATGAGAATGCTAACAACAATGACGAACACGACGGGCGACGTGTCGACGTGTAACACATGGTCTTCCTTTTTCTTCCTTCCCTTCTCTCTTTCAACTTCTAAAAAGCTGTAATGATAACGTCGTATTAATAATTACGTAGCTAGAACCACTCTTAAATCGGCAAACGTCCTGCGTCACTTATCTTAAAAAAAAGAAACATCTTCGTGTTCTGTATTAAATGACCATATCAGTTAAATTACACGAACAATTTTTATTAATTTTCTTTCCGTTTAGTTTGTGTTTCTTTTTTTATCTCCTGCTCAATTCGACTACGTTTACTGGTACTTTTTTATTTCGGAATCTATATAGAATTTTTATTCATCTCTCGATTGTTTCTCATTACTATTTCTTTCGTTTCGATACCACGACGGAGAGACAACACAGATCGTAGTAGGTTTTGGTATATCATTATCGAGATTCATTCAAGTGGTGAGATGTCACGTCCGATCTATGCGAACCTGTTCCAAGATCTCGAGCAAAATCGAATACAATCGAAGCAATGACGTTTTTTTCTTTCTGCTTTCGTCTCCGTAGTTCTTGATAATCCGTTAACGAAATTTTCTCTTCATCTAATTTTCGGTGTACAGGCGAATGTCAAATACTGCAACGAATAAGAATTTCAAAGAATTCGTGCTGTGTTCTTTTTTTGTTTCCTTAATATCTTGTTTGCTTGGGTTATCTTTTCAGGCTCGATGCCACGCGCACGTCGGTCCTGGCAGGTTTTATCGTATTATATCAATCTTGCCGATTGTGCAATCAAGAGCAGGACATCTTTTCATTAGCTTTCGAACAACGCTCTGTCATACCCTGTGAGCCTTTTTCGGGAACGTCTACATTCCACGCACGCACGATACGCTTTGAGCTGAATCTTCGGCAGTCCTCTTTAACCGCGATTCACTCCCGGTCGTTTCTTCTTTCGTGATGTAATAAGTTTCGAGTTCTTGTGTCGTTCGCTTGCTTGGGGCAATTCGTTTTCGTCTCTAAATTCCGTAGGAAAATACGAATAAAACCCGGCATATTCCAGAACAGTGCAAGAAATCGTGACAGTCGAATTCTCGAGTAATACGTAAACGTTACGGCGTTTATTACGGTCTTGAGTCGTATTCCAGAACAGCGCAAAAAATGATCAAAGTTGAAGTCACGAATAATAAATAAACATACCGTAACGTTTACTGCTCATTAGTGACTTCGATGTTTTTTTACTCCTGTTTTTGCGCTGTTTTAGGATGTGTCCGGCTTGAAGCATCTTTTCTCACGGAATCTATAGATAAAAACGAATCACCGCAAAGATACGAAACAAAAACTCAAATTTATCCATGACGAAGAAAAAAATGAACGCGAGTGACTTATGATTGAAAATGACTATCAAAGATTCAATTCGAAGTGACTTTCATGATTTATCGCGATGTTCTTTTTGTTTCAACTGTGGCTAAACCTTTAACTGCAATTACCTCTTCCGGACGCGGAAAACTGGATTGTTATTTTATTTTTCTTTCGACAAAGCGCGTTTTTCCGAAGCTTACGCGGTCGGTTCGATAGCGGCATTTTGATTTAAATTTATTAGCGGGATATTTGTTTTTTCTTTTTCTTATAAAGTCGTTATTAGTTGTATCGCGGATTGCGCGGACGCGTCATCTTCTGGCTGATTTGTTCTTCCTCGAGTAGCTGACTTCGGAACTGACTGACCTGATCCAACGCTGCGTTGAGAGTGTCGCGTTGTTGCATCAGCAAATCCTCCCATTTTTGGGCGTACGCTGAAACAGACAATATTTAATCCCGTCAACCTAGCGGACGTGACTTATTTGATGAGAAAGCCTTCGCCCTGTTATTTCGGCGTGTCAGTGCGAAAACGATTTGCGAATAACCCACCCGTTGCGAACACAATCACAAGTTCAGATTTTGCGAATTCGTGGCTTCCACTGTTCAAAATGCGTACCTTTTGTTTTTAACTGCTAAAAGCGGATTGTGCGTTGGTTTGCTCGTTGGTTCCGAGATTTTTTTTTGCGATGCGTTGCAATACAAACGTTCGATGTGCTATTAGTGCGGTCTAGACGATTAAGGAGGTTCGACGTGCAATTTTAATAGTTACTTCAGTTTCTATGATTAAATGGTTCGAGTAATTGCAATACGTTTCAACACTTCAATGTCGATAGATTTTTCCATGTTACTAGAAAGGTCCGACGGCTAAATTCACGGTGTTTTGGCCGAGAATTTGATGCACAACATACATCCATTTACTTGTATATAGCATAATCGTTAGCGAACAAATATTAACTGATCCATAAATCAGCCGAAACTCCTTAACCGCAAACGAAACTGTTTATGCGCACTGTTAGAAGACGTGACGTAGCAAAAATATTACACACACATATCTGTTAGGATTGGGTAATCCACAAAAATAACATTTATTAACAACTGTTAGATTCGAATATACAATTCATGAAAGCTAGATTGTTGCACGCACGTTCCAAACGAACGAGACAGGCCATTGATTGGGATAAATGATGTTTGAACAATATATTAGACGCCTTTGATTTATCGAAGTTAATATTGAAACCTGGTGTATAGCAAAGACGCCCTTAAGTAAACCGAGTACAGGTATGGAAAACCCGTAGAAAAGATCAAAGTTGAGTTTGACCTGCCAGATTTTACTAATGATAATTACAAAATGAAAAAAAAACAAAAAACAAATACCAATGAACCGGGGAAACGACGAACCATCAAGAAATATTATTTTTGCGGGTTTCGCGAAAAAAATAAATGTGCGATGACTTTGATGATAATATTCGAGATTGTCCCGTGATTAGTGTACACCATTGAATTGATTGAGACCGGTAATACGTTAATTCATTTGAAAGCGATTGTTTTAGGAGCTTTTAAGTAGAAGTTCAATTTTCTTTTTCAAAATAAAGATAATCGTACCGTTGGAAAATTGTATTCTCTCAATGAGACGTCTCGTCAACGAGAACCTGTTGAGGTAGGGTGACTCAAACTTTGTTCTTTTCCGTCTCATATCTGCAAGGTTTTTTGGCGTTACAAGTGAGACTGCATGTAATAACATTAGACATAGAAAGTTCGATAGATAAAAATATTGTTCTATTCAAATGTCTCGCATCGCTTTACTTTTCATAGTCTTACATCACTAAACATCGACAGCAGTCGTTCTAATACGCCTATGTTATAGAAATTTATTGATTAAACTTGAATTACTATTATGGCACAACGACGTAATAAATATTTTCAACGATACGTTTTGTTTTTCTTACGCCAAAACGTCATCAACTATAAATATAAAAACTATCGAAAAGCTGCAGTAAAAAATGAGGTTTGTTGCGTAACACTCTTGCGGAAGTTCTGTGAGTTCACTAACTCGACTATCAATTCTACGACTGATCTGAGGCACTTCGTTTAAGAGAAGCGATAAACACACATGCTGTCATCATGCCTTAAAAACAAACGGTTATAAAAGTACCAATGAATGTCTTAGGCTTCACGGAGTAAAAGCAACCATGAGCTCTCGACAACAATAATAATCATCAAAAAAAAGCGTCATATGCAAAAAAAAAAGAGACATTCCAGATGCGCTCTTAACCGAGTTCAGTGCATCCGCTCAATCGATACTTTCGACGGATAATTTTACTTAAAAACCTATTATCGACAATGATCAAATATTCGCATATAAAAGAGTGTAGATAAATGCACTTTTAAAACGATTCTTTGTCCTCTCGAGTTTTAACGTAGATAAAGAACGCTATGTAGACTGTCGGCAGTATCGATAGTAATAGCATATTTTTCAGTAGAGTAAGAAAAAAATTGCCGAAACAACGAAGCAAGAATCGAAGTCGTGAGGTTGGATCTTCGAGATTCTTCTTCGAATTTTCCGTAGATTCTCCGCTAACCCACAGATTAGCGGTCGTTGTGTAAATCTCGGAATTTTCGCCAATTTCGTTAGAGAATTTCTCATTTTCTTCTTCGCATTGTTCGTTATAGACCTCGAATTTTTTATCATCAACCTCGAATTCGTTATCGACAACCTTGAATACCTCGTCTTCAATCTCTATTGTTTTGGCAATGACTGTCATATCTTTGAGCGAATTTTCGCGCCAGCTCGACTTTTTATTCGATTTGGGACGAGTGGAGCCTCCACTTGCGACCACCGTCGATGAATTACTTCCTACCGATGCTCTGGAGAACTTTCGCAACTCCGAACCGAATCTTGAACTTCTTCTCTCGTCTGGATCCTTTTGGCGCGTTTGGGTAATCGAATCGTTATTATCGTACGAATAATAGTCACTAGTTCGGTCAGAATCACGTCCGTAAGACTTGTCGTGGTCATCGTAAGAGCGGACTCGTTCGCGTGATTGTATATTGTTGCATTCACCGACATCGGGATCCTCGATGCTGTGCTCGCTGCATCGTCGAGGATCCTGATCGTAGTACTGATTATCGTAACGATCTATGCAACACGAAGGTATCGGCGATCTTGTTTTCTTCAGACCAAATACGCGGGCCTCGATCTCCGAATCGTCACTGTAAAACAATTTGTCATCGACCGGACTCGACGATCGCGTTGTCGAGTCGATAACCCTCGGAGACTTATTAACCTCGAAGTCGTAGCGGTTTGTTGCACTTTCGCAGGAAAAAATCGACCGTTTTGCCCGTTGATCGCTGAAAGTTCCTTTCCAAGTGTATTTCGAATCATTTTTTTTTCCTGTTGTAACAGATCTCCTGCTTCTCGAGCCACACGAAGATTTTCTTCTCGAGATAGTCGTCTTCACGGCGGAGTTTTTGCTGAGAACTGTTTTTTTGGAAGACAAAGAATTGGTAGAATGTCGACGTGTTTTGTTGCTGTTCTTCGGCGTTTTCGATTCACGATCCACAGAACTGACAACGCTGCTGGAACTGCTCGATCGTCTCGCGTCGTATTGCCATGGGGAACGATATCCGCTCTTAGATGTGGGCGTTAGTTCGAAAGGAAGATTGTCACTTTTCGAGTAGACCGATCCGGTGTCCGTTGCCTCGGTGAACATAATCGATGTGTCGAGTGCTGCACCCAGTTCATCATTCCAGGGACGGTTTAAAGTAAAGATCGTATTTGATCTAGGCTTAGCGCGAGTATCTGTCATGAAACGCGAGGCACAGTGATAGTTGTGTTGATGTCTTTCACGTTCTTTGGGTGGTTACTTTCTTTCGCTCAGAATATTTTTTTGCATTTGCATTGTTTTTTTTTATCACACGGGATAGTAACGGCTGAGGATCAACGAGGTAGGTTCTTTCATTATCATTCGTGATTTGTGCGGGCTGTTGCGGGAAGAGGACACTCTCGTCCATTTCGTATATAAAGATTTAATTAATAAACATCAATAATTGTCGCTACGAGACCTAGGAGAGGATAGAACGCACATTCGCCCATTTTATACGATAAACGTATAAAATTGACACAACGAGAAACTGATAGAAGGCAAAAAAAATGTGTTTCGTGCGAAAAGAGTGGTGAAATCGAAGGTGGCTTACCTTCTTGATCGTAGTCCACTTCGTGCGTTGCTGTAAAGACACTGTGAGCGTCGTTCAAGAATCTATTTGTGTCGTCCATCACGGCTTTGTGCGTGTCCAACACTTCCTCCTCGAGAAGCTGGAGCGCGGATACCGCTTCGTGGAAGGTGTACAGATCTTGTGACAATTCTCCTTCCTGTTAATGACAAAATTTTCGTTAAATTATCAATAAATTAACGGATTCGTCAAAGAAAGCAATAGCGAACAATTTGTTGCGACGAAGAAAATAATTTTGATACATCATTCACATAAACCGCACTTTTACTTGGGAAATCGTGTCCCGAATACCGCATTCTAAAAAAGTATCTTTAGCTAAACGAGTTTTATCGAATGATTCTTTTTTTCTTTACATTCAGATACTCAGAGCGAGTTTGAGGACAGTTCTTAATGTTTAGAAATTTGTAAAAATTCCGGAATATATATATTTTTACTACTGTTTGATTCTGTAATCTATCGCGACTATTATTTTTTCATCATTATTTCCCAAGAACAGTTGCAGGGCTTCATAAAATGTTATGAAGAGAGACACAAATTAAAGTGCGGGCAGTAACCACCCTTGCTATTTGACTCGACACTTTCGTTCTTCAAGAGCAAACAAAAAGTACGTACGTTCAACGATCTGAGCTGTGCGAGATCGCTATCGGAGAGTGCACTGTTGTTAGCCTGGTCCTCAATCTTCAATGACCTCTCGTCGTCCGAGGGCGAAACCTTCATTTCCGTGGGGTCCGTAGCAGCGAGTTCCTTTACTCGATCAGCGTATCGCAGAGTGTTCAATGAATGCTCACAGGAACTCATTCCAGGACTGATCATTGCAATCTATTTTTTTTTTTTTCAATAAAAAAACCCGCGATTATTAACTATCGTTTACTGCAATATGTTTCTTTACTCCAGTATTAAAATTACTAACCATGCACGTTCTTGATTTTTCGCCGATGAAACTATCCCTGAGCACCTGAGTCAGCTTGCTCGCTCTGAAGGGCAAATGCGTTCCTTTTCTTCCTAATGCTCGTATACATTCCTTTAGCGCTAATAGAGATTTGTTGATCTCCGCGCCTTCCATTCCTGTACATCAATCAATATTAATTAACAGTAATTTGTCGCTCAATTAAAATGATTTTTATGAATCGACGATTTCTGAAATACTCACGTGTCTGCCTGTTAGCCGACGAGGTATCGGCGCCCCGTTCGTTACCGGCAAGATCGATAAGCGAGAATTTTCCGTGAACCTTGTGGGTGCTAGGCGTTCGTGCGATTATCTGAAATACTGCGTGCGACCTCGACGAGTTGGAATTTGCGCTTGTCTGGCCGCTCGTTCGTGCACTGTTGCCGTGCTGAATCAGCTTCAATACTTCGTCACAGGTTTCCACCACTTTTTCAGTCAGACCAACTATCTGAACCTGTAGATGAAAAAAATACATACTTTAGTCAATGGTATTCAAAAAATAAAAAAAATAACAAATATGATAAATTTTATCTTGCGTCAAATGAGAAAATACTATTAAATTGCGTCACAATACCGCATAATTACATCGGGTTTTATAACGGAGAACAACAAGATTTTTTAAATGAAACAATTACGTAAGCGTGTTGATAAAATAATTACTTAAAGCAGATTACTGTAACATAGTTTGTTAATTTTCGCTCGCCGATCTTACCTGTTGTTTGCCATCCTCCAGAACCCTGAGCTTTTCCTTGTCGGCAAGTAGATCGAATACCTTGCCGGAATAAATCTCGAAGAAGCTGGCGGAGATGACAAGATTCAGAGGTCTGTATTTAGCCGACTTGAGACACTTGAACACGTCTTTGGCAACCATCGCGTAAACTCCTTTCTTGCAATCCTGCGTCTTTCCATTGAAATCGCCGCCCATGGTGTGAGTCTTTCCACTACCAGTTTGCCCGTAAGCGAAGCATGTCGCCATGCCACCCTCAAAAATCGTTTGAACCAGTGGCTTCGCCGTGTACTTGTAGACAATCTCATTGTTGCACGTCTCATCGAAGGCATAATCGAATCGGAACAATTGATTCTCAAGATATTTCGTCAAATCTACTTTGGCTTTTGGCTCATGAACGACCATCTGGTCTTTGCTCGGAACGCTTATCACGTCGACCTCCTTGCGATTCAATTCTTTCCGATTCAATGGACGTTTTCTCACGCACACGGTTATTTGATGATCCTCGACAGAATCGGACTCGCGCAAGGGCCTAAAATCTATGCTGTTTTGATACTCTCGAATCATAGCGAGAAATTCCCAGTTCGGATTGCCCGGATCTAAATTCATCAATGCCTCCTTCTCCTCCTTCAGTTCGGCCTGGCGTTGTCGCCTCTCTTCGCGATTCTTCTTCAATCTCTCGACCTCCTTAACGACGTTCGATCGTCTTCCACGGCCGTTTTCGACCGGGGTCGGTTGTTGCGCTGCGACAGGCTGCGGCTGCGGCGGTGGCGGCTGTTGCGGCGGTTGAATTTGTTTCGGTTTGTTCAGAGACGACGAAGTGAGATTCGATGGCAATGTCGGTGTCGGCGGAATGTTCTCAGCTTCCCGACGTCCGGTCAGACCCGTCACAATATCCGAATGTCCATTTACCGCTGGCGGCATGATGTTCGTCGGACGACCTCCGGTCACTTGACGCGATATTTGACGATTCGAGCCGGCTGGAATTTTGCAATTTATCTTTGAGTCGGGCGAAACACAGTAATCGTTCGGATTCGAATCGAATCGAGGAATTCGCGAGGATTCCGAAAAAACTTGGTCTTTCGGCGCGTCGTGATTCTCCGGTGATGTTAATACGACGGGGATTACTTTTTCGTCGATTATTTTGTTTCGTCTTTTGAAACAATAGGTCCACGGCACAAATTTCATTTTCTCGAATATTTAAAGTGGGTCGTTTTTGAGTTTGAATTGAAGAAGAACAAGGATCGATAGATCGAGCCTTTATAATTTAAGAAGGAAAGATTGTTGAAGCGAACGAGGAAGCACCCTACTCGGACCGTTGTAGGCCGTGCACTGTCTACCTCTAGGGGTCCTTGCCCTTGTCTTGCCAGCTATAGAGCTCGGACGTGGCTGGATTGTGGTCGTTGTAGCGTATGAATATCGATAGTCACGAGGGTGTGCTGCACACGAGGTGGAATACGTTAGTGTGGCTCGGGGGCTAGACCGTTGGAAAGATAATTCACCCTGTGTCACGGCTAACAGCAAAACCTCCATGAGTATAACATGAGAGCGTACACACGTAGGGTATACAAGTTCGCGTGGTATCTTGTTTCGCCCGTGCTTCCTCTTTCCCCGGACCATATAAAAATATTAAATTTTTTTTTTGTACACGTTTTTCCAAAAGATGAAACTTTTTTTGCGCAGTTGGCTTACCTTTCACGGGAATGGATGGTCGGGTGGAATGCTGAAAAAAAAAACAAGTTTAAGATTAATAAATGTTTGAAAATCGTGAACTACGTGCCAGTGCGATGAAGCAGAGAAACGAAATCGATGCAAAAATGTTTTCATTTTTCGTGAATAAGTATAAATGTAGAAATAAAATAACAAAGTCCGATTTTTCTGAAAGCATTGTGTATAATACATGTATCGGATGGTGACCGATGTGCTTTTTCGCATCTGATATCAGGAGTATCGTGTTAAACTTTTTTGGAGCCGGTCCTAATTGCGATTTATTATTTGTGTGAACACCCACGAGTGGGACACGCAAACTTCGTAACATTGATGAAAGTGTATCACGAATGTGGCTAATACTCTTTTCACGAATACAATGAAAGTTTTCGTCTACACTGTTTTTGTCATGTAACCATTTTTAATCCTTTGTGATCAAACCTGTGAATGAACGCTGATATTTTATCTAATAAATTTGAGCCTTACAGATATTTAGATTCTTTTTCTGCAAAATCAATGTTGAAGTCCGAAAGGTCGAAATCAATCAACTTCCCCAAATGTATAGTATTACGAATGTGCTAAAATTGGATAAATTTTCGGGCGTGGAAAGACATAAAAGAAAAGGGTGCGAAAGAGGTTATTGGAGAGGATAGAAAGGTTTTCTATGCATTGGGATGGTGGGTGCGCGTTACCGAAAGACGAGAGGTGACTCTCACAGGAAGCGTTGCGGATGTTAGGCCATTTCTCGCGGTGTGACCGCCGTGACGTCCCAGAGAGCCGTCCTCCGGGTTCTCCAGCTCATCCACGCCCTCGTCCTCCTCGCCAGAAGAATCCTGACCATCGATTTTTTTCCATCGAGCAAAGTTAATAAAAATCGAAGACAAAAAGGAAGAAAAAGAACAACACATAGATAATCCGTAATTCAGAGGGTGTCGCGAAAAATGGAGAAAATACCAGAAAGTAAACAAGATTTACCGAAATTGATCGAATGGAGGAGAGGAAGGGCGTTCAACGTAAAGGGACCAACCAGACGAAGTTTTCGATTTGTTTCGTTTTTTTTTTGCAGCGTGGTCCAGGGTCGTTGAAATCCATGTGAGGCATCGGAAGAGCGTGAGCAGCGTCCATGGGAGAAGGGAGAACAGACGTTACCAGATCAGTAGCTCGAGAGAAAGAGAGTTTAATTTAAGATCGTTCGTAGATACGATCTAAATGTTTAACGAGGGACTCTCGTTTCGGAGCGTTGATGTCTAAGGTCGTGGCTGCCGTTAGCCCGGCTCGTTTATCGGCGTGTTCCGAAGATCAGCAGCCAAGCCAGAAGAGTAATAGATGGCTCGGGGATGAATACAAAAAAAAACACCACTTCATGAGTTCTTGCAACCGAGGTCGTCTTAATCTACGCCTTTCCCGCATCGTCACTCCTTTCGAGCCGAAATCAACGAAAGCTTCGAACAGTTTCTTTTTTCGTCTTGAAAACGTCAGCAGTGTTGAAAGACTCGCGAGTCACGATTCGGAACGCAAAAAATAAAAGAACGAATACACTTTCTCGTGGAAATTTTATACACCGCGTTGTCGCGCCGAGGAACGTTCGATTTGGTTCGATTTGACAGGAAACTTCGCTGTCTCGCACGGTTGGCAATTTTTTGAACATTTTTGGCAAGAATTATTGTCGGAAATATATTTTGATTATTGTACCTGGAAGACGATCAGGTACTGGAACATGCTAAGACACACCGCGGTCGAGAGACCGGCACATTATTCCAGGCCGAGAATGATGGAACAGGTTAGAGAACGTGGTAGCCCGGGCAACGCGTCAACAAAATTCGATTCCAAGTCGATAATAAACTATGCGAGGGTAATACCGCTCAAACGTGATTGTGCATTTCTTCGTTCGTTTCTTTGGGCTGATGTAGCTATTATTAAAACGACTTTGACGCTTTTCCACTTACGGATTTTCGAAACTATCAACTTCGCGGTGAAAATTGTACAAAAGTTAACGAGGCACTTTTGTTCTGCAGAAAAAAAAACTCTTTCGAAAGTTATCAAAATCAAGCGAAAGTTACGATTCCATAGGAGAATTGTATTGAGCCTCCTTTGTTGATTAATACCATGGGTTGAATTATTCAGCTCCATGACCTTTCTTTTCTTTTTTTTTGTTTGTTCTGAATGATGTTATATATTTCACGGCGCATAGCTGGAAGATTGTACAGAGAGGCGTCGAATAATCGAATCGCATCGACCGAAAAATGTTCAACTTGTGTCGCACAAGTTATTCGGTGAGTACATGCATGTTTTTTCAATACTATACGCTCTGAAAAAGGCAAGACACTTTCTTCACAATTCTGCAGCTTGAAGAGAACTTTCTTATCATGTTCAGAAAGAATATAAAAAATGTTTAACATATAATTTCTGATCTTTCAAATGCATATTTCCCTTGTCCTTCGTTTGTACTGCGGATGACATGAATTCCTTTTCATTTCAATGCTGCGAAGTGTTTATTATAACAAATTTTAGTACAGCGATAAGACTCACCCTTCCTCTGGTCGACGACAACATGTTGTTCATCTGTGGTGGCGGCATGGATTTTGGGGTGAGTTCGGGGTTGAGAGCGAGGATCGCATCGATCTCCACCTGCAACGGAAATCCAAAAAGCGTCTCAGCCTAGAACTTTTACCAGCAATGACGAATGATCGATGAAGAGATACGCTCGGAGCTCGTGACAATAACGGCGAACCTTTCGTCGCGGTATCAGGCTCTGTGATAACATTTTGCACTTATGTTGCTCGCAATCACAGCTCTCGAAGACTGGTAAAAACGAAGGTCTCTTTCTTCGCGAACCGTCAACGTCAATTATACTCGTGTTTCCATGTCAGTGGTGAAACACGCGAAGTTCTCTAACGGTAAAAAAAGTATCGAGCGCGCACTACGGGCGATTGAATTTCAATGGGAGAAGAAAAAAGAAACTGTTTCAGCTTAATCTTCGAACACGAGACTCGGGGAGCAAGTTAATTTCCAGGAGCTCGCTTCACAGGTCCCGTCAAACTGGCTTGTGAAGAAGCGTGTCGGAAATAGAATCGCGTTCCCAATACGCGGGGCGCAGGTTGCCACTCTTTGGCATTGCATAAGCTAATGTATTGAAAATAGAACGACTAACCATGACCTAGGGATTGGGCGTGGATGATTATAATGAAAAAACATAAAGGAAGTATATTTCGAATATGCGCAGTTCATAAATCCGCCGAAGCGCCCGGAGAAAACTTTACAGTGCTTGCTGATACTCAAGCACTTTGTTGCGAGGAGGAAACTCACACGAAGACAATAAATTGCGACGGGCCAAGATTTTGTACAATCATAGAAGGCTACAATAATAAGATGTTGGTATAGATAACAAATTTGTAAACCGCGTGGTCCGATCTCGCAAATTTTGAACTCAGCTGATAAATCTTTATCAGAATTCACGGAAATCTCTTGGACCATAAACTTGAGATAATGGATTTTACGCATAATCTTTGCGTCTCTGAGCCGCATTGTCGGATATCATCAAATAAAAAATATCGTCAAGTTGATATTTTGGAACAAAATCCTGCTGAAGTAGGGAATTATGCTAATGAATAAAAATGTATTGCAAATGTTTCGTCTACTGACCTCTTTCCCCTTGGTCTCCCCTTTCTCGAACCATTCTACGGTCACACTGCGTTGCTCCCAATTGACACCCGAGACAATTGCCGAGTGTACGCGGCCTGAAACGAATAAACAGTAATGATTAACAGCTTGCAGCAATGATAAATTCGATGAGGAATATTCTCAGCTCCAGCTTTAATGACTTCCTTCTCTCTCTCCCGGTTGCTCGAAGCTTTGTCGGATATAGCCATCAATTTGGGTGGGAGGGTAATGTAAATGTATGAAATTAGAAGGGTCCGAGTGGGGTTTTCGTAGTCGAGCGAGATCGACAATAGAGCCACGATGCAATTCCAGCTGTCTGGCGTTGTTCGTGTGCGAAATTAGGATCTAATTTTAGAGGGAACCGCCGGAATTCAACTGCTAAGTGGTTATTCCATAGGCACGGCGGCGTCACGCTCGCTGATTCCATCACGGTTCTTCGGCTGAAAACTACTCTGGCACTATATAGGGCATGTGTTACCGTTTTGTATGCAATCGCATGTAGCTTCGTGTTATTTAATGCGCGGTGAAATGACGATGTAGTAATTTTTTAATATTGATCAAACGGGACATTTCTCACTCGTGATGATACCAAAATATTATTGCATCGAATTCTATTGCAAAAACTGCATATTAATGCTTGCAAATGAGAATCATAGATAATTTTACGGACTTGCAATTTAAACTTTAATCGTCTCAACTACCTCGGGAGGAAAATATATCTTAGATGCGGTGTCTCATTTTCTCGTTACGTAATTCACTGGATAAGCGCGCTGCGATACTCTATAAAAAAATTACGATGGAAAACGTAGCTAGCAACGTTCCCGTTATCAGCTTATCGACAATGTCTCCAAGCTGATTTTTATTTAAATGCCCTTATGGCATCGAATGTTCGATATGATTACGATGTCAAAAGTGTCTGGAACATAAAATTAAATGCGAGGCGATGTTGGAACAATAAAATATCCATTAAATTGGTATATACCATTTTTATTGTCATTTTGCACGTCAACGTCCTCCTCCTGAGAGTCTTTGTTCCCTCGACTTTTAGGTGACGGTTTGGGAATCTGTGAATTCGCCGTTGCCTTTCTCTGGCTCTTTCTCAACCCCTTGGAATCCACATTGATGGGTATCACGAAACTGCACGAATTCGTATTAACACGAAAGTCTTTATTGTACACCGGACTCCCGGAAGTCGCCGAAACTCTGTATCCGAACTTGTTTCTTCCACGAAAAGACGACAAGTTCGTCGAATTCCTCGAATTTATCGAAACCCCTTCGCACCCGTCCCTCAAAGGTTTCTCCGTTCCTAAAACTATTGCATTTGCCTCGATATCATCGAATGAGTCATCGCGATGCTCGGGCGAGCTAATCCTGTTTCTCTCCTTGCCGTTGGCTCTTCGTTTATCGTCGTTGACTTTACATCTTGTATTTTGTCCGGGTCCGCGACATCCTCCATTGGCCACGGGACTGTATTTATCCGACCTACGCGGAGGCGACGACCTGATGCTGTTGCTCGAACTCGCCAAACCCTGAGGATCTTTCTCACCGATCTTCGCTTCGTTAAATCTTCTGGAAACTACGCTCTCCGAAGACTTGTGCGCTATTTTCTCTTCGTTGATCGTGTCACCGTTCTCATAGTCAGAATTCGCGTGTAAATCGCTGCTCAACTTGTCGTCACAAATCTTGTCCAATTGTTCATCCGCACGACCCAACTCATGTTCCTTTATGAGAGCCACGTGTTTCTCATTCGCGAGTTTCGGCACAAATTCTTCGGCAAGTTCGTCCAAACTCTTCGTGTCCTCTTGCAAATATTTTTCGCTGTTCTTCTTTCTCTTGGATTGTTTTCTCTTCTTTTTTCGATCTTTCTTGCCAACATTTTCCGAACCCGGCGTCCGCGAGCCACATACACACTTGCTCAACCAATCCATGACACTTCGTTAAAGTAATTGTCGAGCTCCGGATGAATCAATGTTTCCCCTTAGTGATCCGCTCTTACTTTGCTTTCCTTAAATTCGCGCCCGGAAGAATCTTGGAAAACAATTCTACTCGATTCCAAAATCATTGTGCGATTATTTTTCATACATAAACCACAACTCTCAAGGACACTTTGAAGACTGTCGAAGCACGCGAGATGCGGAGATCAATGAAAATCGATCCTTTCCGATCACTGGGTCAATCGAAACTCCGTGAGAAACACGAGAGGATCAAATTCGATCGCGAAGGCTCGTTACGCGCTCCTTCATCCTACTTTTCTTCGTTCTCACTGGCAAAAAGTATCTCCTCCGAATCGTATTTATATTCGACGAAACGGGCACTTTTAACACAACGAGTTTACGAGTTTCACGCAAGAACGATCTGACCGCGACATTGACAGAGCCGAAATAGAAGGATTCTTTTCTTCCCTCGTGTGGATGCGACGGAAGAATGTTTCTCTCTCGAAGCACTCACGGCCAGGGAGAATTCGGGAATCGAGTCGAGAGAGTGAAAACGAGTGGAAATAAAAAGTTGACTGCACAGCAAGCGAGCTGGATGCGAGAAGGGTGGACCGGTTTCTTTTTTCCTGCTGTTGAATTTTTCCCCTTTCGTTCCGACTCTTCTTCTTCTTCGTTCTCGATTCTCTCGATGCTCGTCCCGCGAGGAGATTTTCTCTTTTTGTTACACTCTATTCGATTGAATTTAATAGAATATCTACTGGAATTATACGAATAACGACGGATAATATTATGGCGACGTAGGTCAAGGCCGCCGATGAAGAGGAGGAGATTGTAGCGGAGCGGATCAGTGATACAGCGAACGAAGCGAAAGAGCACGATCGACTGACAGGGATTCCCGGTGCGTCGATTCATAAACGCATTTATTATGACGCGACCGGCGAGCCCGGCAGTGCCCCGAGAGCGATTTAACTCTCTGCAGCGTGGAAACGTTTCTACCAATACCGTGGCTCATAACAAAGCCGTGCGGCAACTCGATATCAACAGTTTCCGTATTGTATCTTATCAATTTGTCGTCTGCAAATAGATCCGCGGTTAATACGAATGTATATTCGTTACGTGTATGATGATCGTCGGTCGGATATGCTCACGAAAGGCGTAGCTGGCTCGACGAGACACGACAATGTTGGATACAGCGTGACAACACTTGTTGGATCAATGCCGCGAGAAAATGACGGGAAAAATCCTTGAAACTACGAGGATTTGTCGAACAGAGAACCGCGGGATGCTACGAATCGCAAGGGTGGTCAGTTACTGAAGAAGACACAGAATTACCAGTCGAAGAATGGGCGAGTTCGGTTAGGCAATTGTTGATAATGAGCAAGACAAATTATCGTCGATCTGTTAAATGCGGGCAGAGCGAAAAGGTGAAAATGGAACAATGCTGAACTGCCTGACCATGATTGAATGTTTGAAAAAAATGTGCCGGATCTCGATGCTCTGCGCTTTAAATTCAATTTTTTTTCGGATGGTCGGAGATTTTCAAAGAAATGTGTAATAATTATGGACAAGAAATAACATGAGGTTGATTTAAGTTGACTTTCTTAAAAAAATACGGAAAATTAAAGATCATCGAGTTTTGTAAAGCTTTGAATTTGTATGCAACTATTACCGACAGGAATGTTGGGAAAATAGAGTGATATCAAAGCGTTACGGCTGTTTGACTTTATCAGTAATCGTTTCGCCGACCAAACGAAAATGATAATTTTCTCGCGTGGTGCTGCAATTTGGTGGATCTTTTTCCGGTGTAACATAGACGCCACTACTGGGCTCGTCCGATCGACATATTACTATTCGAGACACACGATAGCACAGCAGCATCTCTCTTCATGCGTAACTTCGAGGAACGGCCCATATTTATTTACAGCGTAGAAGTGGCCACGTCCTCTCTCTTTCTTCTTACGGTACCAACTGCATCGCATGTAGTCACACTTCTGTGCGTTGTCGTGCTCGCGTTCTTTGCCAACTCGTGTTTTGCACTTTAAAGCATTGAATAGCCTGCATTCTGTATACAGCTTCCTCGATAGCGGTATGTCCAAGTGAAGAAAACAACAGAATAACGTAGTAAAGGAACTCCCGAAATTTCGTTGAATCTTCGAACTTCTTCAATTCACAGATAAGTCACGACAATGAAACGGATGTTTAGAGCCGTTTTTTATATTATTCGAATGGTTATGCGTTCCGGTGCACAGGATAAAGCCGACGAAGCGAATTAATAACGCTCTTCTGGGTTCGGGGGTCCAACACGGAGCGCTCTCGCTCTATTGAGCATTAAATTTAAGCGACAGCATCCTGCCGCAGATCCGCTGCTGTTCTCCTGCGTTTGTATATGTGCATAACGGCGATATAACGCGAGTATACACGAAGTATAAACACATAAGGAAGACGGCGCGTATAAACATGAGGATGCCAGAATCGATACGCTGCGTTTCGGAGTAGTCCATTCCGCTGTGCAGTCTGCAAACTGGATGTAGTCATAGAGGAGAGACACGCCAATATGCAAAACATATGTAGAACAGCACGTGTCGCAGGGAAGAGTTTAGCGTACGCTTTCGAGTGCGCTGTCCGAGTGATACCGCGTGTCCACTGAACTTTGGCGTGATCGGCTTAACAATTGTGCATCGCATTTCTTGCGAAATGTTCGTGTCCTAATTTTTCGTCTTTTCGATTCATTTCTCTTTATGCATGTCTCAAAACTTTTTGCGATATGAAATCGTACTTCCATTTATCAGCTGGAAATTCAATACTCTTTTCAATGGTTTAAAAGACTGCAGATTGTTATAGTTTTCTAAAAGAAATGCGGATGGCTTAGAAGTTCATGGAGTCAGTTTTATTTCAGTAATGGAACTGAACGTAGAATTTGTGAGAAATTTTTTTGTGTAGGTTTTTCGCTTTAAAGTTATCTTGATGGATGAACTTTTTTAAAAACTATTGTGTTAACTCGCGTGGAAAAAAACGCAGCGAAAGACTTAAACAGGCGGTCGTCAAAGCCTGAATTGCAGGCACGAGGCGAGAGCTCTTGATACGGGTGTCCCTGACTGGATCCTTTAAAGGTACTGCAAAACCATTCCTTACTCGGCCCGGCGAATTTTTAATCCCGCCGCGCAGCTAGCAGCCAGCATCAGCAGCCGCGGCACCCTTGACCTTTATTCCTCTCTTGATGCCGCCGGTGCGGCTGCTGTTCACGGAGGAATTGCATAATGCGCCGAGTACGCACTGCAACGTCACTCGTAGCTATATATATATATATATATATATAGAGGAGCGAAGAATAGAGAATGAACAAAAAAAAAACCAGAAAAAAAAGGATTAAGTTTCGTTACGGCCGTTTGAAGCAATTGGTTCAATCTATGTACCGACGAAACCGAAGGAGAGCGTGTCCCATCGGATTAGTTCCGTGTAGATATATGGATACGTGCTTCGAGTCGCCGCTCGACTGTTTTGTGCTCTGCAGGAACATGAGAGCGGCAGACAACGAGCGACGCGCAGCACGGCACACGAAACAGTTCTCGCGACTAACGAGCGAGGCGCCAGTTACAGGAGAGACCGTCATTCGGTTTATTTTACCGACGAAACGAGCCCGACTACAAAGCTGCATGCTAACAAAGTGTAGGAGGATAAATTCATGTTGAGAAGTATACACAGTTATCCGCTTCTCCAAAGCAATTGGCCACGCCACAGTAAATGGTCACGGCCAATGGTCATTGGTGAAAAACAATATATATAGAACATTTTATACCTTAACGTACGTTTGTACATCGGCCAATAACAAAAAAAACGTACACGTCGTTTGTACGATTGCCATGAAAGTTATTCAGGAAAATAGCTATGTAGAATTCGTATTTTTTTTTGTAATACAAGTAAAAAGTTAGAATCGTCGTTTCTGTGAAAAAAGTAATCTCTGTATAATTCCTATTATACACGGTGTGCAAGAGTCAAGAAGTTTTTGCTCGATATACCTTTAAAGGCATGACCGCATAAGTACTATTCTCGCGTAACTATCGGTACTTCATTTGCCTCATGTGAATCGCCCGGATTTCCGGTGCCGCTTTCACGAACCTCGAGTCTCGACACCAAGGAGGTGGTGCCTGATCGCTATTTAACATACCCTCGAGAGAGTCCAAACTGACGCGAATCATTGACATTTGTGAGCTGCCACAACGGTCGAAGCCACCGGGGATTTTGGCAATCATCCAGAATCGAAGAATTAACAGCTAAATTTACAGAGCTTTCGAATCGATTAAATCACAGATTAGAGAGCAAGATATTTCAACGTTTCGGTCTTCTACTTATATGGAAAAAAACTGCACAAAAAGCAATGAATTAAATAGAAAAATCACAAAGTATACTATTTCTAAGCATATTTCACTATTTGAGCCCATTAATTGATAAAGAAAAAATTCAATTGGAAATTCTTCAATTGAGGCTATCGAATGGATCGATTGAATCACGGCTCGAAATCTTTTCATGCTATTTCTTACGCAACGACGAAACTATATGTAGAGTTACCCAAGTCCATCCATTCATTCGCGAAAAAAAAACCAATTGACCTGCCCTCAGGATTAGTTCAGCTCGAGGTTGTCGCAACGCGTCGAGCTGTCCCAGTTTCTGGGTCCGGTCGGACGTGTGGGCGAATGAAAGATCTAAGATCGTCGATCACCTTCGCTTTTCAAACTTTCGTCAATCGTAGGCGTCGAGTCTAGCTAGCGAATTTCAAAACCGCGTCGAGTAACATTTCGTCTTTGTACGGGCAAACGGTTTTTGTTTCATTGCAATATTATAAAACAGTTTTTTGTTGTTCAATAGCGGAGCGTGGGGAGGTCGAAAGTTTCTTTTCCTGTTAGAATCAATGCAAATCCAGTTACGGCCGATACGTGAGCTATTCGTAATATCAAGAATAACTCCCGGTTTATGTAACACATCGGGCGGGGATTATACAGCGGCGTCGAAGTAAATACAGACTTATTGGATTGAAACGTTTTGCCGATGAAAATTCTAGCGTTGGCCTAGACTCATCTGGGAAGAATATAACGCGAACGTGCCCGTCGAAGCAAACGACGATGGACGGAGACGGAGAGACCGTGGTATATGCTACTTAGCTGGGGACACGGGAATCGAGAGCCACTTCGAGACAATGCGGTCGCGACTCGAGGTGAATGGATTCTCGAAAGAAAAACGACGAAGACGGTAAAACTGCAGCTTGCAGGATAGGCACGACCGGGCTGCCTACACTATCGAAACTCTTTTTAGTTCTCTGACACGATCAGGAAGCCGGACGAAACGAGACGAAGGCGTTATGGAAATTTCAACGTGGAAGTCTGTTAAAATATATTGTCTATTTTTCGAGCCACATGAGATAAGATCTGAATTAAACTTTCTCCGGTATCTCAACGATTTCCTCAAGTGCTGGCATGTGTCATTGTTTTTGCCGCGAGAAAGTACAGCAATTTAATGTTTTTTGTGTCTCTGCGTTGAATAAAGAATCGTATCAATTACCATCACGTGTGCAATAAATTCAACGTAGCAGAGCAATGAGCAGATTTTTTTCAAGTCTCAACACAGCTATTCTCAAAATCGTGTGATCACGCTTTTTTTTAATTACCAAAACCAGGAAGATGCACCGAGAAAAATCGGATTTTTTAAAGTTAAAAAGCCGGGGTAGAAAAAAACATGAATTGGAGAAGAAATAAAATTTTGTATATTGTCTGTAGTCTACGCCGGACTAGATAGTAGTTGAGGTAAAGATGCTATTAGTTTCTTCAATTTTTTTTCACCACTTTCCATCCGTCCAATATGTTTTCTAAATTCTGCACCGTGTCTCGTCATACATGGCCTACCTGTTGAAAAATTTGCATGATACAGAATTAATGGCCCACTTGATACGGAACGTTTCGTATAGAATTAACTTTTCTCGCCCCTTTAGAAATTGCTATTAGAAAAGCCCGAGCGTTCTCCGTGCTTCGCCGAGGTTGCAATCAATTCCAAGTGCATCGCTCGGGGGTCAACTAGGCGACGTCTCTCTCGGCATCCGAGATGTGCAAGTGATTCGACTTTGATATCTCTCTGTCAATGCAACGGGTCAGGTTTGTCCCCTTCTGCAACTACTTACGTACCTTTATGGGACTCTCACAGGCGATCCACATCTATTTCCGGCCTTGCTCTATTTCGACCACGAAGATATCTAGAGCTCGCCCTCTCGGTGGACAGATACTTTCGGTACCATAAGACTCTAAGAATAGCGACAGAATAAGCCACGTTTCACGTCTACCATCGAGCGGCCACTTGCATTGCTATCATTGCAACCGTAACGTAATTTATCTCCGATTACAAATAAGAACAATTTTTATTGTTCATACGGCAGTTTCTCAACGAACGATCTTTCTTAACAGATAAACACGATTGGCAAGGTCTTACGAAACGATGGAGAATTACCGAGTGCTCGAGAATCACGAGAGCGATGTCGGTAAAAATTGAAAAAAATAAAATGCGTGTAGTCCTTGTCCGAAACCATCACAAGACCCGAGGCTCCGAGTCGAGGAGTTGCGCGCGTGGGCGATGCAACCTTATAAGGACGCTTGTACACCAGAGACGATGTTACGTTGTATCAACACAAACGAACTACGATCTCGACGTCTATCCTCGATACAATCCTATCACATTCGCATAGTCTCGTTAACGCTTCTTATCCTCGCATTTATTTTATCTACATTGTATCGACTCGGACGCCTTTTTTCTGCGATTTTCCGTTTTCGCAAAAAATTATATACGAAGCTCAGTCCGGATCATGAATTATTAGAAGACGTGCGCTATTTAATTAGACCGCAGAGTGATTACAATTTAGAATTCATCAGATGGAATGCGCAGAGTTGATAATTCGCACTGGTGAAGGCAATACAAAATGGATTGAAAGACGAAGGCTGGAATCGACGAAAATAGACAAAAATCGAGAGAGTATCGTTGCCAATATACTTGGCACGAGACTCCGTAGAGATTCTTTTTATTCGAAGGTAAAAAGTTCCATCGAGCGGAGACAGCTAATTGTATTTTCGCCAGATCCGAGAAGATTACACTTCCAATTGAAGTTTGGAGGACGATACGTAATTCAACAAACTGCGAAAAAAGTTTCAGATTGGTGAAATCAAAGAAGTTTATCCACGCTACTTGCGAAATCCAGTCTCGAACGGGTCGAAGTTTTTCTCTGAGTTTAGACAAAGACCATCTATAATAGGTTCGATGCGTCATGCATACAGAGATTCGATGGTAAGATTACAATATACGTCAATAACCGCGCCGATCACTTCTGGTGTGAACCAGCTCCAAATATGACCGTTGAAAAATAGTGTCAGTTATTGATATTGTTTTGACGAAATTGTGTTAAGTATTTGTAACTTGTACGTATCAAATTGTATTAATACTTTAAGGATCAGTAAAGCTTCACGCTGAATGGCAATTTTTCTATGCCCTCAGAATCAATTTTTATTTTCTCTCATCTAGACTCGTCGTTGATCCCTTCCAGTTATTCTTCCCCGTGAACGTTGGGAGGTCAAAGATGGAGCGGACTTGAATCTCAGGCCCGACAAAAGTCAAGGTGCTGGCGATTGTCCGGAGTCTAAACCAAGTAGAGCCACGAGCAATCATCTAATAATCACTAGGATATGCCCTGAATGACATACGTGACGACAAGGAAATTTCCATCGCTTTTACAAACTTTTAATTTTTATGTAACGTTTGGGCGGCTATGTACATCGGTGGAAGCTTGTCTCGTTACTCGGAGACTAAGCGTTTCCGTACAACAGAAGTCCACCGTTCGCGTATCGATTTGTACTCGCTGTGGCATAGAATCGCGATTACCAAGGACGCATAAATAATTCATAGTCCTTCCGCATGACGAAAAAATATATTCCGCCATGAGGATCATTCCGGGGCAAATATCTGCGAGTTATTCCTGTCTCGGGCCTATCCGTGCATCACACTGCAAATTGCATTTTGTCTTCTATACAGCACTAGACAATTTCGCCAGCGAGCCAAGCCTGAATACCCCCGCAACGGGATCGCTCGTACGTTATTTTCTTTCGCGATACGTATTTCGCAACGGTGGCCCGAAGCTTCTGCTGTAAAGTTATTGCAGTAAGCCACTCCCATATCCATAAACGTGTAACGATCGCGTTACACGCACTATTTTGAGATGCGGCGGTGTGTGAGCCCAGATATTGTTGAGTTACGGTGATTTTACGCTACACCTGACGGGATTTTTTTTTATTAAGCTCGAAAACGCGTTATTGACTTCTTGAAGATAGACATAGACCCCTTCCGCATAGGAGATTTTTTATTCACCCCGTGCAATGCTGATTTTTTGCTCATAGCAATAATCACGATACTTTGTCGATGAAAGAGCAATTTCAGACAAGATACCATTTTGTCAATGAATGGGAAAAATTCTGAAGAGTTTATTGCATAAAGATAATATGTAAGCTAAAGCAAAAGTTTTTCGCCCTGTATACTTGAGCTTCGAAAGAGCATCGCATTTTTCTTTCTCGATTGATATGACCGAATAGATGTATGAAATTTGCCGAAAAAAAATCGTTCGATCACTAAGCTGAAAGTGCCGATAACATGAAATGATATTATCTCAGACATCTGTTCGACGCCCGTAGGGATTCCGAGGTGGCGCATTTCTGTATTCCATATAAGTTCAAGGGACTCAGGGTCATTTTATTGATCCGCGCTCGACTATTCGCGCCTGTATCACTGTGTAACAGACCGCGCTCGTGTGGGGTAGTGTGGCAATCTCAAAAAAAAAAAAAAACAAAGAAGGACAAGAATTAGAGAGAGAGAAAGCTATGTGGAAAATTCGCGGTCGACTTGTCGCCTCTGGAGATCCACGAATGATAGACGAGGTTTTACGGAGTGGCGAGTTGCCGGTGGGACGGCGTGTAAATATAGCAGTGATTACCTCGACGGTTTGGAACTCCCACACGAAATTTTCAATTCGCCATACGCCTCGTCCATGTCTGTCTCTGTATGCAGACGGCAAAGAAGCAATTGCGTCCCGCCGCGCACCTATCCTCGGCGTTGCGATCGAACCAACCCGACTACTTTCCCTTTCCACTTCGCTTCTATCTACGCATAATTTACGAGCTAACACAGACGACTCCTTTTTTTTTCAAGTGGCCTAGAGCGATGACTTCTTTGCTATGTAATGACCCGATAAGAAATTATCGCGAGAAGGGTCGTTAGAATCACGCGGGTCACTGTACTTCGCGGTAAATATACACGGAGCATGGGATCGCGTTTTTTCGCACACAGTGTGTGAATGTACAGTGGACACGTATCGCGCTTGATATCTTTTTTATCTCTCGCAACTTTAATGCGACAATGACCTAGCCTTGAATTTCAATCGAAATTACAGTCGCCTCTACATCTTGCATCCGAATTACTTTCTGTATCAAATTCATTTCACGCAATTGAACATTAGCTTATTCATGAATTCACGAGGGCTCGACTTCTGATGCCTCTTTCACTACAGCTCACAATATCGAAACTTCGTTATCCGATAATTTTCTAACTTTACTTGGACGTAGTTTCGGAACTCGCGGCACAACCTTCTTCCAAATAAATCACCGCGTTTTCCTGATTACATCGTGTAAACCTACATACAAAAATCTATAGTAAGTAGTTTTTTCATTTTAAGGAAAAACATAACATGGCAAAATGTAATGAACACGGAAGAATTGAATTCGTGTTTATTCATCGATCGACCGTGGACACGATAATTAAATACGATTATTAGCATAACTCTGTTCAATTGCGCAGAATTATTTTTTTTTACGAAGAACAATGGATCGTGCAAATTTGTAAAACGATGAAATTCCGGATTATTCCCGGAATGTTGCACCTAGCTGGTATCTTCATCGAGGAAGCCCGTTCGGGGCTCGGGGGAACACCCACGCGCGATCATTTTTGCGCAAGTCTCATCGAGCATCGGGCATGACACACACGTGCGAGACGAGTTTGACGAGAGATACGAAGAACGGGGAGAGGGGGAAGGGGGGAGAGCCAGTCAGTGAGGTGAGCAAGGGGAGGTCGCGTGCAAATGCGTGCAAGAAGCACGTGTGCGTATGTGCATGAGAACCCCAGAGAGTGGCCGACGGCTGTTGGGTAGGGGCCATTAGGAAACCCTCTCCTTTCTTGGCGAACACTCTGACTCATTCGGCAACGAACGAAGTAAATAAAACCGTACCGATTATCTTATAAAGACCGAACTGTGTACGATCGTTTAAGGCGCCGAGAAACTCAAATGCGATACATTTTGTACTTAACGAACGTCTCGAAATAACTCATCGAGACCGAGGAATACACATTTTCCTCACAAAACCCTGAGTTTTATTTATTAATGCGATAATTGCTTCGGGTCTGAAAAGGAAAATTATTACTGGATTTTGGATCCAAAATATTATGATAAATATTGATGACAAAGGAGGCTCTGTCGTAATGTAGGTACGAGAGAAATGTTTCAATTTTTTCACTGTGCAATACTTCTTCATAACGAATTGATACTAATTTCAATGCCGCGATGACGACAATACGAGTAAATATTTTGTTTGTACGCGATACCATTTGTACAAACGTTCGAATAAAATGTCGAATATCCGTTATCGTCTAGATCGACAATTTCTTCGAGTGTCTCGAGTGTCTCGTCCAGGTGGCTAAGCAAATAGGCCCACGGAACACCATCTTGTAGCGACATTCGATCGGCATAGCGTCGTCGTACGTTACTTTTTCCATTGATCGCGTGCTAGTGTTGCGGTCATAGTCGAGCCGTGGAAATTCTCGGCACGTCTACTTGTACCACTACAAGAAACGCCAGCAATGTAGCTGTGCGCGTTCGTCCTGCGGTTAGTGGCTACACCTTGATATTTAATAATACGGAACTCCGCATAGAACCGGGCCTGGAAGGTAGAATGCATGCAGCAGCGGCAGCAACAGCGGCAGGTTTGCTTCGCTCGTAACACGTATAACAGACATTAGGTAGTTGGCGCATGGTTTCCTCGTGTTCATCACGGGTAATCCACGAAACGGTCGGACGCAACTTATCGCGAACTCGTATTTATTGATCCTTCGAATTTTTCTTTTTTTGCAGGAGTGACCTCCTTTCTCCGGTGAATTATCCCATCCCGTTTGACCGCGAAAATGTATTTTTTCTCACCCGCAACAGACACGAACAGTCTAATGGCTGAGGCGAATAAAAATTGGGGAAAAAAAAAGGAAAACACGATTAAAAATGCATCGAGTAATCCTCGTAAGCCTTGACTATCGCTTGTATGGCTTATTGAAAATCTCGCGGCACTGACATCATTTCTTTTTTGTTGCCTTGTGAAACAGCGTGGTGATGATCTTTTTGCTACTATTCTCGGGAATTGCGTTAACTCGTGCACGCGAAATGCACAACGATAGAACAATTTTTCGCGTTCGCGTGCAATCCGAAAGTGGCGAAATATTCGAGTTGATCGCGAGTGGTAAATACGAATGTTTTTAGATTTGGAAAATATAGTCTTCATTAACAAATGGATGGTCCGTTCCGAACAATTGAAGATTTTTGTTCTTTCTTCAACGGCGACGAAAAAAATTATAGGTCAGATTTAAGAACTTCGTTGTCGTATACAAAAATGTGTTTGATTCACCGGCGATTTTCATTTCGTTGCAACATACACATTAAGTTCAATTTCGGAATAAATTGCAACTGCGAAACGATTTCTTTCTTGCGAATTTAAACGAAACATTATTTACTCATCCCTCGTCGCTTGTTTTGAGACGCCTATCGTTGAAATTTTTCAGAATTTGCGCGAATTGATGCATTATCGAGGAAAGTTGCCGTAAAGTTGGGAAAATGAATTGAGTAGAGGCGAGAGCGCAATGAAGTGTGGACGACGAAGGGGTCTGCGCCATTGTCTGGCGCTGCGAGAGAACCAGTAGATCAATTATTCCATTCTCCCCTAACACCCGGTCTGTTCGCTCGGTAAACTCGCTCCTCGCACCATAGCCCGCGAAATGCATAGACAATGTTACCGTATAATGTATCTGCATCGATACGCAACACAATTACCACAGGCAGGGCCAATGAAATGAATTTCTTCAAACGGCTAAATGAAAAACGAAAAAAAAAAAACAATAAACAATAAAATACAATTAAGTCCACTTGTGCTTTAATTGATATGTCAATTGTCGAAGAAAAAAGTTGCGTTGCTAATGCATAATTTCTTTCTTCGCGCAAGCAGGAAAGGTGTTGCTACAATTTGCGAGGTTTATATATAACGCAGTTAATTCGTTCTTAACGAGACAATAACGGCATCAAACGTTGTTTCGCGCCAGTGTTCTAGATTAAGAGTGGCGCGCTTCGCGTATGCGAAACCGAGCATGAATAGCACTCACGACGAACGAAACGGACACTTGTCACGTTCGAGACTGAGGCGAGAAACTCTACAAGAATTGTGAGGCAGACAGGTATTGTTTATCGCGTTATAGAGAGACAGACGGGCAGACAAGCGTACAGTCAATCCCAAAGAGATTATCCCGGAATCTCTGTCCAAACAGGCTGGAGCCTGAGTAAACAAAAGGCGCGTGGAGTTCGGGTTAATCGGCAGTAGAAGCGTCAGAATCTCTTGTCGCGGCTATCAACGAGCAATCGGACGCGTAACGCGGTAACTGCATTTTGCGATCACAAAAATAGATTCTACGTTTCGAGGTTCTCTCCCAGATATTACACGGAGGTCCAAGAAGAGTCGAGAAGCCGCGGTTGATAGTTACAGAAACGGCTAACGACTATGTGCATGCACAGTAGTGCGATGCGAATAGTGAAAGGAAGCCCCTCGGCTTGTACCGATCCAGAACCGGAACACCTAATGGCGAGCGTAATGCCAAAAGTTCGTTAAACCTTATCAATATGCTATTCGAAGAGAAGAAAAAAAATTACAAAGCGGTTTAGTGATAACTGACTATTAGTTGTAATTTGCTAAATGATTTTTCGTCTAAACACCATTGTTGAACGCAAAGAGAAATTACTGCTCAAATTGGACCCGCCGGCTTCTAATTTAACGCCAAAAGTTCGTTAGCCTTGGCGAACGAATCGTCGCGAATTAATTGCACAATTTTCACAAACTTTCGGTGCAGAATTCAAAATTCGCTGAACTGATTTGCTCGCTTCAAGTGCATATTTTTCTCTTGACCACTGGCTGATTGATCATTGAATTTGTCCATGAGTTGTCGACAAAATATAAACCCTCAACTCGTGGTAAATGGTCATTTAATTCAGTGCAATCCGTTGGAATATATTGCAAAATGAAAAAAGGAACTGCCGTTTTTCGATGCATTAGAAACTTAAAATTTCACTTATCCACTTATCCTTTGTTCGGCTTTTCGTTTCCAAATCATTGCCAACGCACCGACGAGACCTTGAAAGAGTAAACATTCTACAGCCATTGCGGCCCCTAAAGGCCGTTCGTTACTCCTCGGATGAAAAAACAAATGTATACAAAGTCTACAATCGAAAGTTCGCTCAGCTCCGTGGCCAAAGATTCGCGCGACAATCAAACGTCGAAAAGCCATCGAAACTTCTCGTGGTTATAAACAGGAATGAGTAAATTTCCCGAATATGGGAATGATCGGCGGGCGCGCGCGAATCGTATGAAAAACCGGTTGAAGCCGGTCATGGCGTTTGGTTAGCCCACGCGCGAGTGAGTACCCATAGCCAGCAAGGAGCAAAGGAGGAGCCAAAGCATAGGCAGCGGCAACGGCAGCAGCGAGGCAACAGAACGGCACAAGAACGAACCGTGGGACTGGGGAGCTAGAGAGCTCTCGTTTTGCTTGCTTGGTGCGGTACTCACTGGGGCCGCGAACGGTTTCCACGAGGAGAGCCGCGAAGCACACACAACGGTAGCAAGGGTAAACGAGGGGTTTGGCCTACGTCACGAGCAAGAAAATAGGCTTCCTCTCCGACACTCGACGCACAATAATAATAAACGAACGAGGCAAATTTTTTCTTTTTCCCACCTTTTTCCGATAGCACAAACCTCGATATGAAAATTCGATGTGTCGTGTAGAAATGCGAAGAAAAAAATTGACTCACCATCGGTCCTTTTGATGTTAATGCTCGTTCCCGTCTCGATGTTGCACATGCCGTGGTCCATGGTCATTGAATCAATTTTTTTTCCGCACGGCGATATTCACCGACGCACCATGAACGAAGCGATGATATCCGAAAACTTTTCGTCTACACGCGACCAACGATTAATCCCAATTGAAGGAAAATCGCGCAGTCCCCGAGCAGCTGAGCAGTGTCGAGGCAGAGAGGCACAGAGGCACAGAGAACCGGCGCGACTCTCGCGAGACACTCGCTCTCTCTCTCAGAGGCGGTTGACAGTTACGAATGCGTGAACATTCAAAAATCCTAGTGTTGCGGGGGTACCCCGTGTGTGCGCGAGAGAGAATCCTCTCGGGGCGACAGGCCGACACCGATCTCCGATATACAATTACGAAGCCCAAAGGCACGCCCGTTAGTTTTCAACGTATTACTGGTACAGTCACACGCGAGTACGTGAATTTTTGCGCTCGCCCGTGCGCAAACGCTTGCGACGACGATATGCTCGACTCACGGTTCACACGCTAGCACGCAAGCGACGTATCAACATCGAGTTTCGGCGAATTTGTCCGGCGATCCTGATACCGTTTGCTTTTTGAGCCGGGATACACTGCCAGTGTCCGTTATTGACAACGGAAAGACTGCGAGCGCCAGCTCCCGGTTTAACTACTCGACTGTCGACATCTCGCGGGCTATTGACGAAACGCGCTCTTCACTTTTCGCAAAGACCTTCGCGCGAACGCCGTGGGAAACGACGCTGCTTCGAGCGGCGAATCAGCGAACTCCGTCGAGGTTGTCCAAGAAACGTGTCGGTACTGAAGAGATCGAAGTATTTGAATTTTGTTTTGCGAGGTTCGTTTCGAGTTGACAATGTTTTTCATTAGTGTATCGAATTCTGCTTTCACTATCTCCATCGACGCATTTGATAACGCATCGATTTCAATTACGCTTCAACGAATACTGGAAAAATGAGTATGGACTATTTGTACGCCCATTTTTCGAATAAACGAAATTTATTACTTAGTTATATTTATCACAGCGACGATTCAGTGATCTTTAATCTATACTCGGTATTTTACTTATATTATCGATTTACCACACTTTTCTTTCCATTGAACTAGTGTACACATGTGTATCATTTGAAATAGCTAATTGAAGACCTTTTTGGCTCGTAGTTGAAGATACTCAGTTTTAATTACCATCAATGTGGTAAAAATGTATCATGTTCGAAAATATTTGACGATTTAGTCGGTCCACTCGTTTGTTATAAATTTAAAATTGTCATAAATGAAAAGGCTCTTATGATCCAACTTATTGTTAAGGATTTTTTAAATAAATAAACACTAATTTTTCTGGAAAATATGAGATCTGGCATGAGAAATAGAACTTTCGACTATTCTCCTAAAATAAAAAATAAAAAAAACCTGCCGTTTTATAATTCATGGAAGGGCTACGGTATGTTTCGTTGAGTTATTGATGTGTCGATTCCCGCGGCATTTTTGTGTACCGATTTCTGTATTAAGTAGTCGCGGTTAACTGCTGTAAGGAGACTTGGCCATCGCTTGTCTCACCCACAACTTCAGATCATCCAGATCTACGGGACCATCTCGAGATACCAACTCCATTATGTGTCTTATACTGAAAGAGACATGCATTAGTATTCGCATTGATAAAAAGTGCTACACTGTTATACGATTCTTACGTTGCTTCCTGATTGGAATTCGTCAAAGCGGTGGGCTCGGTGCCCCGTTTCATTGCGCCGAATACCTGTTAAACATAAGAAATAATTTAAGAATCTGTTCTTTCTTCACAATATTGCGATCGTAACTGATATCCGTAAAGAAATATTTCCACTGTCTCACCTCGCGGGCGTGTTGCACAACGTTGTCGCTAAGACCCGCGCTTTTGGCAACCGAGTGAGCGAAACTGCACACGGTATTTCCGTTTATCAGCCGGTGAAGAAAAACCAAGTTGTTCTGTTCGTCGGTCAAAAATTCGAATGTCTGCAAACAGAACAAAAAATCACGTATCTTACTATTCCTCAAATTTTTTTTGCGCGACAACTTCGACAGATGATAATTTATTTCCGAGTACTTGAGCTTGGATCCTCGGAGTGTTCGGCAGCACTTTCAGAACTCTTTGTATATGAGTGGCAACGAATATGTGTGGACAATAAGGTCCTCGATCAATGAAACTTTGCAGCACCGCCGCGAGTAGAGCTAGACCGTCGATCTCGGTGGTGCCCGCGCCGAACTCGTCTATTAGCACGATACTGGTCGGAGTCGATGCGTAGAGGGCGACATTTATCTGAAAAAATAGATAAAACCTCGAATAAGTATCTCAAAAGCAACAAAAAAATTAATTGAAGTGAAAAAAAATGAATATCTCTACTTGTCGCAATCCTGTGAAAAAAGAACTCGCGTTCTGAAAGATACTATCCACGGAATTCATCTGTGTGAGGATGTGAGTTATCACGCCGATAGTGGCTGATTCGGCGGGCACGAAACTTCCTACGTGAGCCATGAAGACGATCAGAGCAACTTGCTTAATATATATACTCTTGCCAGCGGCATGAGGGCTCGTGAGAATCTTGATGAGACTGCTGCCGTTTCCCGAGAGAGTATCATTCGGCACGAAGGACACGAAAAGCTCCTTCAACGGATGTCGTCCACTCTTTATGTCGATCACTTGGGCGTCGACCATTTCCGGCTTAACGTAATTATGATCGCGCGCCACCATCGCAAAAGCCAACATTCTGGAATAAATATCGTTGTTGCAATATTTCCAACGTGAATTCGATTAGCGATATTCATTCGAGCTGTTTTTGATGAACACTTCGATTAACACATTATTTTCTGAAAGATGCAATAAAATACGTTGTTTCTTACGTATCCAGCTCGGCACATAGTTCGATAGATTTGAGAACCGCGGCCAGGTGTTTGCTGATGTATCGGACCAGTCGCCGAATTATCTGACTTTGGCGTTTAGTTATTTTCAACAGTACATCCCCGACGGTGTTATCGAGCTCTGAAATAAATTGAAAATCAAATAATGCGTATGGAACTTTTTTTTGTCAACGGAAATTTTCGATACCTCTAGCTCCGTCACTCTTGTAATGACGTATTCCGTTGATCGTGAATTTGAATTCCAATCCCGGTATCTCGTCGTCTTCGGGCGCTGCGGGATCCCAAATAGTTACCGCCAGTACGTAACGAATATCCGGCACATATATCATTCTGCAACCCTCCATAACTAGAGCGTATTTCCTTATGTCTTTCTCCGCCATCTCGGTGAGCAATTGCGGTAGTTTCTGCTTCATGTTGTTCACTGTGATTGATTATAAATATTCACGATCATCGAAATGCAAATATCGTTTTCCGTTATATTCGTTGATAGGAAAGTACGATTTGAAGCTGCACTCACGCTCGTCCAATTCAGGATCGACGCCCGCCTTCACGATGAGCTTTTGATGGATTTTACTCATCTCAAAATCGACTATGTAGTCGATGAAGTAACGCACGACATGCATTTCCGATGTTATGCTGTCGGCGATTCTGGCGAAAAGTGAACTGCCGCTTCGATGATCCGCGCATATATCGCCGATGCAAATCACTTGCGACAACGTCTACGAAAAATAAATAATTTTTTTAACTTTTCGCGATCATTCATCGATGGCAATGAAGACAATGATTTCGATGGATTTAATTGCGAAAAAAAATTCTAATGATCGTGAGACTTTGTAATTTCAATAAAATACCTTGTATAGTTTGCTCCAATCCGAAACTTTCGCCTGGGGCGCGGAGTATCGATTCACGATGCTCGTTGGCAGTCGATAGATATGCGCTAAACACGCTTTCAGATTCTCCGCGACGTTCTGATTGTTGTGATCCAAGAAGAATGAAATAACTTGGAATCTACCCTTGAGAACTGCTATGTTTCTCGACGGGTGTCTCAATAATCTCCAGAGATAGAGAGCTCCCGGTCGTGACTGGCAACGATTTAGTAACGTGAAGAGGCTGGTGCTTTGAGACTTCGAAGCGGAAGTACCGAATTTGAACAAGCTCGGATGAAATCTCGACTGTACGATGCCGAGGCCCTTGTACGTGTCGTCGTCTATCATCACTAGATCATCTCTATGTTTGCCAAAAAATAAAATTCAGCTGATAAATAGTAATAATAATTATTCCGAAAATAGATGTGTCGATTACTTAATCATTCATATATTCAATAATTTGCTGAATATTGATTTCGATCGATGGAATGTCGTTCAATTGCTGGTCATATATTTATCAGGGTAAAATTCAGTATTTGTTGAATTATGGATTGATATGTGTGATTCAACACAATTCTGTTTTTGTTCGTTTTTTTTTTTCGACGCAGAACAATAGAGAAATAATAAAAACAATCTTACAGCATTACGTAGTTTACGTGAATGAACTCGGCGTGTCCGGAAGGATCAAGAGTGATATCGTTCCAATTGAGATCGATGTACTTCAGAAGCAGACCGAGCGCGTGAATCATTAACCGCGATTTGAAGTTGAGAAACGAATTCAAAAATGTCGATCTCTCGGCGTTCGTCGCGTCCTCCGGTTCGCAATTCAATTTCAAGCATTGAACTCGGTGATAGCAATTCTCGTAACTGTTCTCGGTTTTCGGCAGTATTTTGAGAGAAACGCGAATTGGACCCGTCGCCGACGACGACATCGATGTCGTCGCGTCACCGCACACCATCGCGTCGGTGATGATCAACTTTTTAATCTCGCCGAGAAACCCTTCCGATATTCCCGTGATCGTTACCACGTATCGAGGCTGACACTGCCGATATAACGCTCTCGTTAAGCCGTAAGTGTTATCGTTGTCCAACACATCGTCCATCACGAATAATTCCGATGTTTGAATGTTGTAAAACGCTGCACCCAAATGGCCTTTCATCCATATCACGGCCAGTATGATCTATACGACAATATAAACGATAATGATAAACCTAACGGCAATTTCGCGATTACTAGCAACCGAGATGGTTAGCGCATTTTTATTGCGGTTTTTCATCCTCTGAAAATACGATACAGAAATTATTACAACGTTTGCGACTATTATGGAGTTTTATGCCATGTTCCGTAATACAGCGGAAAGATAATTCCGATTTTTACCGCACCAAATTGTTTTATAGAAATAAACAGTACGTTGAAGTTCGGATATTCGAAAACGACGGCCTTTCTCTCGTTCCTTCTCTTCCGTTCTATGGACAGCTCCCCCCCCATCTGTTATGATTTATTTCGATCTCAAGGTGAAGTGCAACACTTCACTTGGATTCGCGACTTCAAACTCGCTACGAAAACAGTCATGTTTTTTTTTTTTCTCTATACCTGCATTTATGTTATGTAGCATATGTGACTTTGCGTTAATGCGCTAACCGTCTCAATTTAAATTTGGATGAAAAGTAATTGTGACCTCGTCGGGATCGTCCTCTGATCTAACGCTCTGCGTTGTTTTGTTAGACGGCGCCTGTGACGGCGCGGGCAGATCTTTACTCTTCTGTTTTTTCGCCTGCGATGCTCTACTTTTATTTTGTTCGTTGTTGGTGTTCTCCGGAGATGTAGATTTTGCCTCATCGTCGCTGGACTCGTCCAATAAATCCTCGAATCTCGATTGCCTTGCGGAATCCGATACGATATCACGGTCGTTCTCATACGCGCGAATGTAACCTCGGCTTTGGATTTACTTACCGAAAAAAATTCTTCGCGATCGGTTGCAAATTGTCCGAAACTTCTTGCTCGCTCGTCGTAGTTTTAGGGTCGCAGCTCGAAGTACTTGCCATGTTTCTACGAATTTGGTGGACAACACGAGTCTCCGACGTGCGATACCGCCGAACGCCTCGGCTGCACTGACTGACATGGGCCGGCTTGACGCCGGTACCGGCGCTTGTTTTCGAGGCTACGCCACGATGGGCCAATCAGAAGGAAGGTGTGATATATACGCTTAGACAAAGCTAATACTTGCAAAGATAGTGACTGAAAGTGTAACAAAATTTGTGTAATCTCTACTGCGGTCCGATAATAGTATTTTTCGACGCAGGGGGGAACTATGTCGGGTTTATGAGGCATATGCACGATGCTTCTCAGCACGAACCGGAGTCAAAGCGGAGGCGTAGCCACAGTCGAGACAGAGGTGAGTGCCGAAAAGCATCGTTCGAGCCTAAACGCGCCATTTCGCACTCGTATCGAACAATATTTATTCCAAGAAAATAAAACGCCCGAAGGAAATCGAAAATATTTTTTTTTACAATTATCGAATTATAATTACGAGATGTATCGAGGTCGAGAATAGGGTTAATGATTCGAAATCAATCAACGATGCTATTATCGAGTTATTTTTTATTCGAATAAATCTTCCACATATGTTTTTTATAACAAGATATTTTATTCATTTGATTACATTACATGAGCAAATTCCGTAGTTAAAATTCCCTGTACAATAATTACACAATAATGTCCCTAAACCGTTTTGAATAACGTGTACATACGATGCTAATGGATATTTTTAGACTCATCCTTCGTGTACATACTAAAGATCTTTGATTGGACTTGTTTTTGTTCCTACTTTCGTTTCTTTCCTTCCTCTTTCATTACCGATTTATTATTCTTAACATAAATACTAGAGACATCGAGACATTTGCACGGAACACATTTGGTTAGAAGTTAGAATGATTATTAAAGTTAAAAGTGATAAATAAGGCATTTACATTAAATCTACACGCGTACTTTCGGCATTCTACGATATTTTAGTCATTATCATTCATTTGAACGCCTTCTATATCTTCCTGAGAGGAAATATCTAGATCTTCTTTCTTATTTTCATCATTAGAGCTTTTTTTTTTATATACATGAAGAATCTTTACTCTCTACGGATCTCTCTCGACACTATAAAAAAAGTATACACTTTATTCTAATAATTAGTTATTACTCTTCATTAGGTATTAGAAAACGAGTAAGTGATATATTAATATTTGAATTACACAACTTTTGTTTGTTGGAAGCACTCGTTAAAATTGATACATGAAACTTGCATAAAACGATTTATTTTTCTCGTTGTTTCTATCGAAAGAGAAGAAAAAAAACATTCGCTCGACATCAACGACTTAACTAACTACTACTGACTAATTTATCGATTAACTAGATTTATTGAGTAAATCGTGGATGATGAAGGGCACACAAGATGTAACTAGCTCGGAACGGGCGGCGGTGGTCGTGGATTGAAAGCGATCGGTCGATAACTCTTTTCCCTGACGAAAGGCTGTACACCGTTCAGAATGAAACCATTGACGGCGGCGTTTCTTTCTTGCTTAACCGCCTCGACTGGACTCTCCTCGCCCGCGCTGCCGGCTCCCTCGCTTCTCGCTGGACTAGCCGACCTAGTCAATCTTGTCTTAACTCTTTCGTTCGTATTCGACACAATAGCTCTGCTTGCTCGTGGACAAGAGAGTCTTACAACGAGGATTAATCGAAACATCGGAAATCGTTATCATCGACATTGTTTTTCTCATCGCTCGTTAGTTTCGAAGTATAACATATTTCGAGTAACTAGTGCATCGATTTTTTAAATCTTTTTTCCGATGGCCCGATTAATCCGCACAAATTATATTTTCACCCACCGGATAAATCTGTTACTCTTTGATGCCCAAGCCGTAGTAATTAGAAGCGATCGCGTTTGCTTCGCTCTTTTCTTGGTTTTTTATGTTTTTTTTAAGAAGCGTTGTTAGATGACTAGAGGTGTTAGGACTACTTACTTTACGGCAACCTTAATACCTGCGCAAAATAACAATTAAGATCCACGCATTAATCGAGGTATTACTTCATACTCGGGGTTGGACTGACAAACTATGTTGAATTGGAATTCGGGTTTAATCATTTTGTTTCTAGCAAAGCATGCGAAAGTTTAACTAACATTTTTATGTCTCGAAGCTCAACAATGTCTTTATCTTTCTTGTGAGCAAATATCGCTCTTTAACAGGGTAAATTTTCTTTGAAGAAATTCGTTCAGTGCTTAGAAAATTCGCAAGCAAAAGTAAACGATTGTTGAGTTATTACTGTTAAATACTTAAAAAAGAATCTAAGGTATTTTTTTCATTCAGACTCGCGGTAATGAATGTTCTTTTTAATACCGAGCGAGTCTAAATAATCATTAGAGTGGTGTAAATGAGTCGTGAATAAATACCAGTCGGATTATTATCATCAGTAACTTCATCTTGTCGCAACGTCTTATCTGAATAATTAATGTGCGTGAATATAGGAAAAAAAGTAATCGAGAAAATGTTGTTTCGACAGTCAGTGTTTAATGATTCTTAGCTCGAGGAATGTGAATTTCCAATGAGCAAACGCAAACGTTCAACGATGTTCCGTTGGGCCAGTTAAGTCAGTGACGGGGATAGTCATCGGGTCATGCAACATGCTGTATAGCGTTAGACCGTGTAGCATCGAAGTGGGTCATTGAAGCGATGGAGTTTTGTAAGAGCGTTTATTCAACGCTCGCCACACAAACTTGCTTGCTCGTCCGTATAGTTCGTCAATTAATGGTTACAGCGTTAAACGAACTATTTGATGAAATAGTTAACGACTTCTACTTCCAGAAATGTTCAATCTCATTGAGGGGCAAAAAATAGCTAAAGCAGGCTCTAATTTCACCAAGGTCGAAAATGCAGGTGTTTTTACCTGGATCTCAGAGGTTTGCTCTTGTTGCCATTTTGACGAGAATGAGGCCTCGTGTTTGGCTGCGACAATTCGCTATCGCTGCTCGCCAGAGACGATTTCGCAGCCACTGCACCGTGTGCAAAGTCTTTTCTGCAAAAACATCGATTGTGTAAATATAAATTACAATATTATCGTAGAACTATTTCAACATGCAAGACGTTTAAAATTAATAGACGCACCTGTAATTATCGGATCTCGGAGTAGAAGTAACATTAGCAGGTTTCGCCGTATGAATATTGGCATCGACAAAGACGTGGGAACTCTTCGGAATGTCATAGACGACTTTTGGATGTACGGTGGTCTGTTTGACTTCGATATGCGACGATGAATCGCGATCCGGCGCCCAGTCATAATACTTTGGTCTGTAGTCCTTGTACTCGCGCTGTTGAGGCGGTTGTTGCTGCTGATGAGCCCGCGACTCGGAAATCCTCTTTCTGTGCTGATACTCGTCACTACCGATACTGTTCTTCCGGTTGTTCGCCATTTTTCCTGGCGGTGCGGACGTCGGCGATGATGCTGAGGAGGACGGTGCGCCGTCCGGATCGGCACGGGACACCTGCGAGCTGTCCCAAGCCGGAGGCAAACTGCTGCGGATATTCAGAGACGCGCAAATACAATCGATTAGAATCATCGTCACGTAATCCCACTACCACTCCCACTTCTCCGACGCCAAGCCAAGGGCGACTTATAAACAAAGATGACAGATTGAATGCAAATTACTTCCAGAAGTTACATTGATAATGAGTCGATCAAACGATTTATTTTTATAACATAACGTAATGATCATAAGACAAAGAGCGATGGATAATATATTCAGAGCATGCAAAAAAAAGAGACTTTAGAAAAACATTTTTATGGTAAACAATCTCTCCGTTGGTTCCTCACAATTTTTTTCATACCGGACAGAACACTACACATACGAAAAATGCTATGAAAACTACTTAAACTGTAAAAACTGTAAAATTGGTAATAAAAATAGCAATTATCAAGCTAATAAAAATTAATTGATTGATGATTCATTTATGGGTTACTAGCAGTTATAGAAGCTCACCTTGAATTCTCGTCCATACTGTACAATCTTAGCTGCTGTCTAATATTCGCTTTTTCTCGGGCGCGTTTCCTCTGAAACTCCTCTTCGACTTTTCGCATAACTTCCAACTCGCTCTTTCGCTGTCTCTCCTTGGCTTCAGCTTCCCTCGATAATTTCTCCGCCAATCTACGTCTCTCGATCTGTCTCACAGTGGATTGGAACGTGAATCTCTTGTTCTTCGAGTTTTTCGTCGTCGACTTTGCATTTCCGGTGTTTCCTTTGGGGTCCTGAAGATTTTCGGGTCCCGTACTCGTCGGCGAAGCGCTTCGTTGCCTCATCTCCGATATGTTCTCACATGACTTGAAGAAATTCGGATATTTGTGTGACTTTGGTCCCAAATCGGTGAAAGATCTTTCTCGATAAATTCCAATATCCCTGGGGCTTCGCGACGCTCCGTTTATGCTGATGCCGTTTATACCGAACGAACCGAGCTTATTAGGCGCTCTTGGCTCATCAGAATTCTTTCTGTACTTTGAGTTCATATTATTGCTCGTAATTCCGATCTCGGTCGATGAATTTCTGTAGTTGAGACTCTGCGTTCTGTGCTCGGTGTCGTTGGCTTCCGGTAGATACATAACGTGCCCACCGGAAGCTAGATAGGAGAAGGACGGAGGTTTCATCAACATCGGGAAATCTGTTTTGTCCACCGAATCATCCATATCATCAACCTCGTCCTCCATGTCTTCCGGGTTATAATTATTTTCCCAAGGCGGTGATGCGTTTCCATTGGAATCGATGTGATTCACTTGACTGTGTTGAAGCGAGTTCGGGGCGCTGGTCGACAGTAACCAATTTTCACCCAAACTTTCACCGACCCGTTTTCTACTGTCGATCTCGTTGGGCGCCAAGCCGAGAGCACCCGACACGGATCTCTTCAACTTTTGCAATGAATTGAAAGAAGAATTTTCTTTGCTATTTTTCGTTTCAGCGGCGTAGAGACCGTGTCGATTGTCGTCGCGAGGTAAGGATAGAGAGAATACATGAGCGCGAGGTGGAAATTTCATCGAAGGCGCCATGGGCGGCGGAGAATCGACGCCGGCATCACTGCTCGACTCTTCGCCGAGATCCTGCTGAGGTGTCCATGCCGGACGGGTCGCCGGTGTCTTTGCACGGTTGGTCGTGCTCACGTCGAGAGAATCGTCGTTCGCCGCTCCAGCGTCACCGGATATTCCCGAGTCACCAGATTTGTCGTGAGAACTTCGAGGACCAAGAGCTACCAGGGGCGGTGGTGGCCTTGCGAGACGCTCGATACGCTCCTCGAACATTACCTGCGGCAGAAAAAAAAAATTGCATTCATAGAAAAAATTATAAAGACGTAAATGTTCGCTATAATGCCGACGTACCAGCATAACATAGCTTCAAGAACAGAATATAGCGTTTTCTATAAATGCTACGCTTCGCGAACAAATAGATCTTGAACGATAACTACCGCGAAAGTAATATTCTTTTCTTGCATTTTTTAACGCTCCGATGATTCAAAGTATCGAGAAGTATCGCCAAGTTGCCGTGTCATAATCACATGGGTCGCAGGTGAAAGGTGTGATTAGCCGAGTGCGCAACACACGCAGGGTTGGGTTTTGCAATGGAAATAGTTTTTCGCAAAACTCAGGATGCCTAAGAAAATGCGTGTACAAATGTATGAAATTAATTTTTCAATTCAAGTTCGTACGTAAATATCTGGAAATTGTAATGTAGCGAGAAAACTATCATCTCATTGAGTGTTAAAGGGCTGCTTGATTTTTATCGCTTTTCCGTTTCTTCAAAAACGACTAGTCAGCGGAAAATATATGAGGCTTATTAAACTTTTTTTCCGAGCGTCTTGTAATTTAGGAGGCGTATATTACACATCAAACTTGCTCACATGCATATCTCAATAGATTAAAAAAAATCATCGAAATGCTCTTAATACCAACCCTTCTTGAGGCCGCACGCAACCCACGGCGAGTCTCTCTATACCCTGTCATTTGTAACTACCGATAAGTACCCCTTAGTAAATGCTCTAAGCCCTAAGGGCCTCGGAGTTCAAGAATTTGCGATTTTTCCATTTTTTTTTAATTCGCATCTCCTATACCCTACGGATGACTGAGAGATCTTCGTCCCCCTCGTGCAACCTTGGGGCTACCTCGTAGAGGTCGCAGTTCGTGGGCCATTCTCCAACATGTTTATTGTTTCTGTAGCTCGTACCATCGTCCGATCATAAATCACTCGGAGTGATTTTCCTGACTATATTATACATCATATATATTTATTTCTATAGGTTACCGGCAATTCTTCGCTAGCCGTGCTCATAGTCGGTCCCGGAGTTTCCAAGGCTGACAACAATCTCCACGCTGCCGATGGAGAAAATCTCGGAATCTCCAGTTGCTTCTTCGGCAGGGTTGGACGAAGCTTCAGCGCTATGTCGTCGATCCCATTCTGATTTTTACTCTGAATAGAGAAAATGAAAATTTCAATTAGAATGAAAATATGTTACTTCGATGGCGGACTCGTGCATATTTAAGAATAATTATTTATTCAATTGTAGTTTCCGCGTGGATTTTGTTGGCAATGAAAATAGCGTAGAAGCAGACGACCACCACAATTGGATCATATATAAAAGATTAAATAATAATAATGATAGAAACTTACATCGTCCGTTCGATTTTGACCGCTGTTCGTCGGATTGTTAGAATCTTTTCCTTGTAGCCTTGTTTGGACGTGATCTACTTGCTGTAACTCACAGTTTGCTCTAATTTCCCTTGACACTCCATCATCGACGCTAAAGTAATAAGTCTTCGGCTGCCCCTTGCCAGTAGGAGGTAATCTGTCAAACAATATATAATTTGCCTATTCAAATCTCGTAACAAAACGAAAAATGAATGTAGTCTCTTCGTTGCAGGATACTACATTCCCGCTTTTTAAACAAGGTACCTTTGAAAACGCCTCGTTGATTACAGAATTTATTTTCGAACCAATCTTTTCACCAATATTTGTAAGAGACTTATAGAAGGAAAAGTTGACTAATCGTGTGTAGACAATTATCTTACCCATTCCAGCTCTTTCCTTGAGAATCCTTCGTCTCTGGTTTTCCGGAACTCTTCTCCAAAACGATAATCTCCGTTTTCTCATCGCTCATTTTTCTCGCCCGATTATCCGACCATTTCTTCTCGTTATTGATAAAACTATCGTCCTTCGATTCCGTTCGCTTTTTCCGTTCGACGGATTTTTTGTCTTTGCCTCTAGGAGGTTCCGGTGTGCTTTCTCTTCCGGATCCTTGACCCCTTACGTCTATCCTGTCTCGGCAATTCCTCAGAGCCGGACTCTCGGACCTCGTTCTCGCGACGTCGACAATATCTCCGGTTTTTCGGTTTTTCGGTCCGGACATTTCTCTCGGCCTTTCGTTGTTGACATTCCGTCCTTCGGCGTCACGCCGATGCCTGTCCGCCGTGAGCCTCTCGTCCAACGAGTGTCCAAGAATTTCGAGCCTCTCGTTCAGCGACTTTCTACCGGAAACAACCTCCGTCGTACCGTTCGAGGTAATACGCTCCTCGTAAATGTACGATTTCTGGACGATTCTTCGTCGATGGGCGGGTGGATCATTTTCCAACGCGCGTTCCTCCGACCTATCTTTCGTTCTTCCTGAGTCTCTGGGACTTCCGTTTCTCTGTTCATCGTAATCACGAACATCTTGACTCCTCGATACTCTATTTTCGCTCTTTGTACAATTCTGACTTCTTCTTTCCTCGTGAAATCTCGCCGAGGATCGAATGTTCTCTCTGCGACCGTCAAACGGTTCCTCGAGACTCCTCGGCTTTCTCTTGTCTCCCCGACGATCATCGAGGCGTTCCTCTTGCCGGTGTCGAGAACTCTTACGCTCCGAATGATCTTCCCTGTAAAGATCGCTGGTGGAAACGGTTTTTTGAACTTGAACTTCGCTCTTCGGATCCGAGGATACTGTCGTCGCGGCGCCGATTGGACCAACTCGCCGATTGTAATTCAATTTGTTTCGAACTTTTCGCGCTACTTGCATCAATTCAGCTTGAAATTCCGGACTGCTCAAGCTTCTCTGTAGGGTGTTCTTACCGTCGTATTTTTTCGATCTTCTCCTCTCGTCTCTGCACCATCTGTCTTGTTCCGAATTCTCTCGCCACACCGTGCGATTCTCTTTGCCAGGATTGTTCTTCTCGCTTCTCCACCTTCTCTCGCCGTCTATAAGACTGTCGTTTTCCTGATGGGAGTGAGGTGCCGAGGTCCAGTTGCTCTGAGCTTTTTTCGTCTCCGCTCGAGTCTTGAAGAGTCTCGATCGTCGCGGCGGTGCTTGGACACCGTCGTCCTCCGGTCTGCAACAGCCGTCGCGTTCCTGGCCGACTTCCCACTTGTAAGAGTCCGGCGACGAACCATCACCGTTCGTGGGCGGTGGCGGAGCTTTGTACTTCTTCTTCCCGCGATAACGACTCTCGCGCTCACGCGATTCACGCTCGGGATAGTATGACGAGTGACGAATTTCTTGCTGATGATGATGATGATTGTGATTGTGCTCGTTTGGTGAATATCGCAGATCCGGCTCGCTGCCGAATCTCTTGAGTTCCGTCATCTCGGTCTCTCGACAACGCGGATCGCTGGAACGATACAGACAACAGTGATGCTGTTGTTGATGCGGCTCGCTGGATCTCGAACGGGGTCCCAAATTTGAAGCTGATGTGCTTCGACTTCTGTAGACTCCCGACTGTGCAAAAAAATTTCAAGATTTTCAGAGTTAATTATTATATGTGCGAGAATCAATGGAAAATTCAATGCGTTTTGTTCAGAGGCTGAGAAGAGACTGGACAGACAATGTCGGCTTTGTGGTCAGGTCGGGCTCGATAAAAAAAACGCGTGTAATACTTTTCGTAGGTAGAACATTCGGGAAAAGAAAGAGGATCGTTTCTAGAGCGATGGGACTGCCGTTGGGGACTGGGTCATCGGTGACGAGTTGGGGACACTTGGATCCTCGCCAAGATCGCATTTACATTCAATGCTGGAGTATACACAGCACTTTTTCCGGATATCAAGCTAGGAATAGAATAGGCGATTCGAGATAAGCGCACGCAAACCTACCGGGTACATATCTATTGTTTAATGCGAGATATTAATAGAAAAAATAGTTTGACTCAATTTCCATAAAATTACGACATTCGGTATTTTTCATCCCTGCTGCCTAATAAATCGTCGAATGTCTATCGTGCGTACCGAGAAAAACTCGAAATAGGAACCTTCGCAGAATTGCAAACCGTATCTTCAAATCGAACCAGAGCGACCGGATGAATATTACAAATAACTCGTATAAAGGGTCTTAAAGTATCCTCGCATGAATTCATGCACTTTTCACGGTCATTATAAATACAAGAGCCGATGAGTCTTGAAAGCTCTACCCGGATATTGGTGTTCGATAGAACCAATTACGTTCGAACTAAACTTCTGCAAAAATACTTCTGCAGAAGCCTCTAAAAATACAGCGTTTTATTTATCCTTCGAAGAAGAAATAAGAATACCGGTAGATCGAAGATATGTTACAAATTCGTAACAAGAGCAATTTGACTGGATGCGAAGGTAGATCAGATGCGATTCGTCAGGCTCTCGAGGGGAGCGAAGATGAGCTGCGGATATACCGGGGGGATAGGGCTAGGATAGTACAACAACAACCTATAGTACTGCAGCATATAGTTACCTTGTTGAGATCGTGCGGCAGAGTCAAAGCCGAAGGCCTCCGGCCACTTATGGTCCCGCCGTTGTGAATGATACTTCCATTATTGGTAGCGCGTAGCCGCTGATTGGGCGGCTCTGGTAGAACCTTGTGCCCCGGGGGTTGAGAGTGATGCCTCGTGAGTTCCCGAGGAAAAGAGTGAGTCCATCCACGGCCCATCTCTTGGTTACCCGACGGACAGTGCTGTTGATGGGCCGTCGAGTTGCTGCTGCCGCTGTTTCCCATTTTTATCCACCAGTTACTTCGGTTCCTTCTGTTACCAGCGACTCACCTCCCCCCCAACCCCCCTTGTTGCTGATCTTCTATGGATGATCTCCGGCAGCACGCCTTTCGATCATTTTTCATCTGCAAAAGAAGGACAAGGATATTCATCAAAAACCCATTAGCACCGGTCGCACTGCTGCTGCTTTCATCCCTCTGTGTAATTCTCGCACGCACAAAGATCGTGCAAAAATAAATTTCCATTTGAAAAAAAAAAAAAGAAAAAAAATACCCACGGTCGGAAGGTCTGATACAAATGTGATAAAAATTCCCCAATCATTGTCATGCGCTATAAGACGTATCAATTTACGCTGTGCTCAAATTCACTACAGCCGTAATTGTCATTTATCGGGTAGCAAAACTGTACTCCTTTACAGAATTAGGTAAATCAAACGAGTTCAACAAGTGCTGTGATTCTGGGGCAATCTCAACGTATATTTTGATCCAAAAATATGTTCAGTCGCACCACTGACGGTTATAAAAATCCCCGTTGAGAAAGAGTGACTGTGCAATTAAAATTGTAATGCGATACAACAAAGCTCCGTTCTAGCGTCTCAGATCCGAGATCCACCGTGTGCATGATGATTTGGAAAAAAAAAGGTGCTTTCTCTTTAGCAATTCGGGTCCGAGGGGTCAAGAGGCGATCGTTCGCTCGAGGTCTCTTCATCGGCCAGCAGCGCAGAGACCGCGAGGAATCTATGTGTCAACAGGTCAAACAGTACTTCTGAAGAACTTATGCCCCGAAGGCAGAATAGTTTCGTCGGTTGCACGGACATTGCTCCGAGAGGAAGCTCCCGTCGAGTGTACAATTTCTCTAAATATCTCGCCGAGGGATATATACAAAAGAAGCCTTTAGGCATTTTTTTCTTTGTATTTCTTTCACGATTTTCATTTTGCCCGGTAACGATTGAGAGTTCATTCAAGAAGCGTGCGACGCTTGTCCTCGAGAGCGTGCACGCGTATGGGAGAGTCAAGGATGAAGCGGGATCGAGGGAAAAGCAGATGACGATGAGAGAGGCACGCAGACTCTGTTGGCCGATCCGGACCAGCCAGTTATCTTACAGTTAGTTAGACACGTCTTAACCCCGGCGCGTCGTATTGCCCTAACTACTATATACCAACAAGTATCTATATCCAGACATATATATGTATATGTAAGACAAGCAGACGAGACAAGACGACCGAGCACACGCGTCCCGCGGTGCCGATGCGTCTTCCAAAGTGCGAGAAGAGATCGAGCCAATCTTCCTCTCGCTCGTTCTCCCGGCCATCGTTTTTCTCGCTCCTCTTTCTCTCTATCTCTCCCCGTCTCTTCTTTCCCTCCATTCACGTGGACGCACCTGCCCAACCTGCACTCCCTTGCGCGCGCGCGCCGGCGACGCGAGAGAGCTGTGGCTCGACTCCAAGTACCGCTAGTCGCGATGCGACCAGGCTTCGAGCATCCCGCGAGCCGAGCTGTCCCGTGAGCTCGCATTCTGCACTTTTAAGGGGACTTCCCCGACATCGCAGCATCGAATCGTTTGACAATTTTTTTTGTCCTCTCCGCTGTCACCCTTTTTTTCGCTTTCGATAATAATATCAACGCGTAATTGTAACAGGAGTCCGTAGACATGGGCAAGGAGGAGCATTGGAAACTATTGTTAATCAAGGGCAATTTTTTTTTTTCATGATTAGTTACTAAAATATTTGCAACGGGGTTTCTCTTCGATGAGTAAACAAGTAAAATAAACCGTAGTTCAACATGACGAGAATAATCGAAAAAGTCATTATCATTTCAAAGGGCGTCGCAATTACGACGATTAAAAATAATGGTCGATTCAGGACGCGGAGGAAAAAAAAGTGGAATAGAGAAAAGTCGGAAAGAATCGAGGAATGGCGTATAAGCAAAAGAACAATAAAACGCGACGTGGCGAGGCGAACGATTACAGAGAAAAATCGTTTAGCTTCGCGCGAACGACGATTAAGAGACGCTCGAGCGCGCCCAGCTGGATAATACCAACACACATGGTGGGATATAGAATGAATATACATGGATAGTTTTGCGCGTACGCGGTAATATGTACAACTATCTCTTTGTGCATCCACGATCGAGAGGAGAGATTAAGCTCGCGCTGCCTTGGGGATCCTGCTGGGGCAACAGGATTTAATTCGCTAGCAACGGGCAAGAGTAACCTATAGTAGAAGGAAAAATTCGCGCGCGCGAGCTACTCCTCGTTCCTGGCAAACTGCGACCAGTTATTCACGATCTCAACGATCCATGCCAGAAGCAACAACACAACGTCCGGATTACAAGAATTTTCCTTCGATCCTTCTGGTAGCTCTGCATCATCGACGATGCGTGACGATGTTCCTGTCGACATTGTATCGGTACGCGTCGAGTTCTGGTTATCTTTCGCCGAGCTCTCGCCGGAGCTTACGAGCTATAGAGATCGTGAAGCAGCGGCAGCAGCAGCAGCCGCAGCGGCAGAAACACGCAATCTATCGCGGTAATTGATGAGCCTCCTTGAACGATGCGTCAAGTTAATCTCTTCGCGAGCTTACACCTTGCTCCTCTTCACGGTTGTTACTCTTCCAACGCGCGAACTGGAAGTTACTGCCGTCAGAATAATTCAGAATTCTACCGATCTTCGAGAGATCTATCGTCGTTACAGACGGGCTATTTACTTTATGTGTATATCTACGAATGATAAGACTCCGAAGATTGTGGAATAACGTATTCCCAATGAAATTGCGTAGATCTCGGTTTGCAGCGCTTTGCGGTAAGCAAGATCAAGATGTGCAAAATAACGCCAATTCATGGATTGCTGATTTCCGATCGGGGAGAAGAATGATAAATGTTTCCTATGAGTTATCTCTCGAAAGAAAGATTTTATATGCTATTTTATGGTTTCAGTAAACACACAAAAAGTACTAATAAATCGAATTACAGTCCGTTAAATTATATATCGGTGTAGCGGAACTATTAAATATAGACGTTTCCTGAGTCCGCAGTGCGTAATTGTTAATTACAATATTCCGACTACTGCGACGTAGCCCGAGGGCTTCGTTTCTTCTGCTCGTTTGGTCACGAAGACTCTTTGAATTGTGGTATCATGGAAAAAGAGGCAATCCAGATAATTTCTGTAATGAACTTGTCGTTTCAAGGGTCATCGGAATAAGGAAGTGAATAAACATTTTTGCACGATGTTTTATACGTAAAACTCATCGGAGTGAAAAACATTTCATTGGAATCCGGAAAAGCATTTTTTATGTATTCCTCGATGGACTTATTATCTCTTCGAAACTGGCATACAAATTTTGCAAGGTTTTTTGACTCGTTGAGATGCACTGCTTATCGAGTATGTAACAGTGTCATTCTATACATACAACCGTACAGATAGTATTTTGACGACTATACGTTTCGAACAGTTGATTATTACGGCAATAGAGATAAGAATAAGCTTCTTCCGCAGCCTTCAATATACCGCAGTACAATTGTCTTTCGCCATATCTTCTATCTCTGAAACCCCAAACCACTGGAATTTATCCTTGAGTTTTATGATAAAAATTGCGACTTCCTGTTCAATCGATGTGTCTAAAATCCTCCGGAAGATTCATAGATCTCGCGTGCACTTCGTTACGATCCTCAAAGACTATGACTCGACGGCACACCTTGGATTTCTAACGGAAACGTTGTGAGCTTGAGTGCCAGGGATGACGTCAGCGTGACGATCGAAGAGGTCAGTAAAGCGTACCTACATGAGATTGTCTCCTTACATATCCAATACTGTTACATCTTCGGGAGATGCAACGACGCTCTCCTCTCTCGCGGCTCTATCTTTCTTTACTTCCTTCACGCGAAGATATACCGTGCAGACTCTTGTCTCGCGTGCGCGCTTCGAGATCGAAAGAGCTCTCTCTAAGTACACCTATAGGCACAATCACGCCGGTACAACGGCGGTACAACTCGCACGACACGTTTCCCCCCTGATCGGTTTGTGTATATCGTGCGCTCGGCCGGCCGGGCCCGGCGCTCTGCAGCTGTGTGCATCCAGAGTGCGGATACGCGAGAGCTATAAGCCACGGAGCTCACGAGGAACAGGCCAAACCGCAGCAACAGATCGTTCCCCATCGGTTCTCTCTCTTTCTCCGTGTGCTAGCTGGGAACTCGGTTGCTGACCTTAACGGATCGACAACGCACACGACCGCGAGGGGGCTGTTTGCCGCTGCGAGAGCGACGATATCGCGAGCAGTATACTTAACTTGCTCGTTTCTCCATCATCGACGTCTCAGGACCGTAGGTCGTCCACGCGCCGGATCTAATAGAAGAAAAACGATAGAATGTTGCGCATCATCATCGAAAATTCTATTAGGTCTCAAATAGACGCTCGATCAAATCGTCTTCTTTTTCTTTTTCCAACTATACATGCCACGTCATTCGAGATATTCGAGGTTCTCTTTAGAAGTGTGAGTTATATATTATATATATCTATATATAGTTCGAGCTAATGGCATCAGGCGTGGCCGGAAGTCTTACGAATCTCTTTGCGTGCGCCCTGTTCGTTTATCTGTCCTCTAACGGTTATTATATACCCGGAAGAATAAACTCGGCAAGGTCAACAGATACTCGAAGAATTTGTACTACTAGAGACCAAAGGTATTTTTCTTTCCAAGGCACTATGGGAGCAAGAAGATCTAGGTGATCTTTTTGCAATACAACCGAGAATAACCGAGGTCGAGATTGTTCTAGAAATATACAGTAGAGGTAAGACCATTAGACGGTTTTTGGATGAAATTATCGAAGGGGGCTGCCGGTGATTAGTCGCGAGGTTACTTTTTAGATCCTGCGGTCAGTTGCTCGGAACTTGTAAACGGTACAATAATTGGCGCTTCGATACTTTTTAGGAGCCGCAATCAGCGGGGAAAAAGCCCATCGAATTGAGCCGACGAATGATTTGAAAAAAAAAAAAACATTGTTAGATTGAATTCGCGATTACGATGATCGCTATTTTTAGAGAACGTATTTGATTGGCAACTTTCTGCGCGAAATTGAAAGTTCATGAAAATTGCTCCGGGCCACATATTTCTCCGTTTTCTTTCGAGTAGAAAATGAATTCATGTCAAGCCGAAAAATACAATGGCAATCGTCAGAAATACATTTTTTGGAAATTCTGTGCATTTTAAATGAAAGAAAAAAAGAACTTCGAAGAGCGAGAAGCATAACAATAAAGTAGTTACCATCGGTGAAATTTATAGCAACCTCACTGTTAGCCTAATATGCTTCTGGTTACGTGAATCCGCGTTAGATATCGTAGGCGTCCCGACGATAAGCTCCGGGTGCAGAAAAACAACTTCTACCGACGTTGCAGTCGTCGCGAGCCCCATCGATCCGCGTTCGCCGACCTTCTCGAATGCGAGCGAGGTATAGGATAAGCGAGAAGCTCAACCAGCGTGCCGAGAAGCCGAGGAGGACGCGCGCGTTGGCACAAAGTGGCAAGTGATGCGTGACGGTAGGTGGTGGCCGCGCGGTTATGATAACTCTGGGCCTTCTCGATGATCCTGCGCCGCAAGGAGTCATCGAACCCCTCTAGACTTCCATCCTGGCCGGGCATGGTCGAGCAGAGCGAGAAAGATATACTTTGGTCTGCTCGCTTGACCGAACTGTCGCAACGAATACTCAGGCGCAATTTCCAAGCGCAAATTAATAAGAATTAATATATTTCAACAGTATTTTAAACGAATGAACTGTCCAAAGTGATTCCGAATGGAAGAGAAAATTTCCGCTATGGGAATAATATTTATGATTCACGACTCTTATTGAAAGTATATGAAGCACGTCATCGCCGAGTACAATGATTGATTGGAAAACTTTACCAGCTCGTATCTCTAGAATCGTGGAAATTCGAAAAATCAACCAAAGGTCATGTTCACTCAGTATCGAAATTTGAATGCGATCCACTAATTTCTTTGTCGCGCGACTTTTGCAACGTCTTCTGTATTCTTCATTCGCACATCAATTCTCATCGTTATTATCACGTTTCACGTTGAAATTTATTATTTAGGAAATACAGGAATTCACGAGCGACGCGTCCGGTATCGAATATCGAAACGCAAGACCCCGGCGTCTCACCGAGACTCACTGCGCCCAGACCGCCGGTCGTGCACGAAGACTCCGAGATATGGAATAGGTATATTTTAGACTGGCGCTTCGTTCGATAATACGCCTACTCGTATAAAATACTCGGCGCATTACTCAGTCATGCTCGGATACTACATTATATACCTGATCGTATATACCGTCCATCGCTATACTCTTCATAGCTTAGAGCGTGTATATATACATCGCGGAATATAAGCGTGGGTTTTAGCGCGGCGCGCTTTACACGTAATACCATTTCTCCACCGAAGAGTAGATACGACCCGTGACTGAACGGACGGTCGGCTCGTCTCCTAGCAGTGGTTTTTTCACCTCGGTTTCACGGAATCTCTTGGTTCTACCGCGAGACAGGGACGCTGATGAAAGAAGATGCTGCGGGTCTTTTCTCTAATGCCGAGAGGAAACGTTGGCAAAAGGTGAAAAAAATTAATCCTCCCATCCCAATCTCCCGGAAAGTCTGCAGCAGATTTAGTCTGAGGTTCTAATACAATTTTCTTGACCTGTCGAGGACAGAATTCCAGCGATTTATAAAGCTGGAAAAAGCGAATCAGTTAGATACTGCAAAATTTTACGCGAATGGGAATCTCGAGCTCTACATTTTTAAAGTGAAGCAAATCGGCAACGCTATTTTTCAAAAAAAAAATTCGACAAGTCGTCGTCTCTCACTATTCACCATAACAAGATCTCGGTTAATGTCAATCACATGTCGTTCAATTAAATTGAGATTTGATTGCCGTAAAGCACTTCTGTTTATTACCGCTACCGCTATCATTCAAACTACCGATCGATGTTCTTAGCCATACGAAGACGAGAGTTTATGCTCTCCCGGTCGCTGCAACGGAAATTCTATTGAACGAGTGGGCGAGAGGAGCTGAATTACGATCGGGCTAGCTCGTGCGCGCGCGATCGCGTCTCGGACGATCGCTGCCGATCGTTTCTGTCGACTTCTCCCAGCTTCTTATACTTCTTATTTGCTGGTAAGATCTGCCGGAAAGACGCGAGAGAGAGCGAGAAGAAGAATCCGATAGGAGGAAGTATATAGCGTGCACAGCGCAAAGTCGTGCCCTCGATGAGGGCACGAGAGCTGGATGTATAAGCACGGCAGACCTTTGATAGTTGTGATACAACAACAGCTGTACGTTTAATTCGAGGTCGGACTGTACCTAGGCACGTCCGCGCACCACTGCGGATGTGAGGTGACTCCAGAAGTGAATGAATCCAGGAAGGTAACCCGATGCAGTGTAAATCCTTGGCTCTGCTCTCAGCTGCTGTACTCCGAGGCTTTAGAGTTCAACGCTGCTGACGCGCGCAGCATCTTCTGTAGCGAAACTAACTCGCGCGCGAATTCTCAGCCCGTGGATGGGAAGCTACCACGTCTATACGTCTATTTGCTCGCCGAACGAGAGTCTCTCCGAGAGAGCTTGCGCGCGGGGATGCTCCTGTAACGCGATGACAAATATCCCGGGGAATACCGTTCGGGCGTAACGGATGTTATTTCAATATACACCGCTGCGAGATCGACGAACCGTTCGCCATTGCCGGATAGATACAAGCGCGCATAGCAGAGTTCAGGAGGAAAAATAATCATTGACAAGTATTTCTCGACCTACGATCGAAGATAACCGGCTTCGAAACGGTTCGAGCTTCGAGCGTCAATAAACCATAAATTCCTTACTTGATTGTCGATTTAATATCCAATCCGGTGTACAGCTCGGAAACTCCGAACGCGAACTAATTTCATAGAAATTTATTTTATTTTTCCGCGTATACGAGTTTGTTCTTTGCCTCTAGCGCGTGAAATAAACTTGCAATCCTATTGGAAGAAGATATAGAGTAGCGGAGTTTTATATTCAATTTAGCTGGAACTTCAGATACCGACTAATTCCATTGGAATTTATTTTATTTGTCGTATACAAGGTTATTCTCAACCTCCGACCGGAGGAATAAGGTTGTAATTGAATGGGAAAAAGATATCGAATCGTTATAATATCCGCACTACCGTGAACTTCAACGCGCACTAGTTTCATCGGAATTTCCCTTATTTTTTTCGTGCAAACATTGGTTCTTTATCCTCGGCGCGTGGAATAAAGTTGTAATTAAATACGAAAAAGATAAGAAGTTGCATTAATGGGTGCGGTAGCGCGAACTTCACATGCGAAGTAAATTGATAAGGATTTGTTTGTTTTTCACGAAATATTGTGCTCTCTGACTTCGTTCTATAGAATTCCCATGGGAATTGAAGGCCGTGTAGTATCGATTTTACATTTGTCGTATCCGGAGCTTCAAATCGCGAATCATTTCGATACTCATTATTCTATACTTCTCGTGCACAGAACTTTATTCTTTACTACCGACGTTAGACATAAAGTTGTAATGGAATAAGGAAGAAGATATATAAAGAAGAGCGTTGGCGAAGACGTGCAAGAAGCGAGGGGGTGTAAGAGAGGAGACGAGTAGACGCGGGCACGAAGAGAACGTTACCGTTAGAAGTGCGGAGCGAAACACACGGGAGAGAGACCACCCATCGGTCATGGAAACCGGGCCGCTAATTTTGTTGAAATAGGTAGGTATGTACGCCCACTGTGAAAGACCGGAGAACGCCGAGACCAGGAAAAAGGTTGAAGAAAATACTAGAGCTTTATAAAGTTGGACAGTGTGTGAGAGTCGTATTCGCGAGCTATATGTATGACGTTGTGGAGTTGTACCGGCGACAATACACCGCTTTGAAGCAGTGACCGATTCATCCACCGGCACGACTTCCTGTCTGTGTCTCTTCCCTATCGCGGCACACACTCTCGGAAGCCGGCCACCGTTTAATTACGTCGTCATCGCAGGGCACCAGCTTACGCTGTAACACGTATATTATACTCGGAAACATGAGTCTTCCTTCGAGGATTCCTGATTGTAGGAATTTATGAATGCGAACGCTCCGCGCAGAAAGACGAAGCAACCCGGCGAGCTCACAGATACGAATTTGTGAATCTGGAGCGAAATCATTCGGACAATTTGAGGGACGTGTTTACGGTGTAGTTTTAAAAAATTCTACAATTACGATGCCCACGGTGATTCGGTGCAATTTCGTGACCGTCAAGACAATCGCAGGCCATTCGCGAGGAATTTCAATGTTTGAGCAAAATCAGCCATTCAATGATTTCGATTTTTGACAGACGTCGTAAATTATCAATAGCGTCAAAGCTGACCGAGCTAAGGATTCAAACGTTAATAGAGCGACAGATGCAAGACTAAAGGGAATAAGGATCGAGCAGTCAGACCACCCGCGAAGATAAATCTTCCTGACTCGATAGTCGTTTCCTTCTTCGTGTTTCGTAGGGCCCGCCGAGTCAGATGGCCACTTCTCGAGGACGTGATAGACACCGCAGCCTCTATTCTCAAAGAGACGTACCTATAAGATTGAGAAAATCGTTTCGCGGGGGAGATCTCGATGGTACCTATCGATCGAAGCGAGCGCACCGGAGAGTTCGTCGATCCGGCGCTTTCCTGCGGGTCGGCGCTTGGACAAAAGTTGCACGGCTTTACGGATAATACTATAGTTGTACGGATGACCGAGGATCCGTCCGTTCGGAAGGACGATACGAATAGGATATTCGTATACCTATAGATTCTGGGACAGAGAAGATCGTTGCCGCATCTTCGGGGCCTACCGCGGTCTTCGGTCCGCTCGATCGAACTTGTGCGCGCACCCGGTGCAAAAGCTGAAACCGCGACTTCTCTTCTCTATCTGCATCGTAGGTGCATAGCTGTAGTAAGGTTCGCTGTATATATATGTATATATCTTAGCTGTGTCGGCTTCCTCGACGAGATACTCTTACAATCCCGAACGTCGAAGTAAATGGAGATTGCGCGAGTATACGTCCCAGGCCTGTCTCGCAACTCTTGCTTAATTGACGCTGAGATCCTTCGGATGCCCGAACGAGAGAGAAATCCAGCAACCGCGCGCTATTCGATATATATAGCCCAGTGGCAGAGGAGCGCGCCAGCAAAACAGCTCCTGTTCTCTTCTTCTTCCTGTGTTTTGCAGCTGGATGAGATTTTGCAGCTCGGTCAACTTGATAGATATTCGCACATAGACCGCGCATACGCTATCTCGAGGGGGACGAGGGACGGGGAACGGGGGCTGATATTATACAAGGAACATGGAGATAGATTACAGTGAAGTAATATATCGCGCGAAGACAACCGAGTGAGACAGGATAACGGACGTTTATCGATTTCGTTTTTTTGTTCTTAATCTGCTTTGTTAAGCGATCTATCGATTCTGCAGCCCAAGCAGGAAAATTCAGCGAGAGTCCCCTTAATTAGTCAATAAGTGAAGAAGATTCGCTCAAGAGCCGATGTGGCAAGAAAAGAAAACGTACCCGAAGAGACTCGGAGTTTTTCAAATATGTTCTTGCCTCTATCAAAGATCAGAATTGTCAGGGTATTTCAAAATAAATACGAAAACCAACAGATATATTTGGGATCGAGACTTCTGGCACAGTTCAAGGAGATCTTAATCATACATGACGATGGGCATTATTCGATGTCAAACAACGCTTTGTCGTTCGTCATCGTTGCCCTCCAGCATTGAAGTCACAGTTCGTCGGGCACAAAACTGCATCTTCATCCGGTGCGATCTATCGCAATCCATAAATAATCGCTTTCTCTCTACCCGCGATTCTCCGCTTTATTCGCTCTCCCCCTCTCCCCCTCCATTCGATGAATTATTATCACTGTATACCGATTATGATTATTATCCGTGGTATCAAGTTTCGCGCACTGCGGTAGGATCTTGCGTGTGCGACATCTACATTCCATGGAAGTAATTGCCCTCCGGATGGGCTTCTGCTCTCTTCTGCGGAGGCGCACAGATATAAAACGACCGGATAGCCGGGAGCTCTTTTCTCTCGTGGCTGAGAGCGACCGGGGCGATTTCATTTGCACCTTGTATAACGCGCAAAGCCACAGGTGCATCACAGGTGCAGCCTCGGTGTATCCCCGCGATGCCCACTATTCGCACAACACAGAGGGAGCGAAAGAGGCAGGTATAGGTACTAATACTCGGTACGCTCATGGGAAGAATGATCGCACCGGCTTCAGCCCCAGTGGCGTTATCACGCGATCAACGAAGCGCGATAATTAATTGACTCGAGAAAATCAAATCAGGATTTACCTGAAGTACCCAAGAAGGCAGAGGGATTGTCCCGAAGCTCGGCGAAAAGCTATAACTGGTCTGCAATGCGCAGGAATATAACTTGTGCAAAACCTGTATCGAGAGGTGTTGACTATTTATTATCGGACCTTCTAGTAACTTATCCGTTGACAACGATTAGTACTCATTAGGTAATTCTCGTTCCTTCGACAGCATCGAGGAAATGAAAACGCAAGATATAGCAAAATCTGAAAACTAGGTATACGAAAAAATGGAAAGAAATTAAAAGAGATTGTAAAAGGCCAAGAATGCGTCGATCGAATCCGAGACGCTTCTTTATTATTATTACAATTTTCTCCAGATTCGAAAGTTTTTTTATCCGTTGATATAGCACATAATATCTATTCTGAAGACTCCAACGATATGGCATCTTATCAGCCATCTTGGTTGCATCCTGCCGCTTCGATTGCATTACAAATAAGATATATAAAATCGAGCCTAAGCACCGTTCAAATGAAGACAGCGCTAGTCCACAAGGCTTCGATTGCGTTTAAGGAATTTTTAAAAAATTGGAATTTACTGTTAATTACGACTATGTAGCGATCTCAAAGGCCACATTACAGCTGTTGCGGGATCGATAAGAATTTACATGTTCAACGCGTGTTCATCCGCAAGATTTTTTAATCGGTATTCGACTACAGTTGCGATGCCAAGGATATACAAGGAAGCGTTGTATCTCTGAAAACACACAAAATCACGAACAAGACTCGGAAGGCGAACGAATGCGCAAGCGTGTTAAGTCAAGAACAAAGGAACGGCCAAGAATGTGAGGAGATACCCCGAGGATCAGTTAGAAACACCAGTGGAAACATCATGGCACGAGTGGCGAGCGTGTGTATCGCCGCTCGAGACACCTGGATGGTCTTTCGCGTTTCTCCTATGGCAGTAGCAACGAAGCATAGGTGGTAGGTACTCACTCCTATATATTGTAGTTATACGCGCGGTTAAGAGTACGTCTCTCGCGTGTCAGCGAACTCTCCGGCCGTATAGCTGCGAAGCGCGATTTCCGACTTGTCGTTGGCAAAAGAAGAAGTTGCGTGCAAGAGCTGCAATAGGAACTTACAGTGTACATAATACACCGCGCGAGTAGCATTAATGTTTCGGTTTAAGGTCGCGCATGTACACGTACGTGTATGACTGGCACGTATGGAAGCAACGCCGATTGAGAACGAACGAATCGAAGCAAGCGCGGCCTCAATTACCCAATAAAATTCTATTCGATTCAATATACGGATCATCGAACGTTCAAGCGGCGATTTGCAACGATATGTATTGCCCCCAGCACTGAGAGAGATATTTCGCGGAGAAGGCGTTATGGAGCACGTGCACGAGAGAAAATTGATGCTGTCGATTGGGATTAAATGGGAAAAAAAAATATTGCCAATCGTGAATGAAGAGAAAAAAGATGAAGATAGGACGCGAGGGGCAGTGGCGATTGTACGCGTCATAAAAAAAAACCAGGTCGTATCACGGTGGCCCAGTGCCAGTGGTGCCCGTGCGAAAAAGAAAGTAATCGTCTTCTCCTCGAGTCTACTTCTCTCTTCGGTACCAGTGGCAACGACATGCGAAGATATCGGTGAAGAGAGCTCCGAGGCCCGGGGAGGTGAGAGTGCTATGTGGCTGGCGAACGACGGGCGCGTTAACGGCGAGGTCGAGGATTGGCCGAAATTCTTTTAGAGAGAGAGACGGACGAACGGAGAGACTTTGATGACTGAACAAGATAGGTCGCGAGAGGCTAGAGACGCTGTTTCTGGGTCTTTATTTCTCGGTCAAACGATGCGGAATCGAAAGTAGGTGCACTGACCGTATGGTACCGTTCATTAGGCACGTGTACCTAAAGCGATGAATCGGAAATTAATTTACTACTGATTTTGAATTCCGAAGTCAAGATCCAATATCGACTGCAGCAAATTAAAAAAAAAGTTGATTGTCTTGTATTCTTTGAAAAAAAAAAAACTATAATCAATAATAATAAAAATAATAAATTGAAGTAATTCACGCAGACTCAACAATCGCAGTAAAGCGGAGAAGGGAAGACAATTATTTACAATGCAGTCTTGTACGGATATAGTAACAATTTAGTATATACGGCAATATTCTATGACGAGCCGGCCAAACTATCGTACCTTCATGCCTTGAAAAGATTGAACTCGCGGATAAGGCTCGCGGCCCAGCAGCGGCAACAGGTTGTGCCTGAGCGAACAAAGGATCGTTCCGCGTTGATTTTTGTCACGCCCTCGTAGGTTCACGGCGAAACGTAGTAGGAATAGTATAATAGCGAGAGCGAGAGCGTTATTTCTTTATTGCATAAGAGACGAGACTCGATCGGGAATGGCGAGTGAACGTTATGTTATAACGTCTAATACAATACACCGTAATCGACACAGTCATTGGCCACCGAGCCGTAATTGGCAATCCTTATGAGAAACCCTGTTAGATCGAACGAAATGCAAATGCGACATTCATTGTTTTCCACCTCTATTTGCGCGGCCAATCGGTGTGCCGTTCAATCTAAATACCTGTCACAATCTCTCGGCCACATTCAGTGCACGTCCTTATCGCAATTTCTACCGTAGTTTTATTGTAGGCTTGTAAGTACGTAATAGACGAAGCTGTATATGATGTGTGAGAGCGCCTCGGCGCCTGAAGTGGGTGCTGGCGCAAGGCTACACGCGCTTCCACACATGCTTACAAGACGAAAGGACGTGAGAGTGCCGTGGCCCACGCATTTCGTACTTATGACTCGATCGTTTTCTGAGTCCTACGCGAATTTCGCTCTCCTCTCTCACCCATTTTGGACTACAATCGCTATGGTCTACGAGTCATCGTACTAAACGTGGAAATTCCTCGCTATTTCATCTTCCTTTTTGAGCTACGTAGGACAAAAGTGTGGCAGTGAAACCGGTAATGGGCAGACTGAAATTTGTTCAATAGTTGTTTTTTTTTTAAATGGTTATGGTCCTCGCTTCTTCATGGTTACACTCATTTTTCAGTCAAGGGTTTTGATATATTTTGTCATTTTTTGTTTTTACAGAATACCAATTGACACAGCTGTTTGTGCTCGTTGAGTATCTTAAAGGAATGCTGGCCAATGACTGTGCTTTTACGCGTTCGCTGATTGAATAGCTTGGGAATTTATTGCCTTAAAAGACGCGGTACGTATATGGATTTACCGAGAGAGTCGAATATATTGCGCGCACTTGGCGCGCAGCTTACAGTGTAGCGAGAAACAAGTGGAACACACTCGGAACCGCAAGTGGGCTTCGCGTGATTTTTATGATTACGCTTTTATTTTTATGATGAGCCGGCGTAGCTCCCCAACACGAATATCTTTCGTTAACCATTCCTCTCGCGAATTTCACCTTTTTTATGATGCCTCGTATGCAACAGACTATCGGAAGGATATTTTTATATATGCTTGAGTTTCACGAGGAAAGGCGTGCCTCGAAGGCTGGTATTCGAGCATGGTAGACAGGAGAGAGTCTCTCGTTTTCGTATTCGGGAAGACGGTGAATTCTCTTCTGTGTGTTCTTCAACACTGCACCGCTAAAGAGAAGAGTTTAAGATTGAAAAAGAAAATAAGAATATTTCGGAGTCATTCGCCGATCGGGACGAACGACTTTCGCCGAAGTGAATTCGACGCCCCGGGCGGAAACGGGGCCCGTGGGATGCCGAAGAGGTACGTGAGAAATTTCCGGCTGTCCAGAAAAAGAACTAGAACTTTTACGATTCAGACAATGATGAGACGAATAGCCTAAGGATCACATTACTGCAATTAAATGCCGGACGTAGAAAATTATCATAAAATTTCTTAATGTTTGCATAGCGAAACTTTGATTTCTCACTCACTTTTGGCATATCTACAATTTCTTATTCGCTATTCGTTTCCATTATAGCCCCACATCGATCGGTGAGTTTGGTATATTTGCGCATGGAAATATTCTACATTCGGTTAATTAATTTCTCATACTTGAAAGCCCGTTGTAAGTTGTTGGAAAGTTGAATTTTGTTGCGTACGGAAATGTTGAGAGTTCATGCATTTTTTAATTAAGGTACAGGATCTAATTGAAACGTGAATAGTCAATAATAGTAAGCGAGTTCGAAAGAATGTTTTTGAATGTTCGAAAGTCTGTACTGGATGTAATCCTCTCAAGGCCTCATGCATAATTCATAACGATGCATCGCGCCGTTTAGAAGATGAAATACTTTCACGCGGATATAATTATCGTGCATCAATGAATTAACATGCAACACGCATGCGTACATGTAAAAGAAATTTTAATCGACGAAGAAAAATTACGCTCGCGAAAGAAATGTTGATCGTTCGAGAACTTGAAATCGATGCATATCGCCGATTCTCACAGCTCTGTCTTCGGTCAATCCCGCGAGAACTTTAGAATTCGGTTGATCACAGTTGCAGTTCGGAGCAGCGACGAGTTCGAATATCTCGCAATTCGCAGAAGCGTTTGGTGTCGGGGGGGGAGAGGGGGCATACAAGGCGATCGGTTGCATCGATCCGCGTTCCGCGGGGAAAGTGAAGACGCATTCCCCGACCCGACGAGACCTTTCGGCGCGCATCATCGCCGGCTTCGGCGAAGCGGGAGAGCTCTTACATCTCTCGCCGGTCTCGACAATTCGGTTCACGAAGCACTCGCTGCCGCAACAGCATCGGCAGCTATCGAGATGCCCGACGAACGCGATACTTCGCTGCGCGTATATACCACTCCGGCCATTAAACGAGAAATTAAAGCTAATCGATTTCCTGCCACGAAATTAGTTCTCTCGATGCTGCGCAGATAAACTGTGCATCGCTCTCGAGAAATCGTTTCGTTAAAAGAATACCAGACGACCGAGAATTTACCGGCTCGAGAAGAAATTAAAAACGAAGAAAATTTCATCGAAGAGTTAATTAACTTAATTAGTCATTATTAATAAGAAGTTATCGAAGTCCCGGAATTAACCGCCCTAGAAAAACGCAGATATGTCCGATTGTGAAACGAGCATTAACAAAGAGTGCAAAAATATTGGGTTAGCGTCAGCGGAGTAAAAACATGTATTCTTTTGAGTCCTTTTAACTATTATTTTTCGAGACGATGGTTTGCAGAAACGGTACAAAAAGAATTAAATGGAAAATAACTAAGTCAGATTTGGTGTGCTCGCCAATTGTGCGCTTGGAAGTGGAGTTTTTAATGGACTCCTTCGCGAGACTTTGCAAGGACGTTGACATTATCATTTACGTTAGCGCTCGCGGCTTTGATCGCTGAAACAGAAAGACTTCTCGTGTGTGTCCACATGCAACTTATCAGACCGACGAGACAGCGTGACTTTCGAAGACAAGGTCACAATGTGCTTTCTCGCGTTGCAGAGACTGCCAGAAGATCGACAATTGCCTCTGTGCGCAAAATTCCGCGCGTTCCTCAAGAGAGTCGAAACAATCGGAGTGGATCTATTGACGGGAGATCTTTGCTTCGCGAAGAAAAAGCGAGAGAAAACGAGTCGAGAGAAAAAATGCATGCGGTAGATCCTGCAGGCGTAGAGGATCTATCGTGCACGCGCAATTACGCGCTCGAGCTTTGTGCGCAAGCGCTACAGCGCGACCCACGGATTGCTGCAATAATCCTTGCAGCAGCCGACTCGAACGAGGCAGAGAGCGCGACCCACATGCGTGCTGTTGGCTTCTTCTAAGTGTAAGCAGCTCACACTTGAAACTCCTTCGGTTTCTGCCGAGGCAGCGCGGCCACAATGGGCTTGAGGGACTCTTATAATTGCACGAAAGAAAGAAAGAGTCAAGACTAGAGAACCGGGGATTACTTATTGTACGCAGACGGAGAGCATTCGAGCGCGGCAGAAGTTACACAAGAGGAGGAAGACCGATGAAAGAAGAGTACGCGTATTTGTTGGAGGAAGAACAAAAAAATGAAGAAGAAACAGAAACGCGATACTGCGGATATTCAGCAATGATTTCGTCACTTTCTTATCAGATAAGAGGTCTCAAGGTTTATACGTGAGATCAAGATGATTTCGCATATGAATCTTCGCCTCTGGACGAGAGCCTTATAACATTTGAACACTAACGTCAGGAATAAATTTGCCATGTGCAAGTCATTTTTAATTTCGGTATAAAGAACTATTTTTGCGATGCCACGTATTGGAATCTTGGTTTCAAAGTCATGGTACATTACGAGGACTGTTTACAGGCGCTACAAAATTATCGTCGAGCCAATAGTAATTGACACCGTGAAATACAAGGAATGCCTTCTCGTTTATAAAGAAAACAATAACAATAAAAAAAGAACTAAATATTAGCACGACCATAATAACTGTAAACCCTTGCCGTGCTAAAGATCGATCGTTTAAACAATCTCGTATTAGATCTCTCGGGTTATATTATATTTATCGATGATGTCGGATCGAGTTAGTCGGGGCGTTCAACGCGATTTTCCACGGCTCGTTTGTTCAGCTCGCTCACGGTTCGCGCAATTCGCGCTCGGTGCAATTCGCTCGTGCGGACTTTTGCTACGATCCTACGGGGCCTTTAACGACTCGAACATAATAATGCTTGAGGAAGAATGCGAGTAGGAACGAGGAAACGCCTCACTCGGGCCGTTAACTTATTTCGTTCGGGACACCGCAGGAACGCGAGTCTCGTTGAAGAAACGATCGTAACACCAGCTCGCTCTCTCTTTCTCCCCCGACACCGCAGGTCCGATTGCCGAGAAATTTCGAGTTCTTTCTTCTTCCACTTGGCTCAATCTTTGCAGTGATTTATACCGAGAAGCTCTTCAGAAACCGGCTAATAAGGTTGGAACGAATACTTTTTTACGACCCGAAAAATCCACTACGGTCACTCTCGTGCCGACAAACTCGTTCAAAATATACACCGATTCATAAAAAAAGTATATAAACGAACAAAAAAATTGTTCAGGTTTAATAAAGTGCGATAAGGAAAATAATTTATTTGGGGCTCTGTAATCAAATTTTCGGGTTAACATGTTGACTAACAAGTGCCTTCAGGCACTCTCAAAGAACGCATTCCTCGTTATTTTTTCACGACTCCCCTTATTGTTTTCATTGTGGATTCAATCATTTGCTGCGTAGAATTTAAGTGGCGGAATTCTTCGGGAAGTATGCAACCGGCTGGTTCTACCCAATAATCAAGAAACACCTCTCACGAATATAAACTGGAGAAAATATGAAAAAAAAAAAAAAACAGGCGAAAAAGGTACCCATGCGAAGTATCGGACCGATTTTGCTGGAGCTCTCGATTACACTAATCGAAGCTGAGAGTATGCCCGGCGGGCGACCCATAACGCAAATTCGTGGCTTGCAACCCCCGGTCGTTGCGGAGGGCCGATGCAGCTGCGAATAAAATTTTGATCGTACCACAGCGTCCGTTTTCTCCCGAAAGGAAGAAAAAGTAATGAAATTAAACGGATAATCGGAGCTTCTTCTCTATACGAGAAAAGCCTGAGTATCGCATGCGAAACAGCGATGAAAATAACAGCAGTTCCACACAACGGAGACTCTTACATGTAACCTATCTCTGGGTAGATACGGAACGGGCTTCTGGCAGAGAGCAGCCACGGCCACGTCGGACGCACGATAATCATCATAACGGGCATCCTTCCTCGGGAACCGAACTCAACTAACTTTACTTTCGCGACGTTACACCGGGTGCACAGTTTTATTTCAGAATTGAGTCACTTTCCTGGCATATTTTTCTTACGATTCGAACAAATTCTTGAATTGTTGGATCGATAAGAAAAAATGTTAATACCAATATGCGCATTAAAAAAACGGTATTTCATTCACGCTGGTAATTCAAAAAATTTTCTTTTTGAAGAAACTTAATTCAATGTATCAAACAAAAAGAAAAATTTGTGTTCTCAATGGGAAATGAAGCATTGCAACGTGCAATTTTCAATTGAATTCTGACGATCATTAAATAGAAACAAATCTAGTTCAAGTGCCACTGAAACACTTTTCGGGAAACTTCCGAATTGCTTAACTCCAGAAAAGTTTGATATAGACCTGGCGCAACTGCCTCGCCCGTATTAATAGAGTACATCCGCACGTACGGACTCTGTACAACGCCGTTTTGTACAATGCCCGACGTCGCGTTACTTCCTCGTTTCCCAAGGTGACGACTCAGTCCTTCCGGCTCTGAACCGTAAGACGATTCCCGCTGTCGTCTGAATCTCGGTATTCGCCGAGAATTTTCTAACCGACCGTGCTCTTAATGTCTCACCGGATCCTCCTCACAGCGAAACGTTGAACAAATCACCGAAGTACAGAGGAAAAAAAAAAAGTTTGGTCCGCAAGTACCGGAAGATTGAATTAGCATAATGAAGAAAAAGCGCCCAAGCCGGAAGATAATGAAGTAGAAGCAGGGTAGCGCTAAGAAAATGCGGCAAAGCATCAGGAAACGACCCGCAGCACAACATGGAACTAAAATATGAAAAAGCAACGAGAAAGAGGGAAAGGGCTTCGAATTTCCATGTCTCGGTTTTAGCGCGTCGAGGCCACTTCCTCGCGAGCCAACTCCTCCTCTTCTATTTCTTCTTTTATCTTCTTATTCTCGTGGGTTATGGAGAATATGAGCCAGGAATTACGAATAGTTTAACCGTCCTGCTATATGGAAGCATAAATCGCTTTGATGCCTCGGCTATGCAGCCATTACGTTCTGTATCCGATGCGTTGTGTACGTAGTGAATTTGTCTGTGTATGCATTTACACACTTGGGAATATATGCACGTGCACAGGGTGTACAGTACGAATAGTAGTAGGAGAAGTCCTAGGCAGAAGCTATACGGTGAGCGGTCTCGCGGCCGATGCTCTTCTCTCTCCGCACGACGACGCGCCGGTACCACCGGTAAATACCGCGTCGAGAGAGCGAGAGGGCTTCTTCGCTCCAATGCCACCAGCACCGGCGTCTCTCTCTCTTTCTCTCTCTCTGGGGTCTTGGGTGCCTCGCGAGTGCGAATGCCATTTCCCTAGCGGATTATTAATTCTAATCAACGACCGGCCGATATGACTTTACCCGGTGGTTCGCGAGCTTAAAAATCAAATACATCTTTCTCATAGAGTTCCATTATACGAGTCTCTCTCTCGAGGGTGATACACGATGGACCGGCACCCGCGGTGAAACTTGTGCGGTCGCGGCGTCGAGAACCACCGCGACGGGATTCCTTTTACTACTGATTGTTAATCCTTGAGAAACCTCGCATTGAAAAGCGGTTAAAATGGTTTTGTTTGATTTTTTCATTTATTTGCTCGATGAAGTAAATCGTTGCAAATCATTCGAAATAATCTTCACGGTGGGGAATGGTAAAAAGAAAACTTTGAATTGATGCACAAGCGTTGATTAAAAACAGGTTCGAGTGGGTTAAATTCGAGAAACGGAGTCGAAGGCTCGAGTGTTCTTCAAAAGATAAAAAAATCAATGATATCCATAGGAAATTATTGAAATCAGAATGTAACTGAATCAGTGGAACACCGGCTTAACATTAGTATAGGCTCTAAGATGCTCGGAGTATCTTGCTTCATTGTTATCCTGTTTGTTACAATGCTTGCACCGTGATAAACCGATTAAACTGACAATACATTAAAAAATATTAATCGCGATCAGGAAAATTTACATTTTTTCAAATGATAATCTGTCGACGTTTAGCCACCGTCTCGGTCTAAAAGTTTCAAAGGATTCAAATGAAGTTTCAACGAGGATATTCCAACGAACAAAGTCCATCATTTGTCGACTGAAGACTCATTTAAATTAAACCTCGACTTTCCGAGTTATTCGCTAATTGAAATTGCATTTGATAATAGATTTACAAAAATATGTTATCTTCATCGAGACATTCGGATGTATTAAAAAATACAAGCGTTTTTTCCAGGGTGCCCCAACGAGCAAGAATTACAAACCACACGATTAACAAAGCTCGACTAGAACCGGACGCACCCTGGTCAGTCTCGGTAAATACCGAGCAAGAGAGAGAGAGAGAGAGAGAGAGAGAAAGGTTCGAGTAAGCTACGGTGCCAATGCCACGAGAGCAAGAGCACACCGGTATTCAAAGAGCTGCTACGGGGTTTAATACCCACGTAGTGATACCTCGGTCCGGGTACACGTAATGGGATAGCCCAGTACTCTACACTATGCTCAGCGCGGACCGCTCCATAGATATATACATATATACGTGCATATATATGCATAGTCGGCTACATAATAGGTATGTACATCTAGTCTTAGCAATGTTGCATGCTCTCTCGCCGCATGGCCAAGTCGGTAACGTACTCGGGCGTGAACGCGGAAACGGTCTGTTATGGGTGTTACTTCCAGACGGCATTACCCCCTCGACTGTGGATACCGCGCGAGAAAGGGAGAAAAAAAGGAAGAGGACAGACCGAACGAGGAAGAAGTACAAGAAGAGGAAGAAGAAGAAGGCGGAGTGAAAGAACCACAGCTCTTCGACTTCCGCTTTAAACTTATTCGAACGAAATAATATCTGGTATTTCCCTTTTTTTCTTCCTTTTCATACTATTATACATAATCACATGTACGTACATACAATAAAGATATAGTTATCGATGTACAAGAATAGCTTGAATTTTATCGCGCGCAGTGTAATTAAATATTGTATATGATCCGATCATAAATTCTTGGATCATTCATTTAAATTGAAGGTGATTGATTGCACAGCTCGAGAATCTTGAGTCCGCTTGATTGTTGTAATGATGATTACGAATCCACGGTGGAACGACGGAGAGACGACGGTCTCGGAGAGCGAGAGAATGTGTTCACAAAGATATATAGAGGCTTGCGCACGCAGGACGCGTGCTGACCTCGAACTTCCGACCGAGAGTTCCGTTACGCGCGATTCAGAGAGAGTATACCATCTAGCGTGTACCTGCTGTGGAGTTCGCTATACTTTGCGGCCGGGTGTATATAGCCAGGCTGGTTTTCTCGATGCACACGACGAGGGGTATGTAACAACAGCCATCGGCCTCGTGGCCTATCCTCCTCCTCCTTCCTCTTCCCTCTTCTTCTCCTCTCTCGTGTTCACCGAGTGAACCTCCTTCACCGCGATTCCTCTATGACTCCCGAGCCGAAACCGGGCGCTTGAATGGACGCCGTAATTACGTAACGACAGCGCGCGTGCTGTACGGATCTCTCTCGCGGACGCCTCCGCAAATCGCTTCGGCGCAAGAGACGCCGCAGACGGATTCGCGAGCGGGGATGCGTAGAGGACCGTAAAGCTATGATAATGATGATCCTGAACAATATCGGACACTACTTCCGCTTGATGGTTGATATTACTCTCCTGATATAACATCGAGCTATTGTAGATTCATTCCAACCGAAGTAAAACTTTAAACTAGATGGATTCGCAAAATAAATAGAATATTTTCGTCACAACTATGTTCATCACGAACTATGTTGAGCTTAATTCTTCAATACACGGGAAGAACAGGTTTACATTTTTTTCAATGTTATCACGGTAAATAACACTGTGAGTAGGACGTGCTTGTCGAAAAATAAGGTGAAAAAACGTTGGCTCGTAATACAAGTAATCAGGATTTGAGCTGAAATGACCGGTATATGTTAACTGGGTCGCGTAGCGGTGATTTACCGAGTCGAAAAAAGAATTATTCGAAAACGCCGAAGGATCGATTGGCGTTCTCATATACAGATCGCAATGTCACGGATGAACGAATGAATGAAATCCGTTTCCTGGCACACATAAACACAACTAATGGTATCGCCGACGTAACGTCGAATATCGGAACGCGGTTTCGTTATTGAGTATCCGAGTTACGCAAGGACGGTAATATCGTTAGTTTCGTCGCGGTATGAATAAAATATGCGCTCGAGGCGTGAGTGCGCGCGCGAGGGCAAAGCCGCAACAAATTAGAACTCGTTTCGATACAGCACCAATGTACGAGTGAATACCGGAGCGACCGCGACGGAATAACGAGTTATGCAAGTCGAGTGGGTGCACGTTGCAGGGCATGAAGAAAAGAAAAAACGAGAGAAAAACTATTGCGTTATACCTGCAGATGTTGTGACAGAAGTCTCTCGAGGAGTGTATGGGTCCTGTGTGGGAAAATTGCATTATACACCGGAGTCGCGTATACGACGCGACACGAATAACTCGTCTTGGCTCATTGAACGCAGCGACACGGTTTACGAGAGTGACACTGAAATGTAATAAACGCGAATTCCGGTGACACTGATCAATGCAGACACTGACACTGCTCTATCTAGGCTATGAATATCTCGACTATTGACCAAACGTTATTGCTCCTATTATTCATATAATCATCACACAATTGTTCAGTAGCTTCGATTGGATATTCATTAGCTTGAAGAATTTGATTTTTAATATTGACAAATATTTGCAGACAAATCGGGATAATTCAATTTCGAATCTCTCTACGGTACTCTAATTTCATAGAATCTGCAGTTATACATAATATACGAACTTCCTTAACGCAGCCGAGTCTTCGGTCTACCAAACGTGTTTATAAATATCCCGGAGAAAGTTGAGACAGCATTGTCCTCTTATTGATTTTCCACAGCGATAGTTCCGTGAAAGAAAGGATTAGAGACAAGCTATGGGTGGGTGGCATTAGAAAGAAAGAAAAAGGCACTCTCCACTGCTCTGGCTATACGTATACGTATGGATGCATACCATAATCTTCACGGTGTCCTTAACATCGAGGTAAATCGTTCTCGATTCGAATCTTCTTGGTTCCCCGCGTAGTTTGAGAATCATTCTCGCTTCTCTGTCTTTCGAGGGAGGGGAAACGTACTTGTATTCCACCGTAACTTCGTAGTACCGACGGGAGAGTCTTTCGGACGAACGGAGGTGTGCAAGATTCGAGAATCGATAAGATGCCCGGCGCGCAGAGGGCAACGGCAGCCAACATCGGCAGCCGGCTTCGGACCAATTAGCCGCACGGGTTGCACGCAATTATACCCATACGCAATCGTCGAACGAGACGAGAAATACACTGTAGAACCACGGTGCATCACTCACTCCTCCGCGGAAAGTGCTCTCTATTTACCATTATTCAGCGTCTCGCCTTCCTCTTCGACAGGTCAATTCGCACCGAAGACTTAGATAATGGCAGGAAAAACTTCACCGTGCGGTCTCATCCGCCGTACACCGCGATCATACGGAAGAAGGGTCGAAGAAACGTTAGAAGCTGAAATTTACCTCATTCCGGGCTCGTTCATTTGTTTTTTTACCTTTCCACACTCTTTTCCTTTTTGAGGTAGCCACGAATTCTCATGAATATTCGTAAGATCATCGAGGCGTGTGCCGAGCGGCCCACTTTTCATTCTTATTGTATTATGACCGTAGCAAGTGAAGCACCGAACAATAGCCACGTATATAGTATCCGCGCCCGGCGCGTGAAATACTCATAGCTACATGCCCGATGAGCGAATCTTCTTTCTTTTCGGTTTTTTTTTTTAGTGTTTTTCGGCGTTGATTTTTACACAGCGCGGAAGCGCCGACACAATAGAGGAAACAATAAGTGTTGAGCACAGGTGGTGAACGGTGGGAATGATGTCACAATAGCCCAAGAGCCATAAAGCACGCGTGACGCATTTATGCCCATTACGCACATCTCCGTTTTCCAAGCGTGCTGTACGCCCGACGAATTTTTTTCGTGACTCATCAGAAAAAAAAACGCCCGTATAATACCGTTGAACGATTACCAACGTTTACTAACTATTTTAGATTCGAGATGTATGAAAAGAACATAGTGATTTGAATTTGATCACAGTAAACCCCCGGTCAAAGTGTCGTTAATTAGTGAAAAACAAAATACTGCGATGAAATAATTCGGCTTTTGCATCAACTGAAAATTTGAGTTTACTGAGAAACTTCTTTTATTTTACTAACTGTTAAAATGCGTAGAAGAAAAAGTTGCTGAACGACAGAGGTCTCACTTACAATAGGCAGTAATTACGTTGGCCGCATCATAGCCGATGATAAAGCATCGTTATTATCGACCCCGGTAAATAGATGTAATGAAAAACAAAAATGATATTCGCTTAAAAGGTACACATTATACGGAGACGAATAATCGACCAGGCCATTGTCCTTCGCGTAATCAGCCGCGATCATAATAAGCGTCTCTCGGAGTCTCGATAGAGGTTCCGACTGCCGCGTCCTGTGTCGTCGCACGGGGCCGTCGTTCGAAGCTATATAGGCAGACATAGAAAGTATGCCATCATTTTTGTGGTGTCGGGCTCGCAACATAAACACGTAATTCCGGGCTTTCTACGTGACCCCCGGATGGACTCCTCGGCGAGTACACAAACGGGCAATTCGCACGAGGACGACGAAGGCACAGCTTAACGGACGGGCAAACGTTTCGCACCGAGAAACGCGTCCGATATACGATAGACTGGTCTAGGATGGCGCGAGTTCTCGCAGCTTCGTCGTCTTCGTCTCGCCAATGAGTTATGAAAATATTCAAGTGGAATCCGGGTCAACGACTTGCCGAGTAGTTGCGCCAGGTAGAATTTACCGAGAGTGTATACACTTGCCGTTTGCACCGGCAAGGCCGCTTGTACTGCTGCGTAAAGTCGTCGCTTATTTATTCTCCTTCTTTTCTTCTGTTTCTTTTATTTCTTCGGTGAATCGAGGTAGGAAAATATTCATAATGAATATTGTGGAATCAGGGTCAAGCCGATCATATGGATGTTACATAGGCATTATACAGAAGATATCTCTCTGTGCGCTGTGGCGCGCTTCTCGACACGATAATTGTTTCGCTCCTCATCGAGCCGTCACGCAGCATACCAATTATATATTGGCGGCCGGGCTAGCTTCGACAGGCTATGCTATTATTTTTCAGTAAAGAACCAGAAGCAACTGAGCCCACGATTATCGAATTATGCGAAAAATTATAATGCTTTGATTCTCGTTTGTTGCTCGATTTGTTTTTGATCGTATTCCCCAAAATTCTGGAAATCATTTGTTTTTTTTGCAACCTGCGGCAGAATATGTCCGAAAATTGTCACATAAGACACGTCTCTTGTCATCGATTATCGATCGCTCAATTATGGAATGCGTGCATTAACATTTACCTGGCTTAGAGGAACTCTCGTTTCGAGACTATTCGGCTTTCTCGTTTCAACATTCTTGTCCGAAACAATGACATATCCCGTTCGATCTCTTCGGAGCGTTTTGTACATGAGAATCGAGTCAAAGGGTTACACGTGAAGAATTCAGCGCAATCCCACCCGAGGTGTTTCGCGTTTGAGCTCCGAGCTAGACAATAAATCATGAAGTCCTTTTCTTTCTTTCCTCCTTGCGGTACTTATACCTCTTATCTAACGTTTGCTCACTGGTATCAGGTGTATGCCTCGGAGTACAGAAACAGCCATAACACTGTAAACTACCTTTCACCGAACGACCTCTTACGACCTCGATAAATTCTGAAATCTAATTCCACATAGCCCGAGCGCATGAAGCGTCGATAAGATATTCGCATGCAACGATGCGATTTCGAGTCTCTTTTTTTTTCACTTTTTTTCTAAACTCTCCCGCGCTCGAAAGGCTCAATCCGACGGGAGAGGTGGAGTGCAGCGCGGAGTACGCGCCGCAGCGAATTCTTAGCCGGCTTTTATTATCGAAGACGAAGGATGTCAAGGAACGCGTCTCTTGCGCGCCAGATGAGTTTCATTCGCGAGGCAACTGGGTCATCCCGCTCTCGCATACAGTATGCCATGCAGTCGTAGCCTACAGAGAGACCGAAGAAAGCTTCTGCTTGAATATTATTGCTATTCAATTAGACTGAAGAATAAACTGTGAATTTGAAATCATGAAAATATGTCACCGACGACTTTTCATGACGTAATTATTCAACAGTCATTGAGGAAGAAAAGCATTTTTTTCGTTGCAATTTCAAGGATCCAGCAAAACAAAAAACTTTTGCTATAAACATATAAACGTAATAATAACGTTGATCTGTGTTACGATTCGTCTCGTCGTCGATTGCGCCGTAATGATTTCCGAGGTCATCGGGTGCGAGTGAGATGCGAGGAAAAATGAAAGACTCGGTGCGCAAAAGATGCGACGGATGCGCGCGATGCGATTCTCGCGAAAGCGACGAGTCCGAACAATAAGGAGATCGCGAGATGAAGCAGAAGAGCTCTCCGGCTGTTGCTCCTTACGCCGTTCAAGAGCGACTAAGAGAAAAGTGAAGAACGAAAGAAGAAAACAAAAAAAAGACCATAGCCGGGGAACAAAAAGAGGAAGGAGGCAGCGAAGGAGAGAAGATGCTTTGCGCGTTTCGCAGCAGCAGCAGCAGCAGTTCGCCCGCTCGCCATTAGAAATCATCGCCGGTCGCTCTCCCGAAGAATTTCGAGAATGCGGAAGGAAAGCCGCCGGGGATATAGTTAGTAACCCGAGAAGCCAGTCGTTCGTTTCAATACCCAGGCCGTGCACCAATGCGGCCGTTGATGGCCGATGCTTTTTCCCCCCGCGGCTCGTTTCTCGTTCAACTCGCCGCACGGCCGCCTCTTCTCCAAGAGGCAAAGCCGCCTTTGCCCCCGCATCCTCGCCCTTCTCATCGGGATCCACCATTGCTCGTCTTCAAGTGTGCTCGACTGCAATCCCGGGTGCAAGTATGAAGTATCCCTGCGTGCCCCGTGACCATCACCATCCCGATCGCTATATACATTCCCTCCGCCTCCCCGCTCGGGACTTGTCTTTCTGCAGTTTTTCGCAAACATCAATGTTGCAATAATTTCCCAGCATACGCCCCCGAGTTCTCCGTTTATGTCGTCCCGGGGATCCCTTAACTGCTTGTCGTTAGAAATATTCTTCGTCACGATTTATTTACGATAATTGCACGCATAGCTGAAAACTTCTCATACGCGGAGGAAGAGTCTAATTTACAAGCAAGAAAATTTACAACGACGATCTCATTACGGATGTATATCTTTATTGTAACAAGAGCCGTAAAATACTGGTTGCTATAAAAGATACGAGTGTGTTTGGACCTCGGGCAATGCATGCACATGCTCGGGATGAATTAAAATTTATCGAGAACAAGCATTTCGCTCTATGATGCTCGTACATTCTTCAGCGCTATTCTTCCATTTATCGCAGGGAACATAACTTGAAAAATTTTAAGGTCTGCCATGTCTATTTTGTTTTCTCTTAGGACCATTTTTTTAAATAACTGACCAAGCTCGAAGAATGTAGCTTTGCAAAGGGTACGACGATAAGCTCGACAAATTACATATCCAAAAGTTCGCGAAGTCCTCTTCCGAATGATCGAGATTCGGTTATCGCATTAGCCGACAAAGATGTTAGCGTATTTTCCGCGCTGCGAGATGCCGATGTATCGAATATCCGCGAAGCTGTTACCCTAGTCGAGAAAGTGACTCCTCCGTTTGCGGCATTATCACCTTTTGTTATTTCGCCTCTCCGGAAGCGTAGAATCCCCGGTGGAAGGACCGCCGTGGCAACGCAGAACTATGCGTGCCTCCCGCGCATGAGAGGCTCGCCACGAGAAAAGCAAGCTAGAGCGAGGAGACTTCTCGCGATCGAGCAGCATCGCCATTCTCTTGTCGCCGTTATTTATTGTCTTATTATTTATCTTGTATCTCGCTTGGTCTTATCATCGATCTTCGTTCACCGGCGAAGAGTCTCTTGTCCTGACGACGTAATAGCGCCGGAGTACGTGCTCTCGCTCTCTATGCCGTGTATCCTATGCAAGGATCCTCCCTATCCTCTGTATCATCCGCACTGTTATTCCCCGGACTTCCTATATCTTGCAGATAGTCCCTATCGTATACGCTCACTCCCACTCGTCCGATGTATCTACTGCTTGCCCAAGTGGCTCGCTGTTTCAGTTCGAAGTTGGTAATGTGTGGAGCAATCAATTTATACGCATTTTGTATTCGATGTTTATTGTATAGAATCACTTCGCTTAGTCATAAGTTCTTTCTGAAATTGTCGCAAGCGCTGTTGCTTAAAACACAATCAGTCTGACGGGAGTAATTTTTTGTGTATTTTGTAAATCCGTATTTTAAGGAATGGTTCAAAGTTTACCATGACTCACGCGTAATTAAGCGGCGTTGTTAATTTTTTTTTCTAAACAAACAAAAACAAAACAACAAAGAACCGAACAAACAAAACAATTGAAGAACCGAACGCTGAATATGGGACAATTAACGATTCCGATGGCGTTCATGGTGAGATACGGCGTGACGAAAAAAAAAGTCAAAGTTTCGATACTCCGTGTACATTCGGATAGTTCGTTTCGATTGATCGGACGATGTTGACAAAAAAGGCCATTCAGTCGCTTTATTCGATCGAGGCACGAGGCGATGGTTTATTCGATACCTCATGAATAGTTAATGCAGAATTGACGAGTTCCGCGACTCTGCTCACGTAAACCCGAATTGCATACTGATTAGCACTCACGCGACTCGAACTCGAGTTCTCTTCGTTTTTCTGTTTCAGAACTTTACGCGCGAACGATGAATCATAAGCACTAGAAGTAGTCGAAAAAAAAAACGCTACCCAATCACAAGTAAATCTAATTTTGTGATTCGTTCCGCATTAGATCAATTGAAAATAATCCCTATAAATATATATTAATCTATATTAATAATACTCCATAATTACAAAGGTTGTCGAAAACGGAAATGACAAAATGAACCGCACTAAAGAATTCTCTATGTACGATAATCGATAGAAATCCATTCGGCTAACCTTTTCGATTTCCTCAACATGAATTAACGCTAGTCAACGGTTCACCGTGGAAAATTGATTTTAGTGAATGATAGACCCAAAGAGCCGTGTCGTTCGGTCCCGCACGTGACGACCGCACGCGTTCATCTCTCGACTCTATAACTACCGCGCGACAAGACCGGAAGAAACGCCGATGTATTCACACAGTGAGTCCGCTTTATTCTCCGTTAACGGTGTGGCGTGCCCCGTTGCGGTATTTTTACTCGAGCGTTGGATTCGCGTGGCTATCGAACGCTATCGATTCGACGTTGAGCATATCTTCGTGGCTACTTCCTCGCCGCACAGACGACGACTCAGCGGCGATAGATGCGCGGAGATGAGGAATAAGGACGAACAAGACGATGGAAGCGTCGTGGCAGTTGCGAGGGAGAGAATGAGATGGAACGGAGCCGGGACCCGTACCTAGCGAACCAGGAAATCGCTGGTGGAAGGACGCGTAAGAGGCTGTTACGACGTCCGAGAGTAGTATTAGGTAGTATACCTTGAAGACGGAGTAAGACCGACTGAGAGATGCGCTTATGTTACTCCAAACGCTTCAAAGACCGTTTGCAGTAACAGCGGCGCATCTGAGCCATTGCCGTCGTCGTATCCACCGCTTTTACTGTCGCTCGGCGCTCTTCGGCTTTGTAATACCTACGAGACATGCGAGATTTTGCAACTTTTATTACAAATATATGCAACACATCCAAAGAGTTTGAAGAACTTCGGGATTCTTGAGCAAGATTGGGTAATCTGCCGGGAACTTTTGTTCGCCGTGACAAATTACGGTGCATATATATATTTGTCCAACTGTTATTTTTGATTTTTATGAAGACGCAAGACGCAAAAATATTCATCATCGTGAATTCTAGTACGATGTTAACTCCCGCAAATATTATTGCCAACCTTTTCTCTTCACCTGCTTCATCGCGAGACAAACGCAGTCATGAATATTTAGCCGTTGAAGGAAGGAGCCTCGTTACGACGAATACGTCGTCGCTGTTGCGAGCGAGAGCGTGCAATGAATATTAGAGGTATCGATGTTAGTTGTGGGTGTAGATAATGGACGATGATAGGATCTCACGCCGATGCCGAGATGTGAAAATATATTGCTGTGTGCGCACAATGTGCAGCGATCGAATGTTACACCGGTGAAAGACTGTGAGAGGTTACGGCGCCCAGGGAGAAGTGACGATCAGAGGAAGTTGAAGAGGCGACTCGTTGAATAACTAACGAGATGATGCTGCGTCGAGAGCAATGAATCCAAGCGCCAAGGTATGCGTAGCTCAACTGTGAGTAATCATACTCGCGTATTGTGTCTTGTGGGATCTCGTCGGGCGCCTCAAGACGATTTAACGCTCTCTCGCGAAGAAGGGCAGCGCGAGAGATCGGTATGCGAATTGTAAAACGAACAATAATGCGCCCGCGCCTAGGCCATCGCTACAGGTTGTTTCATTCCGAGACTACGGTGGATCATAAAGTGTAAATGTGCACATGCAGCGTTTAGTTTACTTTGTTCAGAATTGTAGGGACACACGATAAAACTGAAGGCAACCATGCACTCCGAATGCACTTGGCGTGCGATCGTGACTAGGTAGAAATTAATGAAGTTATCCGGTAATTGTCTTGCCGAGTGCGCGCTGCCGCGAGGAAGGGGACCTGTTCTTCACAGGGCAATGCGACAATTGTGATTTTTCAAAACCTTGATAGCTTAAGAGGAATTCAGAAATATCAGATAAAAAATTCCATTAACAAATCTCGTGCGATTGATTGTCAGTACAAATGACTATGCACAAAAAATCCCGGTCAGAATATAACGTCATGTGGAAACATATCAATGGTTTTTACAGAATGAATATTTCTTAACGAAATGATTGACTATTCCATTCGTCTGCAAACTTACGCCATCGTTGTTCGCTTGAATGTTTTTATTTAGACACGACCCGTTGGCCGAACGATATTATTTTTAACTCATTGCGAATATGTATTCTCAGATATTATCGAAAATCAAATGTTTCTATCCAGTGCGAATCGTCTGCGAATTGTTTTTTTTATCACAGTTCGAGCGCGCAGCAGTTACGATCGAAAGATCTCCAGAATCGAGCGACTCTCGGGTGTTTGAACGCTTGTACGAAATTGGCCGAAGGATCACACGCTCGTGGAATGCCGAGTATTTTGCTGCGGAGACGAGAGGACAAGAGTACAGAGAAGAGAGTCGAGAAGAGGAGAGAACGAGTTCGCGGGAGGACAATCAAACGGCGAGACGCGAGACACTGGGCTTCAGTGCCTACTGCTAAACCCTTCTCTGCAGACGATAGCTGGAATTCACTTTTTCCCTCGTATTATTGCCGCCTCACTCCCGCGCGTGAGAATCTTTTGCGACATTTTTCCACGATTCTTCGAGTGTGCATGTCTATGAAGATCTTTGCAATAGCGCATCAACTGCGGCTACGTAAGACTATAGCTGAAGATCCTTATACAATCCGAATTTTGGTTGGAATTGAATAAAATGAATCCAAACGCGAACCGATTCCTGCACCGAATGGATTGATGGTTATTATACGAGCGAAAGAAGCGCATGAAAGACCGAATGAAAACTCTCAATTCGATTACTTCCCGAGAGTTAGTTCCGACGAAATGTTTCGGCGAAACGTATTTGAGGCTACGTTTCAGGAAGGCACTGCGCAAATCCAGTTTGTGTCTCTCCGTGTAAGTGCGTTTAGATACGTTTCCTCGATCGTTCAATCTCGTTTGTCCGCTAATGCGTTCGGCAATCGTACTCATTTCGAACCGCAAAAGACAAACCAGTATAGTGGCGCGGTATACAAGAGCAATATAAGATATCGGAGAAAGGAAGAGTGGATGCTGGGTTCCGCGGAAGGGAAATAATCTCCCTTTCGGACAGCCGGTATACGGTATACTATATCCACTGGTAGTTGAGACCGCTACAGAATAAATAAAGAGGTGAAGGAGTGATTCTGTGGTCCGCGAGATCACACGAGAAATCTCAACGGATCTCTCGCACACCCGCTGAGAGTATCGAATTACCACGGTAATTCTGATGCGTTTATACGCAGAGTTTATTACACGCGCGCACACAAACACACCGTTGTATATTATTACACAAGAAAGGAAACTCTAAAGGGAATAATAATTCCTCTCTCATTTGTTTACCGTTCGACAGACACGCGGAACATGGGTAATAGTGAGAGCTACACGGCAATCGTGATTTCGTAATTGACGAAGGTGCTTCGCGGAGAGATATGCATATTTGATTGAGAAATCGCATCGTAAATTCTTATATTTATCGAATCGTTAATGTGTTTGTGATCGTTATTGAATAAAATTCGATTTACAATTCTCGGAGCACTATTGTGCGGTATTTTTTTCATAATAGTGGAAACGGGCAATGGCGCAAACGAATTACAAGCGGAGAATGGAGTCTATACTTTACAGTGAACGGTGCTTCCTGTGCTATAGTATTCGCAATATCGTTGATGGAAAATGATCCAACCGCTTTTTATTCGAATTTTTCTTGAGGCCTGGCTTTTGGAGTAAAAATTTGATTTTCCGATGAATTGGTAACTAATCCCATTCCATTTTCTCGACGGTTTGTCCTATTATATTAATTACAAAGTCGGCATCGTTAAACTCGATATACCGATAAAAATGCGAGTTCACAGATCTAATTCAACGTGAAAGAGCAATGCAGAAACGGTGATCCATATTCACGGGTTTCACTGCAATAAACAAATCCGAGAGAAAATGCAGCAACGAGCTCATGCCAACTCAACTGGCAAGGGAGTGTTTTTTTCATAAGGAATTCGAACGCGATTCTACATCGGAAAAGCGCATAATAGAAATACTTTTTTCTCTGACGAACGCCCCGTTTCTCAAGAATTCACCATTCGCGATGATTTTCCATCTCGAAACTAACATAGCCGGTTGCGCGGTTAACAATATGCATTATATGCGCTCCGTAACGATGAAAAATCCGAGATAACACGGATGACTTCCTCGCGTCCGCTCGAGCCTTAAACCTACGTTTGTGTGTACGCGTCGAACGTGGAAGTTGGAAAGTAAGTAACGAGTTTTATCCGTCTCGCTCAGTGAAAGTTTCGACGCTTATGCAAAGTTTCAGAGAAGCACAGGAGAGGAACTTCTGCGCTCGTTATTATCGTCCTTTCTTTCGGATTGACGAGAAGTGTGGGCGTATCTATGTGTATATATAGCCACAAGTACGATATATAGTTCGAACTACACTCGCGGCACTGCTTTACTATAATAACTAGCGAGTACGTTTACCCCGTAAGACACGAATAGTTTCTCACGGACTAGCCCTGTATACGTGTACACCGTTGTGCAGAAACCGAGAGACTTCTTTATCTTTTCTTTGTCATGGCGAGAAGTGTGCATAAAAGGCTTCAAGACACTATTCGACAGTGTGTCGCGAAGTTGACCCGGCGCCTATAAAACCGAGGGAATTCGTGCCGCCTTTTAAAGATTCGTTCCGTCCCTCTATGCCTCTTCGGCTCGTACACTCGGCATAGTCTTACACTTTATGCCACGATATTACAGATATATTTACCGCAGAGTCGATCGACCCTCTGCGAATTTCCGCGTAAATCTGGAAATGGAATTCCGCAGGTTGTAAAATCGGCACGATCGTTAAAACCAGTGGTCGCGCGGCCCCGGTGAAAGGACTACTCGGACTCTTGGAAGCCAATGATTTTTGTTATGATACACTCGAAACGACGGCGACGATATACCCTCTCGTCGGGGCGTTAGAAGCGTCACTCAGCTAGGATTATGGCGTGTTGGCGCTTTTAGCCGACACCTCCTTGCGAATTCTTGGCATATTTTTCCAGCCGATAAGCAACAGCCAGAGGCCGGGGCGAGATGACACAGTCGAAGTTTCGATGTCGCAGCACCGGGGCAATAAATGAATGAATGAACGATTTTACTGATCAAAGGCGTCGGCATTTTCGATGAGCATGTAAATGCTGATATAACTTCTAAAACTTCTAATATTCGACGATTTTTTTCTTTCTTAAATTCGTTTCAAACGATAAATGACTAAAAAGCGAATTAATTGATCGAACATTTCCGGCAACGTTGCCTCTCGGAAATTTTCAAACAAATTCCCATCATAAGATATTCCCCCGTATACTCGGTTAATCTACGCACTGTAAAAAATGTGTAGAAGGACGTGCGAAATAGAGTAAGAAAAAGCGAAAAAAAGAAGTACGGAAAAATCGATAGTGCAAAAGAAATGTGCGAAGGGGTAAAATCGGAAAATTCTTGGAACGGGAGAGCAGGAACGCCGTGCGGTGCAAGCCGAAGAGCTACATTGTGTGCCAACAGATATAGACATTAGCTTCGTTTCGTCTCTTTTCATCCGATGGAATTTCGCATGCCAACGACTGTCCCTCTAGTATCTATTTGCTTCTACTCTTTCCCTATCTCTTCGCGGCTCTCAGCTACCAGCATCGCAGCATCAGCGGCAACGGCCCTATGCACGCATCACGCAAACTACTCGTGTTTGCGTATATTAAACCTCCCGAGGAGTCTCGATGTGCTGAACAAACGGCGGAGTATTCGCGCGTCTGTGTTCGTGTGCGTCTGTATGTCGTTGCTTCGTTTTCCCGTGCCGGTGCAACTGCATGCTGCATGAACGAGCGTATGTGCAACGCGAGAATAATATCCCGAGCTGTTACTGTGGCTCTCTCGCTGCTGTTGCTGCCGTTGCTGCCGTGACTATATATCGTGGTCGTAGATTTTAATCTCCACGCGGTCCGGCCGCCAAGCAACTATCCACAATTGCGCCTTTGCCTATCTGGCCTCTCCTATCGACGATATATCGCTCGTCCTGGCTCTCCGCTGTGGCTCCTTCTCCCTTTCTATCTTTCGCGCGCGAGCAAATATCTTTCAGGAATTTTCCGAGACTCGTTCCTCCGCGCGCGCAAACTTGCCGGCAAAGCAAGCGGCGTGTATACCTGTATTCGTACCGTCGGTTGCAAGTGTGCGTTGTGTGTACGTACGGAGGGGTTGAATGCATGAGGGAATAGCTCAAGTACTACGAACGCGTGTACACCCACGGCGAATGAATGAGAGTTTTCACTTTCGCTCGTTCGCGAGAATCTCTCTCGCGAGACTCCGTTGTCGACGATCACGTCGTCGTGTCGACGAGAGTGAATGAGAGAGATTAATTAATGAAGGGAAAAAAATCTTTACCGGGGTCATTAATTCAGCGTCCATTATATTTATAATGAGGTAAAGATTGCTGTAATTGTGCGAAGGGGTATTGTTCTCGGAAGGCAATGCGTATGAATTCGAGAATTAATTAAATTTGTTCTTCGCAATGGCGCTCTGGGTATATCGATTCTATGGAAAGTCGAAGGTATAATATTCCGTTTTTTTTCGCCGATTCTTTTGGTAAGTAAAGCGCGCGTTGATGAGAGGGAAGGTGAATTTTACGAAAATAGATAATAAAGAAATTGTATCATTTTTCAGTAAAAACATCTTTTTGGGTGAGACATTTTCAAAATATTCTGGAGCAAAATATGGGGAAGCCGTATCGGTTGACTCGAAGCTGACGAAAGTACTTTTTTTTACGAACACATTTTTATTGATTCATTATATATTGTACGAAATGATTATTCAAAGGTTATTAAGAAAAAAATGCTGCTTTTTAATTTTTTACTCAGTGAATGATTTCTTATTTTCTCACATTTCACGGTGAGTCCTGTTCCATAATCATATGAGCCAAAGATCGCGATTGAAGTAAAAACAAAAAGAGTTTCACTGACGTGAGAGGATTTTTGCTGTTACTGCTCGATGCACAGAGAAAGCTTCGATGCAAATACGAGAAACGACCGATCGTGGTAGCACAAGGGCGTCGATTAAAGGGAACACATCGATTAATCGGTGAGTAGGGTTTAGTTAGGGCGGCAGAGCCTTTACGAATCGCTAAGAGCCAGCTTTACAACCAATCCGAACTCGAATCTCTCGAGGAGTCGACGTTTCTCTCGGGGCCTTTTATTCTATCTCTTTTTGTCGATGCCCCGATGAGTTTCTTTATAGCTTTCTTCTTACTCTCTCGTTTGCTCGTTCGTTCGGCACGCGCTGATGACTGCCACCTCGGCCATAAATTAAATTACCCTCGGAGCATCCCTCTCACGCGCGGGTATGTACCTCTGCGTCGGGTTCTCATGCTGCTGTCTCATAGTCCACCAAAGCTCACTGACGCTATGTGCCAAAGCCAACTATATATTAGCTTAACTCGTTGTATGGCAAATCCTCACGGACGTGCATATATCGCGCAGCTGTTCGCGCGGTTAATATCGCAAAAGACGTGCGAAATACTACCGCGGCACTCGTACGTAAAGCTCGAATGCAACTCAGCTCAACTCTAATAGGTTGTGCGCTAATAGTCCTCGTTTTTAAATTCAAAAACACGGTAATTTGCGTCGAATAATAGTGAGTAAATGAACTGATGCCGATCATGAAAATTCTCCAACGAAATATTCAAATAATTTCAGCATTCTCTAACACTTATTATCGAATAACTATCATTCAGGATTATTAAACGAATTAGATTAATATTTGAAACAATTTAACTCGAGACAATCAAACAAATGAAAACTATTTTAACGAGAAAAACTTATTTCTTCCCATTACAAAGATTGTATTGCCAGTTTCATGTTTTATTCCAGTTTCTTCGTTCAATATGTATCCCTGCATATCGGCTTTTCCTATTGGCAATAGCGCGCGTTTCTCGGCAATTAACCCCATCCGATCGTTCGCCCGAACTCCATCGTTTCTCGTTAAGGATCTAACTCGCGAATTCGCGAGCGATGCATAAACCCGGCGCAGCATCAGGAGCAGAGTAGGAATACGACACGCCAAGTCGCGTGCTGCCTGCTAGCTAAGGTTTCTGCTAGCTTCGCTGAATGCACCGGCAGCCTCGCAGCAAAGAGCGGATACATATGTATATATACAAGAGAGGGGGAGGGGGTTACCCCGTTACCGTCTCTCTAATCGCAAGAGGCTGCACCGCAGCGTGGCCGAGTCCCCGCGCCCGCACTCCGCTAATCTCCGGCCATTCCAGCCGGATGATTGCCCCGCAGGATCTTTCTGTACTGTAACGTACCTAAGCCACACTGTATGCGCTCGGAGCAGGAAGAACGATTTCGCAAAGGATGCCGACGAGATCCTTCACGATAGGTCTCTCTCTTTCTCTCGGAATCGGGCCGCACGGCCACGGGCAACGTGAGTTTTGCAAAATTTTACACGCTTGAAAAAAAATTTAGAACGAGACCCGTTGATGCCCTTGCAGACCCGTTTTGCTTTGCACACGAGTAGCGCACAACGAGCGCGGGCTTGACTATAATTGTTAGTGCAGCTCCGAGCGATCCAATCAAAGCTCTCTTAACGGGCTAATCCACATTTATCGTCGCGATAAAACTCGTCGTACAACCAAACAAACGTAATTGGGTATAAACGTGCGAAGAATGGAACACGATGATATCTTTGCTCGATGATTTCACGACGATTTTGACCTTGACGTGTTTCTTCTGATGAACTGAAATTCTCATTTTGGTCTTCGCTCATATTATTTTGGATCGAATCGACAAAATAATAGATCAAACTGGGTTAAAAGACTAAGGTCACTCCGATAGATCGAAGAAAAAGAGTTCAAGACAGTTTGCACTGTATTTGATGCAAAAGATAAATTGGATGACGTTTTTTCGTTTTTGGAATATTCTTCTTTGAGTAATAAATATTTTTTAAAAACCCCGATCGTTGTCGTCGAATAGGTGCGTATACTGTGATCAGAGCAGTGTTGATTTCTTACCGGTTTCTCGTTTGCTGGAAAGTTGGCATTTGCTTCGCCGAGAAATCCGCATCACCACACGAGAGTTGATACGCAGCTTCTTCTCTGAAAATAAAGAGAAAATATTTTTGTTACGTTTAGCTCAACGTAGGCGAACAATCCTGAGGCGCTTGATTGACGAACTGGTGGGATTACGATTATCGGAGACCGTCCGTTAACAGTGTTTTATAGCTTCGAGAAAGTCATAGGTATTTCTCTGTTTCGAGATTCGATAAAACTTTAATAACACACGCGCGCTACTCGGATCTCGACGGCGCGTGTGGACGAGAACACACAGATCCACACGTTCACGTGTGTGAACGAGTATAGCTTTCTTATTAATTGTGACCCAGTTCGCGACCGGTGCCACTGCCCTGCGGGCCTCCGCGGTCCTCGGGTGAAAAGAGCGAGATCCTCAAACTACCGCAAAAACATCTTCGACATTGGCATACGAGTAACAAACGACGTTTCGGTTCCTTGACCCCGTATCGCCGGCTCCCCGCTGTGTGTGTGTTCCAATCTTCCCGCTCTGACAATCGAATGAAAATTGAATTATTTAACCAACCTGCTAGACGATGCCGAAGGCTCTTTAATTCGTTTCATATCTAAAGACTTATTCGGCTCTGAAGGTATTAGAAGATTAGACATGGTTTTCTAATCACGTTGGACTAATGAACAGGCCAGAAAGATCACGGAGTAATGACGAAGGCTCCGTTCTGAGAGACCTCACACGGATAACACATACATTCTCTTTTAACGCAAAAGTGTACGTTATCGAGTGAAAAATTGAACTCTCATTGAATTGGGTGTGGAACTGTAACGGGAATAATTGAGAGTGTTGAATTGCAGAAGAAAAAATCAACCTCGTGGAACATTATCGATGAACGACTAATAACTTCTTCGCTACCAGCGATTTTAATTATATAAGGAACATTCAAATTTGTGTCGTGTAATGAACGTCGTTCACAGAATGAGATTTGTCGCGTTCATACGCGGAAGCACTCATTTAAAAGTATGCGAAGGAAAGGCAACATTAATTAACGATAATAACAATAATTTATACGTGATTTTTTTTCATGCGGCTGAGAAATATCACGCTATCGAGAATATGTCGAATGGCAAAAAATAAAAAGTAACGAAATAAAATGCGTGTTTCCTATTGCGGTAGTAGATAAACGCTTTAGAGTTCAGTGCCAGCGGGGCACCTGTCTCCGCGTTTGATCTCATCTCGTGCACTCGACGCGTTCCCGGTTAATTCGCGGCCGCGCATGCAGAAGTGCACACATGCGAGAAACTCACGACATTCGAAAGTTGCCACGCTGCCTTTCGCTCTTCTCCTGTGTTCGCTTCTCTGCATTTCGTTTCTTTTTTTTTGTTCGTTCATTTGTTTCCTTCACATTCCTGACGTATTTTTTTTTATTCTCTCCCAATGCCGGTATTCCCGTGTACATGCCAAAGAAGTCACTGAAAGCGGCATATACTGCGCGCAGCACGCGACCGTATTCTACAAATTGCTGGTGGATTAAGAAATCGACGTTCTTAATTCTGTGCGAGTATTATGTATGTCCCAAAACGCTTTTCTCAGCGGTCTAAATTGCACCTGTCGCGAAAATATTACGAAATTATCGCATCGCGAATCGCACATTCGTATTGTTAAGTAAATTGTTCGGGCGGACATTAGTTCGTAATCGACGGAACAAGTTGAGCGGATTTATTGAGTTATCTGCGTGTTGGAATCCCGAGAGACCCCTCCGGAGGATTTCTTCACACGAATGTCTTTTCGGTAAGCGGCATTTCTTCTCAGATTTTATTTCAGTAAGGTGATTCGAAGATGCATTTTTTAAATTACAAGGTTCCGTGACTGTTGATTGTTACAGATTGTATAGATTGTAATAAAATGCGCCGGTCTTTCGATTTTCTTTAATTTCACGTGTACTTTATGCTAGCACACAGTACCCGTATGAAAGATTAATCATTATCGATCGTTCGCTGGAATGACGGAAGACGAGTATCATATAAGCAAAAAATCATCATTACCGATCGATTGCTATGATGAGGGAAGATAAGTATCCTATACGCACGAGGTGCGTGCGCGTAAGTGGTTGCGGATAATCTAATGATCAGCGAAACGTACGTGTGGCGCTCGCACCTAATGTTTTTATTGGCGTCTTTTTTTTCCTTTCGATTATTTCGAATATATTCTCTGTGATCCCAACTATTTTTTAAACTATGCCTTTTTTCCACGAACGATTTACGCACTTCCTGAATCGATGCGGTCAATGAAACTAAACGCGCTGCATTCATTCGTGAATGATTTTTTCGTGGAATGTTTTCTTGTAGAAAGCGGATTTTCTCGATTTGTGAATGTGGTCGGTTTGCTCTTTGAGTCCAGCCAGCGTATATAAATTATACATTGCACGAGTGGCGAACCTGGCTAATTCTCCGCCACCGGCGTGCTTTGCCATTTTGGGAAAGGCGTGTGTGAAAATTAAAACAAACATATCTGCCCTGATTGTGAGAGTACTCGGTAGAATCGAGCAGCGGCAAGGAGGATGAGACAATGGAACGTTGAAAAATAAAATAAAAAAAAAGACAAATAATACAGGCCTGTATAGGCAGAGAGGAGAATTAAGGAGAGAAGAGCGAGAGACAATGCCGCTTTGCGACGGTGCCTTGTAAGGTGAACTTTAACTCTGAAGAGATATCACACGAATCGCCACCTCGGAATCTCAATAATCTAGATCGGTTTCTAAAAACATAACAAAAGGAGCCCAACGACTCAGCGCAGCTCTCCATCAATATCCGCATCATTAACGATCGCTAATAAATCAAAACTTGGCTCACGAATCGCGAAAAAACAGCATCGTAAAGTCATTACCGTCCCAAAACGAGATTAAGGCGCGTCCCATCCAGGACTCGATTTCCTCATGGTCGTTCTCAGGGAAGTTCTTTGCGGCTAAGTCGTCGCCAGCGGGCGGGCGGTCGTACGCGTGGGACTTTGCCTCGTTAATTAGAACTTAAACTCGAGCGAAAGCAAAGCAGAGCGCTCGCTTTATTGCGTTGTCTTAGGTGTACACACAGTTGGGACCGGCAGGTAGATTAGCAAGTGTATACGCACCAGAAGGAACAACGAACGAATTTGTACTCGTTTGACGAAGCCACAAAAAATCCATTCCGCGTACCCAGTTCCGTCACAGGAGAGTGTAATTAATTGCTTTTACAAGTTCGGCTTTCATCGGCTATGCGCATACACTATAGTTTCGTGGCGCCTGGGTTTCGCCCTCTTGGGAATTCGAACGTCTGGACTCGCGAGATACAATGCAAGCGCACGTGTGCGTTAAACTCGAAATACACGCCAAGTCTCGACGATGTATGTATCCGCGCGCGGCACCATTCTCCGTGCATGTGCGGAGAAAATTGCGCGAATGGCGAATGAACTGAACGAGAGACGCACGGATAAATACCTCGAAGTCATGCATACACATCGGACGCAGATGAATTGGTAACAGGGTTACGAGGGTCAAGCAGTCGATAAATTCACTCAATTTGTCCGAGTTTATGCAGTTATCGGGCAAATTTTTATATTCGGAATAAATCTCATGATTACAACCGTTTTTTTCGCCTATGAAAATTTATGAATACGCCACGATTAACATTTCATGCAATTATTTGCATAATTTACATTGTTATATCGGTGAGATTTTATAAAATTATGGTAATCAGAAAAATGTTTAAACGTTATTTTTCAACAAAAGTACAAAACTCATACGTTGACCCGTATTGCCCCGACACCAGATACCGAGAATAAGTATACGTTTGTCGAGCAATCTAGGCATTTGGTCACTCGTGCGAAACCGGCACCGTGCATATGCTCTTATACTGTCCTTTAAGAATAACGACAGGAGCCTAGCATTTATACCTCGTTACAGTAGTTACTACAAACTATATCTCTCATACTTCCGGAACGTGTACCTATGGTATATGCACTATATGCGCGAAGACTTTGAAGATTTCTTCGTACCAATTAACGCCACGGAAACGTAACGTGCCCAAGATAATCAGTCTAGCGTGCGAGAAAGATGAGAGAGAAAAGGGGAACGAAAAGACCTCTTGTCCCAGGCGAGCTTCTTGTCCTTTCCCATATCCATATCTTCTTCCCTTTCTTCGCGATCGAGACTCTTCGTTGCAAACGAATGGAAAAAAAAGTAACATGAAGAGTCACAGAAACGTGACGATCCAAGTGTCTCATCGTTATTATTATTGTTGTTGTTGTTATTTCATTATTATTATTACTGTTTTCAATCTCTAATCGAAAACATACGTGCGACTCGTTCGCACGTATAGACGGTGTAATATATATCTCATTGAATTATGAAGATCTTCACTCGTGATCCCATACCGATACGTTCCGATTAACACGTTCGACACGCAGTAGCGAGAGACGCGAGAAACGTATATACACTTTCCCATTCTCTCCGTACAATATGTGATCCAAATTCTGGGTAAATACGATTCGCTCTTTCGACCGTACGGTGATTTCTCCTTCGAACACGAGTCCCGTACAATTTTCGTATTCCGCAAACCAAGCCGTGAATTTAAATGCGAAACATTATTACCGATCTTTATTATTGGGAATATCAAAGAAAAATCTTTCAATTTCGCGGCAAAAAAAATTCCGGCCTTTTGTCTCTCTGTTGATCCGTGGAATATTTCATTTGTCCCGAGACTACATAAATCTTGGTTTGTCATTCTCGTTATACCGCGGCGAAAAAACGTGAAGCCATTGACGCATCGTTTATCCTTGAAACATTGATCACTTGAGAATAAACTTTGATATCGATCGAACTTTGTGCAAGAATAATCTATGTTATATCCAACAGGTTGGAGTACAGATGAATGCACGTGAAGTAAATCGTCGGTAGATCGTGGACCAAGGTCACGGTCCCACGTATCCAATTCGACCGTTGTGTCCGGTATGGCATACTATTCATGCAGCATATATAGTACAGAGTCATACATATTGAATGCATGTATATTATATTTATGTTTGTCGGTATGTGTGCGAGTAAGAGGCCTCTGGCTCACTCTCGTTTTGCTCCACTCCGTTGGTTCCGGGCATCGGGGCGAGCAAACTCTCCCGTCTGCCCCGGGGGTGTTCCTCGAATAACCGGGAGGAGCCGGAATGACCAAGAGCCCAGGATCAACGACGAATTACTATTATGAATCATACTGCCCCGGAGCTATCTCGCGTACCGCCGGCCACAGGAACAACAAGTGTTCGCACAATTCTATAAGTAACCGAGGGAGAGAGAGAGGCAGAAAAACAAAACGGTCGCAGCAAATGTATACTCGCGGCTCACTTTCGCTTTGTTCCTGCGGGGACCGCTCGCGATCTCAGCCGCATTCCGCAAATGGCAAGGACCTCTCGCACGCTCGAGATCCCATCGATCTATGCTCGATTAGCTCGGCGGATTCCGACTGCCATCGGAAATGAATGATAATACCGCGCGCAGCTCATAACTAAGACAATTATTCGCGTCATCGTTGTTGCGGAGTATTTTAATTATAAGAAAGTATCGTTCCATTGACTTTTTATGGAAAGCCTCCGACAGAAATTATACTTAATTACGTGGAGTTTGAGATTTCGTTCATTACGATATTTCGTAAGATCTAAAAATCTGTGGAGCGTCGTGAAGTTGTTAGCGATCGATGTAATAAGAGCAGAGAAACGGGGAAAAAGGACCACGCTTTAGCTGCTCGCCTTAGAGGTTTCCGGACAACGTGTCCACCGCGGAATTCCGCAGCTGCAATGCTTAGAGCTTATACTCTCGATCCTGACTAGTGAAAAGATATACCGAGGACGCAAGGAAGAGAGAGATAGATATGATGAATCACGAGGGCAAAAGAGAGACCCCTTCTGTGTGATCGCGAAAGACTCTCGGAGAAGATCTAGCTTCCAGCACGTTGCATTCCTGGCGTGACTTATAGGAATAAGCCGCGATGGAACGCGAGGCCTCGCGTCCTAAGCCGCGCGCATCTCCGAACAGTATGCTAGATAGTTTCTAGCCGGCTGTTGCGCGAACCCGCTCGTGAGATAAGCTGGTGGAACTCCAACAGCAGGACGGAGGAATCGTCCGGTCGCAGACTCCAGACGCACGACGAATACTGTCACCGAATCGCAGGTGTCGCTAAAACGACTAAAAGTAAATACAATATTCGGAGAATCACCAACTCGTATATCGTGGAACTGTGCTATTAACGGCGTGATTAACGACGTAGCCAAAACGTGAACCATTTGCCATATTCACTTCCGAATCCCACACGACTAAAAAAAGTTGGAAGCTTTTGTGTGTAATTCTCAATGCAAAGAATTATCAATGATTCGATATATTCCGCAAAGAATTCTCGAATTGTATTCAATAAAATATGGTAAGATGATGTAGTATACTAAAAAAAAGATAAGGAAAAACCGTAGAATTTTTCAACTTCAATTTTTCGTCTCTTGATTCTTGTTATATTGAAAATGATCAAATACTCCTTGCCACTTGTCGCTATCGGAATGTAAATTTTCTGTCGGAACTAAAAATGATAATTCACGACACATAATATGATGGATGGAGGATTACGAGTCTCCTTACGGTCAAAATTTCTATTAACATAATAATTTTTCCATCAAATAATTAATAATAATTCACTATCGCGCATAGCGGTTCGTTATACATGAATAATGTACCGTCGGACGACCGCTGGAGTGCTAACTAAATGTTGGGTCAACCCATTAGCCTCTCGGTGCATTCTCGCTTCTCGTCGTCTCGCTCGGCGCGCTATCTCCTTTTGGAGTCGTCCGAGCTCCCGCAGCATTGGCAACATCAACATGTACACATATGATATATATATATACGTACTATATATAAAATCCATAGCCATACGCACCTTGCTGCGTTGCTGGCGGTTACTTTCCCTGACACACATATTCCACATCAGCCAACACTCAGCCTGCGCAACTCAAACGAATTAACACGCGCGTATAGCGATACCGATGTCTACCAAACGAACGAGCACATGACGAAGTCGCATACGCCAAAGACAAGCATAAATATTTGTCCCTGCAATCCTCTGACTCCATGATATTTTTCATCTTTTTTTTTTTTCTTTTTTTACCTTCGTAAAAGACATATCCCATTTACGTATCTCGTACAGGTGTATGCGAAGCCGGGATCGGTATTCCGCGCACGTGTACCGAAGTTCGCGCGAACGAGCCCAAAGGCCGTGAAACTCTCGGCACGGACGAGAGTCAAGCACAAACGACGAACAAAATCTCCTTTGATGCCGCACGCGCATGTGCGCATATATATGTAAGTTCTGCAATGTTCTCGTCTCGTACGTGGGCAAAATGTACACAGAAAAAGATCGGCCGCGATTATTATCCGCGATATTGACGCGCTTTCCACATGACAAACGATCTATCTATATTTATACTATACATACATTTAACGCGGCTCATGCGAAGGAACGTTAACATGGGCACCACGCATCCGCGGACTGTGCGCAGCGCGCGATACTTTGACGAAAAAAAAAAATATACACCTATATACATATATATATTTACGCACGCTCTCGACGTAGCGCGTTTCGTACACGCCGAGGGTAATTACACGGCGCGGATATATACAAACCCTTTTCCTTCTCTAAAGTGCGAGGTGTATAGGTAAGCGCGCTTGACGATAAGGATTTCTGCGTGTAATATATTTCGCGCGAGCTAGAGATGCATATAAACGCAGAGGGCTGAGAGTTCCTCCCACGTTTCGAACGAGCCGATAGGATCTTTGAGCCTCGTTTTTTCTCTATCTACGCTTTTTTTTTTTCTAGTAAGGGTTTTAATCAAATTCCGCTGGATACTCGGAGGAGGTGGAGTTAACCCTTCGCGCATGGGAAAGTTTTTGTTCGGACGAGCCGTAGCAAAAAGTTGCGTTGCCTTTTTTCCGTGCATTTTTTAAACATTGCACATCTACATCGCGTTATCATTCGAAATATTCGAGAGGATCGCCGAGTGGCGAACGCGAACGCATATTCGCGACGGTTAATCACTATCGCTTTCAATTGGAAATTAAGGATGGATAAGCGAATGGATTTCCCGGATGAAATTCTTTTTGCGTACGCTTCGACGAGTTTGGTCTGGTATTTAATCCGCGCACACTTTCGAAGTTACGAGGATCGATTTCTAAACTTATAAGGGACCGAGAGGGTGAATGAGACGGAGAGAGAGACGAAGAGACATAGTTGATGTCGAATCGCATGTAGCGTATGGCAGATAGAGAGAGAGAATTTTTCTTCGACGAGTTCCGCGAGGCGGCATATAGGCTAGATGGAGTGTAGAAAATGGTATGAATGTCTGGATGTGTTTGTTGCATGCGTAGGTATGTATACCGATTTTACGCTACCAGCCGGATAGCTTGCAGGGGAACTAGTCGATCGCAAAGGCATTCCACGTGTCCATCGATCGCTCTGTGTGTACTTTCTATCGATGCGTGGTAAAACCTTGCTCCTGCATGCTCGCCGAACCGAGCGAGAATCGAACAGACGAACAAGAGCTCTAACAGCTTTGCTCGCTATCTGTCCATGTGCGTGCGTGGAAGTGTTCGTGCCTGCGGATCCAGAACTCCACCTTTCTCCGTGAACGAGATATCTCCTCGAGCTTAGACGAGAAGACAGAGTTCAACTTCGCAGAATTTATGATACTACGTCGCCGATGTCTCCCGGCAAGATTCCTAGAAAATTCGCGAGAGACTCTTATATGAGGGATTGAACAATCGAGCGGTCTAAAAATTTTGTTTATCGTGCCGTTTTTTCCTATACAACGTAAATGTGTCACGAATGATTCCGTGAATTAACTTGTCATCTGCATTTCTTGTTGAAGCATGACGTATGAATATACTTTATTCGATTTCAGGATAAGCCCATTTAGAACGAATTATAACATTTTTGTACTATTAGATTGGTTGATACAATGGCCATAACGGCACGGTAACGGCCTACATCAAAGATAACGAGAAATAAAATGTAATAATTTTGTTCCCAAATCATATTTTTCAACATTATTGAGAATTGTTTCGCACGTAAAGTTTTTTCAAATGAAGGATAATCCATCGAGATTGGATTTATTCGCTTGCTGCGTATCGTTGACTAGAATTGAATATCTCGACAGATATTAACGATGAAAGAAAAAGTGCAACGCCGGTTACAGAGGGAGGTGTAGGAATTTACATACGGCCGTAAAAGCCGCACGGGGAAGAGACAAATAATTTCTGCTGTAGCCCATTAAAGCGAGATGAACGCGCATCAGCCGCTATCGTTTCTGTTCTCTCGGGGATTCCCCTTGTCGGTATTCGCGCATATCTTATCTAGTCGCCGTTCCCACAGCGTTAGGTAACAGGCCCACAAGGGTTGAACCCTCGAAGATTTTTGACGCGTATACACGATCGGGAAGAGTAACGTTCTCCATGCGTATCGCGGAGCTGTTGCGTTCAAGCCGAAGATGAACGTTGAAACCGCCATTTCTGCTGTTACATCTCAGCCCCCTAATGCGCTAAGCTAGTCAATTTCACTGTGGGCATACCGCGAACCTGGCCAAGGTGGTGGTACTAATATACCTAAGAGCTTGCGCCTCTTCTACTTCTACTTCCTCCTCGTATCTCCCATGGCTCGATCCGATAAATCGGGAATGCAAACAAGAGATTGTTATCTCTCGGTTGCGCTCCGTTATCTCGGATATTACATCTGCGTATCCGCGAGCACGGTCGCGGTCCGAGCCCTCTGTATTCGTGCGAGCGCACCAGGAAAAGGGTAACGAGCCAAGCGGCCGCGTTATAAACTTCGATGAGCCCTTCCTCCAGCATCCTACAAGCTTTCCTATAGCTTCCTATAATAGCTACGGGATACAGGAGAGACGGAGAGTCCTCTTCGCTCGAGGCCGAAGAAACGCATGCGCATAGTTCAAGCTCGACTTATCGAGGCAGGTTTCTACGGAACATTAGACTCGATTGATACTTGTCAAGTTCATCGGCTATTCAGGAATTTCTCCATGAGAAACTAATTTTCATTTATTTCTTTATTTAGTCATTTTTCGCGATTGTCGACTAATAGTACGGCACCGCGGCGCTCGACACCTATGATATCATATTTATGCAGGCGTGATTGCAGGTATTTTATTTGCCGCTGCCGACTTATTATAATGAACGATGATTTACATGAGATTCACGATCGAATAAATTTACGAGATTGAAAACAACATTTTTTTATGTATGGCCTACGTAGATTTATATATCTCCTTTATTGTTTCCGATCGAAAGAATTAATGCCTGCCCCTTATTTTTTTCCGTCGATAATACTTGTAAGAAAAAAGGTGTTTTTTGAATTGGAAAGTATACAATTCATTTGCGTTAATAATTGTTATTTTTCGGTATATTCGTATCTTCTTATGTCCGTATCCGTGAAACTTTCGAAAAAAAAAATATATATTCAGTAAACGCGAATTGACGATGACAGACGAACGCATCGAAGAAACCTTCAATAATATTGCGATTTCAAGGCCCCTCTCGCGAGCCGCTCAATCTATATCCAAACGACCCGATTTTTTCGACGATTAATTTCGAGTCGCCGATCGAATCGATTAAATCGATCCTTCGGAGGTGAAAGCAACTCCTGATGCCGATGCTGCCGAGTTATTATGCAAAGTGAGATGATTCCCGTTCGTCTTTAGCTTGCGGTTTTATTATTATTATTATTATTATTAATTTTGGTTACACACCCCACGACTTTTTGCTACTGTCGTCCGTGCGACACACTGTTTTATACAACGGGACATTTTCGAATTCTGGTCAACGCGAGTGGTAAAGGTCGTTTCGTATATAATTCAAGAATTTATTAATACATTCGGCATCCCGCATAGTATACAAAATTTTTTGATGCCGTCCAGTATATTGGGAGGACCGTTTAAGAGACGGTGAATCCACGATGAGTTATATTTCGAATTCCGGTCGTGTTATTGCAATCCAATGCGAGAATCTGCATCGTGTCGATTTTTTCACTTTTTTTTTTTTTTGGAAATTTTTTTGTCGCGAAAGAGAGTGAGACCGTCGCGATATTGCCGAGAGGATGAATAGCTATAATCTTTGATTAACGAGGGTATTCTATCTTTCCCCGTCTCCGTCGCTCGCTCTCTCCCCGTTGAGTCCGAGCTCGATGAAGAACCTGCTCGTTTTGCGGGATCGCTCATATTTTACGTATAATTGCCATTATATCGGCTCTCTCGTGGCACTTCTCTTCGCTGCGCAACCTTCGTATCCGCGAATGCAAATAATAAAGTCAACGGTTGCCGGAGCCTGTTGATCTTTCAGTGAATTACGATCAACAGCTTCCAATTCCTTTCCTCGAATTATCGTTCGAGCTTGCGTTACTCCTTACGCGCCGTGCGTTATATCTGTGAATTTTTTTTATTGTATATAATAGTCATCGGCGAGCGACGGAGAGAAACATTAAAATAAGGCCAAGGCGTGGCTCGGGATGACAACGAGAAGAATTTATATGGTCTCTCACGGCTCCGCTGTGCCGACTATGATACCCGCGAGGTTCGCACTATAACACCGCTCATGGGAGTTTGCGCAATTAGGTAAATATCGTGTCGCTTCATCGCAAATAGCACGTGCAAACGGTCACAACTGTTCAACAGCGGTCGGCACCAATCACCGGGGGCCGTGTTTGTACATTGCTGGAGAGTTGAGGATTCCCGAGAGAGCCAAAGTCGACAGATCGCCTGTTAGTCATGCTTTCGAGAATTATTGCTGTTCATAATTGTTAAACAAGATTGATGTGTGGAGGCTTTAATACTCATTCGATTGTTCATTTGCCCGCTTTTCGTTCATCATCTTTGGATACAAAATTCAACTGTGACACAAAATTAATTAGCGAAAATCAATATCAACATTATTAAAGTAGAATTTATATTCACCATAAAGAAATGTATTTCACATGCTCTGTAGAATAATACATTGTGTTTTAATATCGGTGTCGCTACTTGATTCGAAAGTTTTCATATCTAAAATAGCCATGAAAGAATTTCGCCGAAATTTACTGTCAACATGTAAAAGGTCAATGGTATTTGGAATTTTGTGCACGTCGGCTCAGCCTAACATACTGAAAAATCGCAACAAACCACACTGTCGTTTCTTCCGTGTATTTTTCACACATAGTATTTTTTTGTTGTTATTCCGAACATTTGAATACCGACTCTTGTGCGGTCTACTGAGTGGCATTGGACCCGGTGTTTAGAAGAGCATGTAAACACACCTGTCTACACACGAGATGGCCGTGAAACTAATAATACCTACGCTGCGACTGTTCTGCTAGAATTGTTATTCATTATTCGGTTCTAGACAGTACTAACGAGCCTCTGGACTACCGAAAGAGAATGAGTCGTTGGGCTTTGGGTCAGGAAGAGCCTCGGACCCGTACGAAGGTGCTTTAACGAGAGAAACGCGGAGAAAAATGACGACGAGACGGCAGATGTACCGCTGCTCCGTGGGCCTCGACCGAACCGGGGAGCGCGCAGTTTCGGACGAGTCCCGTACGCAAGGTACCGTGAAATCGCAGGTGATACCGATCGAGAGGTGTACGGAGATTTCGGGGACCTCTCGTACTTCCGGAGAACCGACGACCTCTCCCCCCACCCTTCGCACCGCCGGTGCTTCACTCTTTTCTCTATGCTCTGCCAACGTCATCATACAGGAGGAGGAGCACCAGGAGAGAAGAGAAGAGGCGGATTGGACAAGCTATTAAGTTCACCGCAAGTGCCGCTTGTCGGGACACCGCCACCGCACTCGCCGCAACCAAGACGAGGACAACGACGGAGCGGATAGTTATCTAATTGCGAGCGAGAGTGGATACGACCAACGGATAGAGAATACTGTGCGAACACTCGACGGGTTAATGCTCTTTCTGTTTTCCCCTCGAGTCTGCGTTCGCGCCGCATATTCTTCCTGTTTCAGCGCCAATGGCCAGAGAATTTCTTAGGGAGAGATTCCTGATTTCCAAAATTGGAACGATCCGGGTGATGAAAAAATTGATATGTTATTACTAAAGAGGCTTAATGAATTCAAATGATCGAAAATTCATTCATTACATGCTTCTCAGTCTGTGGTTTTCTTTTTTTTTCACTTTTAACAAAGTTCGACGAATGGCAAATAAATGTGTGAAAATCTTTTATATCCTTTCCAAGAACAATCCAAGGCACTATTTTACAATGCCAACGCTAGAAAGCATCGAGCAACGGCAAGAAATAAATAGAGGAAGAAGAACTCTCTCGCGGTCGTAAAGTCTAACGCATTGTCTTTGGCTTCCAAGCGTAAAGATGAAGCCGACTCGTTGTCTCGTTTTACTCCGCATGCACCGTTCGTTCGTGCATTGTTTTTTTTATTATATCAGAAACAATATTTTCCGAGGTAATGTGATATAATTTTTCAGATTGCAAGATCAAACACATTACATGCACGTATATTTTCGTGTCAGTGGCAAATCGGTTTAATCCGTCTAATCTCTGTTCATTTTGACCGTCATTTTCAAAGCTGTTCGCGTGTGATTCGAAGCACTATTAGACAAGTCGGAAAACAATCAATCTGAATGAGCATAAAGGCTGCGATATCACAAGTGACTGAAGGTTTCTCTGTACGGTGCAAAAACACGCTGAGAAATCGAGCGAGCCATAAGCGACGGTGAGAGAGTATATCGCGATGCTGTCCAAACGCTAAAAGCCACCGCCCCGGAGTGCTCACTATTAGACATATATGTATATACAAACACGTTCGTGAAGAATCGTGCGAGCTAAAACTGTAGAGAATGCGAACACGATTGTTTGCCACTAAGGGGATAAAAAGATAATAGCCAAACCGTATAACGGCTACTTAGAACGCTCGTACTTTCGCGGATTTATTATTACGATATGCCCCGCAAATTGCTGACCGATTTTTGTCGATTTCTTTGAGAACAAGCTACAATTATGCACGACAGTATTAATCGCCGTGCTCGTATTTTCGTAACTATCGAATAATCGTCATGTATCCAATTAAAGATTGTACGAAACATTAAATCTATATAAAGTTAACGCTGAAAACGCTTTCAGGCGTATCTAATCACGGTGAAAATAAAAAGAACACGCAGAAGTTTCGAAGAAATAAAAAAAATTGAAATAGCCACTAATTCGTTGCCATCTATTCGATTGGCCTGCCGAAAAAATTTGATAATTTTTCATCGAGCCGTTTGAAAGTTGAAGTGGATCGACTTTAAACTACTTCCCATTTTCGATACTCGACGCCTCAATGAGTCGAACGTAATTATACTTCAACGGATCGCAATTCCGCCAGAGATAATCATTTACATTATCGCGATCAATACACTCGATGCAAAATGATCGTCGTGCATTATTGCGCCGGCCGACTTCATTGACTCGGATGTGAATTCTGATTGATGCCGAACATAATTTTGCCTATCTTATCGGGATATCTTTGAATATCACAATCTATCGTCGTGATCTCGCCGCGCGAGGATTAATGTATGCGTGTCAGGTGTGTGCGGCGAGTGTATTCGGGACGAGTATCTCCCCGAGGCGCGGAGAATGCGAAAAGAACACTCTAATATCTCGGAGTGTAATTAGGGCGTGCGGCCTCGGCTTACCGTGTCAGCGGGCACGACTCACAAACGCCGAGAGTGTACGTGCCGCACGTACACGAAGCATATTCGGTTTCTGCGATATATTCGAGAAAACGAAATGAGAGTTCCGACTCTGTTTCTGCGCGGTGCAAACGGCGCGAGGCGAATGGGTGCGTATCGCTCGATGCTTAACGCTCGTTCCAACTTTTATGGATAGACGCGTGGTACGTTGTTGCGGGTCGTCCATATACATTCGCAGTCGCAGGAAAAGCACGGTAAAAGTTGTGCCCGACCGCGCGTGTGTGCACTGTGTATGTTGAAATCGCGCTAACCCAGTCATCGCGACGGATCGACGGATCCGCTTTCCGCGGGCTGACTGGAAAAGGTTAGAAAGTGCGGCAGTCTTCGGTTTCTGGTTTTCAGATAGCTTTGTGCGCGAGACGCGCGTCTCGGCGATCGACAGAAGCAACGCGACGCGATCGAATTTATTGCTAGAAAAATTCAAAGTTCACGGATATTTTTATCTCCATGAAATATTCATTAAGAAATGAAAATGTTCGAGGCTGGAATGAAGGAAATAATATTTCAATAATCCACAGCGACGATGAGAAAAATGTTGTGAATTATTGCAACGAAATAAGATGTTTTACATGATCGTCGTTAAGAATATATGGTCCGGTAAGCGGAGCGTTAATGAACAACGATGAAAAATAATGGGACGATAAAAATCGGCAGCAAATGCGATGAATTTTAATATCCAGTGAAGTAACGTATGAGAATATTACTCGGGTAACTACGGAGTTAGTTAACTCATAATTAACGCGTCAACTGAACGCGCCTGCAACCCGAGGTGTAGTAACTGTCTGCGAGCAACTATGATTTCTTAATTACATTAAGGTCAGTTTATGTTTGGAAAGCGTAAAAAAAGTACTACAGCTGAACTACAATTGTTGGATTATAATGAACACATTTTCATTTACATGACGATGGAGAGTCGGTTATTGCCACAAGCTTTTCCAGTTAGATGGACTAAGAAAATGGTTTATTTCAGAAGTAGCAGAGTCATCAACGCGACATTGTTTCTTCGCTGCTGATCGACTAAATTATCAGTCAATTTTAATGATCATCGCGGTTTATTCGAAACGTTGCTCTTACTACAATGCAACCCACATTTTTCTGCATGCGAACCGCTCGTGTCGTTCAACCTACTCGAAAAAACGAAATCCGATTTTCGCAAAAAACTTCGAGCATTAAAACATATCTTAATACGTGTCTTCGACGCAATCGTCAACTGTTCGACAGTTGCCGCCTTTTCGAATTATTAATTCCAAACGCATGAATGAACGAAAAAAAGAAGTTCTGTCATCGCAATTCGTCGATAAATCTCTTTCAATCGAACGATACCGAACGTTAAACCGTTCGACAAATTGGCTTTATCGCGGCTGTACAAATTTACTCGTGCCCGTACATGAAGAAGAAACGTTATAACGGTGCACACGAAGATCGACGAGGCCACGGCAACAAAAACAATAATACCCGACCACGTGCTACGTCTCGAATTTCACGCTAACGACAATCGTGAAATTTTTTTTTTCTCCCACTACGAACGATCAATGTTCGCCGATGATTGATAAACACAATTAAATAGATCTCCGCGCCCACTCTCATTGCACGTTGCCGGTACGGTGTGTCGGCTGTTGCGCGCAGAGATCGACGTGCCGGGAATTCTAGGGCGTTAGAGCTCTCGAGCCACGCAAATCGATAAACACGTAGAGGATCGAGAACGAGGCGAGAGGCAGCCGTCGCCGCCGCCGCACGAGAAACGAAATCGACACTTACCGATAATCGAGGCTCAGCTTCGCCGTTGCTCCCTTTCCCACGGCGCCGCCGATATTTCAATCCGACACAGCACGAGCAACTAAGCGAGATAGAGATAAGGGATACACGAGAGAACGAAAGGTAAAGAAGCTAAGAACAGCGAGAAGGAAAGAGACGAAGAAGAGCAGCGGGACCGGGTCGCGTACTCTTGCTGGGGGCCACTACGTCGCTTAAAAGGTCCACTCGTGCCAATGATTAAGGACAAAAAACTTCACTGTTCCCCGCAATATTTTTCTTTCTTCTCTCCGATACTCTATTAAGCCCAATTTTTATCTAACGAATTTGCTTAACACTACGATTAATTCGTCAACAGTTTTAATAATCCATCACTCGAGTCTCACGTTGTGTAAAAACTTCGAACATTGAGTCGTATATTATTGTTAGATTTTGTTTAACCGAACGTAGAACCGATGTGTTTCAATTTCCATCCGGTTTAATGAGGGTTTATTCAATTGTCATTAATCGAACGATCTGTTACCAAGAATGTGTAATCGTAGGTTTTTTAATAACTCTTCGATAGAGTACTCGCACAATTGTTTATAACGCGAATCGCGAATTTCTCGTCTTGCTTTATTTCCGGCAGAAATTACGTTACAACGCGACGAGTTGTGTGACACGCGCGTTAAACAGCCTTCGACGCACGTTCCGAGATATGTTAGCAGCGGCGGTGTGAGCGTTGTGTTTACATTCTCTCGATTGGATGAGGTGAGGTGTGCGCGCGCGCGACCGGCGTTATACTATCTACGACGATGTCTCGGAGGCAAGTGCGGCCCCCGCGTTCTTCAAGACAGGGAATCGAGACCGAGACGAGGACGGCCGCGGCCGAGCTCCCCCCCTCCCTCTCCCGCGTTCGTGTATACTCACGAAGTTTCTTGTTGCGCTACGCGCTGGGGCCTCTCTCGCTCTAGCTGTAGCGCTCGCCAGTCCCGAGATCTTCTACCCTCTCTCCATCTTTCCCGTTCACCATTGCCGAGCACACGAGAGCATGGCAAGGTAAGGCAAGGTAAGAGAATCCATGGCACGGCTGCCTATGGGACCACCGTGCGCACACCATCATCCCGAAGAACTCTTCTTCTCTTCTCGGATGCCGCGCGCTTCTTCTTCCGCCGCCGGCTTTTATCTCCGACTCTTCTATGCGCCTCGCTTCCTCTCTCTCTTTCTATCCCTCTCTCTCGCCTTTATCTCGCACTCCTTAGTCTCTTCGACCGCCAAGAAAAGGGACCTCCACTTTCCCGACATAACGTTTATACACATCGGCGAAAGCCATGCCGAGCGCCGATTCGATCGAAGTTTCATCGATTTTCAACCAGATTCTTTGTTTTCATTGGGGAACATGCTTTGATGAGTCATATTGTTAATCGCTTGCAGGCAAAGAAATTCGTTTCCGGTAGTTCGTTTGCACATTCATTGTGCTCAGTACAGCGATAAATGTTAAATAATTTTTCACAAGCAACGAGCTACTTCGGAAAATATATCTAGATATCGTGGTCTTCTTGATGACAACACCGACAAAGATATTGCAAATAAGATATCGAAGTAGATCGTGACTGGAAACAGTATTTGGAATCCTCGTTCGAAAAATATGATTCAAGTAATGAATCGGTGGATAGCTTTGAATTATTTTATATGTTGGCCCATCGCATGTTGCTAGTTGACGATTTTCCAGCGAAAATATTATAATCTACATATGTTTTCTAACTTCAGTATGATTATAACAATTCCACGAGAAAGCGAAATTCTCAGAGACATTACGGTAGCCCGTCGTCGTGACTATAGTCGCCGCTTCGTCGACTCTCCCACTATTTCTTTCTCTCGAAGGGCTCCTTCATCGTCGTCGCCGGTGAGAGCAGAGTGGAGCTCATCAACGCTCGAGCGGCAAGAACGGAACGGATCGAGAGTTGATTGCACTCGTCGCTTCCGCTGTTTCGGGAGCTCGAAAGTCCACTCGACTCTTCTTCGGCTTCGCTGCATCTGTGCAACTCGCGCTTTATCCGTGCGCCATCGCGCCACGGAACACGCTCGAGTTCTCACAGGTGTACGAGCATGTATAATATAATATATCGTGAAAAAAAAATTTCGCGCGAAATGTGCATTTAAATTTAATTTCATTGAGATCCCGCGAGCTCGGAGCCCCCCCACGTCGTTGAATCGCGGTCATCGGTTGAAAGCACCGGCAGTCCAACAGGGACAATTTCTCGTCGCCTTCGATTATACTCCGCGCATCAGTGGTGGCGAAGCTGAACGCGTCTTTCTCGACGCTACGAAAAAGAAAAAAAAAAAGAAAAAAAGCGTGGCCAGATGCTCTTTTAATAGTTCTCTCTTCCTCTGCAGGCGTACATCCAACCTCCCTACATGTAATAATGCGACGGTGGCAATAAAGTGACTTCGCGGGGAGCCCGCGCTGTCGGGATGCCACCGCACTCGCCGACGGCGAGAACGCTGTATACTTGTGGAATATGTACCATATAGTATACTACATTATACTGACCCACCGGCACGAATCAGTGATAGCTCAATCCCTCACTCGCCCAGCACGCGGGCTATTCACAGACTTGGTCAACGGCTAAGCTGGCTCACGCTCGGAGCGGACTCTTCGGTAATTTCGTACGTAATTACTAATTACACTCGAGGATTACCGGATTCATCTTTCACGCGATCTTCGTCATTATGAAACGAGTTGAATAACTTCGGCATCTTTTTTCAAAGGTGCCTCGCGCGGAAGATACACGCATTCCCAAAGCCGTGATGCTTATTTGATTTTTTAATCTCCGTTGCGCCTTTCATAACATTCCTACGTGGCTCTTCGACTTCCTAGCGAGATACATGAATTTAAAAAATGTTTATCCACGCAATTTAATGAGAAACTTTTCGTAAGATTCGGACCAATGGTGATAAATTAAATGAAAAGTATACTGCAACGTTTCTCTGCAACGGAATAGCCTATCAAATTTTTGTTGAAGAAATGATTCAATGATTTTTCGAAAATTGACTATTTTACGAATCATAGAAAATTAATGTAGATAAATTGATCGGATAAAAAAAAGTTCGATACCTGTGAAATCAAGGTAAAAAAAATGACCTGCACTTTTTTCGACTTTTAAGAACGAGTTAGCGAAGGCATGAAAGAAATTTGTAACAACAAGGTGTGAACAATCTCATTGTGACGATCATCGACAACTTTGGACATGAGGAACGATCTTCACGGTGTCGTCGATTTCCGGCCGAATCTCGCGGAAGTTCAGCTCGAGACTCGTGGGCGTGGGATAGTGCACGCGCGATCTATCTCCAACACTCGACTTTATTACCTGCCGAGTTCGAGAACGTGTTTGTCCACTGTCTCTCTTCCTGTCACACGAACGCTGGTCCCTACGCGACTCGTGCCGTTGCTTCTACCTCTATCTACCCGCGTTCGCCACGAACCCGGCTCGATCTTTTCCTTCCACACGAATCCTAAATCCCCGCTCTTGGCAACTCCGTGTTCGGCCGATCTTCGCTGTGCTACACAACTTAGGAATCGTCTCGAAGGTCGCATCCGTCTATATCGTACGCTTGCTGACATCGCAAGCCTCGCGCTTCTGGGGTCACCGAATTAGAGTTCTTCACTGCGTTTTTTCTGACAATTTATCTCCGACGGCACTGACCTACTAGTAATACGAAGAGAGACGCTCCCTTCGATTCTTCGTATAGATAATAGAGCAAAGAGTCCTGCAAATTGTTTTATAATCAATGATTAGAATTCCGGCTTTATTAGAACGTTTTTAGCAATATATGAACGTCAATGAGGAATTCATTGCAACAATATAAAAATCCTCCGACGGCAAAACAGAGACCTATAACAAGAAACCGTGAATGTGTGGGATTCGATAATACATCTGTTGGAAAAAAATATTTGTCAGGACTACCCACAAAATATATCTCATACTTGACTGCGACTTCTATTTAAGCAATGCAGAAAAGAATATAATGAAAGCAAATTTGTCGCATCAGTTTTTTTACTTAATGGTATTTTTTTCTAACTGGAAACATTCTCACATGGAATCGTATCAACCTGCGTTTGTCTTCCACAAAAATTCCATGAAATAAAATAAAATGTAATTTCTCGTTACAGATAACTCTTTTACCTTCGGAGCATCGTTACATCACAGAAATGTTTTTCATTCAATATTTTGTAATAGGGCAGTTATGATTCACTTGACGAAAGAAATAAATTGAATAATATCCAATCAATAATTTTCTCTGATGTAAAAACTTTGTTTCGGATGAAAAATGTAATAATCGTTGAATAATCGTTATCAAAAATTGATTGACAAATAAAACTCGAATAGTAGGCATATTATTGTTATATACAGGAGGGAAATAGACCTTTATTCCAGCGAATATTCAAGTCGTTTGTTTTTTGGTAACATACAGACATCTACGAGACCTAGACTATTTATTTGTGTGGCGGCCAAGCCCACTGGGTCGGCGGTGCCTCTTGTACGGGTTCCCACGGCTTCCACAATGCCATATTGCGAGCGAGCATTAATTCATTTTCAGCCTGTACGATCAGTTCTTCGACTTGGCCACAGCCGATCTTGTTCTCAACTTCAGCGATGTTTTGATTCTGTCATACGCAAACAATGGATGTTTTATCCGTGACATCGGTCGTAAAAAAAAAATTAAACAAACAGTGCGAAAGGGCTTACGTTCTTCAAGATATTCGCGCGTTCGTGGACCAGCGCTTCGGTGGAAACTTTGTACGGATAATCCTTGGGAAGTTTATCCAATGCCCTGAGAATTTTCGTGTAGAGAACTCCGAGGGTGTGGTGCGGTTTGGTAGCTACGACTAAGCCTGTCAGGCCCGTTGTCTGAAAAACATAAAGAAATAAATAAACAGCCGACTGAATTATTGCGAATAATGTCAAATGGGATGCATTCGATCGAGGTTATGTCAAGTTGTGTAACGATGAATGAAAATTTGTATTTTTATTACGTATTAATTGGCAGGGCGATAAAAAAGTTCTTCGCGATCCTTCATCGCTTCGAGAGAGTCGAATTACCTTTTTTAAGACCCCTGCCATCGTTTTATAAATCCGAACGGTATCGACGGACAGCACGTAAATACGGTACTCTCGTTCACCGTGACGTCACACGATGGGGGGTTTTCAGTTACGGACACAAGATGGCGCCGAGTGCTCGGAGCTCCGACCGGTAAATTTTTCGAATGAGTCTCGACCCCTCGGAGCCGATGTGCGGGTCGTGCTTCCTTCGGTCGCGAGTAATTGTTGCACGTAAACATTAACAAACGATAAAATAAACGCGGGTGCGCCGAGAAAACGTAATCGAAGTGACAAACTGTCGAGATCGAGCTTTGGTTAGCCATTCTAATACCCCGGTCAGTAGAACGACAGTTTTTCTTTCCTCTCAGCGTCCGACAATAAACAAAGGCATAATTGGCAATGCATATTGTTGATTAGTGCGATAAGTACGTTAGGACAAATGATGCATGCTAAACTCGTAGATAAATGTTATTTGCTGTAGGGAGAGGGCGAAGTAATCGTGGATACTTTCGTACACTTTCGTAGATAAAGTTATTGAATTCCGACGAACCTTCGCGTGCATAGGAAAACCATTCATAGAGAATTAAAGATGAATGCGATGTAGTCCGATTCGATATTTTTTTGCTCCTGACGGCGAGCAGATCGCTCCAACGCGTATTCGTATGCATTCGTGATCGTACGGCAGAAAGCTATTGATAATGAAAGAGTTTCAATCGAATTAGTAATCGCGCGAACACGGAAGTAGACTTTTTCTGCCATAAATTCACGGTCACGAGAAGCAGGCTGCGAAAACAGTGTGGTTCCACTGCGAAGGTGTATTTTTTGTGATAAAGAGAAGGGTGCACGCGGGTTTCCCCGGTACGCAGATAGAGTTAGAATTCAATAAACAATTGCATAAACATGCGAGAATCGCGTTATTTTCCTACGAAAAAAGACTCATGAGGATTAACTGGAGTTTTACCAACGACCAACGAGCACAACTTGAATATCCATTTTCGCTGTTGAAGGGAAGAAAACAAACGTTCATTAAAAATTCGTAATCACTAATAGTAAACGTTCTGAAACAAACGAGTTTTTGCTATGATTGAAAATTGTCGATCAGCATTGCGATTACGGAAAGAGAAACCGCGGTTGATACGGAAACAATTTTGTTAACAAAAACACTAAGACCATAATTAGAATCAGTAAATGAAATGGCAAAAAAATAACGGATGTATACAAGACTTGCAAAAAAAAATTAGCTCGGCAAATGAAAAAAGTGAAAGTGTGCGCGTGTAAAAGCCGTAAACAAAAAAATAAATCCTTGATTTACGGAAACAAAGTTCGATTAAAAAACTTGCGATCAACGTTCGCTTTGTCGAATGAGTGCTCACATCTAAATGAACAACGAAAAAACGCTCGCGTCTTTCGGAAAAGACTAAAATATGCCGAACGCACAGTTTTGGTTTTTCACAATTCTATTTGTGAAGTCAAGTGATATATCAATTACGTGATAAAGTTGGATCGCGTTGATTCGAGTGACTTCATCGTGCTTCAGTGACCCGCGAATAACGGACGTGAAATAAAAGAAAAACTCGTGATTCATTAAAGTATAATGTTTTTCTTTTTTTATTGATATCAAGAAGAATTGTGTTTATCGGTTGGACTTGGCGACACGCTCAAGTTCGTCCTTCTTTTTGATCGCGTACGAGTTCGATGAGCCTTTGGCGGCGTTGATGAGCTCGTCGGCGAGACACTCCGCGATCGTCTTGATGTTGCGGAAGGCAGCCTCTCGTGCACCAGTGCACAACAACCAAATGGCTTGGTTCACCCGACGAAGCGGCGACACATCGACGGCTTGACGACGAACCGTACCGGCGCGACCGATACGCGTCGAATCTTCACGCGGTCCGGAGTTGATGATTGCCGACACCAGAATCTACAAAATGGTGAGTAAAATTTAGCGCGATTTTCAAACGACGAGATGAATTTAAAAAACGTTTTTTTCATAAACTAAACGAGATGAAACGAAATCTGAGACAATGAAACTATTACGATTTTTCATGTAATAACAAAACTCAATGGAGTTGAATGAAAGTTTGAAAATTCTTGAGACAAACATATCGAAGCAATCGCGAATTTGTAAGACGATCGAAAGATATATTACCTGGAGCGGATTCTCAGCGGTGAGCAAGTGAATGATCTCGAAGGCATGCTTGACAATTCTCACGGCCATGAGTTTCTTTCCGTTGTTGCGTCCGTGCATCATGAGCGAATTGGTAAGACGCTCGACGATCGGGCACTGAGCTTTACGGAAACGCTTGGCCGCGTAGCGTCCAGCCGAGTGAGGAAGATACTTGGCGTTCTTCTCTTTGACCGCTATATAGTCCTGAAGGGACATGTCCGATACTTGTACATCCTCGCAGTTCCACCTTCCGAAGAGTTTGATCTCCGGCAGTTCGGCGGAAAGCGCCGCTGGAACCGTCTCGACGTTGCTCAGCGCAACGTCCTCGATTGTTTCCATATCCACCATGGTTGAGCTGCGTGCGGACAAAAGATTGCGAGTTAGAAAAATTAGGTTAGTCCGAATTGTTTTCTCGAATATCTTTCCAAGCGACCACAGATGAGAATAATTATTTATCAACAATGAAGGAAACGTCCATCGAAACTCGAAGTGTGAACAATGCATTTTCTCTTTATTGCAATAACAACAAATAAATTTTATCCGGAAACGCCGAGAACGGGGCGATCCTCACTAAAAAAGATTCGATAATATCGGACTATTTTTTCAACGATCGACGACACTTCACTGGATATGTAATTTACGTGTTTTCTGAAGTTAGATAAATCCCCGGTAGAATTTCACAGGTAGATAGTAGAGAGCACTGAAAAACAACGCTGAAAGCATGTGGCCACGCGGTCACATGTGGGAGTAGTTTAATGAATTTGATCGCACAAAGAAAGCGGTTAGACGTTATTTGGTATCACTGATTTCGCTCGGAAAACTTCGAGCTTCTTAAAACACTAATTCACGTCTCAGCGACGTTCATTCGTACCGGACAACTTAATTTCTTACCCTAATAAAGCACGCTCACGTCCTCGTCAGAGCAAACGTGAACAGGAAAAGGCCATGACAGTCATGGCACTCTGTCCTGTGATTACCGGATTTTTCGAAAAGAGTCAAATCATCGTCTCGCGAACGATCGAACGAAGATTCCAGAAAGCGGGAGTGAAAAATATCGCTCTTGCTGTTAGGAATATACGAGGACGACTTTGCTCGCTAGAGTGACGATTAATAATCTCAATATTTTTTACGGTAAATAATATTATAGCGTTTCCTTTGACGACGGAGTCGCGTAGTCGGATGACCTTATTGGCTCTCCCATTGTACTTTGAACGCAGCCATCCGTACGTCTGTCGAAAATTTTCGGAAATAATTTATTTTCCGAGCAATTATTAAAATTCGAGCGTAGTGACGAGGAGTTGTGATAGAAACTTTTGTCAGTTGTTACATTTTCAATAGTGTTGAAGCACAATTTTACTCGATATTATTACCGACCGGACGGGTTCAGGCACCGAAATGCTGCAAGATTTCACGTTCTGCAAATAGATGTCGTTGCAATATCGAATTCCGAGTGAAAGGGAGTTTGGTTCTGAATACTTCTCAATCTTCTCAATGACAAATTATGCTTCGGTTTCTGTTTTGAGAATTAAACATGGAAGAATCTTGTTTTTTTAAATATTATAAACAAATTAATTTTTTTTTTTACATAATCGTCGGTTTGTTTATACGTTAGACGTTACAAATTCTATCCTTGATTTATTGCGATGTAAAATCAAGAATGCGCAAAGATGTAAATGCCTAACATTATTGCAATTACTTTGTTTGAATTTCTTCACCGTGTTACAAAAGTTTCATAAAAATCTGAATAACTCGCTGTACGGCGCTCGCGGTGATGAAATAAATTCACCGTCACCCAAGTCGTAAAATTTGGTGCTTCAAAGCGATGTTCTCGGGCTGTCTGGATTTTACCGCTTAGTCGGAAACAGTTAATTTCATAAACGCAGTCATTAAAACGTCGTTAAAAACCGTAGAAAACATTATATCGGAGCGTGGCTACCGGATTTGCGGCGCTAACATGTGAAATCAGGAAAGTTATACCGACCCGAGCTCTTATTAAGCGCATTTGGGTTAAATTCGATCCATGGAAAATTGTGAGCCGGAAATGTCTACGTGTAAATTGGCGCAATTAAGTTGATTTACGCGTTCCCTTATGTTGCCAAGATTAATAAGAAAATGTTGAACGTCTGCGAGACTCATCTCAACGTTAACGATTGCACACACGGCGACGGCAGTTCTCTACGATTCGTGGACAATAAAAATTCCAACATAATACAGTCATCGTGTTGAAACAAAAATCTATTTTATTGTAACTCCGGCGACTGCGTATATTTCAGAATGAAATGTAGGCAGCTACAGCCTCGCGTTGGCAAGGAGCACCATGTAAAATATCTCTTTTCTATCTATATTCAACCGCAATTTTATGAGCGGAATTGTAGGATACGTAAATCAACGCGAAAATGTCGCATTTTCCAATATCTTCGCGAGACTATAAAGAACAGCATGCGCAGCTCGGAATATTTCGCTATTCCAATGCTTTTATCGAAGCATTCACGGCTGTGTAGGTTCTATTATATATTTTAGATAAAAGTAAAACGAAAACCCGCACACAATAGTATTTATGAAAGGTAGTCCGTCCGGATAGTTCTTTTTTTTCGAAACTCTTAAATTTGCTGATTCTCGTAAAAATTTATTTTTCGAGCGGATAAAGCACCATTTAACCAAACGGAAACGTTTTTTTTTTCGATGTCGAAGAAGAATCACGAAAGGTCATTGCGATTCATCAAACTATCAAGAAACATCGGTCCGATTATCCCGTGAAACATTCGAAATAACGGGCCTCCGTCCTCCCATCGTTAAACGATACTGTCCAATTTTCCTGTAAAATCGACAATCGTAATTACCCAGTTTACCAAACGATCCAATCGATCCTACGTTAATAATGGAACGTTGAGGATTAAAGGGTCGAGGACGATTCTCGCTGTACTATGATCCGGTGGTTACGACCGGAATTCCCGAAGCGTTGCCTAGCTTCCGTCGATTACGGTCTCGAGAAGAGCTATTAGTGTTTCTGAATGCGAGGGATGGTTCGGAGGAGGGGCTAGAATTGTTGACGATTCTCGTAGGTACATACTGCGATAGTAACTACATCCAAATATTCCTTCTATATATTCTACATATATACGTATATTATACATATAAAATACATATATACACGTAAGCTCGATGCGGCTTCGGCTTGCCGACCGCTTCGCCGTCCGTATAATCCTTGTTATTCGGTGGGTTTCTCTCGTCGACAGTTTGAAGTGAGTGAATAGGGAAAGATAGAAAAGCCACACAGAAAGCCGCGAGAACGAGAGGAGAAATATATAGTTAGAGCGCGAGTGTGCAAAGGGTGCTTTGGACGCTGCTGTTGCGCGCCGAACGACAGGCAACGAGAGGGTGCTGAATTTACGACCCTCGCCTCTTCGAATCGTCGAGCCATCTCGGATTCCACTTTATTACTTTGAGTAAGATTGAACACCCGCCTCTCCCATATCGACCCAGCAGTATCCTCTTCTCTCACTCGACACATATCTCGTTTCCTTTTTTACCTTTACGATATTCGTTAAAATCAATTTAGTTTTTTTGTCTTCAATCCCTTTAAAATCAAATTACCGTGTTTTCGCAGTCGAGCACACGCAGTGATATTTGCATTTGTAATTGCGTACGTCGGCCAATTAACGCTCGGACACATTTGCGCGGATTCTCCGACGTACGCGGTTTTTTTAAATTCTCCTCTCTCTCCTTTTCTACCCTGCGAAGCACGAACCGGTCGATAAATCGTTTGTAATTAGCAACGCTTTACAAAGTAGTTCACTGATTATTCGTAATCCTTGCCAAGGCGGTGAGACACACGTAGAAGCGAGGCGCCGACCTCGTTGCGCAGCTCGTACGAGACACGAAGAAACGGGCGTCCCCGCAGTTTTTATTTTTCTTCGTTTTATCACCTTCTTTTTGCGGGACACAACGCGACATCGAGGTCGTTAGCGAGCCCTCATGGCTTGCGAGCAAAAAATAAAAAAAAAATAAAAAACAAAGGAAGGCTTAATAATGACGCTGACACGATGACCCGCGGTTGAGTTTCTTGCTAGCTCTCTCGCGAGAAATTGGCAATGAGCAACAATAGTACGAATATGTATTCAATGCTACGGCGCATTAATTACGGATTATAAATTCGTATAGCGTGAAATTACACATAACGAAGGTATTAATGATTTTGATATACATACGCGAGCGATACGATGATTTTGAACTATAATGGTAAACGTGAATTAACGCACGAGTGAGCAACACACTATCCGCAAATCAGCAGCAACTCTCGCAGGCATGTCGCTCACACACACATATATATATATACCAATGATTACTCTGCTCCGTTGCATAAAGTAATTACGTATACCCCTCGATAATTACCATCCGTGCGGCAATGACTCGTACGTCGAAACGCGAATCGTGCGGTTCAACGTTGGTCTCTGAAATTGCGGACACTGAAATGCAATATGTTTCCGTACTCGAGAATTTCGCACTATGAGCGAATTCACTCCGACGCCATTACGTTTGTTATGCGTTTTAAATTAATTCTATGAGAAATGAAGAAAAAAATCGTCGCTTTATTCAATTATAAAACTGAAACTATAGAAGATTGATCTATTGTGAAAGTTAATTAAATTTATCGCAGACATTAATTAAGCGAAGTTTTCCAATAAAGGGGGGCCGCAAATATGCGATACCATGCCGATATCTTGTCTAGCGTGGTATCGACTTTATCATAAATATAGTTTAACGCTTCACCGTTTAGTTTGTCCAATAATAATCTTTATAACATTCTGTTTATTCGATGTGTACCTCGATGTACACAAGCGTTGAATTTTTAAAAGAATTCTCCTTCATTCGAAGCTTGAGAAACAATAGAAGATAAAATAACCACCAACGAAGAAGCAACTGCTTTATAATTACAAACGGCGCCTTCAACTTCTTTATCGTGTTATAACAATATTGTACTTTCCTTCTATTATTTACAAGATCTCTGGGAAGTTCCGCAACGATGTATAGTTGCTGTAAATGGGCGTTGGAACTCACTTCGCTCTTCGTTCCGGAGCACAGAATTACGAGGCATGCTTTCTTTCGTTGTATATTGCGTTTTCGAAATATTGTTTCGAACAACCGCGAACGGTACAGTCGCTAGTTCGAGCTTACGCGGATTCGTATCCCTCGCTACATACCGCAATCGACAACCCCAAGCCGCAATGCCTCGCGTGGCCGTTCACGTACAAAAGTACGATTGTCCTTGTTTCACTACAACGGAAAATACTCGTCTCTACTCTGTCTTCTCTGGAACCATCTCGCTTCCACTGATGCATAAACCCACGAGAATTCCCCTCGTTCTCAACATCGTCGTCGTGGTTTTCTCTCACTCTATACTACTTCCATTCTGCTATGCGATGAACCCTCCTCCGTATCTCCGTCTCGTTTTAGCTACCGCGGTAGCGGTTTCTCTCGTACATTTCTCTCGCTCACCGGTACAGCCGTGTTTCCCTTCAGCCTGCCGAGAGAGTCTACTCGCCGCCGTATAGAGTTGTCCTTCTCCGTCTCGTCGGGTCATAACTTTGGCTCGGTAATAGTATCGTCTCTCTCGTTCTTCCACGCTTTTCCATCGTCCTCTTTGCCTTGTGCCTCGTAGCAATCCGGTGATGGGGTGCTGCTGTTGCTGCCGCTGCCCCGGCACGAAGAACGGCTAGAGGGAACACTGTCGGGGCAAGTTACACTATATTCTGTGGCTTGTAGACTCATATCGTATTATTGTCATGTTTCGCCGACACAGTGGAAGCCAAGAGTGAGACGGATATATGACTGAACAGAAAGGACGAGAGGTGGAGAAATGGCTGCTCTTGCCTTCTATCTACTCTGTACACTATAACTGTGCAACCTCTCTCTCCCGTGGGCTACGAATTTGTTTTGTTCCTACTGTGTACACGATTTCTTTATTTCGCTTGAAATTCACTGCACACTGTACATACACCGGCATCTCGCGACATACACAATGCGCCATTTCCGTTGAAAATGAAAAATCTCTGTGGATTAAATGTATATAGTATAAGGAGAAATTTTTTTTTTATTTTTCGTTACTCAATCCTCAACCACGGTGGGTTTATTCGCTGTTGGATATTGGTTTGAAGGAAAAGCGTAAACGCTTGCGGAATACATTTACGGTAATATTCTTTCAAAAAATGTATTTAAGAAAAGAGCGAAGAGAATTTAGCAACTTCCTTTGAACTGAAAGACTTTATATTTATATTTATATTTATATTTATATTTATATTTATATTTATATTTATATTTATATTTATATTTATATTTATATTTATATTTATATTTATATTTATATTTATATTTATATTTATATTTATATTTATATTTATATTTATATTTATATTTATATTTATATTTATATTTATATTTATATTTATATTTATATTTATATTTATATTTATATTTATGAGAACTGAATTTCTCCTAATATGATCTTTCATTTGAGTCTTCTGCTGCGAAGGTAAATTCGAAATGAATCAATGAACCCAATTAATCAAGGATGTTGGGCGTATCAAAATTTGGAGAGTGATTGCTCTCTTGCGGAGCTTCGAATAGCGATAGTTTCGGGTATTGATCGATTTCACTTGTATCTCGTGTTTCGCGTATTCGTGGAGGATGCCCCCCCGTAGCGGCTGCATTGGAGTGGTTTGCGTAATACACGTCGCTGGCATGTAACAACCGGAGACAGAGTGTGTTGGGTATCTAGTCGGCTATCCAAAGCTTAGCTTGATAGCCAGATAGCTGACTGGCTAGCTTGCTAACTGCAGCAGCAACAGCGGCAAAGGACCCAATCGCCCACGGCGATGATTTTACTCAGGAAATCGCGTCGATCTAAACACACGTCGCAAGCGTGTAACGCCTAATTGGCTAATTACCTCGACGTCCCGCTTGCCCCTTTGGGTCGTCGAAGGTTAATTACATCGTGGAAGAATCAACGGCGAGAGCGATAGATGGGACGATGATCGTCGAAACTATTACCACATACCGTCGTGACTCGTGTCTCGCCGATAAAATTGTTTCGCATTTTTTTTCCTAAATTGCCAAGCTCGTCGAGTTTATGTGCGCACTCTCTACTTTCGCAGCACGAGTCACAGCTAAGCGTCGAAATTTTCAACGTTTTTAAATACTAGTGAATAGCGAGCTGCTAAATTTAAGGGCGTTCGAGCAAAGTTCCGGCACCCGAAACTTTGACTCTTCACTAAATCAGTGATATTTATCGTCTAATTCGGTGGAAAGCTCTCTGGCTGGTGGCTTTGCGTCCGAGGGGTGAATTTGTCTCTCTCCCGAAGCGAGTCCGATTCTCTACGATTTTCCAGCGACCCCTCGTCCCGTCAGCGCCCCAAACATTCGGTCTCGACAGGAGCTAGTAAAGGGTCGCGCACGCACGCACTCTAGGGTAGCAAACTTATTTTCATTAGCCCGCCAGCCAGAGTACAGAGGGGCGCGAGAGTAAAACTGGTCTGCTGTGTCCCTGGAACAGTTGCTTCGGCCTGGGCGCTACTTTTTTCTTCTCTTTTGCTTTGTTTTCGGCAATTTTCGTGCTGTTTCAAGATCAACAGTCACATGCAGTAGCGGGAATTACTGAGTTACAAATGAACGATCAAAATCATTAAAGTCACGATAAATAATGGAAACAGTTAAAATTTGTATACACTATGAATATCATTAAACATTTACATTGACAAAACATTTTTTTGTATCGAAGATTAAAGAGTTATTTAATAATTTATTTCGTTTTTTACGAATTCTCATAAACAAGTAAACAAGTAAATGTCTCATAAACATCGACAAGTTATATTTGTCTCGTTCAATCTTTATAATTTATCCTCGATAAATTGCTCTAAGTAAAACGTTCTCCTCGCCGTAGTAGGAAAAAAAATGCTTGGAGTTAAGATTGTCATCGTTTGCCTCCGAGATTATCGTCGCTACTAAAGTATAAGCGGATTCGGGTATAGAGCCGGAACGTTCGAAAAAAAAAGAAGAGATGAAAGAAGAAAAAAAGTATGAGAGAACAGAAAAAAAAGTGCCAAGCGTGCGCTCCCGACCGATAGCTATTGTATCCCGGACAAGAAGCGATAAAGCGCTACGTCGTCAAATGGCTACAGTCAGCTCAAAAAATGTTCTCCTCACCGCACTTTGCGTGTGTTCGTAGGTGTATCTGTGTGTCTTCATATACACCCGTTAAATTTTCACGAGCATGCGCTACTTTTTATCCGGAGGCAGTAGAGTGGCGGTATAGACAGGAAGGATGCTATATGCTATATTTTGTTCCGGATAAGCTAGCATTTCAGGGCGCAGAATGAAGTAGACGGAGACGGATAAATAAAGAAAAGAGATGAAAACGGGTATTCACAGAAAAGGAAAGAGAAACGGCAAGCATTGCAACGACTACGTCTTCGTGGTTCGTAACGCGATTCAATCATTGGCCACCTTACAGTGAATGACCTATGAGAGATCACATAAAAAATGAGACAAAGCTATGCCAATGAATAGTCATCAGCAGTTATTTAAATGGCCAAAGACCAACTCGTCTTGTATACGAGACCGAGGAGCGAACAAGCGGAGAGGAGCCGCTCTAAGGTAGTGGTGGAGCAGCAGAGATAGCGTTAGTTTCGCTCGGGCGTACTACCTGAAGGTTCAGCGAGTTCTTCCCTTTGTGCTTTGTCCCTATCTTCGTCTCGTTCTCTTCGTTCACCTTCTTTCTCATTTATTTTTCTTATACCAAGGCGAGCAACGTCGTTCTCTCGCTTTTCTTCGTCGCTTTTTTTTTTACTCATTCCATCCTCGTTCGGCGACTTCATTGGCACTTGTGATATCCTTGTTTCTCCTTCGTTCATACCGTTTTCTCGTCGTTTGTCTCATTCACTTTCTCTCTCTCGCTCTATCCTCTTATTTATTCTCTCTTTTTCTCGCTTCGTTTATCTTCTCTCGTTTCTTGCCTCCCTTGGTTGTTTCTTTCTTCTGCCCGCTGCAAAGAGACTCGCAGAGTCTGTTCTGTATTGCCTGTATCCTCGTCTCTGTTCTACGCGCTGTGTCGGAGTGACTCGGACGGTCTCGGACGCGTCCACACCGGGCCACCCAGCCGGCTCGTTGCACTCGAGCACCGCCGCAAGAACGAGAACGAGAGGAACGGAGAATGGAGAAAGAAAGAAAATAGTAGAGTGACTTTGCCGCGGTGGCCGGCATTGGCAAATGAGGCGGAAGAACCGACTGAATCTTTATGCATGTGTACGAGGGTCGGCTGCGCACTATTACCGGATCGAAATGCCGTCACCTATGACCCCCAAGTCTCCGAAGGCCCATGACGAAAAGTTTTAAAAAATCTCATCTTCCACTTCGTTTATTTTGTCGCCGGCTGCGATTCAAACTGTTCGATGAATCGCGCAAAAAAAAAAATTGTGCGAATTCGAAGAGTATTAATGGATAAGGGAATTCCGACGCAGTTGAGTTCTATTGACAGAGGTGAAACGTTCCAAAGGTTGAGATTTAACGGATGATCGGACTCAGAGGTCGTACGGAATTTCTGAAACATTGAGGTCGATATCGAATTTAGCTTCGACTCTGAAAAATACATAGAAACATGAGGTCCAGAATTTTATTTGTCAAACCATCGGTTTTTACGAAAAGTTGCAGTGTATTGATCTCTTTCTACATTTCTCTTTACACTGCAAAAGCATGTTTTTTCTCTATTGATAACGAGCCTACCGCTGATTTATTGCTCAGCCGAAAATCATACACAGACACGCAAACAAACACAGAAAAAATATTCTGGGTAAACATAATTTTTGGAGCTGTTTTTTAAAAAATCACCACTTTCCTGTCAAAAACATCAACTGGAAAATTCCGTACGGGGACGCTAAAATCTTGGATTTCTTGTGAACGTCGCGGAGTACGAAAATAATCGTTTTACGCCAAATAAGAGTCGAAGCATATTCCCATCACAGTCTACACGAGTGAGCCTTGGCAAGTTAACTACAGTACGTATACATGCAGCGGTTGCTGAACGTGAAGTAACGTCAGCGTGAGGCATGAATCACCGTGGCAAGTGTTTCGAGACGTCCAAAGAGCCTGGAATAGGTAATCGCCGCGTGGGTTGCTTCGCGGTTGTTCTCTTCGTCTTCGTCCACTTTTCTTCGTCGTCGTCGGTTGTTATTGTCGTGGCTGGGTGACGCCGCCGTGTGGCACGACTCCCGGTAACGACACGTCCTTTCTCGGTTTTCCCAACTACGCTGCTAGCTGCTGCTGCTGTTGTACGAGCGAGACCCAGTAAATGCGACTCGTGCTCGCTCGCGAGGAACTTGTCACTTCCTACTAGCGAGCAGCCACATCAGACTCCAGCAGGTGAACCGACAACATGGGATAGCTGCGAGACAAACGAAGAAGAAGTAAAGGAAAGGCCATATAACAGCTACAATGCTTCGAGGTAGCACGAAAGCGCTTCATCGCGACGAGAACTCGAAGAATTCTCACTTCAACAATTCCATAAATTACCATGTACGTGGCTAGATGGATCGAAATATAGAGAATACTGAAAGACACAGAAGAAAGATTCTGCGATTAACCTTATGCGAGTACGTTGACGCGGCATGAAGAATTTGCAGCTCTAAGCGTTCTCGCGAGAACGCTTAAGGGACTCGCGTTATGAATGAAAAAAAGAAAGTTGAGCTAGATGAAAGATGAGGCAGAGAGAATATTCGCTAAAGATATAGTACGACTTGGTAGGTCTGATAAGAGACTGAGTAAAACGATGCCCGGAAACGGACATGGTTCGCGTGGCTGAAGCTTCCGCTCGCTTCAACTTACGCTCGGCTGGTCTAAACGCAGGTTTAGAGATGGTGGAGCTCCTACTTCCGATGATACTACTGTGTTCACCGACGCTAGCAATAGTACGCCACATGAACCTAAGGCATCTTCAGTCTCGATCATATAGATGAGAGATCGTATGGCACACGTATGGCAACGTGCAATGTCGAGGAAAACTTCATGAGAGACCATTTCGCCTTGCTCCCTCTCTCTCTAAACTCTTTTCCGTATAGCTTCTGCTTCAGCTGGACATTTGCCAAATTCAGCTGAAAAATCTCGATAGTCCCGTAGTCCCCTCCGCCGGTTATTCGGAGCACATTGAAATTTTATGATCCCGCATCGTTTTATATCGAGGGCGTGGCGGGCATGAAAATCGAACGAGAACGTCTGTTATATTCATGGATTTTCGGGAAGAACGTTACGTCGAATCGAAGAATATATATCATTTTACATACAGAAAATGTGTATCGGTCTCTTGTGCGAGCGAACCGAATGGAACGAAAAATTTGGAACCACACGTTTGTCGAGAAGTAAAATATATCAGAAATAGATGACATAAGTAATAAGCATCACCACATTTACATCAGTTACCGTTCCCCTCAGTGGAATCGTATTAAAAAAAAGATTTGAACCCGCAATGTCGAAGGGCACTCGTTAGAAAAATTAATTATTCAACGGATCCGTAAAGAACACAAAAAAATTTGCAAATCAAATAGCTCTCAGATACCCAGAGAGAAATGTTTTCCATCGCGAGTGAGTCTCAACCCTTTTCGTCAAAGCCGCACAGATCGACCGATTTGTAAAGTCACTGAGTAAATCCATCGACACCAGAGATTTCTGTCTCATAGGGTTCACTCAGCCGTTGGCTCTCTCGTCGTGCTTCCACTCTCGTGAAATACCCTCTTAATTAACGGACTGTCGAGCGCGCACACTTCAAAGGACCTCTCCTCGATTCTGACGAGGGAACGCGAGCGCGCGACACTCAAGAGAGAAATATAGAGTCCTTTGAACGGGGAATATACCTTTTCTTGCAATTAATTTATCGAAATTCAAGAAGGTAGAACGACATCACCGCACGGCTCCGTTCGACAACATCACCGTCCCGTTAACACTGAGTTTTTTCCGTTTTTAACATTTTTACGACATTTGTACTCGTGCAATTTCTTCCTGATTGAGCATGGAAATCTCTCGATTATAATATGTGAATAATAAATCGTTATAACACTATTGTTTATCAATACAATTTCTTATGACGCTGATTCTTGAGTATGGAGTTTTTTTCAATTTAGACCATGTCTTCAATCTCTTTTATTTATTTATGCAATGTAAGTTTTTCCGTCCTTGCAACTAACGCAGTGGCGCGCTAAATAAACAAACGAGAAATTGAAAATTACAATGATGGGATTTCAGTGAAATCAAAGAAAAAAAATTGTTCCATTATATCGAGAATGGACTTCACTTTATTCGTCTCGTCTGCGGAAACATGCTTCAAGAGATTGAAGAAAATTGGGAAAACACGACATTTATAAGGGTCTATCTATTTCTTATCGATAAAAAGCAATGGCACAATTGTGTATCGGAAAATTAGCTTCTATGATTGTCTCATTATATCTGGCAATCAAACTTCCCATCGTGATTCATTGAAACATTGTGTATTCCCGTGCCGCCTCGATACACCTTAATAAACCTTTAAGATAACTTGAATAGACGATATCGATTAGATTGCGGTTCACCCTGCGAAGTTTCAATGGTACGGTGTCAAATCGTGTTCGCTCTCTGGCGCAACTTGACGAAACAAACTTGTCGTTGCGTCGTATCGAGGATCGGCAAGTTCAGGAAAGTTTCTAAATGCCTCTCATCGATATGCTGTATATGCTCAGGTATCCTGTAGCATAGTATGTGGTATCTCAAGACTCCCGAACGACTTTAGTGCTCGGCGAACAAACGAGTTAGAACTAACGGCGTGTATCGATCGATAGAGATTGGCTGGTCGGGTTACTTTGGCCATGACGAGAGCGAGTGAGACGCGTATTGTTCCTGGAAGTAATATTACGTCGCGTCGGAAAATTCGTATGGATACACCACACACGGTTAACGATATATCGGTGTATGTGTGTGTACTGTAGAATAAGGAACATCAGCGAGTCGGTGAGGAGGCGAGAAAAGTTCTGCAAACAAAGACGTGCGCGAGTGAGAGAGCAAGCGAAAGCGGGTACGAGACGACTCTTTACGAGTTTGAAACAATATTCAATTACGTACGAGACTCGCTCGAGGCTATTCGTAGAATAAAGTCGGAGAAGCTAGACGAACCGACACTATCGAGCATTCCAAGGGAAATATGCGAAAAATACAATCAGTTCATTCTATAACGTATTCGTTTTATGGCGTATTAAAGTCGGAAAAACAATTTTCATAATCTGAGCTATTTCGCTGAGCAAATTTATTTTTGATGAAATCTGCATCAATTAACTTAATTATTATAATTTTACGTGTCTTTTCACTCATTAAATTCAATATCATTTTTTCACCATAACATCCGAATAATTTACTTGCAAGAGTCTCGGCTACTCGGCACAAATTTCGCGTGGCCTTTCGGAGGTTAATGAAAAAGAAAAAAAGTTTAAGTACTATGACAGCGCGTAATGTGGAACACGACGCGCTCCTTTGAATTTCTTTACCGGTGACAGCCGGCAGCAGCAGGAGTTTCGTTCGTCACGCGTTAGTCTGCCCGAACGACGATGAGAACGGTCTCGCGTTTTACGAGCTAAATCCAGGAAAGGGACTCGACGATTAACCATTTACCGTCCCGGTAACCGTAGAGGCACAAACGAATGACGAGAACACTTGGCCCAGTCCGTTTTGTCGACGACAAGTTTCCGCACCTGTCCCACTTTCTCTCGAGTCGCGGCGGGTTCGACACCAACCGAGTTTCGCGCCAATGATACGTCAACGTTTCTGTATTGACACTCGCGCTCTGGTCGCGGGACTCGATAATGATTTCACTTCATTAACTCACTTTGAAAACTTGTCGCTTGGTTCTTCATCGTCGTATAGCGTCTCTCTAATTGCCTCGTTGTAATTCGAGCGTGCAACCAGAGACTCGAAGAGACGTATAATAAGTGTCGCTCCTGGGTGGCGCTGGAAAAAGGCACCAGATTTCCTCGTTTCTGAACTTCCGTCTCTGACCGCGACGAAGTTCGCGAGTTTAAACTTCTCTCATACATCGGGGCTACAGGGAAGAAAATTTGCAACTCGACGGGATAACATAGAGACATATACTTATATGTATCCAGAGAGACGGAGAGCAAACTTCGGATCGATGTTGAATCGGACGCAGAAAACGAGAAGCTTACACGAGGGAAAAGTTCCCGTTATTGCTGTTTATTGTACACTCGATCGTGCTCTTATAACGCCTGAAGAATGGAAGAAGTGGCATGCGAGACGTGAAGAGTCAGAAGTCAAAAGGGGAAGAAACGCAACAGGAATTTTTTTCCATACGACGTAAAAGAGCAAAGGCAATCATCGAGTCGATTTATGATTCAATCTCCTCAGAACGCTATAATAGTAATCCCAATAACTATTTTTTGGTATGTTAACTACACAATTTGCAGCATGGGCAACTTTTTTATTTCTCGTATCAGCATTATGAAATATCATTTATAATAATTCCCTCATCGAAATCTCTTGCGACTCCTCGTTTCTCTCCCTTTTCACCCTTTCTCACCCTTCTTTTAGCAGATTTTATTTCCGATACCATTTCGAAGCTAATGCAAAAAGTTTTAGCGAAAGTATAAAGTTCGATTTACGCTTGATCGGCAAAATCAAATTAAAGTCGAGTCAAGCATGTCTTCGTCGTTGTATTTCCCGTTCTACCCTCATATACCCCCTCCGTCACTCCGCTGACAGCGTAGATATCCGAACAGAGCAAATAAAACTCTCCCACGACTTCGTGGAAAAGCTTACGAGGAACGACAAGTTCGAAGAAGAATGACAATGCACGGCTCGATCGGCTCCGAGCTGTTCGGCATATATAGTAGTCTGTAATAATAAAAGAACTTTCTCGCTCGTCGGATGAACCCCGAGGGTCAGGAAGAACCACAATAACGGAAGACATAATGGGATATCTGTCGGTAACGGAAATTTAGCATGTCGTCGTTTCGGCTTTGGGGATTTTATTGTTTTAAGACACATCATTCATACAATACCGATCCCCTTTGCGTTGTAGCGCGAAAAGAAGTAATCATGTGTATTATAATTATGGACTGAATTAAAGTTGCCCCTGTATAAAATGGCTAAAACGAACGAAGCAACAAAAGATTATTGATAGTGGCTTCGAGTCTTCTCTATTTTTTTATCTACTCAGTTGACAAATCGTGGGTATTCAAATGTACGATAAAGTTTCCCAAAGTCCAAGCTCCAAGAATCTTCTCATTTCGAAAAAATTGCTTCTTCTCGCGTTCGTCGCAGGCTTTGAAGAAAATCAAGGTCATACTCCCCGTATGACAATTATCCGTGATTTGCTTTTACGAAAAATCTTTACAAGCATCGTTCAGAACTCACGGACAAGTTAGCGATGAGAAGTATCATTCGTTTTCTTTTCCGCCCCTTCTAGTTCAAGCGCATCAGAGTGTGACTGATATATCCATTTCGTAGATACGTGCCACACATTTAACGGTATATATCTTCGTGCCGAACAAGTTTGTCCGTAATACGTTGCTGTTTTTCTATCTTTTCTTCCGATTCAGTTTGTCTCTATCTTCGGTCGTGGGCACTCCGTCAAGAGAGAGAGAGAGAGAGACCAGAGAGACAGGCAAGGGCGCGGATAGCAACCCCCGAGCTTTCCATTGCTCGATTCTCTCGGCTAGAGAACTCTAGCTGGTGTCTCGTCTAAAGATTGAAGAACCTAAGAAAAAGCGTAGTAACACGGAGTGGCGAAGTTGGGAGGGACGAAAAGAGAACGTTCTTCCGGTAACGCGTCTTAGGAAGGATAAAACGAAAGCAAGAGAGAATCGGAGTAAGAGAAAACATTGAAAGAACACACCGACGAGAAAGACAGAGGGTTCGAGAGTTCGACCGTGCCGACGCGCGAGAGCTCGTGCTTGGGGTGTTTCCTAGCAACCCTCCAAACTGCTCGAGGGTCGCCGTGAGCACCCCGACAGAGCACACAGTGACGTAACCGGCACTATCCACATTCCACTTTTATGTGTATGTGTGTGTGCGTCTCTGCAGAGATACAAACCCCCTGTGTGCGAACACGGAGACCGAAAGCCCCAAGCTTTCTCTCTCTCTCTTTCTCTTGCAATATACACGACAAAGGAAGCGTCCTCGCGTTCTTGTCGTCATTGAGGCTAGCATCTCTGCTCGTTCGCGACTGACGCTACCGCGCCGTCACCGCGCAAAAAACTGTGTGACTGTTTTTAATTCAACCCCTCTTGAGTAGTTAAAACAAAACAAAAAAGTAACAGGCTGAGAAGAAACTCAAAGGAGAGTAAAAAAAATTAATAAGGACCGAAAAACACGAAAAACAGAGAAGCGAGGTACTCCTTTGACTCGAGCGACAAGTCCCAGCTGGGCCGAACAAAACCCGTCCCATTTGTTATTCATATCATTATTTCGCGGCACTTTCGAGCACGCGATCATTTTTCGTATGTTATTCTCGAATGCGTGTATTCACGATAGTTTATTATTAGCCGTTACCGTATGCGGATCGTTTTAATAAGAGGCTTTTTACCCCCTCTCGGGATCGCATTACTTCATTGCGAGGCTCGACGATGCCGACCGTGAGAAGAGATGGACAGGAAGATATAGGGTGAGATTGGAAAGTGAGGGATGGTCGACCGCGCGGACAAGCAAGCCTCGGCTTTCGGCCAAGAGAGTAACGGCGCTTTATTGAATTTCTGCTCATGCCGGATCATTGAAGTGGATGCTCCGAGCAGGGGCATCGCTACGAATATCCCTATGAGAAGTACAGTTTCCGTTTCGTGAAGCGGTCAACGTCGTCGTAACGACGTGATGTAATGTCGGAAAGGTGGTGACAAGGAAATAAACCATCAAAGTGAAACAGGGTTACGATTGACGACTAGGCGGATAAACCGGTCGACTTTATTTTCGCTTATCGTTTCGTATTGGATTAATTACTTAATGGCTTGATACTCGAAATTCTTTTCACGAATGATATTTCATCGTTCATTTTTTAGAGATTTTTTTCATCATTGATTTTTATGTAACACCGGGGACTCCGATTCAACGAAAGTAATTACCAGTTTAATTAAATATATCTGCGGAGATTGAATCAGAATCGTCCATTAGCATTCTCATAGCTGATATATATTAATTAATATTATCCACACATTTATAAACTACGTATATTATTGTTCTGAAGGTTCAAATAATCCGATCAAACGATCAATCATTCAAAATTTCTATGTCTATTAATTGCAATTCGCCGCTCCTAAATCAGAACATGTATGAACTCATTTCGATATTGATTTTTTTTTTAAATGAAGTTAATTCAAGCCCATTAGCTTTATTGAATAATCGACATTGTTTTTTGGTGTACATTTCATACGTGAACGAAACAATCAGTTCCCGCGTATTGTACTCGTGACAAGACCATGAATTATCGACTCATGCCGGTACAACTTATGCAGGGTACCGACATATATTAAATCTTCAACGAACGTCACACGTGCGCGTAGGCTACGTGAAATGGGATGAAGATGAGAAGGAAGGCAGGCCACGGTCTTGCTACGCCATTGCGACCAAAGTTAGGGTGCAGGCTGCTGTGCTCAGTTCTCAGCGAGTTGGCGAGCTATAGTACGTGGGGGGATTCAACTCACTTCCCTTATCCTCCAAAAACCGGCGCCACAGCCACTATACGAGGACTATAACTTCGTCCTTGTTCGAGCGGCGGTTCTCTCTCCGTTCGTGCTCCCTTCGGCATCAGGCTCTCGGGCTCCCTAGTCTTGGCTCATTCTGGCCGTATAGCTTCACTGCCATCCAGAGATGAGCACATAGCCCGAACTGTATAATACGGTACGGATATAGCTTGCCCACCTCTCTCACGCTAATCGTAGTAATTAAGTCTAAGCTACAGGACTCCGACGCTGCCCAGCAGCAACAGCGGCTAACCCTCCTCTTCATCGTTTTCCGTCTCTCTTGCTCTATCTTGCTTTCTCTCTCTCTCTCTTTCTCTCTCGACCCCAAGTCGTTCGACTTGAACCATCTCTCTTCTATGCTTGGCCCAGCACATACATTCGTACATTCAATCACTCGCTCTCACATATTCACTCATACCGAGATACCGGATTTAGCATCTCCGTTCCGTATGCATGCGTCTCCGTCTTTCTCGCTTGTACGGCACGAACCATCGAAGAGAGACCCATTCGCTATCGTGGAACGAAGCGTGATTTACATCGAAATCTGCTCGACGACCGGTTTACCGGCGGGTGAGCGCGCGGTTATCGATTTCGCCGGTCTTGAGGTCGTGACCATACGCTCGTTGCACGCCACCGACAGCCGTGGTAACCGACTCGTAGCCTCGTATACATACCTATTTCTTTCCGTTTTGGTAACGCTTCTTTTTTTTCCTTTTGCATTTTTATTCTTTACGCATAATGCAATGCGAGTGATAATTATTCGATCGATCCGCCGAGCCTGGGAATAGAAGGTAGTAGAGATTTCGATACGTGTACTAGGTATGGGAGAGATTAATCGGGGCTTCCATCGTGGCGAAATCGTTTAGCGAGATTATCGCAATTAACAAGGCAAGCCGGATGGCAGTGTGTTGCAAGCCAATGGAAACAGCATTAATATGCATAGTTCGGACAAGGTATTGGTAGCGTGATTTTGTATTTCGTGGGAAGTCGGTTGAAAGAACTATTTTATGTAACGAATTCTTGTTTTTAAAAACAGTTACATATGAGAAGCCAAAGAACATTCCCGAATCGTTAATTTATTTTTGCTCTCAATAGCCGACATTTTTCATTCGGTTACAATATACTATTTCACCCATCTCGAAATTATGACAAGTTATCTGCAGATGACCGACCGAATATAAATGTTATTTCGCAGATACCTTTTTTGGTTCGACATTAAAAATAGCCAGCATAATAGTTGAGTAGTCATTCAAGCGCTTCGTTCTTAAATAATAAACTTCCATGTCGTATTTTACACACATTTCCTTCATCCGATATTTTAGCATTCTTTGCTACAACATCGAGCGTAGAAATACTGGCAGTAAGTTCCATTATGACCCCCTGGCACTTTTTAATATTTCCGAGCTGCGCTAAGAGCGGGTGAGCACGCATTTCACCGGAGCAACGGCATTATAGCTCGTGGCTTACTAAATTAGTTTTACTTCGCCGCTGTGTACCACTTTCGTATACGACGGTGTACAACGACGATTTGTATTTGTCAGTATTCCGTGTGTACGCTGAATTTCATAAATAAAACATAATCCCCACTTGCCGGAAGAGGGAGTACCAGAAGCTCACACGTTTCCATCCCCTTCCACTCTTCGGAGTTTAAGATACGATTGCCATTATCCCGACGTTAATCCGGGCACAAGCTGCAGTAGCAACAACATAATTAATATCGGTTAACACGCGAGCTAACACAATTGAGAACTAATCTTTCTCCATCCTCGTCCGTTCGCCGGCGCATTGGCCTTTCGTTATTATGTTACGAGTTCTCATTCGATGTATGCACAGTTATAACGTGGAATCGATTAACCGAGGGGATGAAATTTGACGAAAGAACAAAGCTTCGAGAATCGTTTAATCGACGACCGAAAACAAGGCTATAAAGAGCCGAGCAATAAAAAAAAGATATTATAAAAGAGCCAGAAGCAGCAGGGGTATGACGAAAGATCCTTCGAAAGGAAGCGAGAAAGACGGGAATAGACAAGAAAAGACGGCGGTGGTAACATTACACTAAGAGCAAGAGTGTTGTTCTCTCTTTCTATCTTGTAGCTTTTGTTACCTCTGGTTATTTCGACTCCTTTCTTTTTTCTCCTTTTCTTTGCTCTCGCCTCGCCAGCTCTCTCTCGGCGCTTTACGAGCGTCTGCACGCAGCCGTCCACCGCTGCTAGTAGTCTCTTATTTCTTTCTTTTCGCATTCTCAACCGAAGAACCTCTCCTCCAGCTCGCACACGACCGCATCGAGCGGGAAGAAGGTATCTTCGTAAAGTATACTGTGTATTTTCATCTCTTCCTTGAAACTGACCGCGTCGTCGTGGCACTATCTTGCCGAGAGCCGCAGCGAGGTAATCAGCTTCATCGAAAAAATAGCGGCGGAGGGCAAAGGCGTTCATTGAGAGAAAATCATACTCGAAACTCCGATTGCAGTATTTTACCTTTGAGAACTAGAAAAGAGGCTCTTTTCTGTATAAATCAATTTTTCTTTTAATAGAATACAATTAATTTGAGGTGATTTGAACAGAAAATATTGACCAATTGAAGATTTCGATTAGTGAATAATAAGATGCTAAAACTGATCGTTCGATGTCAAAGCTAGAGTAGTGCTTGATGTTCATTTCCTATTATTTTATCTTTATGCGAAAGGAGACAAACAACATTTCTATATATTGTTTTACGCTTGGAAACTCAAATGCGAAACCCGTTTTTATGCAAAAGAACTGATCGACAGGCGGGTTAACAAAACTTATTACCGACTATAGAATAATGAGGCGACAAAAGGAAAACAAGCAAACAGGCGGCGTTATCGATTACCCGAGGTGAAATGATGGATCGAGTGACGTGGCCTTATCCCCACTCTCTCCATCTCTCTCTCCGACTCCCTCTGTATCACTCCATTCGAGCGACTATAGGTTCGCTGTGGTATTCGAACCCCCCCAGGTCACTACGCTTTACCGTCGGGCTTTTTTTTCTTCGCATTTTCGCAGCTCATCCTTTTCTTCCTCACCCTCCGTTTCTACGTGTTACCTACCTTCCGAGTGGAATAGACGCTGGATATAAGGGTGAAACATAGTAGGTAGTACAATATAGTAATCCGAACTGTGAAAACCCTCGAAAGCCTCACTCGATCACCCTGCAATACCGGACAGACTATTTCCGGTGGCCTTTGCTCTATACCGTTCCCTTCTCGCATCCCTCACGAAACCACGCAAGCTTAGCTGCTTATGGATACAAATTTATTTCTCGATCTTCAAAGAGAATTCAACGTTCCCGACTGGACAAATAAAAAAAAATCAGGAAGTGGCGCGTTAAGGTAGTTATTACGAGGTAACCGTCTTCTTACGAAATCGTTAACATTTTTTACGCTCATTATTCGACGCTCCCGGAACACATTTCAAAAATAAATAAATAAATATTGACCTTTTCGGGCATGAGATAATACTTTTTTTTCCATAGTACGAATATGCCGTTTAGTTCAAAAATCTTTTTAAAGTGGAGGCGCATTTTCGACACTTCGACGATGTAAACATTTCGCCGGTGCATTTTTGAGATACGACCGTTGGAAAACAATGCTGTCCATAATAACGGTTCTTGCTCGCTGCCAGTCTGGAAGCCCCTGACCGCGCGTTGCGTGTCGTCTATCTCCTCTATTCGAGCGTGCTATAAACCCCCTTGGAGTTAAACTGTGCGCGTCAGAAATTGGAAAAACGAAATCGAGTACAGAATGATACAGTAGTCGTAGAACATTTCCAGTAATCCCACGAATGCCTACAAAGTTATAAAACTGAGCCTTTGATTTTTCAGACTAAAGGCTCAATATACAGTGGACGGATTAAATTTTGCTTGCAAAGAAAATATGGATTTTTTCAATATAAAAAAAACCTGTAAACACATATTTTCCGAACTCGGTCATTGTCATATTAATATTTCCAATTATCGTCGTTATGCATGAACTTCGGGTAGATATATGATTTTTGTGAAGAAAAGAGGGAAAGTTAGATGGACTGAAAATGGAGGAAAGAAGTCATTTGGGTGAGAAGCGTTTGGAGACCACCCGAAAGCGGAAGGAATTTACTGCGTCGTTTAGACGCGAGCACCGACATTTCCTCGAGACCCTCGACACCGTCGGCATCAGACAAATGCGATGCTTTTACTGCCTGCAAGACTTCGTCTCATCTTCACAAAGCACGCTCCAAAGCCTCGTTCATTAAGTCGATAATCGTGTCATATCCGCTATTCTTTTTCCCCCCTCACAAAGGGATACCGGAGAATAAGTAATTCCGTAATTTGTCGTGATGGGGGAACAAAGTAAGATCGAGAGAAGATATGGACGATATAGGCTCATGGTGCGCGCTGAATCAAAAGGTAAAGGATGACAATCGAGAACATAGGAGCGACAAAAATGAATGAAAGAATGAAAAGCTGTAATTTCTTTTCACAAAATATTTTTCCGCATGACAATTTTTATCACAAGCGAATCTGATGCACTGCAAAGACAAGATTGATAATTGAAACCTAATCTATCTATAGAATGAGCTGTATCTTGAATATGCGTCTGCTAAGCATTCCGCTTCCATCCAGACAAAATTTCATTCAGCAAAGCGACATTGCATTCGGCGACATTCGACGAATTAAGCAGATAATCCCCATTGCAGTGTAACGTTAATTTAACTCAGTCAAGCGCATTTACACAGGAATACACGAGTATCGCTGTATCTTCGAACACGATCCCAGACAAGACATTCTCCAATTTGAATCTATCTCCAAATTCTATCCTTGTTCTCGCCACATAACATACACGATCCGAATCCCCTCGACTAAATCCGACCAACATTGAACTATCCAATCTCAAAGTTAACGTCGCCCGTGCTCCGGTAGAAATACGAAACAGCACGCAGAACCAGAAATAGAGACCGGGGATGGCATGTTGGATTCACGCGGAACATTCGATTGGCATTCGACACGTTACATTCCAATCTCGGCTTTCCGTTATAGCAGAACGTTGATCTGTCCCCTTTCTGATACGCTAAGGATACGACAGTAGTGGCCATATATACGTGCGCAATTCGGCAAATCCACAGGGAGCAACAGACAGATATACGCGAGAAACGATACGACGATACTGGCAAAACGGGGCCAGGGGATGAAAAGTGGATGGAAGAAAAAGAGGAAAATGAGAGTCTGGATAGAACGACAGAGATCATAGGAGGGCGAGACGCTGTTTGAAAGTCGGGTAAAGGGAAAAGAGATAGGATGATGGGGACACGTGCTAAAGAAGAAACGTTAAACACATTTTGGGCGCTTGTATAGAGCAATTAGTATTTATAACAAGGGTAGCCACGCTCGAAGGGGCTTTCGGAACAAAAGGGGATGGGTGACCTCTGAGCGAAGGGGATATTTTGTCGAGTATATATACATATATATAGACGAGAACGCGAGAGAGACAAAGAGAGGAAAAACAAGGATAGAAATGGAACGAAAGAGAGACAGAAAGAGGGGTTGGTGAGACCACATGCCGTGAACACCCCCCCTCTCCCCTTGGGGCGTCGAAACGTGACAGGATTTTCGAATGAGACTCACACCCTTCTTTCTCTTCCTCCCTTTTTCTTTGCTGTATTTTACTCTCTGTCACTACTATTTGTCTCACTCACACATTTTTTTCTATTCACATCGGACCAACGCCACTCGGTTTCCTTTCTGGCTCTATTCCTCTGCAAAGCTATTTTACTCGGAGAGGACTCTCGGTAGCTGTCGTTATACCGAGCGCGCAAAAAAAAAAGGAAATTCGTTCGTGAAGAAACATATCGAGGCGAACGTTCACGAAAAAACAAGGGTCATAGCAACTTCTCTCTTGGCTGGTCGACACGTTTTCAAACTTTTCCAGTTATTTTGTCGCGTTTATGGGCGAAGATATTTTTTTGGATGCGCGTAAAGCTGAGACGCCATATAAAGAATCTCGTTCGAGCCGAGCGATTTTCATCGTATTGCGCTTGAATTTTTGGCTCACGACGAGGAATCTTCAAGGACGACGATTATGGAACTTTTCTCGAAATTTCGGCAGGCAGATATGAAGAAAGGAGACTGACGACCCAATCGGACATACATTTTTCGAAACGTTTTAAAATCTGTCTGGATACGAAACTGCATTAAATTGCTTTTAATACTCACTAACACGATTTTACGATTCGTTATCGTATTCATACGGTTCATCGTTGTATGCGTATACCCATATCAACCAATACAACGACATAACCTGTGCGTTTCGAGAACGAACGTCTCGAAAACCCCTGCGCCGTAGGGTGTGGTAACTTTTTTTTTTATCAAAGTGTATAAAAAAACATCGAGACCGGAAGATCGAAGTTTTTTCCACCCATGTTTCTAGTCGAATGAAACAAAAACAAACGACGTGATCACGCCCGCGACGAAGCGAGAACGCGTTTGCGAGAATACCGAGGGCGAGTGGTTCGTATAACGATCGACAAGATTAGAGTTACGACCCTTATCGGTTTTTCCTTCGGCTCTCCGGAGAGTTGTGTTACCTCGAGTTCCACCGGGCTCGTTCCTCATTTCTTTCCCGGCTCACCCTTCCCCATCCCTCTTCGACGAGCCGAGTCCACGGTCTTTTTCAATTTCTCTTATCCGTCCGCCTCCTATCAGATACCGTCGACCGACGAATTACTTCCATCTCGGAGTTTCGAGATTCAACTCCCGAATAAATTAACAAAAAAAAAAAGTAACCGATCCTCGTTGCCTTCTCGTCGTACACACGCGTAACGATTGTTGTATCAATTAAATTTGGTGACGCAAAAGAAATGTTATTACCGTAGTGAAATGAAATGTGGCATTTATAAAAATCACGTGATCGAGTAATGGAAGTCAGAGTAACGGGAACGCGATTGAGAGGGAGGAAAAAAAAGAGCGCGAGGCTACGCAAAGAGGGACGGAGAGAATACGATGTCGGACGGATAGGCGGCAATACGGCCGCTGTAATTGGCTACATTGTACCTATGAATTGATACGTCATTAATATTGATTGCCCGCAGGCCCGGGGCTCGTCGAACGAGGACGACCCCAGGGATATGCCGTGCATCGAGCGAGGATGAAACTACTCTCCACTCTCGTTTATTGAACAGAGACACGAAACTAACCAACACGTAAACCTGCACACATGCAATATGTATATGTATACGTTGCAGTGCGTTCGGGATGTGCAGTTGACGCTGTCTCGCTTTATCTCTCTCTCTCGCGTTATACGCTCGACGTTGAAACTCTCGCGATGCCGAGTATTCGCGATTTGTCAGAGCACGAGCTCGCGAGTGATGCGAAGCTTCGCGCACAAAGCCCCAACTCGGACACGCCTTCGCAAAGCCGAATCTATGCGCTCCCGCGAACTATCGATATTTCGTTTCTCGTGGGGGAGAAAAAAAATAACGAAAAATAAAAATTGTGGCAGACAAAAAAAAGTGTCGAACGAGCAAAAAAAATTAACAACGAATTTTCAAGAGCGAGTGGCGAACATGCATTCGCAATAAATTGATTGATTACGTCGATATTCGTTGACTATAAAAACGATGAGAAAATAATATTATTTTTTGAGCCTCGGACACGAAAGTGGATAATTTGCAAATCAAACGTCTTGCTATTGTCAAATCGTTTTATTGTCCTATCATTTTTATTTTGTCCAGAGAATAGAATCTTTATAACGCAATAATTTTCAGTATTTTTTTAGATGTTCCGACAATAATACATATTTTTATGGAAAAAAATGGGTTATTACAAATGAATTAAACTCTGGACACGGATATTTTCTGAATAAAGAGTCTTTTATGTTCTCGTCATTTTTGGGATAGTTCATGTAAATTAGTATTAATTAAACAGAAGCTCTTTTTTTTTCGTACAACGTCCTCACATACACGGACACTAAGCACGTTCCACTTATCGAGCGGCGGACGGTCTCTCGTTTCGTTACTCCCTCGTTTATATTCCGTATAGCGGCACGGTGTAACCTCGGTCCATTCATTTTTCTCCGAGCTTCCTCTCATTAACCACCGGGCGTTATTCGCGCGGAGTCTCTATACTTCTCTCGTTCCCTCGCGCTCGTTTCTTCGTCGGGCGCTTCTTCGATGTAGTGGCATGCTCTCGTGTGGGCACAGCCACGATTTACTAGGCATACGCGCTGTAAATCCTCCGAGCCACACGCTCTCTTGTTTTTATTGCCTTTCTTTAACTTCGTCGCTCCGTTGCTCTCTTTTGTACTCTTTTTCAATTCTCTGTGCATCAGTTATCTACCATCTTGCTTTATACTGTTAATAAATCTGCTGATATTGAACCCCGCTGCCGTATGTTATATAATATGTTTATAAACTGATCTCGTATTTTAATCCTTCACCCAGAGTTTGCACGTTCACAAATCCGACGCTTTTTGTTTTCACAAAGTGCGGAAAACAAAATTCTTAAAACAATCATTGGTACTCAAGCACGATATTTTTCTGATAACTCAGAATGCAACTGACTAGAAATGTGTGTAGTCTAGTTATGAATAAAAAGTAATATAGTGCTTGGTCAAAAGGTTCTCCCGCGTGAAGGACAGGATTAAATTGGACTTGAAAAAAAAGTCGGTTCAAATTCGTATAAATTATTAATATCCTTTTGGTCTCATCGAATGGAAAGCGGGATCTAGAAAGCCGCCCTAAAAAGTGACTCCGCTCTTCGTAGAACGAGCGCAGAAGCATAAGGTGGATACGAGATTCGAGCTATCGATATCTGTCCGGGTATTTGAAATACCGTCACCTTTCCGGAGCATCGAATCTCAACCCACATCTTCGATAGATATTTTACCGGTTCGTGTTTCTATTCAGGCAGAATTGTGTCGGGGAGATGAAAATATGATATCGAACGATGCAGCGGTAGGAAAAGCCGTGACTCATCGATAAGAATGGACTGAACTTAATCGCTTTGCTTTGAACTCAGAAAAAAATCGAGCAATAATAACGACAGAGACACGGAGATTCGAGACCAAATAGCGCCGAAGAACGATTCGGTAAATATGACAATGGGAATAAAAAAATCTGCTCAAAATTGCAGTTAATGCAACAAATGAATATCTCCGTAGCGCAACAGAAATGTGAGGCTAAACTAAATTCAGCGACTGTGTACCAACGGCGAATGAAAAATAAAACGCGAACTAATGTAAAAACTGCGAAATACGCGAAATATGAGTCGAAAGAGAAACAGAATTCGTCGCTGTGTATAAAAGCCGCCGCGAAAAAGCGAGACCGTGCACACACAGCGCAGCTGGGATTTCGCAAAGTGACGAAGATAGAATGGCCGTAACAGAGAGATCCGGCGAAAAGTGAGATGAGAGAGTAGGATCTCCGCGTACCGCGAAGAGGGACGAGATGTATATCAAAATAAGCGAAGAAAGAGAGATAGGAAACGGGTGTTCCGTACAGATGAGAATTTTTCTGTGAACACGAGAGAAAGATGGAAAAGAAATGGGATGGAGATCCGCAGCGGCCGCAGCAACGCTGCTGGATGAGAATCTCGTTTACCACGAGTGCGAGCGCGAGAGGCTGAGAAACAGCGAAGAACGAAGGGAGATGTAGCAAGCGAGAAATTCTCATGCGCGGGAATAAATGCAGAGTGAGAAGGACGAGGGATCAGCGAGGGGTTTCGCCGGTCTGGAAAAAAAACGCCACGAAAGATAGAGAATGACAAAGATAACGATAGGACGAATAAGAGAGAGAAAGAGAGACCAGAACGGTAAGAGCGTAATTTTTCAGCAGCGCGGCGCGCTCAGAATTTTAATGGCCCGACAAGGAGTGTGGATCCTGCGAGCGCCGAGCGCTCAGAATCCACAGCCAAAGAATAACGAAGAGACGAAGCATGCTGCACGGGAAAGAAGGAAAAAGATAAAAATATCGAGAGAAAGAGAGCGAGAGAGATTCCGGTGAATGAGGGCCAAACCGTGAAAGAAATAAAGCTGCATATAAACATGAAGCCCCCTACCGAAGTTTCTTCCATCGTCGGAATTCTTTATTATTGATACGACCGGCTACTCTCCTCTCGTGTACACCACTACTCTTTCACCTCGCGAGTCATCCTTCCATCTCGTCGGTTTTTATATGTTTTTTTTTCTCGACTCTTTCGCTTCATCTCTTTATCTACAAGTTCCCCGCTTTCATCCTATCCACTCCGTTGTACCGAGTTTTGACGGAATATTCGGCAAACAGCGGAGTTGATATTATATCAACTCATCGCGATCTCAAATCTCGAGTTATATCGGTTGAAAAATTCACGAACTGAATGGGTTATAAATAGCACTAGCCGGAATATTTTAGCGTCGCCAGTATTCACTGCAGACTTTGGAGAGCGCACGGCACTAATGGCGATAACGTACTTCGATCATAAAAATATCAATGGTTTCGTGAAGCATATTTCATACACTGTCCAAAGATCGTCGGGTAAATTTCGATGTCAAAATCGTCGAATGGATGACACGCGATTGGCCCGATCGTTGTGCAAGATTAATGAGTTTTTGCAATATCTAATCGATTTCAAACTCGATTCGAGTAATTACAACTCGGTAGTGAAAGAAGGAATTATTTTTATCAGCGGTGAGTTCTCGTTTCTACGTGTTCACCTTTTCCTCATTGCAAAATACCTAATCATTGAGTGTGAAAAATATAACGAGCCTTGCCGTAATAGCTCGTTATCGCTGAGAGGCTTGTCAAAACATAAAAATTCCTGTTAACGCTTTAGCGCGTTACTTTTTACTGCGTATTATTTTATAGTATTATAGCGTACCGTACGTATTCCGATATAAAAACTGCTGACACGCAGTGACTGATGGAAAGCCTATCGTCGGCACGTGCGATCATAGTCCACACAATTTTCCAGGAGAGTGCGAGCTTTGCGAGGTATTGCGCCGCTTGCATCACAAGTTCTCGCGGGACGAGGGCGATTTCGCGGTCGATCGGCTTCCCGCCAAACGAGCCTCGCTTCCGGCTCAACCTCGCTGTGTGCGTCTCCGTGTGTGTAGTTCTTCGTGTTCGCACGCACACGCGCACGCCCGCGTATTTAGCTTTGTCGTCGGCCTGGTTGATTCTCGTCCATAGCCGAAGGAAATGCGCGCCGACTCGCAACCTGACGAACACGCGAAGTCGCATGAGAAAAGCGATACAGGGATCATGCATATTGCACATAGCGGTGAGGTCGTTTCCTCTTGAACCTACATTTTTTACTACATGCCAAAGGACATTTTATTAAATATCCATTTATTTCAAGTGAAATCGATAAGCACATTTTAGTGAATCATCAAAAAATCTTCGACCGAAAAAGAATAGACACGAAATTTAGATTTCCTAATAGTTATTTCAATGGGACGCTTTTTCACAAACATTTAATGACTACTTATTCAAAGCTTTTCCATTGAAATTCACAAAATATTCATGTATTATGCATGTACGAATCTGCAGAAACAAAGGGACGACGCCGAGATTTACTGCTTAAAGTGCTTCATATGAAGTACCGCACATACTAAAAATCCCAGCTGCCCGAAAACAAACGAGAAGTTGTTCAAAATGCCTGTAGGTAATTCATTCAATTTGAGCCCCAATCTCGCTGTATATTGCCACCATTTGCCATTAGTTATCTCCTCGACACTAACAGTACGCGAACTACATACGAATCGGTAAACGGGTTTGACTCCGCGCTTACGTTGTATCGAAGATAAGCACGAGACTGCCCGAGGCGAGTACGCGCGGGCAAAGTAGAAATAAAATATGAATAGCGCACATATGCGTCGAGAGTTAAAATAAGATAGAAAGAAAAAACCGGTTTTATCGCGTGTGCTACTGCGAGAAATCCATCCATTGAAAATAGAGTGTCGTCGCATAAGCGCCGGGTGGGTGGCTGTAATTATAATTATAATTATTGCTATTCAACGTGCGGATAAGCGAGGTCGGCTCTCGGTGCGATTCATTGTTTGCCCTCGCGTGTATTGGCCCTCTATGTGGGGGATTCTATCTGTGTATGTGTATGTTGAATCTATCTATGTATATCTGTTATATATATATATATATATATACACGTGAAACGGCAGGAAGAGTGAATTCAACGTTGGGGATGCGCACGAGTGCGAGCGAGCGCAAAAAGCCTCGACTATCGCATGGTGGCGGCTGAGTTCGCGGAAGGCGGAGCCAAGTGCCGGTCGATATGAAACACCCCTCAATGAAACAACCCCTGTCCTCGTATATCCAGCCGCGACCCGACGCTTTCTCTCCCTTCGCCGCCCTTGCATCTTCCATCTTCCTCCACCTCGAAGTTTCGCTCGTTCGCTCTCGTTGTCGCGAAATACGGTGGAAGCGAGATGAAAGGAGGAAGAGAACCGAGCAGAGGCCATCTTCCCTTCTCGTTCAACCCTCTTTGTCCTCTATAAGTAACGCCGTCTCCCTTGGATCAACGGAATTTCTCGGTTTGGCTCTTTTGCGAGATTTTCACTGCGTTTCGCTTTATCACCCTCTCTCACTCGGTTCGCCCTCTCAATTTTCCTTCGACCCCTCGACTTTTCCACCCCTTTCTCTCTTCTCCTCGTTGTTCAGCAGCGCTCCACCTTCGTCTTCTTCAACTTCATAGTTATACACGTCGAGGAAGCACCCTCAAACCTCACACACATTTTCCCGTTCCGCACTGACGTGAGCGCAACCCACCCTCCCTTATCCCCATCCCCCCGAGACTTATACAACATAATCCGTCATAACACGGGAGCCCGTGGGGTATGAAACGCCCACGCGAAACCTAGTCGCCCTTTTATCCTCGCTAAACCCTCCTCTCGTCCTTTCAACGTTATACACGTATTCGATACGTGATAGGGGGTGGTAGATTTGGTCCTCATTCTCTCATTTCGCACAGAATCCATGACGCCAATTCCCCATGCGAAAATCGTTTGTTTTGCGTTACTCACAATCTGTACTTCGGGGTTTGTTATCGGTTATCGCGAAATCACGGAAATCGTGTGTAATACGCGATGCGATAATGCTATTTTCTCTTCGGATCCGGAATAACGAAATTACTCGGTACGTGGAAAATACATTCTGAAAAGTGTAGTTTCCTTGAAGTCCCATTAAATTAGTCGCGTCGCCTCGAAAAACGAGAACATGGTATGCATTCATGAAAATATTCTTTTGGCATCGTATTACGATCGTACAAATGAAACCGGTGCGAGCGGAAACACGGGATAGCCCGAAGCACTTCGTAAAAAAATTTGATGTTTCGAACAGGAGGGTATTCTGAGAAATTACGGTACGGTAAGTAATTAATACTTTAGAGTAGGTACCATATTTGCTGCATGAAAACCGTTCCAGAACTTTGTAACATTTCGAGCCTTTGACAACATTGCTCCATATCTCGTTATTCATTTTCCGATTGTTTGTCTCGAAATATGTTTTCCGTAATTAAACGCTCTCGCCAAGCCATTCGACTCACCGATTTTTCCAAAAGCTATAATCCAATGACGAATGCATTATAACCGAATGAAACATGGTTGTCGCATTGTGTACAATATCGGACCGAAACACGCGAAGCAATACCCGCAATGTAGACGAACACAGCATACGTAAAAGGAACCGCAGTAGCTTGTTATTGTTGCTCTCTGCATCACGCTGATGCGTCGAAACGTTCGTTATTTAATTAAAAACACATTTGCCCGAGTGCACTAACGTTAAAGCGCGTGCACGTTCGCTTTTCACATGCAGCGCGACTCATCCCAACATATGATATCCGCACGTGTCCCAGTTTCTATCTATATCCGTCGGTTATGAAACGTGCAATCGTATCGATGCATAAAGTTGGCCGAAAATAAAAACACTCTTTCAAAAGATATGTACACATATCGAACACCGAAAGAGATTGATAGAGAGAAAAATTGGAAAATCGTTTTAAAAAATCGAGTGAAAACGCGTGTTTTGTGTCGGTATGAGATCTCGCGTAATCCTCGTCGGTTCGGCAACGCGGGATGAACCAATGTGAATGTGTGTGAAGGTACGTCGATGCACGGATTGCGCTGTACACGGTGGACGGAGTAATAATATTTTAGTTCAACGTTATAGACAGAGGATATGGTAGCGACCAGAGGATTGCGGGAAAGAGAGAAAGAGGCGGAGGCGGAATGGGCAAAAGGGACGTTGGATGAATCGGGCCGTACTGTTCTATGCAACACAGCAGAGAGCAAAATGTTCGATACGAACGACCGCACGTACTGTAGCGATCCTGCAACGGGGGGTCGCGTTCCTGCGGGCTCTCTCGCTCGTCCAAACCTTCTCTCATCGTTCGGCGGTACAGGATACAGCATAGTTGTTCTATCATGGTATCCTACCGTCGCTCATGCGAGTGGTATCGCTATACAAGGCGTTTCTACAGAATACAGTAAAACAGACCTCGTAGTATATACGTACAGTGTATATCTATCTGTGTATTGTTCTGCATTGTTTCGACGGCACAGAGATACTGGAAACGTCGATCCTGCGGAGCAAACAATCCTTTGAACTGGGATGGATGAAGTCATAGCACTGACAATTACTAACTACAAAGAGACAGGAGACAGAAGCCGAACATGGCCATTAAATACGAAACTATGCTGTAGAAGACGCAATAATAATGATTACAGTGGAATTATGCTGATTATGCTGAAGAGCGCAAACGAAAAAAATGTCTAATGCCGTAAAATGTTTTCATCATATCAAGTGCTCCATTTGAATTATCTTCTTGTTCGCCAATTGAACATAAAAGAGTGCATGTACACATTTTTTTCGTATCGCAGTCGTTTTTCAGTTTAATCGACTGAACTAACAATCGGAAGTTGCATTGAGGTGCAACTGTCAATACAAGTATCTCAATATATAACGAAAAAATAAAACTGTCTTCTCGGATGAAATAAACGAAATAGCGGATTAAAGTTGAAATGTGCCGGAATAAAATAAATACTTCCCGTGATCCGATATTATCGACGTAATGCGCGTGGGAGCAAATCTCGTGCGTGTGCGAAACAAATCCGAGCCCACATCAAGGCTATGTATATAAATAAATATATGTATACATGTGTGTTATACATATATTTGACACGTAAACACGAATCGATATTTTGATGTGTCTGAGTGAGCGAGTGAAGCGCGCTGGTTGGCGTGTCAAAGGCTCTGTTGTAGCCACAGGGATTTAAACGATAGAGCCCCGATAAAATGCGAACCACGCGAAAGCCTCTGCTCTTTCACCGAGAGTGCGCACCGGCGCTGAAAAGAGACTATCGCTGCCAATCTGCTAACTTCTGATCTTCTTCTTCTTCTTCCTTTTTCGTTCTTCGTCGTCGTCCATCTTTCTCCTGCTCGTTGATATCCAATGGTAACTTGGCTTCGACATCCGCCGTCTCATTCTTCCAAGCCAAGTAATGTTTCAGGCGTTTCAGCAGTCTTCTGCTGCTTCTTCTTCTTCTCCTTTCCTCTCTCGCTCCGCTCATCGAGAAACTCGTTCCCGTCCCGTCGGCCTCTTCGTCCCTCAGCCCAAAGTCGTGCGGTTGAGATGCCCTATAGAAATATCTCTTCTCACTACATTATACTGCATACGTGTGTATACTCTACTTGTGCCTTTGTATGCCATGGCACACAAACCGCGCTTTGAACGTGTACAAGAGCATCGGCATCAACGGCAGCGACAGCATATAACTATACATGTGTGTAAGAGAACCACAGAACCGCGTTTATCGAAGAGAATCGATAACTAGTCATTGGCAGTTTAATGAGACTAGTATTAACACACTCTGAAACTTAAGCTTTTCATTGCGATCCTTTTCGTGACACCCCTTTTTCGACAGGACGGGTTTCATTATTTATTCACTTTCATCACCATTTTTCAAATTTTGTCCGTTTAAGTATCAATATCAATTTTATACGAAAAACTTTTCATAAAATAACAAATATCTATCGATGATTTTTCGTAGTCAATATCCATTCACATGATGAATCAAAAATTACAGATACTGGCAAATTACGTAGATAACCTTCTTCACTTTTTTTTAACGATAAATTGAATTGAAACCTTTATGTATTTTCGTTAATCACATTCAAATGCACACAATATCCTGAAAAAATTTTAAATTCCGTTCCATGTCGGCATACATTTAATTCTCTTTTCGATCTATTTAATCCGTCATTCATTCTAAGCTGCCAATACCCATATAGAATTTCACCCTTCCTCCAGCATCGCATATTCACGAAAAGCCGTCAGTGCATCGCAACGACTGTATGGCGAACCGACCGATGCATCACACACGGTCGCACACGAAAATCGCGCGCATCGGCAGCGATGCGAGAATCCCTCCACGTCGAGCTAGCGGCTCATGAGATGCATAATATATGTGTAATGTAACACACAGATGTAAACAGAAACAGAGCGGAGATACAGGGAGCGAAACTGTGCGAAACCGAGAGGCGAAGAGACCCTCTTCTCGCCCACGTACCCTTATACACATCTATACGCATATATATATATATGCGCACAAATATATGCTGTGTACCCGAGTTTGTGTCGGTGTGTGTGTATCACATCGGCACAAATCACAGACGTCCGCAGACAGTCACACACGTCAGCAAACGCGCCTGCTTCGCAGGCAACACGCAAATTGCATATGTACAAAGATACGCAGACTATACTGTGCTATATCGATGCATCGAGTACACATATGACAAGGAAATACATTCCCCCCCGTGCCGAAAATTTCGATTGTAGCGAGTCGAGCGCGGCGGCAGCGTTCAACCTCTATACAGAGTCGGCCACCCACTGGGGAAAACGCAGAAGCAAATCGAGGATTTCACGCTTATTTGCCCAAATGATCGTGCCAACGCGAGAGGGAAGCCGATATAGAGAAACGATAGGGACAGCGATATTGGATACGAGTGAGAATTATGGGTGTATATACTTACTTTCTCCGCAGAAAAACACTAGCCAACGTTCCCGATGATTGCTTTACCGCAAGTCTCGCGTATACATATACAGTGAACTGTATCCGTCCCCCGTGAGCTAGCAAGCTGGCTGGTTCACAGCCTCGCCCGGCTTTTTCAAACCCTCTCAAAGCTTCGGGCAACCAACCGATGAGACTGCCGCAGCATCGCTCGATATTGGAAAATAACTAATACCATCATCGCGCTTGGTTATCAACCGAATGCCTATTTTCCGCGTCTTTCTCCTAATATCTCAATCAGTTTTTTTTCACTGCATTATCGAATATAGTGCCTGGGAATCGAGGCCTCGAGATGCGTGGGCGAATAAACGAGGCGAAGACATTCATTGGTACGAAAATATCGTTCGTCGCTCGAGAGATATACACAATAACAGGAATGGTGTGTGATTTTTGGATCATTCGTGATGGACAAACGATGTATGTAACGAATCATCCGAATGGTGCCGTCAATCGGCGCCTCAATCGTCGACAATGCCCCGGCCCAACGCATCCCATCCATGCTCGCAGTTTGAATGTGTACTAGAGTTACCAGCATCGGGCGCGTTATATTCATGCATACCATACGCACGCGAAGGGGCAGAGAGAGAGAGAGAGAGAGCGAGTAAGTGAGGGGTCGAGAGTTGCCTACCTCCTCGTGTTAGTTTTGACGGGAGACTGTTAAAAAGGCAAGGATCTCTCTAAAGCTATTATTAATACGGCCGGAGAGCAGCACAAGCGCGAGTGGGAGAGGAGGGGGGTGAAGGGGGAACCTTTTGCCACTCTCGTTTCTGCTGCTGTTCTCGTATGCGAAACAGCTTTGTGTGGGTCTTTCACTACTACAAGTATGCCTTCACGATGTCGATGAGAGCACGATGAAACTGACGATGGCGCTACAGTGTAGGCCACAGGCAGATGCGGAGAACACTGTAGTAAGCCAGTGAACTTCGTCGTGCGGACTCGTCAGGATAAGCACACACGAACGCTTGCCCTCAACACGGGGGCCTCTTCGGGGCCGCGCAGCGGCAACAGCAGCGGCAGTTCATTGTGGGTTCTGCGGATTCGAGTTGGATAGAAAGAGAAACTAAAAAGAGAACGAAAAGAATATATATATAGTATATCTCTATATATAGTAGAGACTACGAGGCGGTGACGAAAAAGGGGTTGATGCGAGGGTGAGGGTTAGAGCCACCGCAATGAAAGAGCGAGAAAGAAAGGAAGATACGGAGTTGTATAGAGAATAAAAGAAAAAGAACGTGAATCGAGGGGTGCTGCTACTACTGCTGCTGCTGCTGTTTCACCGTCGTACATTATGCTTTTCGGTTGGGATTCGTGTCGTGCGTGCACGGAATCTACCATCGTCGCAATACACCGCGCCGACGAGCATTGTTCCTCGCACTTAATCGCCGATCTGTATCGCCTAAGCTCCCTCCTCCCGCTCGGTCCCCGTCATTCTCTCTGTATATGGAGGAGCATTATTTTCTTTTATACAATATGGAAGTATACAGCTGACTCCATTTCTCGACGGTGGATATTAGGCTCACAACTAACCATGTTCAATGTCACGATGACGTAACGAAACTCACTTTTCCAATTCACCAATTTATTCTATATATTATTTACCAATTCGTTTGTTTTCCAGAGAAACCTTTGCTGTATAAAAAAAAAATATAACCGATGAATTTCCACCGAGTCTTAATTCCAAATAAGAAATGGGAAAAAAATTGCAATTTTGATAGTTCGTTTCACGTTTAAAATATTTTTTTTTTCCCAATCCAACGATTCTTTGCTTTATGAGACCGTCGAGTTTCGTTTCTCCGAGTCTCTTGCCGCATGTTATCGTCAGACAACTCGAAGTTTTCAAATATCTTTTAAAATACGGTGCACCGGACGTCGTGGACCAGTTGCAGCTGGCGCAGACAATACCTGCCTGCCGTTGTTCGAGAACAGAGCAAGGGAAAAAGAATTCTACCGAAGATGAAAAAAACAACATCCCAAAAAACAAAAATAGTATAAAATAAAAGCACGGAACGAGCCGCACGTCGGAAATCCGATATCGATCGCGCTGCAACCGCGAAGGGTGAGAACTGCCGAGCCAAAGTGGAGAGATGATGAAAATAACAAGAAAAATACGACCAATATATCCCATCGGCCGATAGTACAATGCTGTGCTCCGATGCGTATATCGGCTTTTATTGAAAAATCTAACTAAAAGAATGCAATAAAAGCAAAATAGCCAAACAATATTATTGGACGACCAATGCGACTCTAAGCTCCGTATGCAGTTCTCATGTCACCTTCTGAACGGGAAATAGCATCATTTAATTAAGATTTAGTTCGACAATCGCTCAACGGCTTCAACAACCGCGAATTTCATTTCTAGTTCCTATAATTATTTTACTAATACTCACGTGTCTAACCATACAAGTATTTTACTCAATTCATACCGCATAGCCTTTAATTTCAGTAACCTCAAAAAGATCGATTTCACTCCAATTAACAAAACGCCGCAGTCAAGGTAACAAAAAAATATATACTCTTCAAAAAGCATTGTTATTATTACTAGTATTATTATCATGATTATCGTTATTGAGGGCTCTGCCGTATAACAAATGTAGATCGTGCAAAGCGATTATGGTAATCGGTACTTATGCGACCAGTCAGGCGAGTAGTGTATCGTCGAAGGGTCCTCGCAAGGTAGTACACAACCAATGGAGGGTACAATACATAACGGGGCTCACTGCTTTCTCGTCTAATTGCCACCCCTTGGCCTGGGTAGCAGCATAGAGACAGTCCACTCTGCGCGAGCGCATCCAGTGTTTGTCACAAACGACCCTGTCACCCGGTGGCCGGCAAGCAAAGACCGGGGTTTTTTTTTTATGTTTCTCTCCTCTTTCTTTTTGGTTCTATCGCGCGCTTTCTATCCTTCGAATTCTTTACCGTCTTATTTCTTTGTTCTGTTTTGTTTTTTTAGTTCCAATTGTCGTGCTCGCGGGAACACCAGCAAAGAGGATAGTGCAGCATCGGCCTTTGTCTCGAGACTTGGCAGGCGGAATGAAGGAATGAACGAAGCAGGCGAACCGAGAAAGGTAAGAGAAAGAACGAGGCGGAGAGATTCGAGTTGCATGTTGGATGAAACGAGACGGAAGGGAAGTAGCACGGAGAGCAGAGGAGCAAGAAAGAAAGGATTCGAGAAACGAGCGTGAAACAGAGAGTGCCATGGCAAAGCAGACGCAGAAGTCTCGGATTACTTCGAGCTCTTCCGGACTCCTTCGGGATTCCCGACCCTCACCCTGTCGAGTCGGCGAAGCTCTTCTGCCCTGGCACCGAACACCCGGGTTCTTCGGGTGCCTGTCTCGTCGAGCAACCTTCGACGAACTAGAATCGGAAATTGACGAAGAAGCTGCTCTGGCTTTTCCGGTTGCCGGTCCTTCCGAGAAATTTCTCGTGGTTAAGTCGGAACGAGGCTAAATCAACGTGTCTATAAGATAATCTTATATCGAATTTATTATGTATATTGAAAGCGGTTATTGCTTTTAAATTACGACGTTATTTTTATACTCTTATTTAGCACACCGCATAGAACTTAACGAAATCACTCGATTACCAATTTGTAGTTTATTGAACTCGTTCGTTCAAGCGTAACTTCCCCATCAATTAATTCGAATTTCATATTGAAAACTGAGACGAGCATTTCTTCAGTTCCTTTTGTAGTGACGAATCGGCAAATCAGGCTAAAGTAGTATCGGAAATACTTGAAAAAATATGAGAAATTCTCGTCCTTCGTTAGTTTCTAATACGCATTCGTTACTGTCTTCCTTCTTCAAATATTCTTTTTTTCTCGAAGGGATAGTAATCGGAATCTCGGCGTCAATTTTAATGAATTTTCCTTCGCCATTTATCGAACTGAATGAAAGCTGTCGACTACCGATCGGTACTTAACTCTGCGGATGAAACTCCATTACCGTTAAATGAAGCTCAGCTCTCGGAATTACCGTTTCTCAATTCGCACATAGAATCGAACACGACGAGCTATAGGAACCGAGGGTTGAACGGGAGGGATGGGGCGACGGTCGAGGGCGGGGGGGGGGGGGGGGGGGGGGGGGGGGACGATGCTCTTCTCTCGCTTTTGTTTCCCCCTCCGAGGGACAACATCGAGCCCGTCGCCCAGGGGGTTTGCCAGCGCTTCACAAAGCCGAACCTCGGACAAGAAGAGTGATTAAGAAAGTAGTTAAATTGCGCGGCTAAATAACGGATGGTACGTGACTCGAGCGAAAATAATCTGCGGCTGCTGGGTGAATGAAAAGAACAAAAAAATGTGACGTGAAAACGATAAACGGAGAAAGAGAGCCCAAGATATCAGAGGAGGAAAGAAAAAAGATGAGGGGAGATATATAGAAGCAAGAATAGAGAAGGGGCGAAGAACTGCTGGCGCATAGAATGGGAATTTGGAATGGTATAGCGAGAGAGCTCATCCGAGTGAGAGAAATGAATGGCCAAGTGATGGAGAGTTATAGTCGGAGGGAGAACGAGCGAGAAAGAGTAAACTGAAACGAGACGAAAAATAGCGTCGCTGTAGGTTGAAGAGAGACGCGCACAGAACGAGTATTGAATAGAGAAGTGACGGAGGCGCGAGATTCCTCATTCGTCATGGACCACTCGCTAGGTATTTTTGTATACGCGTATGCGTCAAATCTATACGCGCACACACTCGCTAAGCCAAAGATAAATACTCCTAAACTCACATATACACAATACCACGAGGTTACTCAGCCGGAAAAAAACACGCAAATAAGTTTTTTTTTCTTCCTATTACGGCATTTGATTGAAATGCATAAAATTTCATTCGCGAAATGGATACATCCTGTTAGCTTATACGTTGATTCCCAGCGCCAAGACGAATGAAAGCAAGGCTGTGAATTCGTATAAAACGTGATTTCAATTACCATTCGATGTACAACGTAGTATTTATGCAGAGGTACTCTAACGGAATGAATTGAAGCTTTTGAAAGAAGACCGAGAGAGAAGCGGCGATGTCGTCGGGAGTCAATCGATTATCGATCCGTGCGATCTCACGACATAGAGAGATTTTACACACACAGACACACACAAACACAAATGAAATAGTCGTCCTCGTTGTCAATAAAATGATCGCGACTCTGTCGCGACGATGAATCGTCTCCCTGTAGGCTTCAAGGGCTTTCCTATAAATCGATCGGATCGCACACACTCCGAATGTGTCTCGTCGCTCGTCGGATCAGAGATCGCGCAATCACAATTTCAATTCATGTGGGCAGTTGTTCGATAAATCAAGCGACGCGGCGATCGGGAGAGCTCGCATTGGGAGAAATATAGCAGTGATGAGATTTAGTAACATATCAAAGCCTTCACTCGACCCTCGCGGCTCACGGATGTTCGAGGGTCACATTGTTACCCGTGTTCGGCTCGAGCCCACCGCGACGTTTATGCATTCCAGATGTCACGAGGATTATCCGTTTTGTATGTTATTTCTTTCCCCCTCATATTTAGAGAGATCGAAAAATGGATCAATTTCGTTGTGCACCTAATAATACGAAAGCAGGTCATAGATCGCTACGGTCGCTTTTTTCGTTTGTATTTTTGAGTTGGATTCTTTTTTAAAGTTCGAACGTATATCGGTCGAAAGTGCCGAGTGATTATCTCTCTGCTATGAATATTTGTATGACTCGATTCGGGATAAAAAATTGCGGTGTTCTATGTGTGTCAAGATACAACGGAAACCATCGCGATAATGCAGCACTCAACCGCAAGTATAGTTTCCTCGCCGGGTAAGCTCTCCCGACACGCAATAACGCAATCGAACGACGAGCAATCGGCCGGCACTGCAAAATTTTTCTTTTATCGACGTTTTCCTGGGCCTATCATCATCATCCGCGTTTATTTATTTTACACTGTCCAACGCGACCGAGAATGTACAGATTTTTGAGAATTGTGATTCACGGCTCGATTAAACTTGTCAAGAGGAATGCAGTTTATCGTTCGAGAATACCTTTATAAGGGACGCCAATTCCTCATGGACGAAAGAGAATTCTTCACCTACGCAATCATTTTTTAAAATAAGTCTTGAAGCATGTACGGTGAAAAAAAATATTTCAAATTCTTCTGAAACGATAGAAAACGTCTCCAAAGACTTTTACGTGGCGCCCGATGAAAAAAAGTCTACCGTTGAGTTTCGAACAAACAACAGTCATTCGTATTGTTATAGTATTCGATAGTCTCGCGAAGACCCGAAGCTTATCACGCTTAAATGTCGCTCATCGCTGCGAACGCTTCGATTCAATCCAAACACGGCAAGATAAAAAGGCAAATAAATAAATAACAAAGATACAGCGATCGCTATCGCGAGGAACGCCGTGTGGATGTCTAGCTTCGCGAATCGAGATGAGAGCGGCGGCCCTGGCGCGAGAACGGCGGCCCTGTCCGAGTATAACCGAGTTCGGACGAGCCTCGCCGATCCATCCGGAGGCCCCTGTAGCCATGTGTTGTGGCTGCTGCTCCGAGTGCTTTGTGACGCGGGTGGTGCAGTGAAAGCTTTTTTTTTAGCCCCGCAACAATCTCGATCCTACCCCAAACATCCATTCGGCCGAAAAAATCGAAAAAAAAACATTTCATCTATCCACGAAGATTTGTTTCACTCGTCGCGAGCTGCGAACACGAGAGCGACGAAAAATCCGAGGTTACAAAAGCCAGTCAAAAGAAAGTCCAGGGTTGTGTTCTCGGCTCTCGTTGCTGGTGCGTCTCTCGGTGTGCTGATCGCGGCGCAGGCCCCGCAGCAGCGGGAGATTCGGGTGTGACCTGGGCGTCGCGACGCCAGGCGTCCTCGTAGCCCGCCTCGTCGCCCGAGCCAGGTGAGAGAGAGATCCTCCTCTCCACCGGACGTGAATCGTCCTCCCGTGCTACTCGACATCTCTTTCCTATTGTTGTCTATTAATTTTTTTTCTCCACACGTACATATTATTTACACCGTGTGTACATCTCTATGTACTTCTCTATTACAAAGTGGTGTCGCCCGCGATCGGCGTAACGAAATGACAACATCGTTAATGAAGATTTGCCCGTTAACGCTGCAAACAAACCGAATAATAAAGTGATAAAAATTAAGAGAAATAATAAAGGAGAGAGGAAAACAACAGAGAAAATAAATAACAACGGATATATATATTATTGTTAGGAATAGATAGTCAAAGATACCCATATAGATGGAGAGATAAAGACGGCATAAGGCGGAACGGCCGGTACAGCCGGCCTCTCGGATAAGGACTGGCGCACACGCATGCATTCACAAATACACACCGTCGACACGCATACAGATGAAAAACACGTATACACAACATACATAAAGTGTTGTACTGTGTTACAAGCTTGGTTGAAGTGTGTGCGTGCGTGAATCGTCGAAAGAACCGGCCCTCTTATAATTCTCGATTCTCCGACTCGTCCGAGACCTTACACACTCCGCGCCAGCACACAGCCTCGCGGAGTTGTTTTCTATACCATCGTATAATCGTTAAATTTACGCTCTCATTAATGCACACAATGTAACATACGCGTGTAAGATATGTGTCTGTATGAATATATATCTATATGTATAATCTATACGCGTCGATACCGTTTACAACGGGCAAAAGAGTGTTGAATAAGCATTCCGTGTGTGTGTGTGACGATTTCGAGTGTGTGCGTGAATACGGCGCCGTGATACAGAGAGTAAAAGAGAGGAAAAACAACGCGGGCGCGCCCGCTGTCGGGTAAAAAGGGTGTGCGCGTAAATCGACACGGCTTTTCTGACTACGTGTACTTCGCGACTCAACATTGTTTTGTGCTTACGATTAATCACGTATCACGATTTCAGCGTCACTCGTATCGATACCTACATGTATGTGCGTGCGTGTATACAATTCGATCGTGGTGTTTTTAACGCGTTAATGGGCTCGATTTTGGGATACAAAGTGTGAGTACAGTTGAAAAAAAATTGTTTTTTTTTTCTTACAGTGCGCGCAAACGGCTTCGTTTTAGTGAGGGAAAGAGGAGAGAGTAAACAGGGTGAAAACTGAAGTGGACGCGTCCAGTGTATGGATCAACGAAACCTCTTTTCGGTGCTGGATTAAATAGAAGCTGCGAAGAAACTGCGGGTTCGAATTTTTTTTTCGTTTTTTATGACGAAACTCGATTCTGCAGCTGGATTGACGAGAACGAGAACGGGAAGAACGAGACACACGGAGGAGACGGAATGGTATGTGAATTTTTTAAATCAAACTTTCGTTATCTTATTTGTTTAATACCGTTTGTCGTGATGGCCAAATGGGTAAAGCTTAGAGCCTCCCTCTTCTCTCCCCTCACAAGAAGAAACAAAAGACGTTTACACTTTTTAATCCTTTGCTCAAGTGAATATTTTCTTTCTATGGTTGGATTTACGCAGGAGCGAGTAAAGTTAGTGAAATAAATTCCAATAACTATAAATTCGAGCGATGCAAGACGGAGAAAAATAAAAGTATTGCTCATAACATCGGTGTGTAGATGGATTGAGTCTAAGGCGATTTCATTTTTGTTATCCGAGACTCGGTGGTTAGTGTTGGTGAACTCAGGCTGGAGAAGGATGATTCCTCGAGCATCGTATATGTATACTCTGTGTTCACTCACACTTGAGTTAGAAGAGGCACACTCACGGGGCTTGCGCGCCCCGGTGTCGCTCCAAGAGTTGAGCTTTGTCTTCTACCGCGTAGAGTGCGCGGGCGCGCTCATTCTCTTCTCGACACACACTCACGCACGCACATACACACACACACACAGATTTTATGAATCTGTTTGGTACACTGTAAGAAGTGAAACAGACTTGTAGAACAGGATAGACCGACGCACACGACCGCATAGCATTTTTAAAGGGCTTTTCACTCACCAAGGCTTAAACTAGCTGGTGCCCTTCTTGTACTCTCCAGTATATATACATTCATACAGCCGACCGGCAAAGAGAGTGCTCACCCTTTGAATTCTGACTCCCCGGGGCTGCGCACCGTGAGCACAAAGTGAATATATGCCCCGTGCAACATATAAGTATATGTGTAGAAGAATATAAACGTGTAATTCTGTTCTACGCTTTAATACAGCTCGACGATAGTATTTGTATAGTACCGACGTAATACGCATTGTCAAGCTTCATTATTGAATCTCTGTGTGTATCTAAACTTTGGATCGTAATGTAGCCAATGCTGAAAGCTACTATCGACATGTTTATGCGTCCCTTTCGGGCGACGCAGCTTTGAATAAGCGTTTACAGTAAGCTTTGCAAAATCTTCGGATCTAAACTTGTGTACCTTCTGCGGATGAACACATATAAACAATTGTTTTCGTCGACACAAAAATCTCGAAATAGTTATTGTTGGTATAATTTTGTTTCATCGATACAAAAGCTCCTTCAACATGTTGATATCCAACCCACGTCACGGAAAGAACAGTATTATCCATCGTCAGTCTCCTCTATGTCGTAAAACAAGAGTCTGTTTTAATTTTGGCATAAATTGTCACTTCGCGTGGCCTCCGTTACGATGAAAATAATTGAATCAGCGCTCGCTCGGAGGTATATTATGACAGCAAACAAACCTCATTGGAGGTAGAAGCCGCGATAGTCGTGCAGCCGGAGCATTGCGAGAGGAATCCGAGAATGCACACGCGCAATTATATATCAGAAGAGACCCGGGTACCAGTAATTCGAGTAACGCTCGTTTCTCCATCTGACGCCCCCCCCCCCCCCCCCCCCCTGTGCCCGGTCTGGATGGACGTCCGATTCTCCGTACGCCGCGCAATACCCAGAGATACGGATGCACATCCATTATATATATATATACATATATATATGTATGATACATACGGAGCCGGAGCCGGAACATAAACGACATTCGCGGTATATAGTAAAAGGCTTTTGCGGGTATATAACGTGGCGCAATTACGATTTCGCGGTTACACGACCGGCTGATTCAAACAGACACACATGAGCTTTTCCCCAGAGTTTTAGTATCAAACGTATATACAATATATATGTATGCATTTTCAAAGTACACATTATGAATATATAGTCGCCCATCCGCGCACCGATATATTTACATTTACATACATAATTCAACGTAAAACCATACATCATTCGTGCATAATGAAATGATGCATAGCGCGCGGTTGCAAAGTGAAAGAGAGGGACGGAGAATTCTTGTTCTCTCTTTCGCTCGACCGTCCGTGTGGAGATTCGCATTGCCGGTTTCGTTTCCACTGTGATTTACAAGCTGTGTTCAACGCGCACGTATTCCTCGCGCTTCTCCTCTTCATTTTTTCTCGTTTCTATTTTTTCTTGTTTTTTTTTATTTTCTTCGTCTTCTCTCTACCTCACATTTTTCTCGTATAGTCTCTTTCGCCTCCATCCCCTTTCGCGGCTCGTTCTTCAACGCTGAGTACTCGTGTCGGGCCGCACGTACTAAGGCTTCTAGAAAATCGTTGCCGGTAGATAGAGCGTACTATACGTTAATTGGATAGCGAGAGGCTCTCTTGGCTTTCTCGTCTATTTTTTTCTCCTCCCTACACACGAACATCGGCATTATATCTCGCTCTCTCGTCTTGCTCAAGTTGACACGCGAATCGAAGACAAAACGATTTCGTTCGAGACCCGACTAGACACAGCGCGCACAGTATAATCGGCGTTGTACTATTGTCTAACAAAGTTTTCTTGTTTTCTCGTTCTTCTATTTTTATTTTGCTATAACTCTACTTCCTGTGCCTGTGAACGTCACGATACGCGATCCGGGTACGTTATTGTCTGCGGGATGTTAAAACGATTTGTTCTCATGTTCTTTTTATTTCTAATCGATACTGCACATTCCTCGAGTTGTATGTGTACTTTATTCAAGCTCGATGGCCTAGAATCACCCTCGATTAGCGTTCTTATAGAACTCTTCATTGTTCTGTGCTCTTTTAGGACGTGGGTAGAGCAACAACTTTGATTTTTGTTTACCTCCGTTGCTTTTGTTTTATTCAGTTATACGACTATTCGCATATCTTCGTGGTTGCGCGCGTAGATAATACGCGATTCTCGCTACTACATAATATCGCGTTCGTGCGGTTATAGTTTAAGCACGAGCGCAACTGTAAATACGTGCCGTAAAGCCAAGAGTTCGAGTAACCGGGAGAGCGAGAGAGTGAGAAAGCGCAATTATAAAGCCTTCTCTCCACCGAACGTCTGAACCAGCCAGCATCTGGCATCCAATCAACCTTCCGCTAATTGCGCGAGACGATCCTGAGGTTTCCTCGCGTTGATTATCGGCCCGGATGGCTCGCCGACGGCTGTCGGGAAACTCGACAGCTATCGCAGGCCTGATGAGCCCGCGTCAAGCTGATAGTAAACGTCAGACGAATATCCGCGAGACTAACAAACGAAACTATGTGACCCCTCTTCACTGACCCGATAGCGCGCGTGCCTTTGACCCCCCGCCGCTTAATTGTCCAGAAATTACGTTAGCTCGGAGCATTAATTACCTCTACAACCGGATGCATGTTATTCTCAATATTTTTATTATTAAATTATGTTTTTTTCTTTATTGACAAAAACGTTAATTTTATGAACTTTATGTACGTTTCATTATCGTGGCCGAAAACGTCAACAATTCTTGTAGAAAAACGTTGTCTTGTGTAGTAAATCTCTTATTTGTATCATTCGAAAAAGTTGATTCAATAGCACGGGTTGATGAACTTCGAAACAAAAAATATAATCTTGTAACTCGAAACGACTAGAATGCAAAGTATGCAGATTTAAAAAAGCTCAATTGATCATGGAAATAGTGCAAACGATTGATTGTCTTCGCCACTAACCGTAAAAGCGTTTCAATTCATTAAAGTAAACTGATCGATGAATAAACTGATGCACGCACCCTAATCGAGCCGAGGATACGTCGAGCCGCTTTTGTTTCTGACACGGTCTACTTGCATACACACGTACCTCCGGTGTGTCGGCGACTCGACGTTAGCATAATATAAATAGATTTATGTATGCGAACGCGTATATTTCACAAACGATTACGCGATTTACGGTTCAGTACCTGCTGCACGTGCTCGCTCGTGGGAGTAGTAGTGAAGTGGCTGTTAGGACGCGGGTGTTACGCACGCCGGAAGTAATCGTGATAACGATCGCATTATCATTAACCTCTCTGTGTCTCCCTCTCTCTATCGATCTCCCGTCTTTCTCGCCTGGTGTAGAACACGACTGCTGATCTATATATCTGCGTCTGCTAATAATACGGTATAGAAATACCGGCGTAGAACAAAGTATATCGTACGTGTGTAACTTCTCGCGGTCTGGCACGTTTGATTAACTTCGAGGAACGAGATCGATGCGGGTGGACTCTCGATACGAGAAAACACTCTCTGGCGCACGCTCTTTGATGCAGTGATGCTCAACCGTCTAATGATCCGTTATTAAATAAAAAATACTTTTAACCTTTCAAACGCAATTCTCTTCATCGGCTTTTTTTTCTTCAAGCTATCAAGATCTATTGAGTATAATCGATTAACGGATGAATCAAGCCTTTCTATGGTAGATCTCTCGAAAAAATATATTTGGTTTATTTGATCAATAATCGAGTCTATACTATATGTATTCTCAAATATTTCACCATTATTAGTGGTTTCAAATACTGAAAGGTTCTTCGTTCTCAATGTGTTTTTTTTTGCACGAAAACGATCGAAGAGCACACTTCGACTCTACAGAGTTATTTTGACATTGAAGTTATTTTCGTTTGCGTTCCATTATCACGGCCCGAGAATATTTACAACGTGCATACTTAACATACGAAGGAGTGAACGACATTCTTGAAGTTACTACACGTCAACGATATCGATCTTCGAGGTACGGCTCGTTAATGAATATTCATGACTTAATCGTGTCAGCGAGCGACTGATTATAATAAATACCTAATTGATAATCGTCGTGGTATCCCGAGCTCGGCGTGTCGGCACGCGGATCGCATGCGACAACCGCTAAAGAAATCGGATAAGGGCACTCTCTCATTCTATCTCTCGCTCGCTCGCTATCGTTTTCATCTCCTCGTTCCTCTTTTTTCCACCTCTCTTCTCGCGTTTATGCGTTTTTAATTGTCGCAATACTTTTCAACTCTCGTTCTTGCAGCGCACAGCTGTTAAACATACATATACGCGATCGCCTACGCGTTATCCGTGCCCGGAGGTGTGTACAAGTCGACAATCGCCCTGGTTGGAAACATATTCGTATAGATATATATGTACGTATGTCCATACGGCTCTCCCGGCGAGTAGTTAACGGGTACGTAGAATTTCGCAGTCGACAGGAGGGCGTTGTGGCCGCGGCAGCAGCGGCGGTTGTTCGCATAAACGTAACGTCACACATAACGCTAGTCGATACGCGCGGCGATACATAAAACATGACCCGTGTGTCGGTTGCTCGCTGTTCTCTCTCGAGATATATAAAACTATAACTTTTACACGGGTGCGTATGCGTCTACACGCGTATCTCGCGGGGTGTAAACATTCGCTCGAAGAACACCGGAGCGAACTTTCAACGGCAAAATCATCGGCTGTCCCGTGTAAAACGACAAGGGACGCAGGCGCGAACGCGGAAATAAAATTTAATCGCCGGTTAAATCCGGCATTGACTACCGCGTAGAGAGAGGGCTTTAAATGCTCGCGTTTCGCGCGGAATTCGTCTATCGCTCGCTGTTACCCGTCTGTCCTCCACGGGTTCCTCTCTTTCCTCTCGCGTTTCCGGTCCCCCCCGACGGAAGCCTATACGCGCCTCGGGCTGAGAGAGAGAGAGAGAAACGACAGGCAGCTGAAGAAGCAGCATCAACGACGACCGAACCACTCTCGAGCTATGAAATATTAAACTCCAACGAGAAACGGAAATCTCGGGCATTCGCGTGTCATAAAATTTATGAATTTCGCTCGTGAATTAATTAAACGAGCTATCTTCAAGCTCGAATTTCGTGTCTATGAAAACGTAATTCGTTGTTGCTATTATGTTTTGTAATAGTCGTCGTCGAAGTACGAATCTGAGGAAGAATATATTTTTTCAGTTGATTCATATTTTTGTATAATTGCGAGATCCAATTGGAGTTTGTAATTAGTAAATTCGAATTTGTGCAGCGAGCGACGATAACAGATAATGTGATGACAGCCCGTCATGGACGCAATCGTGTCGTAGACATAATCCACTCGTGCATTGCGGTTGTGTCAACGATTATTGATTAACTCGACTCGGCGCGTACATTATTGTATAATCGCCGATCGATTATAATATATGCAAGTTCTAAGTGTCCGCGAGCGACGTGAGCGACGAACGCGCGTCAGCGTCGCGGGTTGGCTGGGAGGGAGAAACGAGCAAGGAAATATAATGATAACCCGTGAAACGATAACTGCTCGAGCGCCTCGTCACCGGTAAATTATTACCGGCATCGCTATTCATGTCATGATTGTACCGCCAACAGTGTGTACTGTATTACTTCGCTGTTCGCTTGTTGAGCTTATCGTGTAACATATAGTTGTTGGGAGCTAGGCTACCAGAAATCCATTACACTTAGCGATATTATTTATATCTAGCCGGCTTAATGGGGCTCTACCGGTTTATTCATCGAAATATAATGGACTGCACTTACGTAGGATAATTTCTCATCGATGGCGATTCGTATTCGAAACCTTTCGAGCATAACCCATTGTGAGTGCAAAAAAAAAGCCCATCACGAAATGAAACCCGAAATGTTACTCATTGTATTCGATTTACAAGGTGAATGGATTTTTATCAAGAAACGGCCGCTTTTGGGCTTCGAAATACTATTTTTGCGCCACGCCCAGATCTGACGGTCGCGATGTCTTCATTACATTTCGCGCGATAAATGAATGATAAAAACATTACTCATTGAACCGTAAGCCCCGGAAAGTGCGTAGCAACCACATTGCTGACTAGCTCATATCTAACCAGTCCTCAATTAGATAATAATGTTTCACATGCGATTCAAGATCCGTTTCGAATTCAACCGTGTGATATACTAATTCAAACGTCGAATGAACTTTCGTGAGCTCGCGTCGATGTTGGAGTGTTCTCGACTGCGGTGAATATGCCAGCAATGAATACCCGTATATCAGAGCCACGAGAATGCGTATAATACGTATGCGATCGCTTTCAGTCAAGCGATCAACGACCAAATGCTCGCACTCGTGCCTCGATCGCTGACGATTAGAAATCGTGTGGGGTGCCGTCCCCTGGGTGGGGAGAGGGGAGAGGCGTCGAGGCACGCGATATACTCGAGGCTCCCGGTTCCCATTGTCTTCGATCGATGTTGTACCGCTGCTGCTGGTTTTCTCGACGACTGTATAGCTCAGAGTAGTCGCCGTTACGCTCGTTTCTCACGGACAATTAAATCAAATTAATGTCTGTAGGTCGCGGGCGAGCTCCGCTCGTAAACTCGAACGTATAACGCATAAAAACGCGAGGGCATTATTATACTTTCCTCTGTTATTTTATTCACAGTTAAAAAAAAACACATTCAGGTACGAAATTGTATTTCCAGAGTTACATGCAATTGGTTATTTATAAAAAGAATTAAAGAAAAAAGGCGAAAACCTCGCGGCAATGCTTTAAGTGTTAGCGAGACAACGCCGTGGAAAAGACGAGATCCAGTATGCATCCACACTCCTCTTATCAGCATGTTGGTGTACCAAGTTTCTATATTTCGGTGTACCTGGACTCTAACAGGCTTCTTATTTGAGCGCATGTGTATATCTATGTATGTATATGTATATCGATGCGCAGACTTTCCCCGGATGCCCAATTAAATAGTCGCCGGAATTATTACCCAGCGATTTATAGACAGTGCTATGGTATTCGTGGAATTCGTGTTAATGAGCACTGCGAGCAGACGTAGCAGATAGTAGTTTTCCTTTTATTTTTTTTAGCCTCTTCCTGCCTCCCTCTGAAATTCCTCATCTTCTACCATGCTCCATCGGGTTTTACGCAGTCCGGGTATACCGTCGAAACAAACTATTCCGACTCATTCAATTTAAAAATCTTCTTGGAGCAGATCCAAGTGCCATCGCGAAACCGGTGCTCGTGCCGAGACTCTCCGCGAGTCTTTATACTATACGTATACATAATACTTACACCGCGATAGCTGCTCGCTCAGTCATTCGGCGTACAGTAATTCTTAATAACTACGCTCTTAACGGCGATAGTTTCGTATGCGACGAGAAACGACTAATAGCCATCGTTGCGCTAGAAACAGTGTTTGTACCAGCAGTCGTCGCAAAAGAAGGAAGAGGGTGAATGTAAAAAATACTCGTAAAACGTTGCTGTTTGTTCAAAAAAAAAAAATTATAATTCTCAAGAGAGTTCCACTCCGGCGTTGTACACTGCACAAACTATGTGGCAATGCACACAGTCGTATAAAAATTTTGCAGAGAATTAATGTTTGACATTCAGGAAAAAGAAAAAAAAAAGTACTTCACACGGTCGTTCGTTCCATATAGCTGGGTTGAATGGCTCTCCGGCGCAACGGTACGCAATTCTTTTGTCCGAGAGAGTACGTAAGCCTCTTCTTCGTCCGTTTAAATTTTTTTTTTTTTTCTCTTTGCGTGACGTTATGGCGGCTTTGACTTAACACGCGCGCTCCTTTCATCGCTTCTCTATTCACTGCTTCTGCCTTCCTTTCACACTAGAGCTCCATCTCTTTTCACTTGGATGTTCGACGGTGCGAGCTCTGATTCTCTGTATGTTAACACTTTCTCGCTATTCGTTTTGCAAGTATTTCATGCTTTTTGGTAGCGAAGCTTTCTTAATCATTTTTGTTCCGAGTGAACTAAATCGAATTTAGGTTCTTATTACAAACAGGCGTTCTGTTTTAGGCAGGGATTCAGGAAATTGAAATAAGTTTTTTAAAAGCAGGCTTTTAAATTATCGAAGTTAACAACTTTGTGCAATAATTATTCCGGCGCAAATACTAAATCGTAACTCAAATCTGCAATCTCCACATCGCGATAAAAGTACTGAAAAAAAAAATTGTATGTTTCTTCATTTTCATACATTTTTTTTCTCGTATAAAATGCCTGCAGATATATCTGCTGAAGTCACCATGAAAACTTTCATCCAATTTGCAGAATGGTTTACGCCTTTCACGTTGACGTGATAAGCACGATGCATGCACATAGACGTAGCGCATGTAGAGCGCTCTGTTATATTTCGCTCGTCGCACGCTCTATCGTGCCGCGAGCAAAACTCAACTCAGCGCCGGTATCGGTTCCCACAGCATATACCAATCTCAAATTATATCGGCAAATTTATCGTCAACATATTTCAAACGCTCGAGTAGAAGCTTGGTTCCGTATGTGCCGGGAACGCATTTGTGTTTAATGCAGCAGCAACGGCGAGAGCAGCGTGGAATGGCGGTGACTTACCCGTACCAGTCTTTATCACTGTCACTGTTAATCCAGCGAAAGTCAACGAGAAACAGTAGCAATAGTGCCGGTAGCATTGTCACGAAAAGTCGTTTTCTCTTGCAACATAACGTCATTCATTATCCAACCAACCCATAATGTATATATATATATACTACATAACTTTGTCACGTATCCATGTTTAATTAGTTAAATCTCCGAGTGACGGAAGAGTAAAGCAGAAAATCACACAGACCAAATATACGCGTTAATAAAATATTCCCGTCGTAATTCACTCGTTAGACGGAACTTAAGATGATTGACACTCGAGTGTCTCTCGACGCGCATCAGCAGTTAAAAAGTTATGGGACGAGAATAATCGCAGTGTGGCATGAAATTCGCTTCGCTGTGGACTTTGGTCAGCCGTTTGCGAAATTTCGTCTCTTGGTATAACTCGGAGTGGGATATACCAGTTATTCTTCAAACTACGTATACTCATAGCTGGAATTGTGCAAATGTGAGTATTGCTGAGCGATCGAAGAAGTTCGATGGAATTCATTGGAAAAACTCTACTCAATCTGTGCAATTAAAGGCTGAGGCCAATCAGTGAAGATAACGCATAGATTCGCGGTAGAAGTTTGCAGTCCAATTATAGTCTTCTTTCGTTCGCATTTGTATGAGAAAAAGTGAGCTATTCAGGCACGAAGACGGTGGTTAGAAATTATGAGAATCATTAACTGTGCCGGCATTTCAGTTGTTAGTTTAATCCTCTTGGGTGGAGCGGTTCGTACCGCCAATAACATTTTTATCGCTGGAAAAACTTCGTAATATTGTGAAAAGGTACGAATTACCTCGGGCAAATGTAATAAGATTGAACAAGTTCACGATCATCGAAGTACTATAATTTTCAAACGAATCAATTGCCTGCTTTCGGATTCATATAATAAACTTTTTTATCAGTCATATATAAAGAACTAAACAAAAATACATTCTCCACTTGTTTTATCATCATTAAAATCTCTACTTTCATTCATTGTGTCATCATGATTTCTTTTTACGGTTAATACCTTCAAACTAGTTTTTTCGTCCAACTTTTTTCCACATTGTTTTTTGCTTCTGAATTCTGTCTCTCGCATGACCGGCATGATCCTTCGAAGGGTCAAAAGTTGAAGTACTCAGACGACTCAGCGCAAACTATATTTCACCGTGCGCATCAAAGGATTAATCTTCACTCGATTAGAGTAATCGCAAATGGAACAAAGTGCCTTGGGGCAATAAATCATTCGCTCTGCTCTCGCGTTTCGGTTCTCGCTATACTTGTGTATATCTCGTTGCCCGATGCTTCGGCGTCATTCGACTGCGCGAGCAACACAGCAAGAGCATTGGATCGAGAGAGAGAGAGAGAGCAAGTGAAACGAAGCAAAGTCCGAAACTTCTTCGCTGCCTTCGGAACTCTCGATCCGTAAGGTCCATATAACTACGTTCACGTGACTATACGTGTCGCCTACTATACGTGATCATCCGGGTAACATCCGATTTCCGGTGCACGTAGCCGGCGAATTTTCATCCCATGTGTTGGAGTAACAACAGACAACATATAGTCGCCGAGTATATATACTCATCGGTCGACGAGTCCTCGTCGTGTCGCCAGCGTCCCTGAGTGCTCTGCTACTGGAAACCCGGAGGCGCTCTCTTTCTTTCACTCTCGGAGCACCGTAGAGTCGGCGAACACCACGGTCCAAGATTACAGCCTCCGGGTTTTCTGTATTTCTGTCTCGCTTATATTCGTTTAAACCTCGGAGGGCTTTCGAGCGAGCGTCGAAAGAGCGAAAAAGAGAAGATATTCCCCGGGATCCGTGGCAATATTTTCCCAGGCGAGGAATGCGCCGGGGTTACACACAGGCAAACCGGCAGCACCAGGCCACAGCAGCACAAAATGGCTGCCACGAGCAGGAGCGATCGACTGTGCGTGTGCTGAAGAGCGAGAAAGAAAATATCATTCTGGTCTATCTCATTCTCTCATCGACTCTTCCTTCCACCCTCTCCGCCGTCTCGTACCAATCTTTCTCTATCTTGCCTTCCCGAGCTGTGGGCCTTCCGCCGGTATAACTATCTCTATTCGACTCCCCGGCTATCTTCCGGCTTTTTCTCTCGTATCGCGCTTCACCTTCTCGCTGTCCCGGTCGCACGAATGGGCTCTCTGCTCGGTACCGACGGATTTGCGCGCAAGCGCACGCAAACATACAAACCAGCGCATTTCAACGTTTGTTCGACGGTGCTGGTGGCGTATGCGCCTGTGTGTCTATGCGTGTGCACGGTTTGTATACATGCAGGAAAATACCACGCTCGTCTCTCCTTCTGGTAGCAAACTCGCCAACTCGTCGTGTCACTCTCTTTCCATTACTCCATTCGCATACATCTGTCCCCGTGTTATTCCCCACGAGGGAGTTTCTTGTGTCGTCGATGTTTGCCGTCTCTCTGTTGCTCCGGTCGACGCGGAAGATATTCTGATTACGTAGCCGAGACGATAGGGAAAAGCGAGAGATGAAGACGAACTAACACAACGCCCGATAGTGAAGTCAGGAAATGCGACGCTGAGGCACGGACAGTTTCTGTGAGGGATGGATGTTAACCATGGACAAAAGCCACCCGCACAGTCGGTCTCCTACGTAGAATGGAATTGCACTAACGGTACACAAGAGAATTTATGGCATTAGCAGACTGTGGGTTTTATCACGAAAGTCCTTCGGAATTAATTCTATTAAAATATTGTATCTCCATTCATAGAATGTCGGTTGTTAACCTTCCAACGGTCGGGTTCGGATTCACATGGGGGAATCCGCCTGTGATCAACGTTTATGTTTCAAGAATTCTATTGGAATTTTGGAATCGATGAATTGGTCTAAAGGTCGACTAACAACGCTTAAAGAAGATGGAGATTTAATGCTTTGACATTTTATTTGAATAGTACAATCTTTCAGTTAAAAAGTCTGGTTAGATTTTTTTAACGTATATTTCAATATTTGTTATGTTTGCGTATTAATTGAATAGGCGATGCGCAAGGAGACCTCTATATTCATCTGCACCAACGAGTCGCATGTAATTACTTCCATTAGAATGTAATATTTCCATGAATTAGAATTGTTAATATAAACCCTCCAAATGTCAAATGGCAATGGAACTGATAGAATAGAGTTCAATGGGAAGAAGCCGTCCCTATGTGCAATGTCAGACGTCCATTGAATGACGAGATTTTCATTATTGAAAAAAGGTAATCGACTAACCGATTATCACTGCACCGTTGCTAGAAGTTATGCAAAATAAATGAAAACTCACCGAGATAGATTGCGTTCAGTGTATTCTATTTATGAAACTTCCTGAATCGAATATAAATGATTGAATTTCTCTCGGCAGCGAGAGAGATACAGATTTTATTTCAAATAAATCATATATGTTTTATAATTATCATTACCCTGACGAATCTCCCTGCGCCTGATGTCGCTCACCAAAATTGTCAAAGAATTAAAATTAATCGTGCTTAACCGCATTAAACGCCACATTATTTCCCCAATTACATTCCGTCAATCAACGAAAATGGGGAAAAAATTATATTATGTTGAGCTGCTTCTCCGCTTTCGAATTTCCAGGTATTAACGTTTCGAACACATTTCACTCCCATAGCATTCCCGCGATAGCATTTCCCCTTCATTCGACACGGCCGAATGACGGAAAAAAAATGAAACATTTTCACATCCGAATTTAACGACGAGCGGGCCTTAGCGCTGCGAAATGTTCGTGTACCCGTGGGATCAATCTGCATATACAGAGTCCGCCGTTGCATGTCTCGCAGTCTCGAACAATACGACCGCATATACACTAATTGTGCGGTGTATCCAGCGAAGTTACATTGTATCGAATTATGCATACACGTTATGTGGGGTACGGCGAGTACATGCACAACCGGGTACGATAGAGTGCCTGGCGCTGACTCGGCCCCGTTGACGTTCATCCTAGTGGCGCATGTACGGTATCCTCATTCACATACGCGCACTCAAACATATCCCCTTTGTGCTGTATGCCCGTGTTACATTTATGTTTGAATCACGAGCTTTCACATCGGTGTGCATAGAATTGGTCAATGTGTGAGATACCCGCAGCGAATGTTCTCCGAGATTCAACGCAGCGATCCGAATTCGCCACCATTGATCCCAATTCTCGCGCAATAGCGTCGGTATTAGTTGATATGCACTGAATGATGTGCACATGTGTGTGTGTCTTTCCGATCGGACTAAATCTAATGTTTGAACGATCGAGACAGACCGATGTCGACCGTACGAGTATGATACCGCGATACATTATTCTTCCAATAAAACACGAGCGTGTGAGTGCGCGTAATGAAGGTGAACGTTGAAGATCGAGAGGCAGAGAGTAAGAGGAAAAAAAAACATAGTCAGCGCTTCGTTAAACGGCGTCGATAGTCACGCTCGAGTTTGTTTAGAGCATGCTGGAGCAGCCCGTCAGCGTTCGCCACTTATTGAATTAGTCTCAAACCGTTTCTACCCACACAGAATACAAATACACACATGCTTTGGCGATATTTCAACGGCGTACACACACATAAGAGTGGTTCGAGCTTCGCGTTCCTTCGGCGAGGTTTGAAAAAAATATTCCCTCGCCGCGTGAACGTGTTTTATTCTATTTTTTTTTTACTATTTTTACATTCAAGTCTCTAAAGACAATACCAAAAAAACCGGCCGACGAATCAACTGAATGAACTTTAAGGACTTTTGTTTTCACCGTTTCCGCGAAACTCTCGCGAACGAAGCATCAAATTTCCGCAGTGTTCTGTACCGGGCGTGTTGTGTGTGGAGAAAAGAAAACTATCACCCAACGCTTCTGAATAATCTGAATTTCTCGGAAGAATAGTACAAGCACGAAGGACGTTTATTGCACCGTGGTAGAGATCAATTAACACTTTCTACTAATTCCAGCCGTTGAAGTTGAAGCGTGTTTGCAGTCTCGCGCCGGAGATGTGAAAAAGAGACTCTCTCGCGCGGTCGCTCAATTCAGATCCGTTACTTATCATTTCGTTGTTATTATTTCAATTATTACGTCGCCGTTCGTGTGAAAATTCCGCGTGTGCGGAACAACGGTATAAACGGTGCCGTAAACTTTTATACCACGACGCTTCTGGATACGATAACACCCTTGTCTTGTCTTTACACGCTTTCAAACAATCGTGACCGTATTACGTGCGCTCTGCACGCACACACGGAAGACGACGCGTTGAGTTCAGTTCATAAAGAATTTATGCAGCCCCGCGACAAAGTTTGACACAAAAGCCATTGCGTAGACACTTTGTTCGAAAAGGACAAATGAAGTTGTGGTTTTCTTCGATCGCTAAACGCAATTCGCGTACAGCATTTGTAGCTTTACGTACTATTGTGAGCGGCTATTGTGGGAACCACCGGAGCGTAGAGACAGGAAAAAGGAGCAAAGGAAAAAAAAAGCTAAAGAATGAGTCTCTCGCTCTCTCTCTCTCTCTCTCTCTCTCAATAGCATTGGCGATAACTCTTGTAGTATACTCGAGGAGTTCTTACAACCGCAAGGCACTCCTGTGTGCGACTTTGGCTTCGCTCAACCGCTTTACGGGGGACTACGTAACGTCACGGTTAATTAACACTTTCTACTTCTGGCGAGCATCGACGTGTACGTCGACAGTTAATGGCGTTACAAACGGTTACACGGTTTTTTATCCGGCACCACACCGAGCGCGCCGATGTTGTAGGCATACACACTCGATGAATTTATTTGAATCGCGTGTAAAGAGCAAGCGCTCCATCGCGGTCGAGCGAGTATGAAATAAGTTGAAATTTATTGCGTTTTATCGTTGAACGCTTCGTGGGCTCTGGTGACGATATCGATTAACCCTCTCGAGGGCACATTGGAAAATATAGAAAATACGAAGGCTGACACGAAGGTATTAATATTTATAAAGCTATTCGCGAAATTCGGATTAAATTCGCTAAACTCTTCAATTACGTAATAAAAGCGCCGGGAAAGCATGGAAATGCACTCGGAATTCATACGGCAATAAAGTTATTACAACGATGAATTCATAAGCGGCACGGTTTAATTATTTATCAGTCGATTCATACAGTCGTAATAAATCTATTGCAGAAACGCGTTGCAGCGTTTTAATGTATGCTTTTTGTATCTTCAATTTCCTGTGATATAATTTAGGATAAAGTATCTTACAGTTCGCAAATAAAATATCGAACATCTTGGGACGGTAAAAAAATTCGTATATTAATGGGACAAAAATAATATCTTTTTGTGTCAATTAAAGACTTTATGATGCTGCAGTTGATAGCTTAAAAGTCGTACTAAAACAAATATGAACGGGAGAGCGGAGGGAGTCAACTACATCATCAATCGCAATCGTCTTAACGTGTCTTGTTTGTGCTAAACGATCCGAGTTGAGAACGAAAGAGCTTTTCGTCGGATTCCCCTCGTTGCAAGAATATCGAATGTGAATATGCTTACCAATCTATAGTCCTTCGGCATACACAGACACACACGAGTGCATATTGACATATCCGTATACGTGTGTATCTCTCGCCCGTCGATATCGTCGATTCGGTCACTCGGGGCAAAGAGGGCGACGGAGAAAGGGCGAAGGAGAAGAGAAAGAAAAAAGCAACGCGACGCGAGTGACAGAGAAAACGAAATCGATATCCGTGTTGACAAAAGAGCGTGTGTAATATCGACGTGGCCCCGAGGGCCACAATTGTGTCTCGGTTGAAGTCGATACGTGTTATTGTTTGCTTGTTTCAATAGCCAAAGAGAAAGAGGGACAGACGACGAAGGCAAGAGAAACCGGCAGTCGGGTCTCTGCGGCAGTCACCTGCCTATTAGAGGACTCGAAGAGATTTCTCGAGTGTTTCTGTTCGCAGCGTCGCACACGTTGGCAATTCAAGAAACTCGAAACAGCCAGTTATTGGCATATTTCTATCTCGCCGTCTTCAAGACACATATTACGCGATAAATTGCACCGTGGCCAATAACTGTCCATTCTTTATTCGTAGCTTCTTTGGTTTGTTCTATGGGACGTCTCTTAGCTCCGGTCGGAGCCTTCGACCCACTCGGTTTCATCTCCTTCGTACCGTTTCAATTCGCTCTTTCTCGCTCGGACTCCCTCTTCGGCTCGCTGAGCCGCGTCTCCCTTCCTTTCCCTCGATACCATTCGAGCTACGTTCGAGCTCTCGTATGCTCAGTCGCGAGCGCCACTCTTTTCTCTTCGTGCCTCGTTCATAACGGCCTATCTCGTATATATACTCTCAAACCTCTCATAGAAAGACAGACTCTATCGCCTCTCCAATCCTGCTAACACTCAGCTATTACCTGAGCTACTACTACGTGCTCGTACGCCGCGCTGCTCTATCAGCCACCCACGTATACACATGTCTATATGCACACACACACACACACACACGCCATATGCTATAACTATATAGAAAGGCATATATACACACAGGCCGACAAATATACCGGTACTTTACTTCAGTGCCGAAGCCTTAGTCTTGGTTATTCGCGAACACGGCATCCCGAGCACCCCGGTACCACAAGCGGGTCTTTTGCAAAGAGTTCGCCAACGAGCTGTCGCGTCACTTTGCACGCTCCAAAGCTTAGAGAGCACACCTCGCATATATAAACTACTATTAGTTTATATATGTGTGTATATGCAAGGTATTCTCTCGCTCAGCTGAGGGCTTGTATTTACGAACTCACGCCCCCACGACTTTGCGCTCAAACGTACGCGATTATAGTAACGCTTGGACTACGAGAACTGCTGAATGTTTGCAGAGAAACTCATTATCCGTGAAACGAAAGATTTACTTGAGGAAAGTATCGGAGGCGCGCGAGCGGTTCTCTCCGCGTTCGCATGAGACGTTGCATGTGGATGTGAGTAAACAAGAGATTCGGAGTTCCTTTCTTTGTCTTTTGTGGAACATTTCAATACTCTACTTGCTCGCTTGCTTGCTCCCTCGGCGGTGAAAGGGTCGGGTTACGCGACAAAGAGATCGAGGGCGAAGGGAGGAAGGAAGGGTGCATCATGGTCACAGCTCGAAACACCCGGGGACCAGCCGCCGGATTTTCTTCTTTGCCCGATCTCGGAGTGCGAGAGAAAGAGAGAGAGAGCGAGGTAGCTCCTCTGTCTTTGTCGGCCACCCGGAAACCCGAGTCGACACTCGGCCTTGCGGCCACTTCTACTGTTCGGCTTTAGCTCTTTGGCTCGGTTTTTACGTACGTGTATTTTTCAACGCGTCTCCGTGTGTCGCCGGTTACGTGACGTAACTAGCGAATAGTGGCAAATCTGCCTTTGCATAACTATCAGCGACATTTGAATTACGATTAGCCAATTTTCTACAGACTGCTTCGCTTCGAAATTCATTTTATTCGACCATACGAGAATGGCGTATATTTATGTAATATCCGTTTTAAGTGAAATAAAAACAAGGAATTGCATTAGACAAGTAGAAGTTCGAGTGAAAAGTTGAAATGAATATGAAAAATTATTATCATTTAAATAAGAGAAATTTCATACCATTTTTTTGATACACGATACAATACTTGGACGACATACGGTTGTTCAAACGGTATGAAATCCTTCACCAAACCATACCTCTGTATAATTAGTAACATTTTATATATGATCGAGCCACATCATTTTTTTTTACATTTTAATATTATTTTTCCTGAAAACTTTCTTTCTCATAAACAGCAATTTATTGTTTATGACAGCAATAATGCCGGTCTTACAAATATGCTATTACTATTCCAAAACGGACAGAGCACGTTTGCCTATTGTGCCAACATTAGACTACACTTATTGATATTAGCGTTGACTTGTACCGGCACTAAATCAGCGCCTCGGGCCGGCGAACAAGGCCCTGAAGATTTTACGACGATAGCGAGCAACACTACAACATTGTGTGTACGTGCACGCACGAGTGAGAGTTCACAGCGTGATCGTGTTGTATAGTGGGTCCGCGGTCCCGGCGCGACCGCGAACGTGCGGCCTGCCCGAATGTCGTCACCGTCACATATCCCCAAGCGTATACACTACTGTATTATAACTATAGTGAATCGCTCGTGTCCCTTCGATCGTCGCACGGTGTACCATTACATTGAAATTCGGACAGCTCAGTCTGGCCTTGCGAGATTCGAAATTTCGGGACGCACCGCCTCAGAAACGTTTCAACGGACAAATCAGTATCATTTCTTCTCCATCGCCTTTCGATGATTACATTTAAAAAATCAATCCAAACTTGTATACGAATATCTGACATTGAATGTTCAGAAATTATCGTCTCTGCGATCGCACAGCGCCGGGCGCCATAGCCTTCGGCTCGCGTGACTCGAAGACCTCGCATACGGGAATAACGATAGTGTATAATATCGAGAATATAAAATGATATTCCTGACGCATGGATAGATATTGGAATCGATATTGGTGTCTGCCGCCCAGTGGAATCGTTTATTCTCACATCATATCTACGCATCATCGTTTTCAATCGTCTTCCTTCATTTTTTATATTTCCAATTTTTTTTGTCACGTGACAATAGTAGTTTTCTTTTTTTACCCTTTTTTTCTCGCACGTCGATATTTTTGTGAAAATGATTGCCAGCATTTCTGTCGACGTATTTTACCTGCAAATTGTGGAGTGGAAAGCTATATACGTCGTATTGTTATGTGCTGCGCGGGTCTGTATGATAGAAAGGAATAATCATGCGAATTTTTTCGTCTCGTACTGTGGAGCCGACGAAAAGAGTAGCGTGTCATGGAAAAGCGTGTTTCCGGATCGATTCGGTAGACTTATCCCGCGAGCGGTATATTCCGCGTGTCTACGGAGCGTGTGCTATGCGCCCCGGAGAGCTCACCGAACGTGCAGTAGGTACTCGCGTTTCGTGACGGCTAACTCGGCTCAATTACCGTGTTTACCGGCCACGCTACACGGTAATACCGGGCCGTTATACTTTCGATCGGTCGACCTCGAGTCTCTCGCGGAGGAAGGTATATCGGCACAACTATATGTATAGAGAATCAACCATACCTTCCCTCGAGTGAGTTATCAATAAAGTGAAAAAAAAATACCCTTACAGAAGAGCGAATTGCAAAAATATCACGACTGAAATGGAATGCACAGTGGTCGATTCGAATAACGAAAAAAGTACTAGCGAAACCCGATGCATTGAATTTATATACATTTATTATGTTTTTTTTTTTATGATTTATAGTTGAAAAAATGAATACTGGTACAAAAAAAAGTTTCTTTAGAATTTTGAAGAAACGAGTAAAAAAAAGTAGTAACGGTATTTCTTGCATCGAACATTTTTAATTGTCGTCTACAAATACTGAAATCCTGTGAAGACCTCAGTTCGCGATATGATACATGAGAGAGCACCGGTTGACCCAGAATCCAATTCGCTAAGATGCGACTCGTTCCCGCGACACCATATTTTGGCGAAGACCTTAGCTGCAACAGCCGCTCCGGAAACGCGACAAATCGTCCGGCAAACGAGATTAAGCATCGCCTGGAACGTTGGCGTGCACTTAAGGAGCGTAGCTTACGAAGAAACATTCGGCGTCGCCTCGACGCCGGAATCTGCTACAACGAAGCAACCGTGATAGCAAAATTTCGTTAGATATAGAGCGTCGCAGATAAATTGGCTAACAGGGTTTCCACGAAGCTCAAGAGTTTACAAGAGTATTAAGAATCCGTTGAAATTTCTTGGATAAAAAGAAGAAAAAAAAAAGAGTTTTCTTCCTTCGATTGCAAAACCAAGTTATAACAAGTTTTTGCACAGTAAAGTTTCGACGCAATAAATCATGCCTTGAATCGACGTGTATTGTTCTGCCGTGACCGAATCACGACTTTTTAATTTAATTCCAACTGCGTTACTCAGACACTTGATGCACGTCAGCGTTGGGGCACGAGTGGGTGGCACAGTCGAGTTCACGTTGCTGCTCAAGTTACCTGACGCTCTGACGACAGAAACACGCTAAACATACAACGGCATAAATTATGTCACGAAATATACGTATACCGGTAGCGGTGTACAGCGAAAAACGCGCGGGGCTCGGTTCGCTCTCGTAAACGATAAAACTTGTGTTACCGTCGCGAATACGAGTAGCAAAAGTACATGAATCGTTAGCGATCTCCGAATAACTCGACGAATTCATGAACTCGTCTTTTATAACCGAAGTTGCAAACGTTGCCGAAGAACTTATTTGATTTATAGCGAATCCGCATTAACTGCAGCTACGACCGACAGTAGTCGCGCATCCATTATAAACATTGTCACCGTTTGGCCTCGATACTCTGCAGTACACATGATTCAACGGTATGTGCGCGGATCGTAAATCTTCGTTCGCGTGTTGCCCTGAACGTGTCTGGCAAATATACGCACTTAACATGCATACACACACATGTAGAAGCGATTGCACTCGGAAAAAGATCTCTTCATAAACCGTGGTCATCGAGCAGGCTCGTAGGTCAAGCGAATCTAAGAGTCTTTCACCTTTGGACCCTTGCTCGTACTCTCTCTGTCTGTACAATACTCATTTTTTTCTTCTTGCCGTTACGCACCACGTGCGGAGAGCTCGCGTGCGCTATTAGCTTGCTGATTACTTCTCTCTCTCTGTGTTTAGCTATTGCGAATCTCTGCGAGTACTCGAAAACTTTTGCAGGTACTAACGCGCGCGAGTTTTCATCAATCTTCGGATTGATCGTAAAATAAAGTTTACGTCTCTTCATTGTGTAAACAATGACGAAAATGGCATTGAGTATTGCAACGTGAGTGTCAGATGTGTTTTTTTTTTTTCTCTTTTTATAAAAAAAGATACTCCGTTACGTTGTTTTTCTTTCTTTCGCTCTTTGGAACGTGCGGCTGAAACATAAAAGCTTCGCGGTCGCACTCAAGCTCGTCGTTTAGGTCGAGTCTCGTCGAGCAAAGGCCACGATCTTAATTTATGCGCAATCGGGTCGCGCCTCGATTTATTTGTTTTATATATACACACACAGCTGAGAGTGCTTGTAATTGGCCACTGACAGCTGGGTGACTCGGACGCCCTGCGCTCGCAACTCCTCCGTGGCAATGTGTGCTGCGGGACTCTTTCTCTGTCTCGTCGCGTTCCTTTTACATTATTCATGACGCGGCGCAGCCACTAGCATCGGCCGCTTCGACTATACATCTCATTGGATCGGTTATCCCGATTCGCTCTGATGTGTTGTGTATATATTCAACGATCCGTGGATTACCACGCCGGAGTTGGAGTTCAATGCTAAAATTTTACATTACCAGTAGATACAAAGCTTCTTCGACGCTTTCTAATGACAATTCTACGCCCGCGGCATCGCTCAAACACGCACAATGTTTATTGCGCACAGTATTTTTCTTTATTTTATCGCCACTCACGGTTCAAGCACAGTTCGACGATATTTCTCAAACCACTCAGGAAATTATTAGGAAATTCGTATGACATTATCGAATGATTTTTTATATTTGCCTTTCGGATATATCATTTTCTTTTCATAAGCCATTTTTTTTCAATAGAATTGAATTTAAACGGCCTGTAATATTTTTTGTACCAAAATGTTACTTCTCTAAGAAAAAAAAAATGATAAGCCGGTTTAAAAATATTTTCAATTTTTTTGAAAATATTCTTGGCAATATTATATCAATGGCTTTCATTAGATATGATCAAGTTGTTTTTGAACCTGGTCTATCAAATATAAGATAATCGCACATTATTAATTTTTTTTTAAAGTATGTAAACGTCGAGACTCAACATATCATTGCTCCATAACGTCCGAAACTTTGACCGTTTTCCTGACAAGACCCAAGCCGAGGTGTCGAGACGAAGACGCCAGAGACGAAAATAGAAAAGTGACTCCCGCTAAGTTTTACGCACTAGCTCCGAGACTTTACCGCGTAACGCAGAGGGGCCGCATCTCCGCGCGCTCTGTGATGTGAGGGAAAAACGTCTCTGAGGCCAAGAAAATAAAGAATCTTAACTCTTTTTACGCTGTCTATATAGCTTTTTATATCTTCGGCATGCTACAAACAGGCGGCAAAACGTTTCGAGGTTATTTTATTATTCAGCAGATAGAGACTATAATAAGTATTCGGAGAAATTGGTCATGAGAAATTCCGCGGCTACTGCGAACCTCGGGCTCAGGAATTCGTGTACTCCCGTTAAGATCCGAGAGACGACGATGTGTTTTCTGCTTCGTCACGAACGCTTTTCACGAGATCCGGAGACTCGATTTACGTCGCCTTTTGCTGTTCTCTGCGAATAAAACATAACGTATATCTATATCTCTCATATATATACACGTATGCGATATAAACGGAACACGTGCGACTAGACCGTAGGAGAAACAGAATTCACTATAGAGCTCGTATGGTGATATACAGGATTACACATTATGCAGATGGAAAATACGCCGCGCGTGCGAACGCCCACACGCTCACCGGGAGCTGTCAGCATTTGTCAATCGACACAATCCGTCCGTCGGTCTTCTTTGTGTTACGACTCGAGCGATTTCTATAACGTCAAACGCCTTACCGCGTGACGTAGCCGAGCGCTTTATGTCATCGGAAACATTACTGCCCGTCGTTAAAGAACGACAAACAACGGTGAATAGTTAATATACGACGAATTTCCCGTCGTGCGGGGCTATATATTTTTCGCGATTTTTTCGAATTTCAAGAGCATCGATAAATTATTTCACATTTTTCATACTACTTAGGAAATATATGTCTTTTTATCGCGATCGTCGAGTTTCCGTAGCAAAACAAAATTCTTTCGAGTTACTACGCAAGAGTCCCTGAAAGACGAAAACATTGCGAAATGATCACATTTTTACTGTAATATATATCTGAATATGAATGTGTATTTTATGAGGCCATCTTACCACTGAAGATTGCCGATACAAGCTTTACTTCAAAACTCGTCGATCACGCGAAAGAACATATGAAATGAAAAATAAGATTTTTGTCAGCTCTCCTCATTTATATTTTTTTCAAAATTATTGGAAGGCTGTATTAGTCGATTTTGGTAATAACAAAGACAGGTTGTTGTTCTTATTCGCATGGATTTTACCGATATTTCTGAAATGTTCGCACAATGTCGCTTCACACACACGTTGGATGTAGAGAGACGGAAAAAAATTGGCACGTGATACGATTGGCAGCTTGCACGATATGAAATTCCCCGTGTTGCACCGTCTCACTTCACACAACGCCTTTACAACAGTGTGTAAACTCGTTACATCGAAAAACTCGTTGTTGCACGCGATATTCGTTCGCGCGAGTGTTTCCGTTATTAAAAAGTAGGTCGTTGTCGAACAGGCGCGAGGAACGACGAAGCCGTCGGGTCCGAGTTCGCGACAAGTTATACACGAGAGAAAAAGCTCCAGGAATTCTGTATTAATTAAATGAGAGCCAGAGGAAAAACGGCGTCGAAGTGAAGAAGTAATTGCGAGTGGGGAGTTTGGGCGTCTCCATCGACCAGTCAGCCTGAAGAGCCACTCCTCGTTTTTTTTTTTTCTTATTCCTTACCGCCTGCTCGGAAATAACATATTTGCATAAAAAGTATGTTGGCTCCCGACTCTTTGTCCATACACCAGGCAAGGTGTAAAGACCTAAAAAAAAAGACGATAAGAACGCTTGGCGGAAATTGAATTTCCGAAAAAAACATCTGTAAATCCGATAAAAATCTTTTCTTCGTTCAAATATTATGAAAAGATTATGCTTCACATACAATTGGATTAGATTGAGAGAACTTTTTTGTTTCGGTTCGCAAGCTCAGTTTATTCTGTTGAAATCGTATTACAATAGGTAATTGTGCGATATTCGCGTGTTGCACAGTGCGTTTACTTGCTATATCGCGCTATATAGGGTGGTTCGGACAACGGCAGACTCGCTGTGCCGGACATATTATTATACTATTGTACAGGGTTATACGTGTGTTGTACACGTACAGGGGTATCAAGCGAGCGCCCCGCGGAACGGACAAAGAGCCATTACGCGAACGGTGAACAGAGCACTTGGCCCGACGAAACTGGTGAGGCAATTTTACGGACTGCCGACAGCGGGGCAACGAATAGCTCGTGCCGAACTACAGCGGTGGGCTGCAAGAGCTAAGCTTCATTGCCTTCGTATTAGGACAGTGATGTTTTTCCAGCACGATAGAAACATGCAGGTAGCCCTGTTCGTACCATTATCGTTATTAGAGCCTCTTTTGCTTCTATATTTAGACTGTAGTTGACTACCTGAGGTCCGCGTGATTTTTTTTAATAGGCAATTGCAATCCCAAAAAAATAAAGAAATTAAGTGGTGGATACTTTCACATTGTGCTCATCGACTTTTCTTTACACGAAATTAAAAAATCGTCTTGGAAGCCTTTTTATTCTACTTATAAAAATTGCGGAAATTCGCAGAGTTTCGGAGTCGAGAAAATCGTTCGTAATATATTATTGCTGATATCCGTTTGAATCAATAATCGTCTGGTATTGTTCATTAATACAATAGAATTCTGCAACCCAACTTTTATAATGCTTATCGCTCTTCTTGTTAATAATTCCTGTCTGATATTAAATGAAATAAAAATGTATCAATAATTTAAAAAGGTTTAGCAGAGAGATGAAATATTCTCAGTACTGTATATACAATATTGCTTTTATCCTTCTCGCGTTAATTCGCGGTGCATGTTTAATAACTGGTGCATTCACCTTAATGCCGGTACATAATACGCCAACAACCGCATTCGCCACTATATTTCTGCTTCACCCGCTTTTGAACTCTCCAGACAGCAGTTCCAATGGAGGCATGCTTGATTTATTCCCGACCGATTCCGTGTCTGCGCTCTGTGCTCACATTCATCCATTATCGACTAGAGATTCGAACTCCGCTCGTGTACGGTTTCTCTACCTACACATTACAACGCTTATATTACAGGCTAAGCCAGTGTATACTCGCGTTGCAACGTGCGCCGCAACTTTAGCCAGATGAGAATTATCGTGAGCGATAACCTTCGTAAACATAAAACCCATAGCGGGGGAATAGTACGGCGAGTGAAAGCTTCTCGGGTCAATTGGATTCTCTCTGGAACCTCACAATTTGTCACGGTTCGTCCGACCCCTCGGCGTATTGTTGTCTCGTCTCGTCTCGTCTGTACACGCCGAGATAACATTTATGCAAATTTTATTCTCGCGCAAAAATGGTCTGCTATAAAAATATTATTGTTGCTGATGTTTTTGTTGTTGCTGTTGTTATGATCGTTGAATACGAGAACGGCTGAACGTGTTTCGGCGCGATAATAGCAGAGGCATGTTTAATTGGCGAGAAGGTGTTTGGATCCGATTAGATCGACGGTGTATAATATTTCTGTTCGTGGAGTTTCGGCTACGCTATATGACTCTAGTTCTACCCAATACAACATGTTCTATACGCCAGTGTATATCTTTCTTCGTTCGTCCGTCGTAGCCTCTCGCTCTTTGTTCCACTTGGTTTGACCGAGCTTGGCTCGAGTCCCGGAGAGCGCTTTCGGTTAGTTCGTTCTCTCGACGAGAGTCTCTCGCACGAGTGCAAAATTTTCCACCCGATCGAACGATCGGAATACTTATCGAGCTTTAATGCGCTTCGGCTCTTGAAAGTTCTACCTCGATCCCCTGTCACGCGACGTCCTTTACCCAATGGGTAATTATGGCCATCTCGGTGAACCGATAACTGTACCCGTCAATGCGACAGTCGGGCATAAAACTCATTAAGAATCGAAACAGAACTATACACGAAGTTAATTACTAGTCAAAGCAATTACAGTTGTTGTCTTTTCCTTCGAGAAGCTTGACTTTCGTGAAAACTTTTTTTTCACGTGAACGTGTTCAAAATGTTCCGAAACGTCGAACAAGTACATTTAGAAATAATGTTTGGATGTATGTATGTGTGCGTGTGCTTATCATTTGTCTATCTAATTTTTAGCAACATATATGCAGTTTTCAAGCCATTTTGAATTTTTCTTTGTATGTTGTTTACTAGAATACTATCGGTGGTAATAAATAAATTGAATTATTATTACATATTTTGCATTCATTGAATGAAGAATGAGTATCCACGTAAAAACTGACAGTTATAGAAACTAATCACAAAACAAAGCTGCTGGATGAAGCCAAAAAATAATGAACGTACTTTCCTATGAACAAAGCTGGGTGGACTGAAAAAAAAGGAGAGGAAGCAATAAAATTGCTGCAACATGCAAATGTAATTTAAATGTAATTGGCAGCAATTTTTTCCAGTTTCTAGCCAGTGTCTCTCTGAATAGCCAGTTGGTCTTTATATGTTTTTAGTGATAATTTGATCCTCGGGCGAAGTGGCTCATCCTCGCAATAAAAAATAAGGATAGTTCCGATAATTCCTGTGAAAAAATGCCGAAGGATTTTTTTTATTAACCTGATTTCAACCAAATATACTCAAAAAATTTTAAACTGAAAAAAAAACATTGTATTCACACTTTACGGAAACAAAAGAATTTTCACAGAAATAAGATTCCGAAGAAGTAAATCTTTGTCTCTTTTATTGGAATACCGATTGAAAATATAGAAATCCACATTAATCACGTTTGTTTGTACGCCAATAAGTAATCACGTCGAAGAAAATCGCGGTCTGGTCGCGTCATCGCTCAGTGACTCGATCGAGGAAAGACGGGAGCTATAAGCTCGCGGATAAAATTCCACCGGCCACAAAATCGTGTGTCTACATGTTATTGCAGTATAAGAAGTTAAAGAGATAAAAAAATAGAATCTCATCGCGTATCACGTACATCCACCGTCGGTGGTGCCTATGAACTGTACACTACGGTCGGCAAAGTCTATACTTTGCCGGGAATAGCCACGACGCAATAGCCGAAGAGCATATAGCTCTCTTGCCGCTGGCGGCAAGCGAAGCGACTCGAGGATTTCTCATGCTTCACTGGCTCATTATCTTTTCCAGTTATCCGCGCTAACCTCTTTTTTTTTTCTTTTCTTCTTCTCAACCGTTTCCACCGTTCACCACTTGGCAGTGTCAATTTTATCGTCGTGTATAGTGGAATAGCGTAATCGCTTTCAGCCTACTCCATTTATTTCAGTCTATCGTTTCTCTCTCTCTCTCTCTCTCTCTCTCTGACTCGATTCTCCGGAGCCGCGAGCTTATCTACTATATGCGCTCTACGCTACGTAGTATACGAGCTCACGAAAATGCTTGCTGTAGTCCCTATATGCGGTCGGTAGTATCGTACTATAATATCCGCACGGTACATCGTGTATTTCGATATGCACACACATACATAGTATATCATATGTATGTACGCATTAACACATATGTACGAAAATAGACACGTATGCGCTTATAGTCGTTATCTATATGTGCCGCAAATGATAATCGCTTTCGCTGTGATTGTCTCCCTCAGTACATAACAATAGCACGCGGAATTTCTCTACAGAAATGACGGTAATACCCGCTATAATGGAGAACACAAGAGCTCGAACCGTAGGCTGCTGGTGCTCCTGCTGGTGACTACTAAGCGTCTGTTGCAAAGCAAAGTAAGGCACTTCTGGCCTCTCGCTCATTCTCTGTCCCTCTTCGTTTTCGCTGGATACCGGTGCTTAAATGAATTTGTGGGACTCCAGTGGCGGCGATATATTGCCCGGCGAAGTTTGAATCAATCCGCTCGATCCGATTAGAAGGAAACCGATAACACACAATCGTGAGCCACTGGATAATATAGGACGAATATACTGCATATGGGACGCACGTGTGTACACGTACACATGATTATATGGCAGGTTATACATAATAAATAAATGGCTGTCAGGTATGTTACGTCGCGTGAACACAATTGTGACAAAGTGCCTTCGTTATTATGACATCGGCGGAAAATATTCCCCGACGACGTTTAAACTCAATGTCCAGTCTTTGTTTTCGCACGAGAAAAAATAAAACACGTGCCTAATTATCTCCGTAGGTAATTTGAAAAGTTTGTAATTGCTTCTCGAATGATTTTTTTTCACAGCAATATCATGTCACGGTTAGTGAACGCATCAAAGATATTTACGGCGATGGAAAATAGTTTATGGTAGACAGTCGAAGGTTTTTTTGAACACTAAAAACCGAGAATTTATCGAAAATTGGACGTGTAATGCAAATTATCAATTTGATAACCGTCAAATTTCTTTACGATCTGTGAATTGATAATTATTCGAAACTCAAAGAACAAAACAGGTTTCTCTTATTTTGCTTAATTTTTTATTTTGATTGTAATAAGTATTAATCGACTGCATTTTTTTCATTGTCATTAAAGAAGTTAAAGAAAGTTCGACAGCAAGGTCACGGTACAGATTTGTATTTCATAATGTGTCAGCCGTGTTTAAAGACGCGAAACATTTCAAAGCTTGCCAAATTAACTCAAGGGAAACTTACTCACTGAAACTGGACGTGCACCTTAAAATACATTTCGAATATATCAAAGAAAGTAATTAAGATTCATTACAACCATATACAATTCACTCTCATAGTATATTTGTGTTTTTACTTATCCCTCCACTAATGGCTCTCCAACTCTCAATACCCGAGGCACTCAGTCGCCATTACTCCCTTTCTCCTTCGGTTCACAAAAAAAAACCCAAGAAGTTAGATAAAACATCGTCTTTGCAGACACGTATTTCTCCCCGCATCTATCTCGCTTACCTCGCTGTTTAGTCTTCAAATTTACCGTTGAACAATTAAGACTCGGCTTAATAATTAAGAGCGTTCGCATCTCCGCAACGAAACACCTATACAAGTATCTATATCTATAGTGCCCTCGGTTCTCGTGATATTTCCCTGATCTAATTTTCCTCCCGGATTCTTAGTCCAGGCTGACGTTGGTGGGAGCAGCAGCAGTGTCTCGAAGTCTCTCGGAAGAAGGGAGAGGGACTGGGGATCCATAGCTGTAGCTTTTCTCTCTGCGCTTCTCTCTGTCGGCTAGCAAGTCGGGGTTGTAGGGTGCACACTCGACAGGGGTGAACGGCGTTCGTATAGCATGCGCGACGTCCGACAAAAACTCTGCGAGAGCAACCGAGGCCGACAATAGAGTAAAAGGCAAGGGAGCGAGACAGCGCGAGCGGAATGAAGTAAAGTCTCTCTCGACGTTCTCGAGGCAACGAGAGAGGCGAGCGCAACGTCGCGCGTGTGCGAGACGGAGATAACACAACGTGAGAAACGGAGAACAGAAGAAAGAGAAGATACGATGGATGGTATTCGAGAGAAACGAGAAAGACAGAGGTGAAAAGCGACACACAATAAAGCCAATAGAGTAGACGAGGATGGTATTATACGAAGCTAGTGCCTCTCCGTCGCTCTGTTTGTGTGTGTTCGTGTCGAGTCTACTGACGACGAATAAGACTACCAGCAGCAGCAGCAGCGGCAGCGAGACTACGAGAGCGAAGAGCAGGTAGATGGTAGAGAATCCTGGGGTAGTCGAGTCAGTCTTTGCAAGTGCGAGAAGGACGACTACAACTCGTCGGGCATTGGCGTAGAATTCAGTGGTATCCATCCCAATTTCTTCGAAGGAAATTCAATCCATTGTTTCTTCCCGAATCGAAGAGTTAAAATGTAGTAACGACACTTTTCGATCGTGCGTTCGATTGTCGATAAGCGTTTACGGGCCTCTTTGCAAAGTTTCAAGAGATTCGATTTTTATTTTTACTTCGAACGATAAAAGTCTCGTTCGGCTTGTCAGTGTCGAGGCCGCCGAGTGCCATCGATTTTCACGCCATTGGTCGGAGCGCGTTGTATGTACGAGAGGCGGCGTGGCGAGACGGGGAAACGAGATAGAGTGAGAAGAGTTGATAGGTAGGGAAGGATGGAGAGAGGAGGGGGCACAGCACACCGCGTTGCTTCAGTAAACGCCAAGCGGTCGGCCTGTTGGGCGGCGTGGCGAGCTTTTACGAGGATTGTATTAGAACGGCTTTAATTTATCGGTGATCGACGCCACGGTTAGACCGGGCTCTTCGTTGTGACATCCTCCGCAAGCCCACCCCACCCCACTCTCCTTTTTTTCTCTCGCGCACACGAGTTTGTTAACTTATAAAACGTGAAAGGTGCACAACCGTGGACGCGCATGGACGCGTCGCTTCGAAGTTCGGCTCTTTTGTGTCTTCGATTAACGTGATTGATACACACTATTGCTATTCGACAATTGTTGACGCGTTGAGAATAAGTGAAGTTCGTTTGTAGCGAGAAATTCGAGGAAACGCGAACCTAACCAGAGAGAAAGAGAGATAAAGATACGGCAGTAAAAAAAAAAAAAAAAAGGATATCGCGTCGCGGGTGCTGCCGAGCGTGTCTTACCAGTTTCGTTCTAAATTGTGTTCGTGCCTCAAGGTGTATATGTGTGTCTCCACGTGATTACTCAGTGGGCTCTAAGTGTATTTGTATAACAGTGTTGTTGTTACGGTGCCTTGAGCACTCGACCGTGCCGTAAGGCTGCAAAATTCACGGATCTTTATTATTACAAATCTTCAACAAGCTGCTGGATTTTGTACACGACAGATACGTGATATGGAGATCGAGGGTTCAGAGGTTGAGAGGTTACGACAATGAACCGCAATTCTGACAAGGTGATTTTTTTAAATTAATTCTCTATCAAAACAAATTTTTCACATTACATAAACTGTATCGTCAATACCGCTTTTATCATTATTTTTTTGATGTAGAAAATATCGTTTGGAAAGCTTTTTTCACGTCTATTTTTACCGTTACGGAGTGTTTGATGCCAAATTTCATGTACGATCGTACTATCGATATTTGTAAACATTATTCTTGTTGTTATTTTGCGATCGCGAAATATTTTTACAGAAACTCCACGAACAACGTATGTATGTTTTTTTATCTTTAGGAACGATAAATCAAGTATCGACTGACTCGACGCGTTGAAATTGTTTCATTTACACGATGTCGGTTTGGTCTTTTTTTTTTCGTCATTTTTTTTTTCTCCGTTTGGTGGCTCTGGCATCGACGTCGAGCCTCTCTCGCTTCCTTGTGTAGCACAAACTCACGGTTTCCTTGAGTCGTTTCTTCTTCATCTTCTTCGTCTCTTGATATCCGTTGGGGCGTGCGGGGACGAAGGTCCTCGGGTATGAGACGAGTCAGCGGCACCCGTTTTTCGTTGCGCATATGCGCGCGCGCGGAGGCTACCCACCGGACGAGGCGCGCATATCGTGCGGTGTGCGCGCACCGTGTTTCGTCCGGCGCTTTCTTATCCGCGCTCCACGGATCCTCCTTCCTACAGTCGTCGTTTTCTCCGTTCTCGCTCACTCTACCGGCATCGCACTCGCGAGAGCGAGCGAGACGGAACCAGAGCCACATTGGATTACCTACCACTCGCGGACAAAGGATATGTAACGCGCTTCTTGGCTTCTTTCCGAGCACATATTGGCCCCACTTGAATGCACCACTCGGTGTGTACATGCGCGTACTACACAACTGTACTGCGGTATAGCTATAAGTTGCTCTTTACGTTTACCGTACAGAGTTTTACTACTATTGTACAGGCGCCAGAGTGTATAAGAGTTTAGTACACGACTCTAGAGATACAACTACTGTAATACAGCAACTATCCAGGCAACTTCCAGACCCAACGCTTTTACGTATATTTCATTCTTTCGTGCATGCGTGCGCTCAGTAGTCCATATATCAGAGAACGTTCTTCATCTCCGTTTTCTTCGCAGTTTATTATTTTTTTCGTCTTTTTTTTCTTCACTTCTTTTGGTCTTAGGGATGTTATTTTTTGAGAATTGTACGGACTGCTGGAACGGAACCTCAACAGAAGCAATATTCGCATCGAGGCAAAGGGCCTATTATCTTTTGTACGAAACATGCAAATCTTCGGGTTTATTACACGATCATTCACTTTACTCTCGAGTGCGAAATTTTCAGAATTTCGGGGATAGCGCTTCGTTTTAATGAAAATTGGGAGAACCCTCGGGCGAAAGAACCCGTTGCCTTGGACTTGGGCCGAAGAGAGATATTAAGCTATCATTTGCCACACATTTTTCTCGAAGATCGTTATTGCGATTTATATCAAGCGTTCTCGTGTATTCAGTCATGCTTGAATAGCGTTTCGTAGAAAAAATTGAATATATAAACAGTTAAGTAATCGACTATGTGTCACGAGATTAAAACACCCGCAAGTATGCATAGAAAATCAACTCCATCAGTAGCGATTATGCGATATCATTTCTGAAAATGAATAATTCGAAAGGAAATGGCAACAATTGCAGTCCATAATATTAGCGAAATAGCGTCCATAATGTACTTTTGTTGAGCTGTTGGTAGATGTTTTGCTACGAAATTGTAAGTACCGTATTTCGTCGGATTTGAACTGACTTTGGAAAGTTCGGTCTCGTGTTGCTGTGGGCTGGATGGCCTCGAAAGAAATGGCCTCTTCGGGGACTCTTGGTATAACGACCGTCATTACCAAAAGGCCTAGAGTGAGACGGCGAGCGTCGGTACCCCAGAGAACTACAGAGTTGGTCTTTAGTGTCCCTAAAGCATAGCCAAAGATCGTTGTTTTTTGTTTTCGCGATACAATCGACAAAGCTCGTGACGAAAATCGTGATAGGTTTTTATTGTCGTTATAATGAAACACGCGATATGTTATTTGACGGTTTATTTTCGTATATAGGTAAATAAAACTTTGTCGCCGTAATTTTATTCTCTCCGGTGACTAGGTGTAATATCGATCGACTGCAACGATGACGACAATACGACGTTGGGTAATAGGATCAATCGTAGCATGAACATCTGCGACCCCACTGTCGACATATAATGGTCGACTAGGCAGCCGACAGAGAGCCCCGGAAAAACTCTACCTCGAACCTCTAATACTCTTGCATCTCTTTTTGTATGTGTCTCTCTCTCTCTCTCTTTTCTATTTTTCTCTCGCTTTTCTGCCTGTCGTGGCTGCAAAACGCGGAGCTACTTACCATATGCCGGGTGCCGTTGCCGCTCGACATTTTCGGTATAACTCGTGTGCCACTGTGCAGCTGCGGGGCTTGGCAAAACTCACGCCTTCCGCAGTTGCAGGCAGTGGAAACAGCACGAATGAGTTTGAAAAGTCCTGTCCATGAGCTTTTCTCGTTTCTCTCGGTCTCGCTCTTTCGCCGACCCACGCCCCAGCGAAACTTTAATCTCGGAATCCACGAGAACGAGGAAAAACTTTCGTTCCAACAGTTTCATACTTTCTCGTTACAGCGGCGCTTTTTTGTCTCTGTTTCAACAGTTGATTTCTAAGCATTTTTTTTTGTGGCAAGCGATTTTTTTTTGTAACAGAGATTTGTATGGTAGTGTAAACATGGCCTTTTCGCTTCAGCGTCTCGAGAGTGACTCGTGGATATTGCTGCGAATTTTTGCTACGACTGTTGAGTACAAGCTAGTTGGAAAAGAAATTTGCGTTTTGAACACTGTGCTCAACCAAACTGTGTTTCAACCTAAAAACTGCGCGCTTTCCCATAGTCGATAAAAAATTTTGGAGCCTATTTCGTTCCTCAGATTCTAATACTTTTTTTCGCGTCTGATGTTTTGAACTCCTGATTATTTTTCTTTCTTCATCTTCCACAGTTCTTTATTATTGAAATGCTTTTTTTCTTACCAGAGCGTAAACATGGTGCTCGCTCGAGGACCATTATTATTTCTCGAGAGTTCCCAGGCAATCAATGATTTCAAGACCAACTTTTTTTATTTTCTGAAGTTTTATTATAACCCTGGTTCGTTAGGACTGTAGCACTACGAGTGTATTTGTATAGAGTACACTTCTGACACGTTTCTCCTTGACGACGAGAGCAGATGGGGTATAGTATATACCGGAGAGAACGAAAAATGCGTTACAGGATGCCGATCGCCCCTATTTCCCACCCCTCTCCATTCCACTTGGCTCGAGTCTCTTCACCCTTCATCGTTCGTACCAATCGCCCTCGATGTATATACCCTTATATAGGTCTGTCTTCTTCTTTCTCTCGAGTCTAACTTACCCCACGAGGCCGTGAGTGCATAATTTATTGTTCTCGTATATCGGATCTTCCTATTAGCGACTAGTCCGCGTTCTCTCATTCTTGCACCCTCCGAAAAAGTTCGAGGCGAGACAAAAATAAAACAATGAAACCAGTTTTCCGATCCCCGTGAAAAAGTAAATGAAAATTGTATCGAAAATCGTGACTTCGGTTTCGTTGGAATTTTATTGGAATTTCTTTGGATGCTTTGCCGGTCGAAGCGTTGGTGCGTGCAACGTTTGTGCGTCGCGATCGTTCGAGCGTGAGCGTTCGTTTGATTACGTTCTTCTCTTTTTTTTTCGGCATTTTGGGAAGTCGAATCGTATGCCCAGGGCTCTTTATTAATCGTTCGGAGTCGATGGCCACTAGTGGCTATATAGCTCGCCTCGAGTTGACGTGTGTACCGAAGTCGTTGGCCTGGAAAGGTGCGTGCATGGGCCGTGTAATACATGCTTTATACAGGCTGCACGCGTGCCCGTGTTTCTTCGTGCACGCTTGCAGTTGTATTACTACTGTCATCTCCATATGCATGATAGCTCCGAGCCATATTTGCCCCCCCATGAAAATGTGTGCACGAAGAATATAGACTTTTTATATTTCTCGCATAAATTCGATAAAACAAAAAACGTATCCGCTGGCTAAAAATCTTGATCGTTGGTTCCACGTTCGACCGAAGAAAATCTATTGAAAAAAATGTTTATTCGTAAAAATATCTTTGCGTTACATCGCGTGACCAAGATCGTTGGAACTTCCAGTGTATAAGCCTCAAAAAAACGTACCTTTGAAGTCAGTCACGCGACGTACGATACATGTAAATATTTGTTATATTTGAAGCCACAAAAATGTGTTACACTCTTAAACTTAGAAGGGCGCAAGTTGTGTCCTTACAGGCCGCAACTTACGCCCTTACAATTTTAGTCACAAGACATTTTTTCGGAAGTAATTCTGTGGCTCTTAGATGTAGGCCAATTGATCGTTTGTCTATGAAACATTCTGGTAATTGGCTCTTGAATAAACATCGTACAGAGTCAAATCGTACTATGAAAAAGAAATTCCGCTTCATCGCTCGTTGTAACGAGGTTATTCCATGGACATATCGTTTTGATGTGGTGTACTAAGACGAGGAGCATCCATTAACGGTGCGATTTTACCCGGTTACTTTGCCCCGTAACCATCAGGTTATAACAGCAGTTTTTTCACGAGAGAATCCGCTCTCTTTCTCACTCTTATTCTCTCTCTCTCTCTCTCGCTCGCTGTCTCCCTTCCACGAATCGTCCAGGTGCAATGCGCTTCGGAAACTTCGGCCCCTGCTCTCGCCTTCGGTAATTGTCGTTCGGGACTTGTGGAGAGCAGAAGTGCACTAGTGAATTCGGGCCAATGCCGATTCTATTGTCACAGCCGGTCCCTCTCGTAGCTGTAATTCCCCTCTTACTTACAATTGCACAGGAGAATCGAACGTTTTTTCACTACTATTCGCTGCAATTCTCGGTGTTTAAATTTAAAATGTTATCAATGCGACAAAAAGGCTGAAACAGTCAACTAGTTTTCTGAACTAAAGCAGTGCATATGTACAATGCTATTGACGATACGATTAGCATTAGAAACTCACTTAAACCCTGGACATGTAAATGAGTAAACCTAACCCACGCTCGTTGATCATTCTTCGCCACGGTTTTATTATACACATTTTTTTTTATCGACACAGATTAGATAACGCTCGATTACTTTGTTTCGGCATTGTTACAAAGCGAATACGCCTAATTGCAGTGACCCCGCGTTGCTCTCCGTTTATTTTACGAGCTTGAAAGAAAAAAAAATCAATTAATCGTCATCCGATGAACCGCTGCATTCGTATTATCATATCGTATCAATAAAACGCTAAACGAGCAACGCCCAGGGAATACAAATTCTTCGCTGTTTGCAACACGAAGAGTGGCGTGAATTGTTTCAAACAGACGTAATTTGATCTCTGATCTGTATTTTATATTCATGAAGACGAAATTATACGTCGCCCGTACGAAGTAAGCGCGATAGGGTGCGGAGGCGGTGCAACGTACGAGTCGTGGAGTGGGGTGTATATACGATGCGCGACCGTTGCTGCACTTAATGTCTGAATCACGTGCCGTCCGACTATTCTTGCTACGTGTCACTCGGCCGGCCGGAAGCAGCTTCACGCAACGCGCCGGCGGCCTCGTTGTCGTGGCAATGCGACGAGATAGCGAGTTTGCTACGGCTCGCGCTCGTACAGCGGGGCAGCGGCGACTTAAGGTCACGCAATTAGTCGACAACTCGAGTGAGAGAATCTCGAAGACGATTTTTCTTTCTTTCTTTTTTTTTTCTTCCGCGAACCATCCTTCGTACTCTCTTATTTATCAATCGTTCTATCTCTTTCGCCGTTAAGCGCACGGATGCGCAGTTTGCAGCAACTGCATTACGCACCGCACTGATACACAGATCTACGATCCACTTATCTACTCGCTTACGCGGTTATCGCGAGATACGCTCGGCTAGCATTATTAATTCACATTGAATAACACTTTGTTGCACGTACCGCGAAGTGTTTATCAGTACGAATCACCGACGCGGTCCGCATACTTTTTCTAACGAGGCGAGATGTATGTATTTTTTAGTACGCGACATATAATTGAGAGTAAAAATTAACACACTAACGCGGTATTCTTCGAAAATCATTTTGAATAATTGGAGTGTTAATCAAATTGTAATTGGTACGAATACCTTCAATACTGTTCAAGCTTAATTGTTGATGAAAACACATATCTGTGAGAAGCCTTGAACAAACTCTAAAAAAATTAATGACCAAATATTCAAACGACGGGTTGTTTATTCGCTAGAATTTCCAGACCAAACAAGTTTACCGCAGCGCCAAACAATTATTTCTAACACGACATGCATTTGTCCGCAAACCTTTAGAGGAATGTTGCAGCGAAGCATTACTGAATCGATAGATAAATGGCCCATAAGCTGCAAAACTTGGCAATTTTAAATGTATCATCGTTACCACTGCAAGTGGTTCATAAGCTACGATTTTGTATTTAGCGCTAAATTCGAGTTGTCATGTTCTAAGGTTTGAAAAAATCCACTTTCAAGATAACAGTAAGCTTTGAGATAAAGAAAATAGTTGTTAACAAACGTCGATTTTCCTTTGTAAAAGCAAAATCTGCCAATGGCTATCACGTGGCCAATAGCTCCCAATCGCGTACAGCAGGCCAATGAGTTTTATTACCCTCGTGTCGACTACGTTACGGAGTACAGCCATACTATGTATTAACAGTCCATAGAAGTAGGATCACGGAATTTCATATTCCCCTCGTTGCTACGCCACTGCGCGCGGCCGTTCGGTGGCGACGGCATCAGCAGCAGTATCCCGGAGTCTAGTGCAGAGAGGGGGGAGCGCGATGCCTCAGTAAGCGCCAAGCGCTCAAACCGGCGACGCGAGTTTCGCTTCATTCTCCATCGTACACCTTTTAAACTCGCCGGTCTTCGATCTTCGATAGAAAGGAAACAAAAGCAAGAAAAAGCCAAAAGCGAAACGACATTCTCGAAATAATCTGCCAAAGCATCGAACAGTGACGAACAAACGTTTTCTGTTCTAAGTGATGTTTTAATCGACCGGACGAGTACAGGATTAATTAGAGTTATTTAGCGTCTATACAACACTCCCGTTTGTGTGCCCGTGTGTGTATTTTGTGTATATACCACTATATCGTATAGCTCGGAGTGCGGCGGTGGTAGTGGCAGTGCTGTAGCGTAGAGAACGAGCCACAAAGTTCCTTAGTGTCTGTTCCCGGCCTGGCGAGCCATGCAGCTGGCTGGTGAGTGTGTTACTACGAATACAAAGTGCTCCGTGTGCGTGTTCACTCGACGCTAGGCGATAGTTGTGTGCGTCAACTTACGTGCTACGAATACCAATACCAAGAGAGTGCGCACACCCTTATCCAATCCACAAACACAGCCATTCCCGTCATTGACATCTCTTCGGTCTTTTATTTAAAAAAAGCGAAAAAATATTTATCACGCTAAGAAGAAGGAAAACAAAAAACTGGTCAAAGTGTTGTTCATTTTTTTTTCTCGCTCTCGTGCGGTCATACGCGTTAAAATGGTCGCTCGTCACGTATCTCGATGACGTAGAAATCGAGAGAAACGACTCGCCGCCTCTCGCGCAGCATCGCTGAAAAAATAGTTTCTTAAAAGTTAATTCACAATTATTTTTTTATCTGACATGAATTTTTTTGTATACTTTTTTTTACGAGACTTTTTCTCGCTCATCCCTACTACTGTCGAATGTTTCTCTCTGTGGTAGTCGTTCACAGTCCATACAGCTATCCCTCCCTCCTTACCCTTTGCCCCCACCACGTCGACTCGAGCCGTGAAATTGGATTACCGCGTGGGACAAAGGATACGGTGTGTGCCCCGCTGCTGCTGCTACGGAGTTGGGATATATATACTAATACAACCTTAGTACGTACACGATAAAGCAGCGAGGGACAGAGGAGCCAGCGGAGAAGAGAGAACCGAAGCAGAAAGCGAGGAGAAGCTTGGCTCGCCACCAGACTCCGCGAGGTATTATAGCAATTTGGCGTTAAGTGCGGACCGCGATGGACGCATTAGCAAGGCGAACTAGAGAGTTTGCAATTCTCTAGCTGGTATAGGCTCGCGGGAATTTCGTGTTGTTGAGCAGGCGTGGAACGGGCCAGAGGGGAGGAGGCGATCGAGATACCGAGCAGCGAACGCGGGCTCGAACTTGTCGATCGTGTTAAATCGCCAAACGCGTGTATCGCTTTGGGGCTCGATTTTCAAATGAGAAGAATACAATCATGTTTTTTTTTTGGTAGGATATGGAATTTTGTGAGAAGTGTAGACGGACAAATTTCTACTGTAATGAAAGATGAAAATTAGGCAATATGCTTCATAGGCGGTTTTCCCTTATATCGATGATAATGTAGGAAAATTTTTACCGAATTATCGTATCATTGGATACACAATGAATAATTAATATGCTTCTTCATATTTACATAGTAGACTTTGAGATGATAAACACTCGTGACATAACTTTCGATGAAGTTGTTGCAATGTACAGCGTGTTATATTATCGTATTGTATTTTTAAGCGATTACTCATAAAACCTAAGCAATCGCTAAGAAAAATCGGTGATAAAATTTTCCATCAAAGATCAAAGAAAATTTCATACAAAATACTTGTGGTACACAAACACATGATTTGTGTACACGAGAATCGATCGTTCGATAAGACAAACTTTTGGTATAATGTCGAGAAGAGTGTCCCTAGCGCTGGAGAGTTGCCGCTGGTGCTCCGATCGATGGTTCCGCGCTCCTGCGCCTATCGCCAGACCACGCGCAGCAACGCGCACTATCTACTCCCGCAAGTTCTCTGTGCATACTCTGGTGTGCGGCTTATAACTCTCGAACTCGCGGCATCGACGTAGTAGCACAAGAGTCGAGAAGGGTACACACACATACTTACGAAATGACGACGATAGAAGGCTGCGTGTGCCCCGCTGTGTGTCGGTAAACGTCGCTGACTTGAGCTCGCGTTATTAACCGCGTAACGGCCCCGCCAGCGTATCGGTACTTACCAGCCAAACCGAGTGATTTATTCTCTTTGACAGTAACATATCCACTCCACCCCCGCATTGCAATTATTTCATTGCTTTGCCCTCCGATAGTTCAAGTACTGCATTCTTTTTCCTTGATACGACCTTTCGAACAGAGTTCGAACATTATTCGGGATAATATATCATTCTAACATATTTTTTATAACAAATTAGATTGCAATTGAAATAACGGTTTTGAGGCGGGTTAAACGCAAGCGCTTAAATTCTTACAATTTACCAATAAACTGCTTTGGCAAATGATTTTATAACTATCGATAACTACAAATAATCGGCAAGTTGATTGCAACTATAAATAATAATAAAAAATCGGTACTGTCTATTTAAGCACGAGTCTCAAGACAGATAGAAAAATCACGAATAATCATGGAAGTAAGCAGAAACTTTTTTTTTTATGTTGAGAACCAATTCCTTGCTTCATGTATAGGGACAGTAATGTAGTTTGTACTTTAAAATCTCGTGTAAACAAAATCTCATTGTGATTGCTTAGCGAATTTGTAACACTCGATTAACCCAAAGCTTTTAAATGGGCTTTCAAACGTTCTTACGCTGAGTAGGAATCTATAATATCGCATTGCGTCATTTCGAAGCAAATATTGAATACGCATTCTCGAATAATAAGCTCCCCATCGTAATACCGAGTACAAGGAAATCAATACAAAGTCAGACATAATCGCCGCCGGTTATTAGCGCGAAATTAATTCATGGAATTTTTTTTCGTTCCCCCGCGTGCCCGAAGACGAGAATGGGCGAAACGATTGTAAAAGCTTTAGCAGGAAGCCTCGAGTGAGTCGAGCCGAGTCGTCGAGATATAACGTTCCCACGACGAGATAAAACAGCGTTCAACAACTCGCCGATAGCGGCCGTTCTCTCGCCAACTTTTATCGTGTAATTCTATAACTTCGTGTTTTTTTTTTCCCTTTCTTTATTCAATTCAACGACGCCGCACACTCGGCTTGGGATACACTCACGACTCGCTATTTACAAGCTATTTGATAGCTATTAATTGGAGGAAGGATTTGCGAGACATCAGACGAAGCTCGGAAAAATTTCTCGCGTTTAGTGCTACGTAGAAGATGAAAAAAAAATGCTGTGGCAAACTCGACCGCCGCCGTTATCGCGTGTATAATTGACGCGTTAACGATACATTCCCTTATTATTAAATCGTAAACACGCGTTCGTTTAATTACTCCATAGAATTGCATTTCAACACATGCATACGTGTCTTCCCACTGGATAGATGTAAGAATATCTAATAATAGAATATCTTTTTTCCGAAGAACCAGTCATTGCTTTTGACGCTTTGGCGCAAGTCTCATGTCTCATCGTACCGAATGACTAAGTGTATTTTTCATTGCGACGATTAATTGGTTATGTCGTAATTTAAACGATTTATATCTCGTAAGTTTCTAGTTGTAGGTATCCCTATCAACGTCACAGTATTTGAGGTAGCGGCCGTTAAAAAAATTCTACCCAAAGCGCAATTTGGCCGACAAAAATTTAATGGCAACTTTTCACCTCGGCGATAAAAACGTTCCATGAATGCTTACCATCGGTTACTACTTCGAACAGGAAAGACTAGAGAACGTGGAGGTCGAACGCACTCGTAATATGATCCACTCGTCGATAATAACGAGACCGTTAATCTCACAAACGGCAGAGTTAATGTCATGAAAATCATCTCTATTCGATAAACCGCTTTGTAACTGATATAATACAAATGCGAAAATATCGAATATATCGCCACATTGAATTGAACAAGGAAAGAAATACAAAGCCGGAAAAATGTAAAAACAGAGTGCTCTGTCGCGGTCTGCCGTTCGTTTCTGTGCCTCGGGGGCGAAATCGTAATCGTAACTTACTGCCTCGGTTTTTCCAAGCGTGCAACCAGCAGCCCGGCACTCTCGGGTAGCACGAGCCAACGTTGCCAGTTTGAACGATAAAAAAGTCACATTGACTTCTCTCTTATTCTCTCTCTATTCTCCCCCTTCCCTCTATGCTCGCGTTATTACACGGCCAACGATAAATTTACTCGTGGAAATGGAGGAAAATCGGTAGGCAAGCGAGCGAACGCAGAGAATGGAAACAACGTTGGATTTTCGTCTGGCTAAGCTCGCGCCTTTTCCGTGTACTGTACACTCTTTTTTCTTTCTTTTCTAACACAAACATCTATATATGAATGCAGCGCTACAACGCCGCTGTATATATGTATGTATATTCATGAATACGGAAGGGTGTGCGTGACGCTATTTACGCAGGCACACCGCGAACCGCCCAGCTTCGTGCCCGGCTATGACAAAGGCGAAACGAGCTTTTGCCTCAGCCCCCCTTTTACTCTCTCTCTCCCTTTTATTTTTATACTCTCAGTTTTTTTTTACACGCCGCGAATTTCCACGACAAAGGATATGCATTAATTATGCGCCGGGTCGACTGAAAAGGCAGTGGCCTCCGCGCCAACACGAGAACATAACCAGTGAGCACTATGAGCATTTCAACTGTTCAACGCCGAAGCGCAAATCGTTGTTTGTTACTCGTTACACATTTTACGCATACACGGGGAGGCTTCGTGATTGCGCGCGTATGTGCAAAAACACGAACACGCGTGAGACGTTAAAACAACAACAACGGAAAAAAAGCCCCCGAGAGAATTTGCTTTCGAAAATAAACAGTTCAGTTTGAAATTTTTATAACGCGGAGGCCTCAACCGTTCGGACGAGAATGCGTAATACCCGTGCAGCACGGGTTATGCCGTGAATAATCGTGTTTACGAGCTTCTGCTGTCTCTTTCGTTCCCCGACCGCGAGAATTGTTCCCTGTCACGAGACGACCGACGGAGTAGGGAAACGCCGTCGCACTGATAATAATGACGATAATACTGGCGCTCGTGTAATATTTTGTAACGAGGCTTTTACGGGCGTAGAACGTTGTCGTCGAATTTAAAGCTAAATTTCATGCACCCTCTGGAGTTTTCTTTCTTTTTTTCTTTTCGGTGTGGAGGTTATAATTTATCTCTCATGCGCTAGAAGTGATAGGAAAACTGTGGGAACCGAGAGAACAAGCGAGACAGCGCGGGGGCGGAGGGGATTCTCCGATTGAATCATTGTAATTCGCCTATTGTTAGCTCGCTTCTCGCACTAAATGTGAGCAAAAGGGTATCATCGCCAGCCCGCTGTTTCGCTTTTTCAGCCCATGGAGAACAAAAAGCTTTTGTTAGCTGTGTACGCCTGCGGTAAAGGCGTTTTGCAGCATTCACAAAGAGTTTCGATCGATGCAGATGAGAGAAATAAAGTTTATAATGAAATTCTTCAATTTGCAATCGAGCTTTGCACGAAATGAAAATTCATTCGATTGACATGATGCTATTTACCAATCTTCAGTAATTATTCTGCTTTATTCAATAAAAAATTTTAACCATCAGTGGACTATTAGTGGTCGTCAAAATATTCGATGAATTATGTTCCGATTTCATTCTTCATACATTTGTATAAATTACTTTTATTCTGATGTTTATTCCTTCGGTAAAGATTCACGATTCACTTTATGATAATATACACGATTCAACCAATTGTTTCATCGTGATAAGGAAATTCTCTCTAACGGGAAGCTGATAGCTGAACCTTTCATTGATACTGTCCCAGTATGATAACGATTATAGAAAATAGTAAGAAAGTATGCATATATACATCAAATAATACCTATGCGCTATTTCACTTCAAGAGTAAGGCCTCGGCTTTGATAATCGTTTTGCTATCGTAATTCCTCGGCGGTGATTAATTTTCCTTCCAAAGCACTCGCTCCCTCTCCGTCTCGCTACTCCATTATTGCGATAACGAGTCTCCCTCGCGTTCCTCGTCGTTGGCTCGACAATTCTCGCTTCGAGTAATCATCGACTTCAAGCGCACTTTGTACAACAATGATATAACCCTCTTGGGGACATGCGTTCGGTCTTTGTATATCATAATATGCCCGAGTGAAAAAATGGCGCCGAGATAAGCGACGGTTCTCATTTCGGTCGTTGTTTTTTTTTCCTTTTAATTGTCCGGTAAAACAATTAGCGACACGTTTATCGCTAATTGTAGCTTATTAGCGGTGGAGAAAAAAAATGTTTGTGAAAGAAAAGAGACTCGCAATCGCGCACGAACGCCAATTTGAGCTACCGAATCATAAATAATGCATCGATATAGTATATTAGAGCCACGGGAGCTCCGGAGAGAGGAATCGATTAGAGGTAAGGCGCGAGGGAAGCGGAGCGTGAGCCTCGGTGGCTTCGTGCCAGAGAATCTTTGTAGACGACTGTACGGGGCGCACGCACGTGCTGAGATGTAATCGCGTGGGGCTATCGTTACGCGCAAGATGGATCGGACTCTAATGCTCTCTCCTCCGTTTCGCTTCGTAGCCGTGAGATAGAGAGAAAATAAAAGGAAGAAGAAGAACAGAATGATGGAATGAGAAAGCGAAGAGGATCGGGCGAGAGGGTAAAGCAACTTCTGCCCGTCGCTGCTGCTAGCGGGGAGGCTAATAACAGCGATAACCCGCGAGTCTACGTCTCGAAGATACTCAAAGTCTCGAGTTCTACTCGACACGAGATACTCGTTCAAGCCTGCACGCACAAGTATTGTTATTATCAAATGTGTGACTTCGAGTGATGATCATTCGAATCGATCACGTGTAACCCCTGAAGTACGGTGATTAAAATCAATCTTTATTTTCAACTTTCTTTTTAATGATCGAATGTTGTATAATTGGTTAATTTATATACGAACGCTCGTTTGGTTAACGTGTGAAGTTGTGGCGTTGAACGTTATCATGATTTATCATTCGAGCGATTAAGGACGTCAGACGAGAAATCGAATCAATTCGCACTGTGAGCTCGTTTCGCGGTGTAAACGTGAAATCTATTTCAATAAGAATCCGGTAGAATAACCGGTTGTCATTGACACAATTCTTTTCTATTTTCGAATAACTATGTAGCTTTTATTTCTTGTCTCTTTAAAAGTTCATTAATTCTCTGTAGTGTACGAGTTTATCTTTATAAGCTCGGTTAAGTATGGTATTGTCGTTACGCGATTGTGTAGATAAAAAATCACGATATTTTTCCATGTTTCTTTTCACCATTGTTTACAAGAATTGATTGTTTTCGACTTTGCGAATGTGTTTCTCATTACGCACGAAACGACCGGCTGGATGTTATATATTCGTATGCGATTAGCGTTTGTTATTGTTGGTTACTGAGTTGCTTGCAAGCTTCGTATCGAATGAAGTTATCAAACTTTTTTTTCGCACAAAGCGTAACACCGACGGGAAAAGAAATTTCAATCAAACTAGACTCGATCAGTATGGCTTCATTAGCGACCATACTTCGCTAAAAACTTTGCGTTGTGGTGGTTTCAGACGAGTTTGGATTTTTTTTTCTCGTTCTCGTTCGTTTTATCGTCACGACTGATTTTGCGGTGAGTCAAGCTTTACAACGCCGACGAGTACGCGTGAATGGTCTCTCTTTTTTCTCCAAGGCAGAAAGGGGAAGTCCATTGAAAACGACCTCGGCACCGGCAGTAGTCGCGAGCCTTTTTTCAACTCACTCCTCGAGGCTCTCCTTTCAAACGTGTGAAAAGATTGTAATGTTCGACGGCGCGAATTTCAAGCTTCGCGCGAATACGAGATTCGTTTCGAGTCTCGCTTTTAATATGTCGTGATTATCGCGAATTTTCCACGGACGAAATGAAAAAAATCTTGCTTATGAGAATATAAATTTCTGGGACATTGAAATTTTTTCAAATTTCGATCCATCGTTCGAGTATCAAGAAATTTGCGTGTGTTGTCGTGCCATTTATCTCGCTGTTGTGAAATCAGTTCGACGCAACTGTAAAAATTTCCACAATTATAAAAACAATAAACGCTTTAAAAAAGAAACGCTATTTCGCCTATTGAACTCTTCAAACAATGCGTCAAAGAGCCAGATTACAAAAACCCCGAATTTTAGGACGGGTTGTCTCATAAATTGACCTTCGAAATCATCGAGCTACCTGAACAGGTAGAAATTCATACCTGAGGCCGCGGGTACATTCCGAAGAGACTTGCGAAGCGGGGAAAACAAATCACTTTAAAACTCTTCGAGGTTTCGCGTGTGAAGGAAAAAAAAAGAAAGGAAAAGAATTAATCAAAGACTGAATTAAGCGTCTGGATGTTTCTCTCGTTGCGTCTCGAAGCGCGTGTGCGAGAGGCAATTCAGTCTCGAGTCTTTCTCGCTCTCTCGCTCCCTCTCCCGAGGCTCCCCGTTCATCTGTGCCGCTGAATGACGAATTACACGAGAATCGTTGGAGCGTCTCGAGCGCGTCGGCGGCATCGTGACGCGCGATGCGTTGCGCGTATAATACGTATAGTACTTAGTGTACAACGCGAACTCTCGGTCGTTCGTTGGATTGCGTAGGTACTATACAACAGTAGTGTATAGTAATACAGTATATTGTGATTCTCTCTCTCTGTGTCTCAACGCGGCACGCCGCTTCGCGCTCCTCGGTACACCGACGGTAGGCGTTTCCAGCGTCATTATAAATCAGAGTTAAACACGCTAATTATATCGGGCCTCGGGTACTCGCGGCCGGAGGTGCGGCGGAGGAGTCCCAGCGGTTCTCAAACTAACCATCCGGGAAAAACTCATCACATTCTTGTAATCAACTATCCAGCGATACCTTTGTTGAGTCACGAGCGTATTCCGCTTCGGGAGTCATTAATACCAAAAGATATGAAGCGTTCGATATTGAGGGATTCATTTTTCTTGCTCGTCGAACAAAGTTCTAATGGCAAAATACAAAATTCGAAGGAATTTACAAAATTACGTTAGAGCGCTCAACACACATCACTGCGTTGCAATTGACAATGTTGTTCATTAAAGTGCCATGAGAATGAAACTTCCAAAAAGGTATATGCCAATTGAAGTCAATGATAAGGTTTCAATTTCAATTCTGGCTACTAGAACTTCCTAAACGTGAAACATTTTCATTTAAAAAGAACAATTTATTTAACCATAAAACGACGATGATTCATATTCATTTTGATAATTTGCAGAAAATATGGCGCATCGAGCCGAACGTTCAATTCTTATCTCATTCTCGGCCTCACAATGGCAAATCTCTCGATTAAATCTTCTCTTAATTTATTTCTTTTCTCCTTCGTGTTCCGTTCCCCACGCGACTTTTCTGACTCTCGAGGGCTTCTTGAATAATTCAAGTCTTTGCACCGTTTGCCGAGTGTACCTCGAGGCGTGGGGGCAAAGTCGCTGACTGGTCAAGTTTGAATGAGAACCTCTGTGCCGTCTCTTCCACCCTTTGGCTATCTCTCTGCCTCGCTTGCTTGGGAATGTTTCGTGCTGTTCTTCGCTGCCGTTGCTAAAGAAGCATCAGCAGCACCGAGCAGCGAAGGATCAACGGTAGTTGAAGCGAGATAGGAGCGAACAGAGAGAGCCTTAGTTGTGGTTTTGTGCCAGCGGAACCGAGACAAAGCTACCGGTAAGATTAGGGCGCGTGAGGGAGCTAGAGCGTTCTTCAACGCACGAACAAGAAGCGAGAGAATAGCCGTAGGGACCTCTTGTTCGTGAGCGAGAGGCAAAGCACCTTTCGAGAGAATCCGATGGACAGAGTGACGAGGCGATCTAGCGCGAGATAACTAGCGCGCGAGCGAGATAACGAGAGTGAATTATACACTAGTTTGAATGTTCGTGTGTGCGTGTGTGTATGGGTGCGCGTACTGCGCCCGCCTATATTCTTTTCTCCGGGCTTATGGTATGAAAACCTCAACTTCTTATAGTCGTCCGTACGAGCCTTTGCCTTGGCACTTTGTTCTTATTTTTCCACGGGCAATTCCCGCAAGACTCGAATCGTACTAAGAGCGAGGTTCCTCTCCGTTATGGTGGTTGTTCTTTTACGAAAAAAAAAAAAAAAACCGATGGGCCCGCACCTCGGAATCGGAGAACCACTGATCGTTACTGTAAGACCGTGGCGGAAGGCATACGAATATGTAGACACACACACACACCGATAGCTTATGTTATTGTGAGAGTCCGAGGTGCTTTAAGTGCAAGACGAAGAAGATGAAGAAGCGAGAAGGACTGAGGGACCCTCGTCCGTCTTCCTGCCTGCCTTCTCTTTCCCTTCGCATTCGCCTTCTCCTTTATATTTTGCCTTTTTTCTTCGGCCTCTTCTTCTGGTTCTTCTTTTCTCGCCGCGTTTATAGACTTATCCCGCGTGAAAAAGCCTGGACTCCTAACCGCGCCTTTGACTCTCTTTTCGTGATCTTCCGCGGCCGCTTTTGCTGGCATCACTGCCTCTCTCCGGCTCCCGTACATTTTCTACGACTTCCCTTCGAAAGCCTTTACCTTTACTCGCCCCGGAGCTGCAATCATTACACGATCTTGAACTTGGGATGAAAAGAAAATCCTTTCCGCGAACATTTTACATTGTATCTTCGCGTGCTTTGAGAGTTTTGAATATTAGAAAAATAACACATTCGAACAAAATCTTCAACTCACAATTGAAAACCAATAATGCAGTTGTATTTATCCGGATATAGTTGAATCAAGCACACTTCTATCGCAGTATCCTCTTTTTTTCCTTCAAAAAGAAATCTATCAAGTATTTTTAGATCGTGGAACTGAAAACCAATACTTTTTAATTTCTTCATTCAGCACGCCAGGATTCGAAGACGTCGACTGTAAAAACATAAAGTCGAAACTGTCTCGAAACCCTTCCGCCGAAGAAAAACAGTCCGCCCATACCGTAAAATCGATCAGTGTAATCGCACATGGCAAAATGCGTTATAGGATCCTCGTATCATTTATTTTTGCCGGTAACACGCGTTGCGAGTCTCATATATGGTCGTAACGTGGACGGTTCACGTAAACACAATATGTGTAGAGAACCATGACGCACCTGTGTACGCGTTTTCGTGTAACGTGTATGTATAAGAAAGGATATATACGCTATACATGCGACGGAGAGTATTATAGTAGTAAGTGTGTATCCACGAGGGGGGACACGGTATACGGATCGCGCGAGCCTCGCGCGGTCGGTACGTGCTTCGCCGTTGTACGTCGCTTACCGGAGCCATACAGCTCGCGCTCGTGGGAGCATAAATATTTATACGCACGCCGGTGCGCGGCGGAGTAGAGAGACGTGCGGCGCATAAGCGCAGCACGCGTTCACCGTGAACGGAATACTCTTATTCGTTTTCTCTCTTACTTCAACTCCGTGGCAATCGTGTTGCTTCGATGGTTTACTCGGGGCCTATCCTGCCAGAGATGTATAGATGGGTTTGTGTGCTGCAGCATGCCCGCTCTCTCGCTCGGTGGACTCCACTAAGCCGAACCAAGGCGGAACGGTGCGCAGCTTAGCGTCACCTTGAAAGAGATCGGAGAGAAAGAGAGAAAGAGCCCTCGCGACAGGACAGCCGTATCCATGACTCCCTTGGGAACCGTAAAAGAGCTACGGCTCCTTCGACGAGGGGAGCGACGAAACATCGTCGGTCCCGAGAAACGAGTCACCGTAATGGAGACGAGCGATCGATCTTTATATCCGGTTTCTTCACTCAATCAACAATGTCCGGTTACTGCGACAATGAATTGTCGAAACGAAGATTAAATTCCCCTCGACAGCTGGCCAGGGATACCAAGAAATTGTTCACTCGTAGATAACTTAGTCCGTTTTTATCGCAAATTTTCGCTATGATTTTTCTAGGTTTTTTTTCTGGTTTGCAAAAAGTTGCGGTTATCTCCGCATCGGAGCTTTTTTTCTGGTAAAAAAATAAATGGGCAGGGATATCTTGTACGGTTTTTTTTTATAGAGTGGCAAAGATTATTTGCGGTAATGCCTCGCTCGAAACTGGCAACGAAAAGCCGATTTTTTTAGTAGCCAATGAAGGGTTATAATGCAGGATGGGTAAAGACTATGAATAAAGGATTTTGTGTTGCGCGGGACTTAGGGGATAGTGGTTATGAGGAGTGGAAGAGGAAAGCCTGTAAGAGGCTCAGGAATGACCTCGAAATCCGATCGACCGAGTGCATGCAGAAACCCGGGAGTAGGTGCGATGCGGTCGAGGTGCCGGTTGGACGCTGTTAGTTCGTTCTTGCGTTGCTAAAGTGTTCGCCACTCGACACGGCAACTCCCACGGCTCTCGGCGTTCGAACGAAAGAGCCGAAAATATAATTCGACACCCGGTTTCGCGGCACGCCAGCCGGCTGACATTGCAGTCACGATCGACAAGTGCAACAGACTTAGATTGTAACGCGAATTCCGTAGACTCTTGGGCTCTTTCAATAACTCATTGTTTTTTTGTGAAATTGTTGAAAGTGAATCACTAAAATGGCTTCGTAATAAAAGTTGAAGTTCGTTTGAAATCGCAATGGAAAATATGTTTGATTTGTTCAAGTTTTTCCCAATCATTACGCTTTTTCTTACCTCGCAAAGTCTGAATCTTTTTCTTCCACCGTCCCCTTAGTTTTCTTCAATGGCAATGCGATGAATTATCGTCAAACAAAAAAAGTGTCGGGAATAAAAAATTACTGAGAATGAAAGAAATCGGCGAAAGCAATGCCAGCGACGATAGTGGAAAGATGATCACAGAGTCATGCGGGCGATCGAGCAAACTACCCGTTTGCCTCGTTTCGTTCGAAGCCGTGTTCGTTCGCCTCGACACGCGGTACGGGTTACGTACACGTCGAAATAATACTCATCGCGTCACCCTTCTCCGCCAGGCAGGCCTACTTAAGTGGTCGACGAGTGCTTCCGGCAGACCGTACGTTAGGCTCTCTCGTTACCGCTTCCTCCTTTACCCCCGATGTAGTTGCTGCTACTAGTGTCGGGCACGAGCTCAGAACTCAGTTCTCCTATCGACCTCGAGAATGGCGAGAAACGAGGGTGCAGCCGACCGCACCGCTAATACCTATCCTCTCTAACTTCTCCCCTTCACCCATCCCCGCCCGTCGTTCTCACCGTTGCTCGCCGTTCTCAACAATTACTTACAATTTATTCCAATATATTCTACATTTCAATCGGAATCTCTCAGGGTGTACGCCTCGACTCTATCTTACCCCGATAATTAGTTTATGCTGCATATTACAATGTATGTATACAAGCCTTTTCTTCTACCCGACTATGAATTGATATCGAGCTGGTTCCACCGAAATCATAAAATATTGATGTATCATCCTCATTTAAAATTCTCATCGCGGAAAGAAGAGCGTGAAATAAATACAGGTCTATTGTATTTCGTACTGCGGACTTGTTTTTCCGGTGGAATACTGCGATATTATATAATTGCAGACCGCGGTAAAACTTGTCGATGGTAACAGCTATAGTACCGAGCAATGATAGTTCCATTTTAATGGTGAACTAAAGAAATGTTTACTCATAGTTTCATTTGTTTTACCAGCTTCATATCTCGAGCTTTTCAGAGTGCAGCATCAAGCCGGAATTTGCATATCCCTCGGGTAATAGACCGCGCGGATTAAGCATGGGTTTTGCTCTTCCCCTCGACTCCAACAAAGCCAAACCGTCCTCGCAATGCGGTTTATTCGTCTCTCCACTCCGCTCGCAACTCCGTACATCCGAGCTTCTCACTTGTTTCTTACTGCTGTGTAATATCGTTGCACTTAGTAGTTGAAGTTACGGCGGAGTTACAGAGTCGAGTGTAGAGTACAGTGTAGCGCAGACTGAACCTTTAGCTCACAGCGAAATTCCAATTTCCATCGTCTCCGTTGAAATTCACGGAGTAAGACTCCCTCGACTCCTATACCCTTCGGGCGTTACAACTGCTGCGCGCCGACAATAATGGGATGAATCCCGTCGTGACTGCGGCTGCTGTTGCAGGTACGCCGCGAGAGAGCTCGATCAATCTGCAAAGCGATCCTTGTGCAGCCTCGCCGCAATGCAGCCGTCGCCAGTTGAATGATTCTATAATGTGCGAGAAGCTCGGATACGCTTGATAGAGACGAGCAGGTTGGATAACACAGCGACAATCTTAATGCTAAGCTTGACGACCTTTGACGTATAGACACGGCTCTCGAAATGCCACGAGTCAGTTTTACGACAATTCGTTTCACTCGCCATCCACGTTTGAGAAAATAAGTTTGTTGTCGTTTAATAATTCGAAGTGTCTATGACAACTTATAAATTATCATTACTTATTTTAAAAAATTGTTTTTTCTATGCGTATAATTCGACGTTTCACTCGACTTTCCCGTTCGAGTAAAAAAAGTTTTTGTTATTCCTGTTTAAAAGATAGAAGAGTTATTGACAACTTATAAATGATCATCATTTTGAAAAGTTAGTTTTTATCTGTGCGGTTGTAGTTAATAATTGTGGACTAATTCAAGCTTGAAACATGATTATTCGAACCGACTCGATGTCGTTTTATTCATAGCCGTAAATGTAACGAGCACTAAAACAATCCTTTGAGAAAACGGAAGCGAATACCGGTGCAAGTTAAGAGGTAGATAACAGCCTTACAATAGTGCTGTTCCGTGAGCAACGGTAAAACTCGTCATAGCGTTGAATGTTGGTAACGGAGCGCAAGAGAGCTCCATATGCGAGCTGACGAATTGTCTCTGTCAGTAGTGGAAAATCCAGAGAGGCGTCACGGCATTGCCGTTGGAGTTCCTGGTGAACCCGGGTATGAGCGCGAGGAGGTTCCCGGTGCACTCGGCTAGAAAGGAAACGGGCTTTCGCCATTGCGCTTTCCGCCGATCGTTCAATTATTCAACGACTTCGGGAATATAGCGCCCCCGCCCCCCTCTCTTCACCCGCGAACTCCATATGTATTTATCGTTGCCCTACGCGCCGGCGTCTCCTCCATCGTCAGACAGGTGTAATAGAATATTAAACTGACGTAATTCCAATTCAATCGGATGCCGCAAGTTCCGCTTCATTCGTCACACGATTCCCTCGTTCCTTCGTAAGTCCTCGTGATAATGAATATATATCTCCCTCGCTCGTCTAATTCAACTTACACAAGTGAATCTCGGTAGTTTCCATTAACGCGACGCGAGAGAAATTGATTCGTCTTGTGCCAACAAAATCATTCCGGTTCTGTTCGGTTCCGCGACATATAGAAAGAGTTCTCGTTTCTATCACCAGTACTTCTTTGTGTGTGAGCGTGCACGCCTGTGAATCGCCGGACGCTTAACGAGCGAAACAACATAAATAACGTTCGTATGGCAGCTAAACTGGAATTCATAATAACAGTATCACTGCGACCATTGTAGATTGCGGATAAGCGTCGTATAATCATTTTCATATTATCCGCCAAATTATAACAGTAAACATTAAATGCAATAGCATTCGATTACCGACAATTTGTGACGTTAGAACAGGTCATATTTTCATACTTCAACCCTTCGCCGCACAATCGCAGTTTCATAACTCTATTAGCAGTCGTTGAAGTGATATATCTTGTGAGCGTTTGAGTGAGAGTTTCTACAATTTATATACTTCTCACATCGTTTAAGAGGCATTTTTGAAAATTTTATTTAATAAGATATCTTGATTGATCTAAAGGTTAAATTATAAGTAACGCTAATTGCAATTTAATCACATTTCACGAGCGCGAAATGTGAGAAATCACCAACCTTCGAGTGCTTCGAAAATGTGTACATAGCATTTGAGATACAGGCGAAGCAAGACTTCATTGGTCGATAAATTAATGCGCCAACAGCACTGATCGACATTTAATCGCATTCGAATTATCCAAAAAGCGTAGTGATTCGTCGATTCCCCGTACAAATATCCCCCGGGAGGGTCCGAAGGCTCCGTGACGCCCCTGTACGTTGGGACGCGAGCATCTGCCGCACCGTGACTTTTGGGGTCGGACGCACTCACGCACACGCGCACACAGGCGAAACCCCTTTTCATACAGATATTTAGTCGCGCGGCTCACAAAGTCCGATGAGCGAGTACGAGTATATGCCATGGGGGCTACAAACGTCGGCCACAGGCAGAGCAACAGTGGGTACACTTTTGTACGAGGAAACCCGAATACACACGTTTGCTCGACGAGGGAGACGGGCGAGGCCCGGAGAGAAAATAAGAGTGTGTATAGGACTTCGGTAGAGTGGGGTGTCCCCAGCTTGCGGGCATATGGCGTATGCCGTGCCTCGATTTTTTTTTTTGTTACTCAGCGAACCCAACTAACGCTGGTGAGGAAGCGAGATAAACTCTAACTGCACACGAGGCAAACAGCACATGTGACGAGTGCGACAGAAAGGGAACGACGAAATCATGTCCAACTTTGCCCCTCGGAAAGCTTCGAATGCCTCCCCTTCGTCTCTCTTCGCGTTTTCATCACGTGCCAACCCTCTAAATAAATACCATACTTTCATTTCCATCCCCGTTTCGTCCACTCGTTCGTTCTCACTCGCCCCAGAGTAAAGTTTTTACCTTCCTCTCTTTTTCTCGCTTAGCAATGCCGTGGAGTGATTTAAATCACTTTTCAACTGCGGTAATATCATCTCTCCTTCTAGTGGCGGCGAGGCTCTCTGCACGATGCTCGCTTAACTTTCCTTTTGTGGCCCCTGGTACGATGCTGCTGCCGTTGCTCGCCGGCTCAGCTCTCCGGTGCTCCACCTCTCTACTCGAAAGAAATCGCTGTTACTTTGGTCTCTGTTACTCTTTTGCAGTCTCAACTTCCCTTCCCCATCATCATCTTATGCACTCTCACGTTCTCCCTTCGTCCCAGAGCTCCACCGGTGCATCAGTGGCTTTTTTTCTTGCTTCTCTTTTTGCTTCATTTCGAGCTCGCACTCGTGCAGTCTTCCTCTTGTGTATAGCGAACTCTCCGTGTTTGGTATACGCGCAAGTATATATACAGTTGCCGGGGCCGGTGCGCGGCTAATACGACAGCGTAAACGCCATAAATGGATCTTCGCGATCGAACTATACGACGGAGAGAAAAGCGTTAGAAACAGCTTCGCTCGAATATACCGACGAAGAGAGATACGTGTGTCCTATTACACTCGAGAGACTCTCATTTGCGCGTAGAAGTTGCAAATTGGCATCTCTGCTGTTGTAATGCTTGTATACGTTACGCGAATAGGTCTCTTCACATATATATGTATATGTAACTACTATATATATATATAGATAACATATAGCCGACGAGTTGATTGACGAGTACGAGTGGACACTCGTACCAGTTACCTTTACGATGGATACGGATAGAACGTTACTGTTATTCTCTGAGTGACGAGTGACTGTTTGCACTGTAATTTGTGCCAAAACCGCTCACAGCGGTTTTTGCCCCAAGGACTTGATACACTGATTGATCTTTTTTTGTACTGCGAATTATATTTTCGTTATTGCAATAATGATTTGCAAATGTGATATGCAATATAAAGATATCGCATAATACAGGCAAGTCAAAAATATTATCGGTCGTACTATAAATATTGTACATTCTATCAATTTTAATTATCGTACTATTTTTCGCTCATTAAAAAATAAATCTTCCTCTGGATATAAATACGAGTTATATTTTTCCCCGTTCTCGGAAATGAGATCGATCCAATTACAACAACCGCAACATTTATTATCTATAAAAAAATGTACCCGAGGCGGTTTTTTCAAACTTATTCTCGGAAATCCGAATCAATGAGCATAATCTATTCGATAAAATATACAGAAGCCTGAATTCATTGACTTTTTGTTTCTTTTCTCTGCTTCTTGCATGTAATCCCAGCGATATCTGTGGTGTAAAGAAATACAGCTTCTGAATTATAGCGTGTCGCTGTTTGTCGAGACTTGTTATAGAGTGTCTTGGTTGAGTTGTAAATTGCAATCGACACTTCGCAGCGAGCTCATTGTGCGAGTGTGTGTTTGTCGTGTCTAGCAAACGCGAGATCCATTGAGCGTTTTATATTGTTTATGAGTCGCAGACGCCACACCTCTTCGAGCGCGAGCGCTCGTTTGTGTCTATGTCTTCGACACGACAATGAACGCCAAGCACGTTTTGCACTTTATAGCTACGAGCAATAGTCAACAGCTGTATTGCCGCTACATCGAGTATTCGTTCGGTGACAAAGCTATCGAAGAATCTTGGCCCCGTATCTCTATCGCTGTGCTCCATAATCGCAGACCCTGACGCGCGTGAAAACGCCGAGAGATCGTGATCCGGGATACCATAAACTCGATTGCCTGCAGTCTCATTCCGTGTGTCGCTCTATCCGTGTGACAATTACTTTATCAAGCGGCTGACTGTTGATGCTCGAGTGCCACGCAATTAATCTAACCGGGAACACTCGATAATCGCACGACACGGAGGAAAACAAAAGAGTGCTCGATGCCATCACTAGCAACCCGTGTAATTGCTATTAATCTCAATGCACTCCGAAGTTTCCTGTCTCTCTTCGAATTTCACGAATACGTCGGTGTTTTGAGTTTCGTGTTTGATGCCGCGAAGCACCGCGATCGTGTAAAGATCATCGCCGCGCGTCCAACTCTCGGATATACGTCGAAAATAATCAAGATTTTTCCGAGCCAACATTTCAACCGTGCTCGCTCGTGTCGCACTCAATCGATCTTGCAAAATTGTTGCACTCACATTTGTCCGCTACATATTATTAGTACTGTGTTTCTTCCGTATTTATGTGCGTAGTTTATCTAAAGCTCGAAGGCGAAGGCGTTTCCTGAGTGGCTTTTAACCTTCGAAATATCTATAATATCAGTATTATAGTTTCAATATATCCGTCTTGAACGGAGACAATGTCCAGCAGTGATGCCTCCGGGACGATTACGTGCAGTCATGTAAAAAAGTCCTTGATAATAATGTAATTTTTTTCGTTTCGTTCGATCACTTTTCTCTCTCACTTTGTCGTTCGAGCACTCGTCCGATAAACTCGACTTATCACCACAAAAAAATGTATATAATGAAATACAATCTCACAACCGGTAGTCATGAATTCACACAGTCTTTCCTGTATTGTATACATAGCATAAAGTGTTATACCGGGAAAGAGGTTTTCCTGGCTTAATCAGCCCGAACGATCTATTTCTCGCCAATAGTTGCTATATTTCACGGTAGTGGTAGATAGCTTCTCGCGACGGGCTATTATACGATAGAGACATAGTACGTTGCCAACCATCCAACAGTTGCTAACAGCAGTTGAACGCCGATTTCTGTAAAGGTTCTCTGTCGATTTGCGCAATCGAGATTGCCCAGCTTCGACGTAGCTCACGCTCGTTCGTGCGAGGAAACTGAGAGAACGACGGATCACAAACCACTTGGCAAGCAACGATCGACGAAGTAGTATCCATTTCACAATCCCTGTATATACCCGGTTTGTTCGCTGTCCCCAAATCGCTGTAACAAGTAAGAAGATTTGGCAGGACGGTTTTTGTTTTTCAACGTCGATATCGTGCCAACGACGAATATCTTGTGAAAATTCAACGAACTAACGATCGCTCGATAATATTACATCGATGCCAAATTTGAATGCCTTGTGACGTTGTTCTTTTGAAACCTATTTTCCTGTGTTGGGTTATGATATTCAACGAATATTCCTTTCTTTTTCTCACGCTGCTCATTCAATTGGCATCGGCGAACTCGGTTATCCATTAACTCTACTGTTACATTCTACATGGAACAATGAGAGACTTTCTCTCTTCAACCGCGCGAATAATCAACTCATTAAATTCGTGAGGGTAATCCGCACATTCGCCACGAGGAGACAAAGGAGGATTAGAGCGTAAATTATCAGAGGCACGAAGTTACGAAGTACCATCATTAATCGATGACGAGTTAGGGATGTCTAGAGGAGTCTGTGAAAGCGTCTGTAGTTCCGACACACAGGGTGAGCCCCCTTGACAAAGCGCGATAACCGTATACATCGAGAGAGAAAGACGGATAGACGGAAGCTCGACAAACTCGAAGAGAATAGTCCTCTCGCGTCTCTCGACTCTGTTTCCGCGACAGGAACGGGAAGGGTGGCTGCTCGCGGCTCCCTACGACTAGACGAGAACGACGACGCTTTGGAACATTGCCAAAATGCCGCCGGTAAAATTAATCGCTCTCTGACACGAATTCCTCTCCAAGTGGGAATACCAATTTGTAGGCTAGCTCGATAGTAGGAAACACAGGTGCATAGCCACGCGGATGCATCAACGGGCAGACGAGATAGACATAGGGAGACGGGGTGGAGTCGGACGTCAGCCGTCCCTTTCCGCTCTATTCCTCACTCCCATCTATATCAATTCAAACGGTGAATTGGAAAAACGCCGACTTCAATTTAAAAACCCAATTAGACTTTAACGAAGCGAATATAATCTTTAGTACAGCTCTCGAACGCAAATGCCTGTGAAAAGCGTACTGCCGATAATACGGCAGGGCTTTTTTTAAATTATCGGCTTCGCTGAACTGCTCGCTGCCTATATTGATGAAGAAAGCATTGAAATTCTTTACATTTGTTCGGTGCGAATCCCTAGATAATTGATAAACCCGTATTTTCTTGACACAGCAAACGATTAAAACGGAGCGGATCGTGAAATGAACCTGTTCCGTACAAAGATTCGATATTCGACGACACAGAAAATCCGAGACTCTTTGAGACTCTTTGAAACGTCTAAATACAGCAAATATTTACAGGATACCACGGAAAAAAATCATCGAGATGAAACCGAAGCTATTCACCGACCTAAAACAATCACAAAAAAAAAATAATGCCATTAGTATTATTTTATATAAACGTTTAATTCTTAAGCAGACACGATAAGGATCATGAGTCTTCAATTTTTCAAATGTTACACACACGGCCGCATAATATTTATGTATACGTTAATATTTTCGTATGTTATTTATTATCTCCTCTTTGTACAATCGCTCTCTAAGCCTCTCCGGGCATCAAAAGATCTAACCGAAAGATCTCTCTTTGAATTTCAGATCGTGCGATTGCCGTGCGCATTGGACGAGGTGGGAAGGAATCGACAGTTCAACGAATGAAGCGGCCGATTCGCTAACCAATTGATGCCCCACGAAGAGGCCAAATCCGATATCTCTACTGGGCTAGGATTGATCCCATCAAACACGTTTTGCGAAAAGAAAAAAGAACAAAAAAGGCGAAACAATAAAAACATAACATTTTTTAAAAAAAATCTTAATCGGGATATTATGGATAAAGGAAACGATAAAGCTCAGGATCTTTTGGACAAATTGTTACTCGAATCGACGCAGGATATCATAAAATTCGATTTGCTGCTATCAGATGCTCAAAGACAAAACCATCAATCGAAAGAATTAGCGGATTCCATACCGTTCAGAAGGATACACGAACCCTCTATATCTGAATCGCCAAAAACCGAAAGTACCGAAAAATAAAAGAAACGGAAAGTGTTAAACGAGGAAAAAAAGTTGTAACACTATTTTACATGCCAAATTGTGTAAAGATAAGATCCTAATGGGATACCGCGCTCCACAGTGAGTTTATCCAAAGTTCGCGATTGTAGTTTCCGTTAGTGTCAATCAGTTATTTTTTTTCCCTTCGTGATTCGCGTGTGGCTGTGATAAATTTCCGGTGATGATAGAGATTACGGGGTCGATGTAGGAAGAGTGCGATAGAGAGATAAAGATCGAGCGCGAACAGAGAGAGGATAGTGGATGGTCTCGAAGTGTTGTTTACCCTCGCTATAAAAAAAAACCGTCTCTTCTATACAAAATCCCGGGGAGAGCGAGAGAGCGGTTTATCGGTACAAGTTTGTAACCAGTACGCGAGAGGGGAGATAATAAAAAAAATATTATTTAAAAAAAAACACAGGGTCGGTCGGATAATCGCAACAGTCGAAGAGTGATGTGTTCGATGGACGAGACGCGTCTTGCGGGCGGTGGTCGTCGTCGGGGTAAATCCATCATCATCGAAAGTATAAAAACAACTGTACGGGACTCGGGATCGGAGAGAAAAGGCGTCGAGTCGGTGGCCAGGCTGGCGGGCGCCGGGGAAACGGTTTCAAGGGCATGGCGACCACGCCAATAGGCGGTCGCCTCCCTAACGTTAATCGCAAAGGTAACTCGTCGTGCGCGGCGTCAGCAGGATCAGGATTATCGTCAAAATCATCAACATCGACAACAATAACAACAGTTGAATTATCAGAAAGTGGTTCATCATCGAACCTCGGTATAGTTAACAATCAACAAAACAAACGCCACCAACAACAACAACAGAACAATAATCAACAGCAGAGCCAGCAAGTGGATAAATCGTCGACGGCGATACGTGAGCCGAAAGCAGACACGGTGGCTGCTAACGCCGGGGAAGCGGACACGGCCGCGACGAATGCGACCAACAACTTCGAGTACGACGACAACGAGTGGGACATTGGCATAGGGGATCTGATAATCGATCTTGATGCTGACATTGAGAAGACGAGGGACGAGAAATTGAGCTCGGGAAACGGGATGGCTTCAACGCCTGCCTCGGCAGCAGCCACGTCTAATCCGGGCGGACAACAAAATTCATCGTCGAACACGGCTGGTGCTGGGACTGGTACTAACAACAACGTTAATAACAACAACAATAATAGTAACAACAACAACGTTGTGAACAGCGTACAGTCATCGTCTTCGTCGTCGTCGTCCTCGTCGTCCACATCGTCGTCGCCGTCTGGCGGTGCTAATAATACTAATTCGTCAAATTCGAACAATAACGTTGGTGGTGGTGGTATTAATTCGAACAGTGTTAATAACGGTGCGACAAACATTGGTAGCAATCAGAACGGTAGCGTCGGTTCTAACGCGGGTAGTGGGAACAACGTTGGTGGTAACAACGTTTCGAATAGCGCTAGTGGTAACAGCGCGAATATCGGTTGCAACAATCAGTCGTCCAACGGGGGCGTCGGCTCAACCGGGAAGCAACAACCCGGCGCGGTTAACGCGGTACACACGAACGCCGGTAATCCCGGCAAGATGGCCGTTGAACACTCGGCTACCGTGGACAAAGGCCTCAAGATGAAGATCAAGAGAACTAAACCGGGTACGAAAACGAGCGAGGCGAAACACGAGATTGTCAAGTCGAACGAGCTAAACGGTACCGGCGCGTCGCAGGACGGCAACAACGGCAATTCGTCGTCATCGACGTCGTCAACTTCCTCGTCGTCCTCGACGTCGTCATCGGCATCGTCGACGAGCTCTCAAAATTCCGTTAGCGAACCGGCAACGGGCAATTCCTCATCGTCGTCATCGTCGAACAAATCGAAGCCCCACTCGCCGGCGTCGGCGGGCTCGGGTACACCGGCCTCGTCGACCGCGGGTTCGAAACGCGGCTCGAGCGGTCACAGGAGAGACAAGGCTCGCGACAAACACGAGAAACAACCGCAGAGCAATCACGGTACGCAACAGACGAAACCGGAGATGAACGGTACTGCGAGACCCATATCACAGAATCAAAATTCTACGGGAGCGGCGACTCAGTCCCAGGGTCCTACTCCCGCGGCCACGGCACCTCAGCAACCGCAGGGCCAACCGCCAAGCTCGAGAACGGGATTTCCCGTAACACAGGGCGCTGGACCCCCTGCCACAAGTGCTGCGGCACCCTGTCCACCCCCCAGTCCAGCGTCCGCGACGGCCGCTGGATCGGCTGCCAAACCCGAACAGACCAAGGTCGCTGCGGTACCTGGACCTACGATTAACAATAACGCGGACGACGCTATGGACACTGCCGCGTGCAGTCCGCCACCGGCGAAGAAACTCAAGACTTCGAACTCCGAGCCAAAGGTAAGCTTTGCAAATGTCTCGTTTTTCGCATCAATCACAAACAAGAAGTGAAAAATCGAATTGATGTCGGACCGAAAATGAAAAAAGGAATCTTCGCAATTGCGATTATTTAACTTTACTGTTTACCGAATTATTCAAAGGATTCGTAAAGCCCTCGCAAGTGGTCTTTTTTTTCATTTGCTCGAGTGAACAATGCTGATTGACCAAAATCAGACAAACGTAAGCTCAGGTAGATGTGCGGAGAGAGAACAAGGTGGTAAGACTATACGTTTTTGGTGAAATTATGACGGTACGCTGTTTCTTCTTATGTTTTGCCGAGATATTGAGAGGAGCCTGCGCAAGCGAATTCCTTGTTGAATTTGACGGGGTAAATAAAGTTGATTGGATAAAATCAAATTGTCGGGAGAGCCCGTGGGATGAAGAGACTGCGTTCAAAGGACCTTTTCGGAATGAAGAAGTTTTTTTTCATTTTCTTTTTATAGCCGTCTTTGCGTCTTGTTACATTCCCAGCCAAGAGTAAGATTCGCTAAGAATTTCGAAGACATCCCGATCGAATGAAAAACTGAAAAAAATCAACCATACAGAAGCTACTAAGAACGTAAATTTTGCATAAAAATAATACCAAAAAGTTCGGAAACCTAACTTTTTTTTAGCTGAAGTTGATTCGTTAATCTTTTCGAATGGATATGATTTTCTTTTGAATTTTTTCCAGAATTCGAAAAACCTGTTACAAATGATGTTAGCGGTAGAACAAATTTTTTTCAGCTTATTTGTTGATAACATTTTAGCATTATTATTATGCAAAGTAACTCTTCTAAGGACCAGAACGTATGGTTTAATTTTTTATCCGATTTATGTATCGTAAAGAAGTATTTGAAATTCGATCGAAATCTCACTCGCAGCTGTGACTGTAACGATACACCGTCCACAAGGGATACGCTTACTTTTACCGCAATTTGTTTTTTCTTTTTCTTCGTTACGTTTTTCCCCGCTGATTGCATAATGCACAGCACGAGAGTTGAAATAATGAGTGCATCGATTTCGCGATGACAGCACGGAGATCGATAATTATCGTAATCTCTGTGGAACGCAATTCGCGCCAGCTGTTGTCGGTTCTTGTTCGGTGCTTCGTGTAAAGTGAGAGAAAAAGAGCGAGAGCGAATACACGTGCAGGCCGTCGAAACGAGATTTTTCGCAGCGACCCTCGACGCTACAAGACGCTCGACTACGTTCTTCTCGCACTCGCCTTGGCACAGATTGGTGACACACGGACGCCAACCCGATCGAGAACTCCGAGAGACACATTCGTACGCATCGTATAGCACCAATGCGTTACGAAGCTCTCTTTGATCCATTCGCAAAACGATTAGCCTCCGTGAGCCTATTCGGAGATTTGGTTTGTAGGCATGCCGGTAATTCGCGCCTTCCCTCGTTAATTCAATTCACGCCAAGTGTCTCGAAGGACTTATCCTTAATAAAAGATCCAGCGAAATATGTATGAAGTATGCAAATTTTCGCGATATTTAACGAAAATTTGTCAATATTTAACTGAAAAATTGTAGAATTTTATTTATTTGCCGCAATTTTTCGATCAGAGATGTGAAAGAACAAATTATAAACGCAGAAATGCATCGATCATTTTAATTCGCATAACTTGACTCGCGATTACTTTTAAACGATACATTTTTTTTCTCTATTTCTCAATACTAGAGTCCGAAGAAACGAAGATATCTCGCGTGCGCGATGTAACAGAATGCAAAACAGTTTGTTCTAGAAAAGAGCTTCAATTATTTGTAGTCTGTACTTATCCGTAAACCACGATCCATAGCAATGGTTTATAACACCTATAAATCTTGTGTTTACTTCGAAATTCGCTACGGATGCTACGATAGCTAGTTCGAGTCGTAATCACGCGAACTTTGATACGCTGCAAACGACGAAAGTAGGGAGCTGTTGGACATTTAGTTCTCAGCAAACAAAGTTTGTAGGGTTACGTGCCGAATAGACTTTTTGGGTAATACCATAGGGGGGAGGGGATGGTCGTGCGTCGACAAGATCGTCGTCGATTCCGTCAGCGAAGCGAGGAGATATCGACACAAAGTCGACCAAGAGGGAGAGCAAGCTGGCGATAATCCGAGGCGGATAAAGGAGATCAGCCGCGAACGACGTCCGCCAGATTGCTGTTGGTGGTCTTTGGCCTTAATGCATATAAATAGCGAGCGCCACGGCACGCGGTAAAGTATGCGGCTAGCGTCGCACATTCCCAACACAATTGAAAAAAAAAAAGACATAGCTTACACATACTCACGTCTCCTCGCTTCGCGAGATCCATACTGTGGCGTCAAAACTTCAACGACGAGACGTTCGCGTATTAAAAAACAAAATTGCTTCGTCATACGCCACATCATCTCGTACACAAGGCGCGTACGTAATATCTGCAGTTTTCCGCGCGCGACTCGTGAAAGACCACTTTTTTTTCTCTCTTTTTTTTCAACATCAATTTCTCTCACCCCAACGAGGGGAAGAGCGAACGAGCTCGCAAAGCGAGGGTTCGCCAGCTCGAGACCCGGAGGGGTTGATTCGTCGACGCTCAAGTTATGTCGAGAGGGTACGAGACACAGAGTAAACGAGCGGCGACTCTGTGTGGATATTATATCTATCTTGGCGCTCACGGCTCAAAGACAAAGGATAGTCAAAAAGAAAAAAGTCAAAGAGGGTTGGTATAAAAGGACTGAGTGCGGCGGGAACAATATATATAGAAATAGAGTTATTCTACAGTTGCGTGACAATACCGATCGAATATAATCGTCTAGACGACCAGTTGAATGACCGATATTATTGATACAAAATTTCATCGAATACCGCAAGAAAATTATCGAGCATTCGTCAATCGATCAATGACGAATTATCGTCGAGGGAGAAGAGATTTAGAAAAGCGTAATGCTCCGAAAGAAATCCGATAAATCCGGGATCTCGAAATAATCTTCAAACACGAGAACCGAGGCATATACGAATTCGATAGAGTTTCACTGAGCCGATTAAAAGTCACCGTATCGTAAATGCTCGAAGCTCTGCACGATCTCATGCAGTTCGTTAAAAATACTCTTTCCATCGCTTTAGAAAATCATTTCCAAATGCGTATGGCTTTTTCGGGTGATTTATCGTACATCTCCGCAATTTCACAAAATTTGCTCAAACCATTTTTCCATAATGCGATTTTCTCTCTTCACTCCCTTACACGAAGCGTCAAAGTTTCAACAGCACAGTGCTGATAAGTTGCGGCAAATCAAAGGTTCGAACACCTATAATAAGAAACGCCTTTATACACCGGGCATCTCATGAGGGAATCATCGTTCGTCACGACCCCTTTTGATCCCGCGTCAGGAAAAAGTTTAACACCTCCGGCTTCGCTTTATGCGCGGTGATACGTCCTGTGCGATGTACATATCGCTGGAACAGTGTAATAAACCTCGAGACTAGTGGTTGGAAAGATCGCAGGTATTGCGTTCATCTATTTACCCGATCTCCCTCGACTCTCGACCCTACGGCGGACTTACGGTAGCAGGATTTAGTTCTGGCAATAGAAACATTTCACGGAAAAGGCGAATCAATCCGTCGTCTCCCACAGTCATCGGTTACTGTTATAGCGCCTGTGTAATATAACTCTGCCAATGATTGATTACTGGCAACTTCTCAAGAGGGACAATCACTGTACAGTTTAACCCTTCCATCGAACTCGTTGTGCTCCCTCCTAGTTTCACGTTCTACTATACGCCTTTGCCGGTGGTGTTCCGCCGGTGTGCTGGTACTGTGCCGGTGGCCTGTGGGCGGAAGCGTCGGGGTCGCGAACGCGCGCGCGTGTACCCCACTGAAATCAATACTCTGCGGTCTCCGCCCCCGCGAATACACGGATGAATACACGAACAAACACGAGGGCGCGACTACGCGAGAGACGACGCGGAGGGGTTACGGGGATGACGGCGGCGACCGTCCTGGCGGTTGGCTATGCTATCCAAGTTTATGCCTCATTCCGTGTGGCTGTTCGCTCATGTATGTCTCTGCGTCTATGTGAGCGTATTTGAACGTGGCCGTCGTTCCATCTCTCTTTTCCACCCTCGCATTTTATTCTTTCTTTCTTTTTCTCGCTCTCTTTCCTATCTCGCTTTTACTCTTTTACCAAGTTTTCTTTTTTCTTCTCTCTCCTTTACCCTTTCTAGTTTCTCTTTCTCTAGACCTCCCTCCCCATTCCGCGTCTCTTCCGACGTGAATTCCCTCCGTCCGCTACACGAAATTGCGACACCGACGTAAAAGCCCTCTCTAAATGAAATACTTTCCGTTCCAGCGAGAGGACGTCGAGGAAGAGAAAATTTTACTTCTCTCGCTTCGTCTCCACCCTCGAATCTCCTCGAGGTTCCTTTTTCGTTTTTTTTTTTCCCCTCTTCTCTCTTTTGTTTCCTTTTCTTTCATGCGAAAAGAACGAGTGAGTTCGTCGACGTCGACTTAGCTCAGTGACGTTCTCACCCGCACGATCACTCATCGTCGTTTCCCACCGCTCCCTCGGCGAGACTTAACGTCTGTGATTACATCCTGTCGAGAGGAAGCGTCTAAACGAAGTGGCTTTTTTTCCCGTTTTATCTTTCGTTAGGTTTCGTTTCACTTTTTAAATTTTTTCTATTATCCTCGGATACTTTCAATTTCTTTCGCGAAAGAGGCGGATGATTGAGGCGTATTCACATTGTAAAAGGATTTAATGCAGGTTTTTTCGGCCTTTTTTTTTCTTTTAAGAACAGCAAGCGTTAAAGGCTTAGTCTCGTATCAGATAAGTGCATAGAGCGAGCGAATCAACGAGCCAATTAACTTGTTCGCCTCGCTATTTGTCTCACAGCTGCGACATCTTCTTGTGTCTTCCGTGGAAGAAGCCGGAAATCCGTGGTAAAATAGGATCTCTTGAATTCATGCCGCAAACTCGATCTGGCAGGAAGACTCTCTCGCGGATATAACTGACGTTGGCACGAGGGGTCGAAAGCGGTGGCCGGAAAAAAAAGGGAAATGGGCGCAGAGTTGAATAACAACTTCGTGAGTACTCGCGCGCCCCCTTTTCTCATCCGTTATTCCGTTTGCCCTCTTCCAACCAAAGGTCGTTTCGTCGTCGTCGTCGTTGTCGCCGTCGACGACTACTACCACGGCGATTACAGTAATTAAGCGTCTGTTCTAATTAAAACGACATCTCCCTACCGTCCGATTACAACTTTGTCGGCTACGAGCTCTTCATCATCTATATACCTCAGATGATAAGAATCTTCGTTTCTTTCACGAATATTATACTTGTTCGGTGTTGTGTATTTCGCAGAGTTCCTATAATTCGAAGTCTCCGAACTTCGTTGCAGTATTTTAATTAATTGTTTCTATTCTTGTTTCTTTTTTGCTAAAAAAAATTTCAAGTATTACTAGCAACAAAGATTTTTTCCATGGATCTATTTTTCCGATTCGTCGACACCGTTAATTCGCAACGAATATACACCAACTACGACTTTTATTTGCCTTGGAAATGCTCAATCTCATAAGGTCTTCGACCCTTCAATACCCTCCGTCGTTTATTTTCATCTCACGTTCTGTTTCTGCATTAATTATGCAATTTTTTTTTCATCTCTCACTCTCGGCACATTATATATTTTTATCCCTCGGCATTATCAGCGACACATATACTCTACCCTCTGTGTTTCGTAAAACGAATGCCGGATTAACCGCGGAAGCGAATATTCGCGTGTCGAGGAACGTTGAGCTAGCCACGGCAGAGTTGCTTATATACATCGTCCGAGAGTCGGAGGATCCGGGCGTTCGCGTGAGTTTATTCCTTTGGTCAACTCCGACAAGAAATAGAGCGCGCGGGGCTTGTACGCGTAACAGGAAGGTTGGTGATAGAGGCTCGCGGGCGATTTATCGAGGGGCAACGCCTACTATTCGCGAGCTACCACGTACTATAATATATATTGTCGCTCACACTACTCGCGCTCCCTTATTCTTTGCAACCCTCCCTCTATCCATATCCACAGGCGTACCCATAACAGAGTCAAGAAAGAAAAAAAAACACAACTTCGCACAGAGCTTACGTTACAAAAATAAAACTACGTAATTGGCGAGAGACTCTCGTGACGTTGATTACTATCGTTTCATAGCCGATGAACACGCGCTGACACCACCGTTTCACTAATGATTTTTTTTTTCCATTCAATCTATCTCCACCATCTATTACCTCATACCGAGAAGAAAAAAAGAACCCCGACGAAAAATTACCTTTGTATAAAAAAAGCAATGCTATGGGAACGCGCGAAATTTGGATGGTTAATTTTTTCGTTCTTCGTTCCATACTTTTATAACCAAACACAGCGTATAGAGCGCATTCACTGCTAAGGTAAAAGTACCAATGGCGGGACACTTAACACAGTAGACCCAGTCCCTGGACACACGTGTAAAAGTATATTTACATCTCTCTCGCACGCACGCTTTGTCCCGACATTGGGGCTTGTCCTGCCATTGGTACGTTTACCTTATAACTCTCGCTCGAGTATCGCGTATTGTCCTCGTGCCGACGTATACATATCGTATAGGTGCTGGTGCGTGTATGCCCGGGCGCTAGACCGCCTTTTATCTGGCCGACAAGTGCCTTTGGCGCAGGTAATTAGCGTGGCGGTTAGAGCGATTAACGAGCGAACGTGCTTCGTTCCCCGCCGCGCTAGTGGTATAACCAGCGAGAGTGAGCGAGCAATACGACGGAACACACGGGCAACACACAGAAGAGAAGAGCAGAGAAGTGAAGAGGCGTAACTGCCTTTCTGCCTCTCCGAACGCTTCGCGCTTAAAGTGCACTCCCCTGCCATCTCGCTCGTCTCGTTTTATTTTTCATCGCGAAACCTCCGAGCCAAACTCTCGAGCGAATATCTTTTTCGCTATCTGCAAACGCGGCGAGTAGTCAAACTCCTAAGATTTCCCTTCTTTTTTTTTCATTTTTTAATCGCTTGTGCTGCAAGTGACTCGCGGATGTAAAATTTATCGTCGAACAGCACCGAGGACGGTGGCGGCTACTCTTTTCACTCTTCGTCGCATAGCGGCTAGTTCCCTCGATCCTATCGAGGGGAAAATTGATAATAACAATAATTCTTACGCTGAGTACACCCCCATTCCCGCAAGGCAGTCCTCGCTTATCGGTTATAGAGCATCGGAGGTTGAGCGTACTTTGCTCCGAAACCTTCCCCCCCCCCCCCCTGTGTGTATGTGCCCGCGTAGCTGCATATACGGTTTAGCGGTGTAACTTTTCTCTACCCCTTTGCAATCTATCTACTCACGTTTTTTTTCTATTTTTTCCCCTCGTAACGCGTTTATCCACTATTTTTTATCGCTTGGTGGAGTAGCGAAAGGAAAAAAAACACGAAGGCAATGGTAGTTGATTTTGCTTGCATTTTTCATACGATTGACGAAGGCTTTTATCAGTCATCGTGGGCAAACATCTATCTCATTTATGTAACTATGTTATACACGTCGGTATAAACCGGGGTTATCGATTTTTCGCTCTATCTCTCGATTTAATGAATTAATGGAGGTATCTCTGCAAGCGCCTGGGTATAACTCGGTTGAATATTTATGGATTATATCTATATATATATATATAGTAGGATTACGGATAGTTCCGGTGGTGTCCGTGAGCAGAGAACCCGCAGTCCCGGCCTCGTCAACGCGAATTAACTGCGCTCCCGTTGGGGAGGAGAAGGGTTAGCGAACATACACATCCACGTACCCTTTTCAAATTTTTTTTAAATTCCTTCTCTCTTTGTCGCTGTTCCACGAGTTCCGGCACGCGCTCTAGCGAGCTTCCCCCTCGGCCTCGCGGCAGTACTTTATCGGCGTTCGTTAATTCGCGGCGTGTCATTTGTCACAGGCAGGGCTGCACACGGCGATGACCGAGAGCGAAAGAGAGATGGAAAAGGAATGAGGCACAAGGGGGCAAAAGGGTGCTCTGGTAATCGTTGCGGAAGTTCAATGGACGTAATTGCTTTTCATGGACTAGCCGGACGTTTATTGGCCCGTCGTCGCTCGCTTTATCTCGATACAAGATGGGCAATGACAACTGTTTTTTTTTTTTTTTCAACTTGTTACCCTTTTTGCGTAATTTTTTCGGGTTGCTACTTTTTAGTTTGCCTTCATTTATATACCTTTGTTAAACAGCGGGTTCTCACCATTGTTACCTTTATCGATATGTTTATATTGTGAATTATCGCCACGTATTTATTTTATTTGTGCTCAAAGTCAATCACAATACTTTGCTGAATTATCTTCAATTTCGTTACGAATGGAAACAAAAAGAAAGTAAGAAAAACAAATATGACTTAGTACTTTTCCTTTAGTGAGAGTAAAGTTTGATTCGACCTTTTTGTCGTTTACCTTTCGCCGCCACCAATTTCTTTTCTGTCGTCCACTTGGCTAATTGCGCTTCATAACATCTCGCAATGTTCGTCACACTGGCGTTCCGATGCTAAAAGTCGTAAGGCGCTGGCGCGGGATGGGAAATAACCGAGCAGTTTAAATATAGAGACTTTCGCAAACTAGCGACGAACGAACGTATATATGCGGGGCTTTCGACCTCCTCGTCGTCGGTCGTCGTCATCATAGTCGTCTTCACGTTTCCTCCCCCGCTTCTCTCTGATCTCCTATAACTTTGTCTCTCTTTCACTCGCGAGTCGGAACACTTCGTCTGGTAAACGTAGCCGGCAGGCAGAACACATCGCCGAACCTCTCTCGTCGTTCTACTATTTGAATAATTTACCCGACCGTCCAATTAGAGACTCGAGTGCGAGGAGGTCTCTCGTTCTCCAGACTATCCCCATCGTCGTTTTATATATACGTATACGTATAAATTTCTTTCCTTTTTCTCTTGGTCGTTTTTCTCATACACTTCGGCTAATTCCGACTTTGTCGCCCTTTCCTTTTACCGCATAATTTTCTCGCTTCACGAGAAATGCCCACTACAGTGGAAACCAGTCAACGAGCATGAGAATTAATATCCCTCTCTTTCTCCATCCCGTTCGCTTCCCAACTCTCGCCCTTTCTAATCTGCTCTTCTGTGCCTCGCGCATACGCTGTAATCACTCCTGCGTGCAATGAGTCGAGCAGGAAAATAGTTCACAAAGACAAATTTGTTTATTCGTCGTACTTGATCTTTTTATCCAAGGCATTTTTACCTACACGTCGACGTTTGCATCGAACTGGTTGTATTTAGAATTTGTTATTTCATCACAATATTCATTATTCATAGGATGTTTGAAGCATCGATGAAAAAACATTAATTCATTTCGTACGAGCTAACATATTTATCAAGCTCAATAATGTATGTGTTCTAATAATTTTTCCAAATGGAGTTAGTATTATTGAAACAATTGCGTTTGATCCATTATATCAAACGTACTTTACTAACGTATTTTACTCATCCAAAATAGGTAACAAAAAAACCAATAAAAATGTGACCGACTGACATTAACATTACATTTCATATTACTCCTTTCCGCGGTATTTTGAGTTTCAACGGTGTTGATTATTGACCTCCCATGTCGAGTAATTTCTCTCTCTCTCGTAATTTCGTTCCGTTCGAAGGCGAAAGCTCGCCATCAACCGAGATAAGGCGAGTTATCGACCGGCCTCTAATCTCTTCCTGCCAACTCGAACCGTTTAGTTCCAGTACTTTCCTGATAGCTCCATAAAATCCTTGGTAGCATGTGTATAGCTCGGTTCGGCTCGTTGGCGCGAGTGCGAACGTGTGGTTGTTGCTCGCCCGTGTGATTCTCTGTTCTCTCTCGTGAGAGAGAGCCAGCGACCCCGGGTTGAAGCACCCGGGCCAAGCGAACTAGCACCGTCGTCGTTGGAGAGTCGCGACGCGGGGAGAGAGAACTAAGTAAATAAGTGGATAGCGACGGCGAGGGCGCGAGGGAGAAACTCTCTATGGGGCTATACTACTCGGGTATATATAACTCGAAAGGCTGTAGAAGCGTTGAAACATCGTCTCGTACAATCGAGACGCCGGAGAAAGAGAGACGCCGTCTAACTTCGTGTAACATGCTTGCCATATAGCAAACTGTATACTATAACTATATAATATATATGTACATGTATATGGCAAGGTACGACCACCAGCAATTCTCCCACACATTCTTGAACTCCCCCGCAATACTCGAGAAAGATAGTTCGTGGCTTCAACGTCGACACGCTCTCTGCAACTGCTACGAACAAGTTTCCTCTCGACCTCGTCCCTCGCGGCTTTCAACTCTATCTCTATACATATACGTGCGCATACACATGTGGGTATATATCAACACATGCATTCAAAAACGACCGTTTAATATACTTGTGCATGCGACAAAGCTGCTAAGAAGCAGCATCGTGTGACAAATCTCGAGTTTCGTGTCTTCGTGACAATGAAAATATGGATATTTCACAACATCAACATTGCTCTTTTTGCATAATTTCTGTTATTCCTCGTATAGTAACGTAATTAAAAATTTTACCTACAGAAATGCATCGCTTAAATGTTGACTTTTTTTTTTATTCTAATAGTTATTGCAGCATATATTAACTGTGTTCGGTCTTTTTTTTTTTTTTTTTTTTTTTCAAAGCAAAAGAACATTGTCAATGAGTGTATGAGTATCCGGTTTTTGTTTTATCGAACGAGAATAATCAAAGAAATATTTATAAACAAAAATCTCGAGTACAAAACGAAAATGAGAGGTTCAAGGAAGTTATGCAATAGTTTCCGAAGGCTACTGTTTGTGCATGGGGTGCAACGAATACTGCAGTAGCCACGATCTCTACCAAGTCGCAACGGGCATAGTCGGTTAATTACACGTGACCGACGCGTCCGCGACCAAAACTGGACAGAAACGTGATTGCCTTTCGCACGCCGGAGCGAGCACCCATGCGGTAGCTTCTTCTCGTACCTAACGAAGTGTACACGTAGTTGCACTTCGTGTTCCTACCGAGCACTCGTAGAGAAACAAAACACGGCGAATCTTACGAAGGCATAGCCGGTCGTTCGTTGGCGAGATACATCGACTGCTCTTGCACGCCAACGCCGAGCCCGGATTCGCCGTGCTCACGATCCGGACATTTAATTCGCCTCGTTTAATAACGTCAGATCGTTTTTCCCGATATCGAAGTCGCGTACTCGCGTATAATTACTTCGCGGCTCACGGATAATCGCGCAACGCGCCGCGCGGCTCCGAAGTCACGATTATTCGCACAACGGCACACGATAGAGAGAGCGATAGAGTCAAGCGCTCGCACCAATCTTCACCGGCAACTCCATTATCTCTCGACGTGTATTTTGCTATTATGACAAAGAAAAAAAAGCGAACGACGTTTTTATTACTTTTTTTTTACAATCTTTCGTCATCGATAGTCGCCGGATAGTCGTTGCACGAGATAAAAATATCGGACATTAGCGCGATGTGACAAATCGATTCGATTTTTTTACCGGCCAGATGGAGGTCTGTTCGTAACGCAGCAGAGATAATGCTCGGAGTGTTTTATCGAGAATTTGCAGACGCTTATCTCGTCGCGATTCTATTAAGTCACCGCAATATTTTTAATTTTTTCTTTATTCATCGTGTGATATCGATTACGCGCTAGAATCCGCACAGGACTTTGAGTTCAACGTAATATTTATATACCAAAGCATGAGAAATTATTTATAACTCGGCGATACGGGCTCTCGAAGCGTCGTGATTTATACATTTTTTTTTTCTCTCGGAACCATTATCGACACTACCGATTCTTTATCGTTCTCGCGGTATCTTTTTGTTATTGCCGCGTCGATCGCGTTCGAGTATTGTAATACCAAAGTCGGGTACATCAAGGTGAACGGCCGGGCGGCGTGGAAGGGAAAAGAAACCGTGGAGAAATATAATATTACCGCAAAGCTGCGTGATGTGGGTTAATTCGCGTATATATACGGTTGGACAAACGACTTAATTCGTCTCGATTAATTGAGGCCGACTTGTAATTTCTCCATCCGGTCCGTAGTGAGTCATTCGTCTCGAGGCGCTCTTAGTTCGTTTCTTTTTTCTTTTTTTTTCTTAATCAAACCGAGACATCGCTAAGATTTTTTTTCACGCTTCAAACAAAGCCTCTCGTCGCATAAAACGAACGTACGTATGCATTATATACATTGCCGCTTATTTTATTTCGCATTGTAAAATTGGCATTTTTTCAATGTGACGCAAACAATCCATTTTTTTTTATGCGTCATTCAGTTATCTCCATCAAACCGTTCTATCGCTATTGTATTGTTTCTTCTCTCAAACGAAAAAAAAAAACCTTTTTTTTTTTAAATCAAACTCGCAGATATTTTGTCGAACAGTTAAGCCTTTTATTCGCCGACCAATCGTCATTGATACTTCATCGTATCTCTGCGTGATCTCCGAAAAAAAAAAAAAAGTCATGTTTCTCACTGGCTTTGCCGTTCATCTTTGCGTGGGTGACGTGTTTATTTGGACGACTGGACAAATATTATCTCACCGTCGGCTTACGAAACTAAGCCAAACCCGCCAGAGCTGTGAGGCTGGATCTCGCTACATATATCCATATCACTCATATACGTATTTACACACAACTCCATATGTATATGTACAAGCGCTATAATATACACGACGGCTCTACGGTCTGCTGACAGATGGCGCAGACCGGTGAATCAATATTCTCCGGGTACGTCGTACCATGTATACATAGAGCTACGTTATATACGCCGCATCTCGGCTCTCCTGTACGCGTATATTATGTACACATAGAGATACACATATATACATGTATATACGTACGTGTACGTAATATCGAATCACCGCTGGTGCAGTTGGTTGCTGCACAGCTCACCTGAAAATGAGAGAAGACGACGATGCACAGAGAGCAAGAGAGATCGAGAGATTGTACGAACGTACAGAGCGTGCAGGAAGGACGGGGGAGAGACATCGTTGCATCCACCGTTGCCCCTCCGCCCCATCCTTTCTCTCTCGCTCTCCCCTCGAAACTCCCGATGGGAATGGCTTTTCCAGCGTATGATGCTCCACGCTATGATGCTTTGACACGTATGTGTTCATGCAGCATCGCAACATGGATTGGTCTCCCTTGTGCCTTTCTACTCCTCCTCCCACTTCTCTGCATCTATTCGTTACTTCTGTCGCTTACATTCTAGTGCCAGACACATAGGTGTCACATCCATATTGCAGATATGTGTGCATGTACATACATATATAGTTTTATACGATACAAAGATGGATATCGCGGACGAATCGAGTTTACCAAATATCGAATCACGTCCTTCTCGGACCTGTAAACGACGAATTGATGTGGGACTGTATATGCTCTTCGAATATCTATCGACAGCGCGGTACTGATTTATCGCCGAATACCCGCCTTGTCCTGACTGATGCGACGCTGGAAAATTTACTGTTTGCTTTGGCCCAGCATGGCCATTGATTGTAATTGAATCTCGCAAAGTTAAATGGTAAGCGCCATATGAAAATATAACTTCCCGAATAATCAACCTTTATGGAATATTTTTACTTAATTCAGTGATATATTCGAAGTCACAGCATTGATCAAATAATAAACTCGAGGTATGGTATTTTTTATTTCGAAATTTCCAGTAAAAGTTCTCATTAAGGTTGTTAAATAAATACCACGGAATTATTCGCACGGTGGAAGAGATCTTGACTGTTCTAGGCTTGTAGTTCGCTATTAACATTTTTTTGGGTGTTAACAATTTCGAGAAAAACAAGTCTATCGGTATTCGGGTTTTCCTCTATACATTGCGATGATTCGAGCTCTCTGCATAAATCGAATTTAATACCATAGCTGCCGACGAGTTCCGTCTTTATTGACTGACAAGCAAATCAACTTAATGTGCTATATTACCAAGAAGCATATTCATACGCACACACACACGCGTACACAGTTATCTTATGTCCGATGTTTATCAAATGAATATCTAATGGTGCCGATATCTCGGCAACGATACGATACACTCGCGCACCGCGGTATTGGTAGTGCATACGCGCGTTATAGAGTCAAACGAGAAATCGACCGAGAGTGAACATGTTCTATAATCATGGCGTTTATTTTAAACGGTGCACGCGTCGTTTATGAACTACCGCGTGACTCGCTCGTGTCACGTATTATACATCTACACGCAGACAAGAGTACGCGAACACATCAGCCGTTTCTGACCGATAGACTCTATACAGTGATACGGTGGCATAGTCAGTCTGAAATAAACCGTACAGTACCAAGAGTGAGACACATAATCGTACTAGTTGGAACGCGAGACGGCGTTGAGTCGTTCCGTAATCCACAGTTCGTTATGATAAGTAGGTACGTGATATCTGCATCGTCGCCCCCTCCTTCCGCGAAACGCGCGCGCGAACAGCGCAAGAATAAGGAAAAATGCAGGAATAGTGGGTGAACCAAAGCTTTAACTAGAGTCCGTTTCTAATGAGGCTTTGCCTCGAATGGAAATAGATTCAACGTCGTCTTTGTCACCGATCGACATCCTCCCGAGAATAATTATCATCGTATGCACTCACGATACGGACTAAAAAAACAGTAGTAGTCTATAACCAGAAGATAAATGTCTTAATTTATGAGACGTTATGAAATCGAGAGTTCTCGGAAGAATTACGAACATTCGAGTCAATTATGTAGAGAAAGAAGAGAACTTTGTCAGGCTTTATTTAAAAACTTTTTGGACGAACCTGCGAATATTGTTCGACACGAGATTATCTTGGGGCGAATATAGTAGAATGGTTTTCTTTCGGTCGGTTCATTTATAACGGATGATACTTTATTATTCAAACGTCAGCAACTTCTCGCCGATGATTTCGACATTTTGCGCTGAATTTGACATCGATAACGTCTGTTCAATGAACCCGGCGGCTATTCAACTTTGATAATCGTCTAGACGTTCGTATACCTGTAGGAAGTTCTCGAAATAGATACCGATCGTTAACCACGTATTGGGATTCGACAAAGAATAGTTTTCTTCATCCCTACATTTTCGTATCCCACGATTCGTATCGAGAAAAAAAACGCTTCTCCTGTGTCTAGAATTGCTAAAGTAAGCAATAAAGTTACACAATGCCTTTATAAATCTCTGACACTGTTATTAAAGATACTTTGAAATCTTGCTAGCTCCCATTCCAACATGAAATAACGTTTTCACTTGGCTATTGCATAATACGCAGCGCCTTTCCAAGGTAGAAAAATTAATCTCATAGATTTATAAAATCGTTTAATAAGACGTCGTTCAACAAATATAACACGTTTCTATAATTGCAGACATGACGTGCTTTCCTTGAATAACCCCAAAATTATCATTGCCCGAAGTGAACCCCGGTCTGGCTGAGTGGGTATAATTTACAACTTAGTCAATTTTCGCTACTTCGCTTACCGCTCAATAACGCTGCATTATATTCGCAATAACTGTTTTAATTTCTCCACCGGAAAATAACTGCGTTGATATATGAATACCGAAAGCGCCATCGCATTTCCAATCATGATATCTGCTTTATTCGACAATCGTTTAATAGACGAAGCCTGTGCGGCTGTGCGAAGCGTATGAAACCGGCTATTCGGTGGTCGACCGGCACGGTCGCGCATAAATCGTCACATAACCGGCCTTGCGAGGTTTATCGGATATCGAGGCAGTCAGAGATGGGTTGGCGCGAAGGGGAAACTGAGTGCAAACTACTACGGCTCTGTGTGGCGCGGGTCTCGTTTGAAATCGAGAAAATTTGCTGGCCATTTCGCGTATTCGAGCACGACGCCTGGGACCGGGAGGATCGTAACGTCCTTCTCGTACACACGCGCGTCCATCAATCCTTGCCGATTGCGTTGCTCGCTGGATAGATGGCGTAAATCGCGTCGATGGCGCAGCGACGTGTAATTGATGAAAACGTATGCGTGTGTGCGCGTTCGTGTGCTCGAACGGAGTGTCCTGGGCACACTAATATTCCAAAGCTGCCTCGGCTGTGGAATCACCGACCGTTCCAACGACTCTTTTATCTTTCCCCCTCTCGTTCTTTCTCGCTCCAGCAGCCGAGCGTGAGTGTGTTTCGCCGCGTGCAGCGAAATAATAATCGTTCGACGCCAATTAAAAACGATCGGCTTCGTGTTTTAACGCGACACGAAAGAATCGTCTCACGATACGACTGTGTATTGTATTCTTTCCCTACATGCAGAATACAATATGTAACTATGAATCGACATATTTTACATGTAATCAGGATGTGTTCGAATGTCTTCCTTCTTATCGTTTCGTTACACGATATCCGTACAATTTTAGTCTCTACCATTAGTTTTTTTATAAAATGGATACGAACTTTTTTGTATTTATGTCAGGCTAATTTTCATATACATTATATGGGATCGGGCTTCATTGGAATATTCATTTTCATTCGAATGCATTAATTTTTCATCAAAAGCGTTAATTGATTCTTTCTTTTTTCGCAAACATTTCTACATTTATCTCGTGTGTAGGATACAATTAATTAGTGAGTCGAATGGGTTAAATAGTAATGCTTCGGTAGGAAGGATATCACGCGAAGCTTTAATGACTATTCGATGTGAATCCGAGCGAGGTAATTTACGAGAGTGGTGCACGTTAAGGAGAATCGGACACTCGGACATCCTTGAGCCTTATCGGATCACAACTCAAGAATACTATAGGACTCGCGTATAATACGTATCCGTTCTACCAGTGCGTTAATTAATTAATGCTCTCCTTGTGCGCTGTATATACACGCATACACGTATTTAGTTCTACTCTACCGGTTTGTTTTTTTTAAATCTTTTTCAACATTCTTCGCGTCTCATTCTCCGTCTGTCGTTTTATGGGAGATAAAGAGGATAGAAGCTCGTAGCTCGGAAAAATGTTTGGAAGCAAGCCTAATCGAGTGGTTGAGGAATGCGAGTAGAGCGAAACGACGACGACAGGTTCGCGCGCGAGCTGCCCACACGTCATTCCTTCTGAACTGCATTGCAGTGGTGGAGAAGTGCATGAGTTCTTGTCCTTCTGAGATGCCCGGACGAATGCACGTACGAAACGAGGGAAGGGCTGTTGATCGATTCGCGGTAGTTGCTGCTGCTGCTACTGCTACCGCTGGAACGATCGTGTTTTTCCATCCGGCGTGACATTCGTTAGCGCGACGAGTGCACGATGAGACCGATGCGTATTACTATACCGGGAGGAGAACCAGTGGCGTGTACACCATATATGTATATGTCTTCAGACTTGCTGTCTTCTTACTCGCTGATGACACTCGTATTATCGAAGCCCGATCATTGAATTTAATTGAAACTATTCGAGGCAGATAGGATCCGTTACAGATATTACCGCGATACTTGGGCTGGTCGAATAAAAAAGTAATAAATGTCGATTTAACGAATAATGAATTCGTTTGCCTCCATAAAAATGTCGTATGCGCTTCAATGACACGCGTGAGACACCGTAAAAATTTTGCTACAATTTTGATTTATTTTTTATCTTTTTTCTATCTTCAACATTCAAATTCTTTTACGAGAATTTCTACTTCCACAATCTCTACATTATTTTCACTAACGTCGGATAAAGGAAAAGCTAAAGTTCCATATCAAATCTCCAACATGCATATTACAAGATATGGTCTGTTGCAAAAAATAAAATGTAGCTCCATCCTCGGTAGCCGAAATGCCCCGGGGTAGTATACGATGATATGTAATACGAAGCGCGAGATACGAAGGTCTCTCTTCCCATCTCGATGTAGCATCGCCGCGGGGCAAAAAGAACAACTCGCGCGCGAGGTCGATCTTTATCGACGAACCGACGATCTTTCCGTCCGTATCTGCACGGGCTCGATCATTCACTCGCTCTCGCTCCGTCCCTCGTATCGTTAAATCCAGTATGACGTGTAACACGATAAAACGCGAAGCGAAGCAATTCAATGTATATATTTATACATACAATATCACGAAAGGCGATAAGTGAGAAAAAAAGAGCTCGAACTACCGAGCTATTCGCAGTTTCCGAGATTATATCGCAGCTTCCTCTTTCGTTCACCGCAAGGAAAATAAAAGATTCGCTATTCTACTTTGGCTCTATCGGGACGTTGATAACATGAAAAAAGAAAAAAAAAAACCAGTTTCAAACGATTTCTCGCCTCTTTCAGTAGTCACATCCTCCAAACACTCGTCGCTACTTCTTTCCTATCTGTATATCTTTTCTTTCCTTCGTTACTTTTTTTCTCCTCTTTAAAAATCGCACTTCTAGCGAATTCACTGAGGCGCATACAAGTTGGAGATATAATATACCGGTACAGAGTGTGTAGCGCTTCGCAGCTTCGTACAGCGGGGCGACGAGGTATATAAGCTCTCGATAATAAAATGAAACGAGGCCATCGAGCTTGCCGGTAGCGCGCGGGCGAGCATTGCGCACTAACACTGGTTTAACCGCGAAGTAGCGATGCTTGTGGGAACCCGGTGAGAGAAATGGATTTAGATATCCCGGTTGGTGTTCCGGTGAAGCCCGAGAGAGAAAAAGAGAATGAGGGAAAACGAATGTGAGGTAGTCGCACTCGTAGAATCGTCGCCGTTTCGATCTGCGAGTCCCCCGGGTGACTACGCCCTTGGAGAGCGCGAGTTTCTCGCAGCACTGAGTGTGTGTGTGAGGAGCCGGAGGGAGGGGGGGGGGGGGCAACCAGGAGAATGCGCGGCACTGGCACCTGCATTTTATTGCTTCCATTAAAGTTGATTGCTGTAATGCGCGTGCGAGTTCTGTCCTGGGTAACAAAGACGAGTTTTTTTTTTTCCTGTGTTTTTTTATCTTGTAATTGCTCGGCAGTTAACGAATCTACCGACGCGGATGCGATTCTCCAATTCCTACGGCTCGTTTCTGTTCCCGCGAATGCAATCCATTTTTTCTTTTTCCACTTCGGATAACTCGAATTTTATCAATTTATCCGTCAGCTCGATGATCAGTTGCCCGAGGTTATAGTTTAATCTCATGCGATAGAGAGTTCGTTGCCAGTACTATACGCGATTGTTATCGAACAAAGAGGAAACTACCGAGAATTCGAGTCAGTAGGCTAAGACGTCATGGGAAATTATTCAAGCGATCAATCCTCGAGCTTTCGAGTGAGACTTGGCGCAAGAACAACTTGCCACACGTTCGCATACTCTAATGATCGAGTGATAAGCGGGTATCAGTTACACACCTGGACATTAATGTGCAAGCGCCTAGAGGATAAACTTGTACGGCATTAAAAAAAATGATATTTCAAGGAACTCTTGTATAATGAAATTTTGCTTTTTTTTCTTGGCAGACGTGGATGCTGATAAGAAAAAGAGATTATCATCCCGCAACAAAAAATAGAAATGATTCATGCGCTCCTGAGTTATTATGCAAATATTTTTTTTGTATAATAATTGATAGATAGTCGACGTGAGTAAGTTGTTATGCAGCGCGAATTTGTGAAATTGTAATTGAATGTGTAACATGTAGCAGTTGCGATTTCTCAAATGAGCAATGAAAACGTTTTCCGGTGGCTACGATTTATGGAGAAGATTGTGCTAAAATTCCTTTCGTACGTCCCGAAGACCATCTTAGAATTCCAAGACGGATTACTGCTTAATTTTACTTGCTCGTGGAAATACAAATACAAAAATTTAATTGAGTGTCTATTCATTCGGAAGGTTCGATTTTTCCATTCCAATTTTGTCTGAAACGCGATTTAAAGGGAATTCTAAAAAAAACGTCGTAAGTGAATTCCTGATACATGGTTTTTCGCACACAGAATTTATGTAGCCTCATCTTCCGAGATAACTCCCGTTAATTCAGTCTTACTCGTTGGCATTTCCTCGCGTTTGGCTGACAAATGGTTTGTCTGTAGATTATTTCTCGGTTCGTGGTCCCTTGCGTCTACCGCCATCAGCATCAGCGGGGCATCGTACATACGTCGCTCTGAGCAACGGGTCCACACGCAGACCCACAAATGCACACATGCATACGAACATACATATATATGTATATGATAGAAACAGGAGGAGATATGCGCTTCCAAGAGGAGAGCAGGCCCGCCTCCATTTTCTCGGTGATGGATTAACCACGAGCGAGCCAACAGCTGCTACATCGATTCCTCGTAATGCTCGCTCTCCTCGGTACATCCACTGGCTTCCCTTTATGTGTGTTTACAGTTCGAATGTATAGAGATGTGCACTTGTGTCCGTGTGTGTGTGTGTGTGTGTCGCGCAAACTTGCCCGTTTACGAGCCGTATTAGCAGGCGCGCAGCTGCGACAGGGAGAGGACAGGCGCCTCTCCTCCTCATCATACTCATCATCCTACTTCACTCATACTCCACTCACGTCTATACTTTAATGTTTGCTGCTATGCTGCTTCTTCTTCTTTTTCTTCTTCGGGGACCACCGCCAAGATAGACGCCTCATCCTGTCTCATGACTGCTAATTTTCTCCAGCTCGACTAATTCTGATGATGCGAATGAACCTTCATTCTACTCCGATAAGCGACACGTTATATCATCGACATGAAGCATTAGAACAGGAGGTTTGTCCCTAATCGCGAATTTAAGTAACAACTAATGTTTCGTGTTGTTATTCCAACTAGTCTATTTGCCAGCCTTCAATACTTCTAAACTAAGTAAATTATATCAATAAATTGAGTTTCCGAATGGCTAATTTCGGAAGATAAGAGAGGAAACTCAACGTTTTTTGTCAATGGTTGAAAATTCACTGGGACAAAAAGAAAATGAAAATAAAAACGGTTCTAGTTAGGAGTTGCATTGTAACCAAGGTTCGCGGATGTTCAGAGACGAAAATAACAGCGTCTATCCAAGTTGAAACGTAAACACGTAGCACGAATTCGCAAGCGCTGCCTCTGCTCGGCTCTCTAATCTTCCTTCGTATACCATTTACGCTCCCTGTCATGAATATAATACCGAGAGTAAAAGCAGCGCCAGCAGCGTGGGTACAATAATTATTCTCTCGGTGGTTTTATCACAGCGGGACTCTACCGGAGTGCCCCATAGCGCGTAGTACAGCGTCTTTTAATTTTCCTCTCCGGCAAAACGCCGCGAAAGCCACGAGTGGAACGAAACTTGGAGAGGGCGAGAGAAAGAGAGATATTCGTTTTATCGCTGCGAGAACATCGGTATCGGGTGCGCGTAACGCGCGGTCTCCTATATACATGCCACTGCATCGGCGGCCACGGCTACCGTTCGCCGCGCGTAATTGGCCCGCAATTAGCGGGAAGCCGTCGGCGGCGAGTGCGGGGGCCTCTATCTACCATTTCTATTTCCGGTCGTGTCGCGCTACCGCCGCCGCGGACTCGACAGATATCTCACTTCGAAACAGAAACCCGCGGCGGCGCACCTACAAATTCGCATATAACCATATCGCTTTTGGCTTCGAGCTATATACCGCGCGCGGAGGTTTCACCGATGTTGTCACTACCGCAGCAAAATTACATATCAACCGTGACGATACGAAACAATGTTGCTCACGGCCAAATGAGACGCTCACGTTTCTCGTGACGTGATATATCGTCGGGCGATTGTCAACAATGTATGCTCGACGATTGTACAATCTCTCCTGGCATTATTGGCCGTGTATGCCAATGTGAAAATACGTCTTTCGAGATGTTAAAAAGGGGAAAACTCAATTAAATTTTATAAATCATATAGTAGATGCTCCGTATGTTGGAAAAAAAAAACTGCTCCAAGCTTCCGTGAAGAAACGTATAAAATAAGGCACGAGATTCGACTTTTCTCCGTGAGTCTATTTTCCCGACTTTTCGCTTCAAAAGTCTGCAAAAGGGCAAAAGAACGAAACGTCGCATAAAACCCCAGTTGAAGATGAAAGAAAGATGTATAGTGTATATATATATAATAAATTCAATAAGCATCTATAAACGAGGTACTCACTGCTGGAGAGTAAGAAAAATATATTTCATCGCTTCGTCAAGTACGTATACATACGACAAACTCGATAAAAGAGTTTTATCTATCTCGTTCCTTTGCGAAGCTCGACGTCGTCGTCGTCGTCGTCTCTCAACGGGCACACGACGACGTCAGCGTTCGTGGCATCGTCTCGCTGAAGCACCGAGAATGCAAAGCGCTGCCTCCGCTGCCGCTTCAAGACTCAAGGCAGCCTTCCGCTTCGGGGTTCTCCTCATACTCTCGAACTTCGTCGTGCAATCTTTCGCTACGAGTTCCGTATACATATTAGCCCCGCGAGTTTTCACGGGTGAGTAAGAGAGAAACGGACAGCTGCGTGATGTAGCTAACATGACGTATTATACAGTCCTAACTTGTTAACTAGCTCTTTCTTCACTTCGCGCATACCATTATACGTGGATACACATATTTGAGGTAACACACACGCGCACATTTATTCATTATATATATACGTACACGCCATATAATCTTCAGTATGTAGATATTATATTAGTTGAGAAACGAGCGAGGAAGACATAGACGAGAAAGTACCGTCGCGGGTTCCCCGTGGTCTATGTATATAGTTGCGAATGAACGCAAAGACCTTATATATTAGTATATATGTATGTTAGCGAAACATGAATATATTCATGAGAGGTGAAACATGACTGCCGCGAGGGAGCGAGTAAGATGGAAATGGGAGTTTTCTCGCTCTGTCCAAAGCTACTCGCCCGATCGCTGTTTTGCGGAGCAAACTCCGGCTGTCCTCTCGCCCTCTATGTGTTCGCGCATTACTAACACTCAAATATAAACATGAATATACTATGTGTGTGGTACATCAGCATTACGCCGCTGTTCTCATCCAACTCGAGTTTGTCGATGTTTCGCTTCGATCTCACGGCTAACGGAGTCTTTCTGCTTGTTATCGGGTTATCCAAATCTTCACATTCCATTAGCTTTTACGAGACATCAAAATCGACGGTGAAACGACGACGATGAGTTACAAGAGTTTTGCACATTCATTAGCTTTTTAATTGTTTGAAGAAAAAAATGTTACTCTGGCTCGAAGAAAAATTTGATAAATTTTTCAAATGGATGAGCGTTATTTGTGCTGTTTTTTTTTCCACGGTAGCAATGTATCTTCACATTTTTCTTCATCTCATTCAATCTCTTAATTTCGTTGAAACTTTTCTTCGTTGGCGCTGTCGGTGTTGCGTTTTACCGTACCTTCTCACTTTCATTTCTTCTCCGCATTCGTTTCTTTTTTTCTCCATCCCAGTGCTAGATATTGCCGGTTCTCTCGCCGGGCTGGGTAACTCGCTGGATGACGCTGTTCCCTTCGCGCTCTTGAATTTCTTCTTATTCTTCATTCTCGTTTCTTTTTTTTACCTCGGCGACGACGAGTCTTCTCTCCGATACACGATGTTTTCTTCTCCCCCTCGTGCGCGATGCGCACTCTGGCCCGGCACAGCTATACCGGGTGTCGTTAAGAATCAACGTCGTTAAATGCCACGATACACTCTGTCCGGTGTGTTGTCCGTATACTTCGCCGACGATGCGAACCCAGCGAAATTGTACTTCAAACTCCTCTCTCCCTCGTAAATTACCTTGTCGCGGAAGCTTCATTGATTTTCTCTCGTTTCTACAACAGACTTTTCATCCCTCTCTTGCATTCTTCGCCCTTTACAATCTTCTTACAAATCTCCTTTTTTTCTTTAGCTACAACTGTAATGAAACTTTTACCACGGTGCTCTCAACGGTGAAATCCGATAACGAAATTTTTCAGTCCGTATATTATTGCGTATTAAGAAATATGTGAAGATTTGTTAACTTTGCTACCAATGTAACAAATCATTTCAGCTAATTTCAAACTTTGAATAAAATTAATATCGAGATAAATTGGATTACAGGAATATTATTAAATGTACGTATTTAACTGTATGTAAAAAAATTTTTATAGCTCGGCCGAAAGCCGCGACTTTTTTTTGTCCTTTTTTTTCTCATTCAAAGTTTTCATTGTCGATGCCTCCCACGTGGTCGATTACAATCAAGAATCAAGTCAAACAGTCTATTAGACACAACAGCGATATATATTTCACAGAAGCGAACTACGCTCTCTCGCCTCGAGGCACTCGTTCATATCTCCTCGTGGAATTGGATCCGTGCTCGAGGCCAGAACGGCATTCCTCGCTCACTCGGGGCGTCTCAGGTTCGAAATGAAACGGGCACCAGCTGCCGCGACGAAAAAAAAAAACGAAACAAATATTGTGTGCTTCGCCGTAGCCGCCAATGTCGGTCCGTGTCGTCGCCGTTGAACGAGCTTACGGATCTGTGGATGAGATACACTCTTGAGTCAGCGACGAAATCTCTCACCCTTCTCAACGACCGTGCAATAATTATTTCCTCTCCTTAAATCACTTCAAACTTCGATCGCTTTTTCTGAAAAACAAATCTTTCGTCAGACACGTTGAATGCAAACGTTCTCTCAATTTATCTGCAATTTCATCAATTTTGTTTTCTTGTTTTCGAGACGAGCACAGCGTACGTTGTCGAGGGGCTTCGCGAGTGTGACGCACGCGGACTACACGCCTACTTTTTATTCTTCGTTCCATCCTTCTTCGAGGTTCTACATATTTGCCTCGAGTTCTTGCCATCCTTTATCCTTATTCATCTTCTTCCCTCTGAAAAGTGAGACCGTGTTTAAGAATGTATGAGAAGGAAAAGGACGAAGGCAATACTCGCCGGACTGCATAATCCGAAGCCTCTCGTTCTCGCGTTCGTTTGCTCATAGTCTTCCCACTTCTTTTTCTTCTTATTCATACTCTCTCGCTTCTTGTTCTCTTGCTCGCAGGCTCCGCGGCGATCTTAAGGAGCTGCCGAGACCAACCTCCCTCATCTCAGCAAGGCTGAGTGCCTTCTCGGCAACCTTACTCCCGTGTTGAACCCTCTCGTCGTATAGTAACCCCGCCACGGTCTTTTGCCTCCCTTATTTGCCTCGTCGTCGTCCACTTCACGATAAGTCTGCTGTACGCAGCTACTTTCGTACACACGTTCTCACTCACTTCCTTAGCCGTATCTTACTCTCTTTAGGCGTGCCTCGTTGGCTTCTGTCGAACCGCACCTCTTTTTTTTCGGCCCGATTTGACTTCTCGTCTCTCGAAAGACCCACGCATCGCTCGCGCCCTCAATGACTGAAGTGGGGTGGCACTTCTGATGCTTTCGTTTGACTTGCGTGACATTTGTATATCTTCACTCCATTCGTAAAAGTTTCCTGGAACTTGAAAAAACAAATTTTCCGACTTTTTTCCCCGCTTTACGAGAACGCAACGGTGCACGGTTATTGTCTTTTGATCCTCTTAAGCAAAGAAACACCCAGAAAAACTTTATACAATGTTAAAATTCGATCACAAAAGAAACTATAAACTATATACTACTGTAATTAACAATTGTGCATACATACGCGGATAAGTCCTATTTTCCCAATGATTGGAAAGGATCGTGAAGAGCAATTAATTGAAAAAACAGAAAGAATGGACGATAATGAGTTTCGATATAAAAATTAATTTATGATAAACGGGTCCTTTCGTAACTGTTCCGTATTTATTAGCACTCTACAATTGTGGACATTCACTCTCTTTATTTCTGAATCTTCGCAGTCACGTCCTGATGTTCATCGCTGTCCCTTATATCGTAACAGGCGCCTCAGCCCGACAGACTATAACCGAGGATAGCTAATAGATTCCCAATTACAGCGATTATCTCGCGCAATTAATCCGGGGAAATTGAGATATACTCGACGAGGGGCTATATAGATCGAGTCGTGCGATATCCCATCGCACATCGCGGCGTTAATATAGAATATGTTCTACCTCTCGCGTTGAATTCTTCAGTGAAAATTGATGCTTCAATTGATATGCTTGTGGGGTATACGAAATTAATTCCGACGACGAATAAATACACAGATATATCCATCTACATATATATTCTTGCATCGATGCACATTATGCGAAGCCTGCAGTAAAACTCGATCTCTCGGATACTATCTTCGGAAGATTAATCGATCGAACGTGATTCGCCGTCGATTGAGCGTAATCGATGCCCCCCTGTCTCACGCGCACGTATAATCGATATGATGAAGAGAACGGTGTGTGTATAAAAATGCATAAGCTGTCGGTTATTCGGCTGTCTCTGTCGGTATCGTGGAAAGTGGAAACTCGGCTCTCAGATACCCCGAAGCTGAAACGGGCTTCGATCGGCAACGTTCGTCGAATATCCGCCGAATGGACGGACAGCTCGTAAATAAACGCGTAAAGGCGAGTACTAAACGCGTCCGGCCGATGTGTAACTTCATGGACGGCTCGACATGTAACCATTATCGTGTACACGAGGGACCATATCGCCCACATATTTCAGCTTATGAAGTACGCTGCTATTTGAAGCTTCTTCAATATGCTCGATGCTTGGGAAATAGAATTCAAAGTCTAATGCCTATTATCATTCCATTTATTTAACGAGATTTGAACGCAATTTCTCGAGTCTATAATAGTACAAAAAATGTATGGAATTTTGGAACTTTCTAGATAGCAGAACAAATTTTCTGGGTCGAAAAGTTTCTCTGCACCGGTACAGTTCTCGTCCCACTGCGCTTACTGCGGCACAAAGGCCAATACACTACTTTTTCTTCTCCTTTTTCATTTTTACTCGCGATTCTTCTCTTCTATGTATTTTACATTCCACGTCCTCGTATCGCCGTTGCCATACGGGTTATATAGTACTTTCCGTTCGTACCCTTCATCTCCGTTCTCACATATTCCGCGCTCGCACTCTGTTTCGCCTTCTCGCTTCGGTGCTTTCATGCGCGACGATCGAGGTTGCCGTAGAGCCAGAGACTCTTCCCGGACTCGGGGAGGGTTCGGAAAGCCCATAAAGCTTCCCGATCTTCTACGACCGGCAGTAAAACAGTTACGCCCACGTTAAGGCCTTCGCTACACCAGTACTGTCTGCGCACGTAGGTGAGGTTCTCGAATGCAGAAGCACACAGTTTCTTGCAAACCCAGACGACGAAAGCGACGAGAGTGCAGTCGACTACTCTTGTCCGGCTCGTCGTCATTGCACGAAACGTACTATAAACCTCGTCAAAACCCCTATATGAGGTACGCACTTACATGCTCACAGTAGCGAAAGCTTTCTTCTCGACCCTTCTGGCCCTTCGTGATGTTTCGTTTGCACTTTATTCAGTTTCAATGAGATGAAGAGACGAGCGAATACGAGTGCAAGTGCAATATAGTAAGGCGGTACATGCAATATATAGCAATATACCGGGATCTCTTAACTATATTTGCTCTTTCTCGCAATTACTGAAGACCGGTTGGGTTCCATATATATATTTTTTCTTTTTAATATTCTTTTTAGTATTTTTTTCTCTTTACGACGAGTATGGGTAGTCCGACTTTAATATCTCCTTCTGCAGTCTCTCCCGTAACTTTTCCTTGGCATAATTCTACATCGGCATACCTCGAGACGGTGGTCACGAGTTCTCGTACCACTGGGCTACCGTCCACTTATGCTAATAACGAGCCTGGATTACTATCCCGAACATCTCTATCTGCATTAACTCTCTTGGCGAAACTAATATTTATTATGATTGTGATAATAATCATAATAACGTTAATAATAGCAATCGGCTGTGAGAGGATTTATGCGAATTTTAGAAATCTGCTCGACCGTTCATTTATTTGTGAAGTTAAATTTAATTAGCGGATCCTCGATACTGATGCATTCTTTTTGTCTCGTTGCAGGATATGTCGGACGTTTGCGTCGGGACCAGCGTAGGTACCATTACAGAACCGGAGTGTTTGGGACCATGTGAGCCGGGAACTTCGGTCACACTCGAGGGTATCGTGTGGCACGAAACGGAAGGAGGTGAGGACCTATTACAGACCATTTATATTTTCTTAGTCAGCCCTTTTGATGGATGGTCTTATTTGATTTACCTTTGATTGAGTTCAAGTTTCATCAAGTTCAAATGGAATTTGTTTTATCATTTTGGGTGATTGCTACAAAAGTCAAACGGTTTTTGCATGCCAAGGGAATACGAATTGATGTAACAATTTAACTTTCTCACACACAAATGCCTCGTTCCTTCCCGAACGATAATGAGGGGCAACATTGCCGAATTTTTACCGGCTCGATTATTTCGAATCGATGCATCGAGGCTTAAAGAATATACTGGAAGAAAACTACTTTCCGACTCGTCGTTCGCTTTGAATAGTCGCAAATTTATTCCTTTCGGTCGCCTCTTATACGTATAAAATTGGCAAGGGCCCTTATCCCGTCGAATCTTTCATCGATGACGAGAGCTGAATAGACCGGCGGCGGGGCGAAGTGTGACGTCTCTACGTGCAGAATCGGGCATACACGTAGACACATATAGACTCTCGCCGAGGAGCGATTGACGCAGCGCGGAGTGGAAATCCCGTTGGAGTGGAAAAGTCGATCGTGATGGAACTTCTTTTGGTATCGGGGCGTAGCCGTTGGGAATGTACGGGACGGCAAGAGATATCGGCTAAAGAGCGAAAGGAAGATGGAAGTGAAAGAGATAGAGAATAGGTGAGGCAGGGAGAAGAGAGAAAAAAAAGAAAGGAAGACACAGACGGTAACACGAGGGGTTGAGCTCGCCGGGAGGTTTCGTGCCGGATGAAAAGGAGCTCTCGCGTCGTACGTTCTTTTCTCTCCTCCCGATTAAATAGCTCTTCTCGTCTTTCTCACCCGCCTTCAACTTCCACTCTGCGTTCTCGCATACATTTGAATGAGAAATTAATTTGTTCGGCACGGACATTCGCGACGGAGTAAACAGGGAGTGAGAACTAGCTACGCCTTCGCAGTACTTCGCCAGGTTGAAACCTCATCGAGTGCTTCACATTGTCTCCAGTTTTTCGTTACAAATCGGGAGGGAAACAAAATTTTACCTTATTCAGAAGAGATTTCCAACGAGATTAGAGTTTGCTTCAATGCAGCCAATAAAAGAATCGAGGATAAACAAGAATTCGATAAAATCACCTCAAGCTTTGATTGCTGTGCGAAAATCGGGGCATGGTTGATAATTCAAGTTTGAACCGAAAATATTCTTACTCGAACCCGCACAATTTTCAAAGCGTTGCTTTTAACTTCTTGCCATTGAACGCAGAGGCGTTCGCATCGCTTTTCTCCTTTTGTCTCCTTTTCATTACTTTTAACGGAATAAACAATGATTTTTCTCTTATGCAAATCTCCAAGACACGAAGAGAAAGGCAGACGAAATGAAGATATAGAAAAGTAGACAATGTGTAGATGAGGATTCTTTTGCTTCAGCAGCAGGTTGCATCAGTAGTTTTCCATTAAGTGGCTTTAATACAGCGGGCTATAAGGTAGAAAGAAAGGGCGAGGGGAGGCGAGGTGTAAAAACACGTTAAAATCCCGACGAGAGCTTATTTTCATCGCAGGACCAGAAGCATCAGGATGAGCGCGAGAGACGCGTTGGAAAGGAAACAAGACCTTTAATCTCGGCCCAGGCGTTTTACCACGTTACGATCTTATTTGACTCGACTCGCTCGACTCGTTCGAAGCCTTGCTGGCACTCTTTCTTTGCTCCTTGTTTTTTTTTTTTCTTTTTTTTTCGTTCTTTTCGCTACATTGAGCCGAAGCAGCGCCATCCTCCCAGGAGACAGACACTCTTTGGCTTAGCTCTCGGGTTGCCTCGGTTTCGAGGCAGCTTATCCTTTCCGCTCTCTTGCGCTATGGCACTTTTTCTTTTTATTTTTCTCTGTATTTCTTGCCCCCGTGGACCGGGTCGAATCCCCTCGACCTTAACGCGGCAACGGCAACTCCTCACTTCGCGTGATCGATCCAGTCACACTTTACACAATTCACGAGCAGCATCTTGTTCGCGCTCACGAAGAAACGAGATGACGATGCTTATATCGTATGCGTGCGTACACGTATGCGGGAAATGAGAGACGAGGCAAACATTTATAGCCCCTTAAAAAATTTACGATCGCCACGACGAGATCGGGATTCGAGAGATCGCGGGAGAACTTGTTCGACAAGGTCATTATCGATATTCTCTATATCATGAGTTGCTTTATTATTGCGAATGTAAAAAGACGAAACCGAGCAAAAAAAAAGATCGTTTCTGATTGAGAAAATATACATTGCGACGGTAATTGGTGGGACATTAACTCGCAAAGAATAATGTACGCGTGGAAGCAACCAGTTTTCATCTTCAATGAAAATTCTTATTTTTCTTCCAAGAAAATGGGCGGTATGAGAAATCGATCGCCCACTCGGCGCGGCACCCCTTGTATTAGAAGATTTTTCGATCGCGGATCCACTCACGCGAGCCGATCATCGACGTCGTCATTGCAACGATTATTAATGCAAATAACGAACAATCATGGCGCGTCAGTGTTTCGAAGTTGTTCAGCCGAGAAAAACATCAATTTTCAATGATACATCAAAGAAATTTGCGATAATTATGCAACATTAGCCCGCGACTATTATCTCGTCTTATGATCTCGCGTCGGTGTTCTCTAGCGAGAACGAGATACACAGGATCGCGTATGCGTTCATGGTATATACTGTATGCATTCCAGCGGGTAGTTTCCTATAGACATTGGAGCGTGTGTAATTTGTAGCTCGAAAGCTCCGCGGAGCCGTTCGCTGACGCGGTTGCTGCTGCGTCTGTCCCGCAGGTACCACGCGCAGCAGAAGCAGCATCAACAGCAACAAGCTCGTCTGGGCGTAGGTATAACATGAGCACACGCGTGCTACCTCGCCACGAGACACGAGTAAGGTAGCTCGTCAGACAGGTATTAAACGTGCGCGATGCTGCCTCACGATGCACCGGGGCGGTGGGCTTCGAGTGTCGTGCGGTTGTCGCCGGTTCCAGTCGTGCATGCATGCATGAATGCTTCTCCTTGCGTCCTACAGGGCTGCCGTACACGTAAATCCGAGTCGCTGCATCCAGACTCTCACGACCGTGATACAACCGAGTGAGAGAGAGTTTAAGGGATATAGCCAGAGAGAGAGAACAAGAAAGCTTCACGCTTCTTGCCACATTCAATATTCTCGTCGCATTCAGAGTCAATTCGAATCCTTCGAAATTTTCGGCGTTCCGATAAAACCACTAATTTTGCGAAGTCGAACAAAAAAGAACTGCTTTAAAATCCAAATTACATGAAATGAGTTGCGCTTTTTCTCGCGAAAAAGAGATCGTTATGATAAATATCGTGAACCGGTAATTCGGTAATCGCAACTTGAGGACACAAAATTATTAATGTCCATTCGAGAACTCTTGCTACTCTGAAATTGACTTTAATCCGTTTATTTGTATGATAATTTATTCAATTTTCGTCGAATGTCCATAAACGTCGGCCCGATTTTTGCATGTATTCACGTTTTATTAACTGATATAAAAATCGTTTACACGCAATATAAGTTCGAAAATATTTTTCCTCATTTTTCCCGTTACACGTTCCGGTTTCTTTTTTTTTTTCAAGTTGATGTAACTCGCGCGAGTGGAAAAATGGTTTCATTATCATACCAACTATCCGGAATAGCTTGATGGATTTCGAAATCGAAATATGTTATTCATAGAATTTCTATCGAACATCCGCGGCCAATCGATTCTTTCCCCTCCGCGCTTTTATTATCCGAACCCGCTGGAGACATCCCATTTCCATTCCCTTTTGTTTCTCCAACGTTGAATTCCCTTTCGCCCTTTTTCTACTCCTTCTTTCTCTCGATCTTTCGCTTTGCCAAACGCGCCCTTCTCTCTTTCTCCTCCATCACATAATTTCACCTATCGTTTCTCCCCGAGCACGTCGGGCTCGTCGTATTTTCTTCGTTTCTTTTCTCCTCGCTGTCCCCTCGCGACTACTGTGCTCGAACAAAGGAGAGGAAGTTTATCGAATCCTCTTGCGAAGTGTAAGCTGGAAAAAGTTCTCTCTCGTAGTCGCGATTCCTTTTTACTTCATCGCGTTCCTCGCCTTCTTCAATTTCATTTGGAAAATACTGATCCTCCGCTCTTTATACGCGATAATAATGAAAAAATTTCTCTTGCCATCGTTTGTTCAGTTGTCACTTCGGATATCACTCCGACTTTCGAGGATCCTCGCAATTTTTTATGCTCGAAAGAATTTCGAATATTACAGTTCGATCCTCAATTTTATATCATACGAAATCGCGAGACTCGTAAACTCGTTTCGTATATGCAGTTACCGACTCCTATACAGTATTATGATAGGTACTGTGGGTCACAGCGTTCGGTTAAATTTATGCTAATAAAACGGATACGCCGCGAGGGGGGGCGATATAGAAGTAGTACGTGAGGATGGGATTTCATCTCTTCGTGGCTTGAGGACGAGAGTTTCCGACAGGCTTGGGGGATGAGTTTAAACTACCCCGGATAACTTTGGCGCACGCCCGTTGGGAGATAGGAAACGGTAAGAGTCTGCGGATGTGTGTATGTGTGTTCACGAGAGAGCATAGACGTTGGCAATATCCATGAACATAGCTGCCCACGTATATCGTAAAGCCTTAACTTCGACCTATCTACCATCGGATTTTGTCCTCCCTTACTGCTTCTTGTCGTGATCGCAACGCCGTTGTCGATGGCGCAGTTAAGCATCGAGCAAAAGCGGCGCAGTAAGACGCTCGAGCAAAAGCGTGGTAAACGAGGAAGAGCCGAAGAAAGGGAGGATAGTTCGGGAACTCGGATCATGGACATTGATGGAAGCAATGCCGTAGAACGAGAACGAGGGGGTTCCCTAGCTAGGCCACACCTGAAAGATGTTTGTGCGCTCTTGTTATCGATCTTCTTTCCAACGCTCTACAGTCTCTTCTATCTTCCAGAGTTCGCTCTCGAAGAGTATAGAGATTACAAGACCCGGCGGCCGGTCGTTGGCCACTCAGCAATTGGCCCGTGGATAGGTAGACAGAAAAAGAGAAGATTGGATGCTAATAACTGTGGCGACCGCGCTTTTTCTAGAGGTCCAATCACTTCGAGATTTCACTGTACGGTGCGGCTGAACTCGGTAGGGCGCCAGAAGAAAACCGATATTCTCACGATATGGCGTGACGGAGTTCTTCGAAAGGTTGATAGACTCCCTTAAGCGACGTTCGCTCTATCATCATCGTTACCGACTTTTTTTTCTCGCAGACATCGTCGTTTTTGTTAACCATTCGAAGTAGGGTGTTGCGTAACCGAGGTAAGGGAAAAAAGGAAATCAAAAAGTATTCTTACATCGAAGTATTATCCCTCCGAGTAATATTGTCCAAATTTCACAATATTTCATTGAGCGATTTCAAAGCTACTTGAACGAGTTTACTTTCAGTTCCGAAGGTTTAATAGGCCATGCGTCGCGAGATATCTCATCGGTGTAATTCGATAATCCAGATCGATCATTACGAAAGATCATTAGTATCGTATTACCAGTGGATACAATAATCAACACTTACCGATCCATTCGCTATCCATGTCAAGCCTATTGTTGCCCGGTACTAAATTAACCGTAGGTCGACAATGCGCAGCTACGCTGCATAAAGCACACCCTAGCAACCTACTTCGTAATTACAGCGTTGACAGGGCGTTAATTAAAATACATAGGGGAATAATATAATCGTTCTCACGGAAGGTGACCACACCTTCGGTAGTATCAGACCTATCGTCGACGCGTCATGCCACCCTTACTATTGCACTGCAAACTCCCTGTATATATACATACATATCTCTCTACATAAACGTGCGAGCTTTTGAGCAAAGAAAAATGGACGAAAAAAAAACTCGCTCTCTTGTATACACAAGACGAAACGATTATTCACTCTTTTTATTATTCCCTTGTATTCTCTATCCCTGGTAGCTTCCGCTCACTCACTCTCTCTCTGTCTCTCTCGCTCTCTCATCCAGGCGCTGAGAATTTCGCGTGGGATTGTACGAAGAGCCGTGGAAGAGGAGGAGTGAGTGGAAGGATGAGAGGAGGTAGGTGAGGTCTATATAGCCTCTGTATAGTCGGGTCTTTATTGGAAACCCAGGACCTTCTCGGCGCTGCACAGTCTCCCACACAAATACTAAAGTATATATCTATATACAGGAACTATACAGCCAGGGGTATTCTTGATCCTTTACTCCTTCTATCTTTATCTCGTTCCTTTTGTCGGTTCTCTTCGTTCAACCACTCTGGTTCTTCTCTTCCTCCTCCTCTCCGTCTCTCGGTTCGTTCTTCGATCCAAGCAGCAGCGGCAACCTTCCCCGTCTCTCGGCTCGTACAGACCTCGCCGACGAGACCTCCCGGCTCAGAGAGCTCTTTCGTGCACTTCGTTCCGCCGGGGCAGGCAAGTTCTCTGAGATTTGTTCTCACTTGCTTTTCAGTCTGTTTCTCTCTTACTCCCCACCCCCCACTCTTTCCTCCAGTCTCACCACTTCGTCGACGTAGTCTTAGTCGTTGTTCAACCGAGACTATACGACTCGAACACAGCGTTCCACAATGCGTACTTCTCGAACTGCGCTTCTCCGGTGCGGTGCAATTCAAAGACATTTCTTCTTCTTTTATTTTCATGTTTTTTTTTTCTTCCTCGCGTCTCGTGTAACCCGTGAACTCCCGAGCCATTTGGCTATTCGGTTTTTCGAATACGTCGGGGAGGGTATGAGCGATGGGAATCGTTGATGAAACCGGACCAATTCATTCACCCGAAGAAACGGAGCAGAGTCGTTCGGAGCAGTTAGATCGTGTTGAAACTCAGCCACTCCTCGAGAGGACGACAGTGGAGAAAGATCGTAGCAGAGGTCTCGCTGTAGCAGCTAATGTCTCGGGCAATCAAGAGCTTCGGAGAACCAGTCGGAGCTCTCGGAAAGCTGAATCCCTTTAGTTTTTAATCGACTCGATAACCGGAAATACGTAATTTTCGAAAAATCGTGCTATTAAAATGATTGATATTCTTTTAACTTATAAAGAATTATTTTTCTTGAAAAAACACATTTGGCAAACTATTTGCAAGAATTTTATTGTAGTGAATTAATTATTATTAACAATATTTTGAGCATTTGATTGAGTCACGTGTTTGGAACACCACATCCGCCGTATCAGCGCGTTCCGTCTCTTTAACTCAGAACATTGGCCCATTGTTCATCATTAACAAGAAACTCATCAGGATTATCAACCTGAAGAAACATCTCTGTCTTCTTTAGAAGCTTCCACGTGTTCAACAATAGTCTCTATATCGATTGCCATTAGTCAACGAACCACAGCCGACCCTGATGCTCATGTCAAACGCCCAAGAAGCCTTCAACTTCATAACTATATGTGCCCTCGTCTCAGCTCTTTCTTTTCACCGTTCTCTTTCGTTCGCTTTGTAAGCTGACACTCGCCAACCATTAGTGGCTATTTAGTCACCGAGCCGGTGTGTGCGTGTTTCCCGCACACACACACACACACACGCACAAACATTATTTTTCTCAGCCACACGAATATAACGATTGTGTGAAAGAAAAAAAAATTGTGCGAGGAATGAGAATCGTGAAAGAGAGACGGGTAGGATGGGTTCGAGGTCGACTGACGGGAGAGCGAAGACAGAGAAAACGAAGAGATGAGAAGCCCGGTGGTCCTTCTCTCGCGATATTGCAAATGGGAAGAGAGAGGGAGAGAGAGGCTGACGTCAACTTCGTCGGCAGTCAGGGAGGGCTGACGACTCAATCATGAACCGCGCCAAGAAAGGCGAAAGAGAGAGAACAGGGAACTTTTCGACGACTCCGAATTCTCTGACTTTTCTTCTGTCCGCTCGAATATCTCACGGTTACATGCCACCTATGTGGGCCCAAAGATTCCCGAGGGAATGTCGACGTTGAGCGCGTGAGCATATCAGCGACATTGTTATTTCTAAGGACATAAGTTGAAGAGCCTCAGACTCCTCTTGATCTTCGCTCGCCTCCCAACGTTTCATTTTCTCGCTTTTTTGACGACAAGCTTTTTTTTTTTCATCTCCAATTTTTGGTTTGAGAAGATTTTCCGAGTGCTCCGTTTCGTCTGTTACTGTGTTTGGCCATCGGCTAGACATTGTTTTTCAAGACGATCTTTCTTTTTTCCTTCACAGAAATTCTTTCGTTTTCTTTTTTTTTTTTTCGTCTGTTTTGTATTCTCGATGCTCGATGACAAGTTTCTTTTTGCGCTTTCTTTCCTCTTCTTCCATCAACTCGGCAGGCTGATTGCTCTCGAGTCTGCTGTTTCTGCCTCGTGCGGCTGATGGTACGAACGCGAAACACGACGTCATCCTGGCTTCGGGCCAGGCCGCCCTTTCTCTCTCTCTCTCTCTCTCTCGACGGAGAGAGACCCAGCGAAACTCTGGAGCACGCGATACAGCGATATACATACGCGAGAAGAAGGGCCTTCCCGCCTATGCTGCTGTTTCGTGTTCCGCACTGCTGATGCGCCCTCCATATACCCACCACGTGTACGCTCTATACTCGAGAGTGCTTCGCCAAGCAGCCGCGGAGTGTGTCCCGAATGTCGTGTGGCTCTCCAAGTGCAACCGGGGCAAACCTTCCATCTCTCTCTGGCTTCCACCAATTCAGTGTGTCTCATCTCACAGCTCCGTCCCCTTCAGTCTTCCCCTTAGGCTCTTCTCTGCAACTCGACTATAATATACTGTACAGGGTGTTCCGAAACTACATAGGAAAAGAAAGAGTCACCCCTCCCTGGTTTCTTATTTCCCGGATTTGCACTTAAATGACTTTAAACACATTTTTCCTATGCTCGAAAAAGAAAAACCTTTTTTCCCACGTTAATAACGGACGACACAGTTCTATCTCAGCCGTTATTAATGCACACAATTCGTTAATGGATTGGAAAAGCAGAATCCCGATAATTGAGAACGAAGAAGTGATCGATAGTCGATGCCTATTAAAGAATCAACGGCTCGGTAAATTTCTCCTATAACGACTGAATACATTCCGATATTACAATGCCTTTTCGCCATTTCTAGAGAATCGACAAAAAAAAATTAAAAGAGACTCACCAATGTCGGTTTTTTAATATCCACCGTACATATTGTTTGCAGAGTGAAAGAGAGCCGTAAAAATGGCATCGAGATCGATATCATTCGAGAATATCGGAACTCCCTGCGGATCGCGGGTGTCGATTATCGCCGAGATTTTGGCTCCTCGTCGTGCATTCTCTCGGGTAACAAAGTCGCGTGAGCACGTGTTACGATTCTTATCGAAAAAGCTTCGAGGCACATCGAAACTCCCCCTTCCCGGCTGTTATACACATGCACACTATATTATAGCGGAGCGTCAGAACTGGCAAACGCGAGAGCGCCTACGACTTCCGGAGAACGAGGGGCACGATGTCGTGTTCCGAAAGACGCACGACTACCGGAGTATCTACTCACAGCTATCTCGTTTCTATTGTGTTTCTATAGCGGACGAGTGTATTTCGCCGCCAGCGCGGCTCTTCTTCCTTTCATTCTCCATTTCTTTTTATTTTTTATTTTTCTTCACGTCGTCGGGTTATCGAGGTCCTAGATAACACTTTGTTCCCATTATGCTTTGGCCGCAATCACAACTATGATAAATTTGTTCTGTGATAATATTCGCGATTCGTGAAAATATAAATATATTTTTGTCAAATCAACTAACAACAGGTCATTAGTTAACCGAATGATATTCATCGGCTGATGTTATTTCAGTTCATCTAATTCGCTCCCTTCAACTATTCGATTATAATCGTGCCTCTCAGCCCGGTCGACTGGCGTCGCGTAACGTTTTCTTTTTCTCGTTATTTGTTTAGTAGCATCTATTCAATGCCACGAATGATTGTACACGGGTACGGAGCTTCGCGTAGAATACCCGACGACTCGAATAATAATGATAACAGCCCGGAGGTTGTGCAAAAGTCGCTGCAGAACATAACGACGCGTACGTGGTGACGTTACCAGTGGTAGTAACGCAATTTGCGCTGCCCACGCTCGATGAAACGGACTCTTGTCTCGGTGCGTAATGTACGTCTGTAGTATATTCAATGATCGTCTGTGGCGTAGGGCTGCCAATCGAGCTTAATGCACCGCGAGCGAGCGAGATAGGGAAAACGACGATCTGCTAGAACAGCAGGAATACGCGAAATGTCGAATGAATGATTCATAGATGCCTCCGCGCTCGACGTCGAGTGAATTGCTGCCTCACTCGCGAATTAAATACGGCCACGGGTATATGGAAATCAAAGTTACCTGTTTTAACGTTCCCGTACTCCCTCTCTGTGTGTATGGTATACTATATCTATATACATATGGCTATATAACGACGCTGGAGCGTGAACCTCACGGAAATCGATACCACTCGTCTGGCTTTCGAGGCTCTCACAGCCACCCACTCACTCACACGAATCCCATATCCGAACTATTTCTCGCGGGTATTTCCAATAGGGAACAATTTCGAAAGGTGTGTAACCGCTACAGCATTCTCTCGTCTATTTTCACTCTATCGCATTAGGCAAATAGGGTATTCATTCCATTTCAATGAAAACTCTGTGGTTAAGGAGAATATTATATCGCCGGCAATAGAGAGTACGAATGGATGAGTAGTGATGAATACTATTTAAGAAAAATTAGTAATGATATGCTTCATTGAATTTGTGGTTACACAATAATTTTTGTACTTTACTAGTTACTCGCGTTTAACAAATATGAACGTTCACATCGTATTACCCTTATTTCCCGAAAAAAATTATAAGCGTGAGTGACCCACCGAATGATGAAAAATTTAATGAACATTTTAACTTACGGACAATTACTATTTGGGACGTACTAATTCTGTTGCAGGTGTATTGGTCGTGAACGTAACGTGGCGGGGTAAGACGTACGTCGGTACGTTGTTGGACTGCACGCGACACGATTGGGCGCCTCCGCGTTTCTGTGATTCGCCGACGAGCGACCTCGACGCACGAACGCCGAAAGGTCGAGGGAAGCGCGGTCGTGCGGCGGCGAACGCAACGCCGGGCAACGACCTCAGCAACTTCACAGAAACGCGAAGTTCGGTCCACAGTAAGCTACGTAATGGCGGTGCAAAGGGTCGTCGAGGGGCTCAAGGTTCACCAGCGGCGAGTCCGAGTCCGGCGGCGTTCGTGCCGCCGCGACCCGATCCCGCGGCGAAGAGGAAGTCCCGAGGTCCGGAAGAAGAGGAGAAGAGCAAGCGAAGAGCTCCGCCTCCGACGCCGCCTAGCGGTTCGCCACCCGCGAGCCCGGTATTGCTCGAGTGTCCCGAGCCGAATTGCAGCAAAAAGTACAAACACATAAACGGGCTGAAGTATCATCAGAGTCACGCACATGGATCGGCGGACGACGAGGATACGAAGGAGGGTATTACGAGTATGTCGGAAAACGACGAGAGTAATATCGAAGCCCCGAGTCCCGCGACGCCCGTGAAATCCCCAGCGGACAAACCCGAGGGTACACCGGTGAGAGCGTCGAGTCCCGCGGTGTCGTCGCAACCTCCCGAGACGCCGCCACCCCCGCGAGTACCATCGCCGAGCGCGGATCCTCCGACGCCTCTACTCACCGACAAAACTAACAACATAGTGAAACCCGGTGTTCTGAGGTTCGGCCAAGACGATCTTCCAGCCCCAGCAGTCGCCGTTGCCGCTGCGACACCCGTCGTAGCGACGCCGGTCGCGACGACCGTGCAACCTCCGCCGAGACCGGTGCAGCAAGTCGTCCCGACGAATCCCCCTCAGAGCCCAAGTCCTCACCCGAGTCAATCACCGAGGCCGGTACCGTCGCCGCATCCAAGCACGAGCATTCCACAGCCATTGAATATTCCTCAACCGCCGCAACCCACGCAAGCAGCGGTCGCGGCACTTCAAGCGCAAAATCCGCTGCTCCAACAGCCGCAGCAGGTGCAACAAGCGCCTCAGCCACTGTCCGGACAGTCGCAGCCTCTGCAATCGATACCTCAGCTGCAATCGCCTCAACAACAGTTACCACCGGCCCATCAACTTCCGCCTATTCAACATCCGGTACAAACTTCCCTCGGTCAGCCGGCTCCGGCCCATGTGGTTCATCAACCGGGTCTACCGCCTCAGCAGCCGCAACAACCGCCCCAGCAACAGCCGCAGAATTTGCAAGCGCTGAATCAACATCCCGGCCTGCAGGGTCTCGCGACGCAAATATCGCAACCGTTGTCGCAGAATTCGGCGCCCGCGGTAGTACATCCGGGTCAGGGTGTACAATCCCATCTCCAGCCGTATCCGAGCGTCGGTCTTCACGCGAAGATGCCGCAGTTCAAGGTTAAACCAACGGCGGCACTGATGCCCGAGCAAGACAAGAGCAAAGATCCGCGAACGCCGAAGTCGAGTTACAAGAAAAAATCTCGAAAATCACCGGGTGGAAGTCCGCATCCGTCGCCGTTGGAGGCACCGATTGTGGATTCAGCGAGAGAGGACGTTCAGAGTCCAGCGTATTCGGATATTTCGGACGACGCTGCGCCCGTTCTCGAAGCTGAACCAGCCGACAAAGCGAAGCAGGGTCAGGAGAAAGACGTTAAGCCTGGAACTCAGACGCACTTGCCTGCGCACTTTGGCATGTTTCCTTACTACGGTCAACCGCCGTATCTCGTGCCTAGCGTGCAGGACAAACCTGGCGATCAGAAGCCCAGCGACTTGACGCCGAAGCAGGAGGTCAAACCTTTGAACATACCGCAGATGCCTTCGATGACGAGTCTGCAGAATGTCGAGAAAGAGAAAAAGGAATTGAATCAACCGCCACAGGGAAATTCTTACTATCAGTGCGGCTACAGTAGTTACATACCGGGCTATCACACTTATCAACAAGTGGCCGAGCAGCGACAGCAGCAGCAGCAACAACAGCAGCAGCAGCAGCAGCAGCAACAGCAACAACAGAGTCAAGTGAATCAATCGCAGGACCAAGAGTTGCACGAACAAAAGGCTAAGATAAAACAGGAGCCCCAACCTCAACAGCCGAGTTTAAAGGACAAACAGCACGAGAATCATCAGATCCTCAAGGAGAGCATAGAGATGAAGAGTCAAATGAGTCCCTATCACGTGTTTCACGGCTCGCAAAGTCAGCGCGGACTTCCTCAGCCTAATCCCGTGCAAGACGACAGAAGGTATTACATGTATCAGGGTGATCAGAGGAGAAAGGAAGAACCCCCGAAGCAGACGCAACAGGCCAAACCGCCACCGCCGAGCCCGAAGCATCAGCCGAAACAGGAGAAACCTCAGGATCTCGGCAAGAGCGAGGAATCCAAGAGCAAGCAGGAAGGTGTTAAACCAACAATGGAGACTCAAGGACCACCGCCGCCTCCTACCTCACAGTACGCTTACATACATCCGGGTTACATGCCGCCACAGCATTACGGTGCTCTACCATTCGATCCCAGTCATCCGGTCTATCGGGGCTTGAGCCCGATGCTTGTGCCCGGCCCGTACTCCGGCAATCCGTACCTTCATCAATTGCCGAGGTATCACGCGCCCGAAGATCTAAGCAGACCTCCCGGCAAAGCTCTGGATCTTCTTCAGCATCACGCGAATCAGTACTACTCGGCGCACAAAATACACGAGTTGCAGGAGCGCGCACTGAAGTCACCAACGCCGAAGACCTCGGCTGCTTCGGCGAGCCCGTCTGCCGCGGGTCCAACGCCCGCCCGACCGCCGAGCGGTCCTCCGACCTCCGCTGCGGGTCCGGGGCCTCCTCCGGGACAAGGACAACAGCAAGGAAACAAACAGCAAGGCCCGGGGGGTAATCAACAGCAGCAACAAGGTCCTGTTGACGGTAGCGGTGGAAATTTGGGAAAGGACAGCAGATCACCGCCACCGCAGAGGCACGTACATACTCACCACCACACTCACGTAGGACTGGGTTATCCGCTGTTGACCGGACAGTATCCAGCGCCCTACGGAGGTAAGCCCCTCGTCAGACCCTGACAGTAAGGCTACCGGCGATCCGCGGCTCCAACTCAGTGAATCAAACGAAAAACTATATCATTTTTTTCAAAAATGAGAGATATTTGTAAAAAAAAAGATATAACGAAAAGCTAAAAAAAAAATGAGAAATCGTCGACCAGCAGGTGGCCCCCAATGCGATTCGTTAAATCTGTCACGAAACTTTGGATAAAACTTCGATATCGATCGGGTTGCGTACGTGACCGCGCGTTACCCGACGCAAGTTGAGAGATCTTCCAATGTGTGCGTTTGAGAAGAGAAGACGTCTTATCCTTCTACTTCTTCTCTGCCTACCTCCTCGCACTTGGCTTACCGGGAACGCGAGGACGCATCCTCGACTGCATTACGTTCCTCGGCAACACGGTCAAATTTCGGCGAGGGGAGTACCACAGACGCTATAGACACAGCGTCGGTGTATACTAGGTGAGAGGCACGTCAGCGTGTTTCGAGAAAATAATTGTACTTGGGTGAAAAAGATCGAAATTTTTTTTTTTTTTTTTCGTGATATCGCGGTCTACCGTTTAACGAATAGAAGCTCGCCTATGAGAATACTGATAGACAAACAAATGAAAAATAACCCTAATTCGTTCGCATCGATTAAAACGTATGACGCGTAATTACTGCGAGTTTCGTGAAGAGATTATTGTTTTTCTTTTATCTTCCGAGATGCGCAGATATCGAAACTACGAACACGACGGTTAAACATTGTTACTACGTTCTCTCGATAAATTCTAGTCGATTCGCGACAGTCGAGTCACGGTAGTTGAGTTTACGTTGACGAGTATCGAACGAATTCGAAATACGCGAAACAAAATATAATTTGGCCTAAGCGTGAATATGTCGATATTGCAAGTCGAAAAATAAAAGTTAATCGCTTTTTTTTTATTTCGCGGGAGTGAAACTCCACTGCCGTGACAAGACTCGAACGAGGATAGTGCGAGTTTCGAGAATGATTCACCGATTTTTTTTTTCATGTAAATAGCTAATTGTACATTTCGTGCGATGCGATCGGGAGACTAAAGAGAACGCGAATGTTTCGCAGATCTCGATCGTTACTACAAATCGATAAAAAAAAAGCGGAGACCGGTAAATTCTCTGCACGACGGCGAAAGCCCCGTGTGCGAAGGAGATTTAAAAAAAAGCGCGGATTTAGTTAGGCGCGCTAAGCGAGACTCGTAAAGCGTTTTAAATAGGCGTTTAGAACTTTAGGCTAGTTCAGACTGTGATAATTATTTATCGTGCTTCTTTATCCGAACGTGTAAAACAGGACATATAAGAACATAAGAAAAACTAACAACAAGACGAACGTACTCTCGAACGGGAATGTAAATAAATCTTGTTTATAGGGCGTGTAATTTTTCGTGTTTGAACTATGTGTGTGCGTATCGATACGCGAACGCGATGGAGACGATTTTCGACGATGAGAAAATAAACCGTACGAATCTCGTAGTCTTCCACGACAAAAGCTTCTCCGCGAACGTGACGGCGTATAAAGATCGCGAGCAACAAAATTTCAAGATACATAAAAAAAAAGAATAGATTATTTTCTTGAAACTCGAGTCCGTGTTCGATTGGCAAAGAGACGACTTTTAATGACGCACGGACTCGACGGACCAAGTGTATCTTATGTCTATCACTGCCAGGATTCCTAACGGGATTCCCTCCCTGAAGCGAGTGTCCAAACGATTCTCGATTAATGAAAAAACAAAAAAAACGACAAAAACGAAAAAAAATGAATGCTTTCTCTAGACGTTAACATATCCGTTCAGACCTCTCTTTATCGATGTGACTATAGATGGTGTAGACGTTTCCTACCTAGCGCTTATTCGATTATCAATGTGGTCGCAGCGTGAATTCCCCTACGTTCCCCCCCCCCCCCCCCCCCCCCCCCCCCCCCCCCCCCCCCCCCCCCACGAAATCGACGGGAGGTCCGACCGAACGTTTTTTTTCGCGCTCGAATTTTATTATCTCATCCCGTCGCTTTTCGGTACGTGCGGGGGCTGAGTGGGCCACTTTTTGTTTCGTGAGATGGAGCTCGGTGGGATCGCCGATCGCGTTCAATGTCAAGGTCTCATTTGTCTTATATTCGTCAATTCGTAATTCGCTTGCTCGGAATAATTCATCAATTCAAAAGAATTCATCTGGCATTGAGCATACATCTGAAAATTCATGGAAAAAAAAAGAAAGAAGTTGCAAAAACATCATTAAAGACTGTACTTAATAGTCTGAGCTTTTCTTTTTTACTGAACGGTTTTTTTCTCTGTTCGATGTTGCAGCGGCAGTGCTGGCGAGTCAGCAGGCCGCCGCGGTAGCTGCCTCGGTGATCTCGCCTTTTCCGCCCAAGTGACCCACGGCCCCCGTCGCTCCCGTACCCGTCGCCGGAAACTCCGCACAAACCCATCACACGCACCCGGCCGCAACCGGTGGAAGCGCGGTCCACTTGCATGGCAATCCAGGCGGCAGACAGCCTTAGGACCGATGTGATGAACTTCCATTATTGGGATCGTTCGCGTGCGGCTCCTTCTAAGGGATACCGCGTTATCTCCGAGAATCATCGGAATTCCGGTTCTCAAATTGTAACGTAGCACCGAAGAATCGAGCTTCGTTGAAATATCAACGCACGAATCGCACTGAGCTCTTCGCGTGTCTGTAAATTTTAATGTTACGCGGAATTACAGATTTTACATAAAATTCGGCGCAATCGTTTGCGAAATTATAGCAATCGAAATTCCTACGGAGAAATGTTGCAATTTAAGAGCCCAGCGATAAGAATTATTGACGACGATTCTTTTTTTTAATGAAATGAAAAAAAAAAAGTGAAACGGTTTTCAAGTGGGGACCAGAATAATGTTCCAAAGCTCCTCGCGCGAAGGATATATCGGCTTCGGCTTTGTTCCCCGTTTTGGCTTTCTTCGACATTTTTTTTCGGTATTATCTTTTTTTTAAGATTGATCGCGTCGATGCGTGTGAACGCCGGATAATATTTTTATCGATCGTCCACGCGTCAATACAATAATTTGATCATACGCGAGGTCGGCCCTCTCGATGTTTCCAGATTTCGAGACTCGCGATGCGAGATAAAAATTTTTAATATTACAAACAAAAAAAATATAAAAAAAACACGACGATTCGTCGATTACGATAATTATATGAATACTCCCGTATTGACTTCGTAAACGTAATTGGGACTGAGGCCCACGACACCTCGCTGTAATAAACTGTCGCAATCCTCTTTTCTGTACATAATGTAATTAACGACGAGATACTTTATAGTATATATATATATGTATATGTATACAAAAAAAACCATAATTTTAGCGAATTTAAGATTGTAATACAATTAATTGTAACAAGCGTCACACGTGTGCACACTGTTCCGCGGAGCGTGAGCTTGTTCCACGGAGATGTATCTCAGGGAAGCGCAAAGTTCTATGATTCTTGTGTCCGGGATTTATCTCCGCAACATTGTAATAAAGAATGAAATCAAGCATGGCTCCCTCGACCACTGGTAACGAAACAAGAGTAACAGGACCTGCTTCTACTATATAAAAAAAAACGTTGGCAAGTTCCGCTAGACTGAAACTTACGGATATTCGACCCCTCCTCTTATAAAAACGTGAATCGCTCTCGCACACCGAATTAAATCGTCGAATTTAATTCGTGTACAGGACTTGCGGTGCGAACGCGATTGACGCGTATAAAACGAGAAAAACTAATCGACCGTGAGTTGACACAAAGTGAAATTTTTTTGTCCTAATTGTAAAGAGAGCGAGACCGTGGGTTATATATGGCTTGCGAATTGAGACGAATGTGAACGTACACGATGCATGAGTGAGAGAAAGATGAGAGATCAAAAATTGGCGACGAGAAAAAAGAAATTACGTATGTGAGAGTATAAATCCACTGTCCGAATCAATGTATTTTATTGTAAAGAATAATTGCAGACTTCGATTTTTGTAGAGAAAAAAAAACCGCGTAAATTTGCTGAATCTATCATCTAGAAAACAAGAAAAATTTAATTATGTATGTAATGATAATTTTATCGGTAACGATATATATATAATAATAAAGTATATGAAAAGGGATATTTCGTATGGCGGAAATCATGATTCTAAATAATTAAGTGGCGTTAAGTAATTGTAAAATCGAAAACTAGAATGCTATTTGTTTACTAAAAAAAACACACACACACATAAGTGAATAACGATAGGTAATAACCGCGCGATGGTAGTGAAGAGAGTAAAAAAAATAAGGAGTAATGGGAAAAAAAAAGAAAAAAACGTATTACTTATAAATAATACATGAATACGCTAAAAGTAAGAACCATAATATTAGTTCGGTAAAACGATTATTATTACAATCTATTAGTATATTATTTTTATGATCATCATTGCCATTGCGAAATGAGAAACGTATGAACGGATATAATGTCTTCGAGGCCCTGCGTCCGGTGGATAGCAGAGTCGCACGGAGATGATCATTGGATCGCATAGTGTTGCAAATGCCAAATCAAAAGAGCGTTTTTTGTTCTTCATTTTTTCTTTCTTTTTTTTTCTAATAATTGAATAATTAAACTGAATGCAAAGAAACCCAACAAAAAGTACATTCACAATTGCTGACGATGAAATGAGACTCGCGAAAATATAGAAAAACAGACGGGTCGCCTCAGTTTTAGTGGGGCGCATAAGCGGCGAAGGGGGTGGGCTGTAAAAGATAAATGCTGGTGCTGTGCTGTGATTTTTATAAAAAAAAAAAACAAAAAAAAACATAACAAACAAACAATGAATGGACTTGCCCGAGGGTGAAAAAAAAGCTTTTTATGAAAATATACAGATAGCCTAAGTACCTGGTCCTGCCCTGCGCTCTCTCCGCCGTCTGAACGGAGGTCAACAAAAAGAAAAACAAAAAAAAATTAAAAGAAAAACTTGTATCGATTGTATAGGCTGTACAATGTATTTGCTTTTAACAAACAATAAATTAAATATAGATTGTTAAATTGCTATTAAAAAAAAAAGGAAACGGGGATATAAAGGAGCTGTCTCCAATAGTGAAGTACGTTTTGCTATTTTGCCGAAACGCGGCCCTCGCATAAAAAGCCTTATGTACCTAAAACTCCGATAACGAGTGACACAAGCGTTAGAGACTCTCCGTGGGGTAGAGTGATTGAACGCGCATTGATTACGTATCAGGGCATTGCGAGCCCAATCTCCACACGTAAAACAAATCAAGAGTCGAATGTAATTAGCAATTGGAGACAAACTCCGCCTGACTACCCTCTAACGAGTATAATATATATATATACACAAATATATATATTTACCGTAACGTTGCGTAGTCGTTATCGAGAGAGAACAGCAACAACTAAAAATGACATCCCCACATCATATTCACAAGGAAATCGAAACGGAGTGGACTGAGAATTAAAAAAAAAATATGACATAAAAATTAACGAGACCCTTTCTGTTTTTCTCCTTTTTTAGGATGAAAATAGTGAATCGTTACGCTTTATATATTAAAAAAAATAAACTCGTCGAATATATAAATATACGAATAACATTAATGAAGAATAACAAAAAAAAAGAATAACGTACAGAAGCAAATACAGAAATGCAGACATCTTGTCGTTAAATTGTAAGATATTGTGTTCAGAAAATCCAGAATGTACTCTGATCCCCCCCTCCCCCTTCCCAGACTACTATATATTAAATATATTGTGCACTATGCTCCGACTTGTCCATACAAATAAATATATTGAAAAATCTCATTCCCTTCATCGTTTATTAATGATTTTTTCCTCAATCAATAATAATGACCTCATCTTCGATTCTCTCGTCGTAAAAGCGCCACAGCTGCAGTTCACGGATCGTCAGACATATAGCACTCTTGTTAAAAGGTTTTATGAATTGATTATATTGAGAAGCGTAACGAGAGAAGATATTTCATTATGTTTCACAATTAATGGTCATATGTGAAAATCGACGTATTGATACGAAAATGAATACATCTGAGCACACAAATAAACAAATCGAGTCGATCGATTTGTCAATTGAACAAACAAATTAATATACGCCTTGCGACGGCTATTACGGAGATGATTTATTTTCAATCGTTTTCATCAATCACACGACTGTACCGAAAATATTCTGAAATCGCCATAAATCAGTTGGATTCCAATACGATTGGGCGTATCGTCTATTTATCACAGTACAGATAAAATCCTAATAGAATAAAAAAATTATAATAACAATAGAGTAGAAATACAAATTCTTCAAATGCCCAATCGTGCTTCGCTCTCATGGCCGGCGTTGCACGTGATCACCGTAGTTCGAGACATTTCCGTCCGCACTGACGCCGCGTACTCAACCTCACCCGACTTATGAGGTTACGTTTCCCAGGGTTGTGATAAAACGTCCGATATGAGCCGTTAAACTAAATCTCCCATTATTGGCTATAAAATTCTCCCGGAGCGTTGTAGCTGGAGAATATAACGATGCTGAGGGTCGTTTAACACGAACACGTCTATAAATTTAATGAAAAACAAAAACGCGGCACGATGGACGTTATAGAGTATAAACTGGCCACGAATAATCCGACGCTCACATCGCACGTGAGTAATGTTTTTTTTACTTCTTCTATCAATATCATTATATTATTTACATTTGTTGCCATTATTATTATCGTTAATAATAATTATTATTGTTATTTTTTTTAAACTATTATTATCGTATTTTTTTACTCGCTTGATTCAGGCAATATGGAAGCTCCTGGAGACGGTGAAACAGAAATTGAAGAGCGGAGAGAACGAATCGCAGGTCTGTATGGCAATTATTCTCAATTTATTTTTGTGATGAGAAAAGTTCCGCTTACATTGAAGAACGATTGACCACCGATTATCTTTTTAGGTGACCGAGCTAAAGTATCTGCTAACGCAGTGCGAGAGCAGCAACGGAATAGTGAGCAATACAGCATGCCAGGCACTGGTTGCTCTCGCAGGAAGTGGAGTGCTCACCGTTCCGTGTACGATATCTAATCTCACAGTATGCCTGATAAATGCAAAGTCAGTAAATTAGAAGCATGGCGGTCATACGGCATTGTTGACTCGAAGGAATGATGAAATTATTCGTTTCAATATTTCATCCAGACACTTTGGCGCGGTTGCATCGGCAATCTGCAGCCTGCTGACGCTGGAATTGGAGATGTGGAACTCCGAGACGGAGTACGATTGCCCATTCACTCTGAAAGCGCCAGAGCATCCATTGATCACAGTTTTAGTACTGAAGAAGGATGCATGGAGAGACGTTTTGAGTCACGTTCAGACACTGATGAATCACTGCACGGCAGAGTGGGCATTTTTTTCCGTTCCTCCGCTTCTCGAACCGAACGTGAACGCATGATTTTTCGATTTATTTTTTGATGAAAATTATACAGATCTGTGGAGCATCACGTGACGCTCTTGAGGCCGGTTTTCCTGTACATTTTGTGCGATCCGATGCTCTCACTGTCGGAGAGTTGCAGGCAAAATGCTTGGCACCTATTGAGCAAATCGAACTGCACGACTAGCGTGCAAATCGAAGTTTTGCATTGGTTACGAACGAGCAAAGTCGAATGTTGCATCGACAAGAACAACAGAATTCTCGAACTCGTCGGATTGCTCGAGCTGGCGAACGGAAATTCGTCTTTTACGTCGGCATTGATACCTCTTCTGATGTCGATGGCACTCCAAGTCTTGGAACACAACGGTGATCCTCGTCCGAACTTTGATATGCTCGCGACGATTCTTCAGCACGATTTCGCAGATACGGGAAACGTGCTCGCGTGCTTGGCCGCCGAAATGATTGCGATTACACCGAGTGTTTATCTACTCGATGTCGTGACGATAGGTGAGAATAATATTTTACCGTATAGTTTTCTTTACAGTATCTGGAACAAGACGTAATTTTCACTGCCTTGATCTTTTCATTAGTTTTCATTGCTTTGATCTTTTCATTAATTTTCTTATCACAAAAATTTATTCACTTTCCGGCAATGAATTTCGATAGTTTTTCGTTAAACATGTAAAATGTTTTTACCATCAAATTGATCCAGAATCGCGATTTTTGAATCTTGATGTGGGTTAATGCATCGATTTAAGTACAGTCACAACGATACTGGAACGAACTTCGTGCAATCGAACGATCGCTCACACCTTGATCGCCGCGATTCTGCCGTGGATGGCTTACCCTTCGACCCTAACATCGGATGCTCTCGACGTAGCCAAGAATGTATTCGACAAGATCGCAAATCTCGTTTCAAGAGAATGCCCAGCCAGCAAAACGTACACAGAGGAACCGTACTCTCGACTGTGGTACGCGGACACGAAAGTTCAATTCTACACGGAGCTCAGTGCCTGCGCCGAATCGTGGACTCGTGAAAATATTCTTCTCTGGCTCGACAAGCTCGCCAAAGTGCCATCTTACGTTCTCAACAGCTACAAACTCATTGTCGCCGCGATATTCCTCGAGACCAAAGATTCTGCGGTCGTTCTCAAGTCTTGCGACCTTCTCGTCGAATGCGCCAAGAGCGGTGGACAAGCATTGACCTCGATACTTTACAAACTGACGAAGATTCAGGATATCGATCAAACCAAGACTGTGCTGTCGGCATTGCCGAAACTCGTCGGGTCGAAGGAAAACGTTCCGATCGTCATCAACACTTTGAAGACTCTTTCGGCAGCTGGTAAACCTCTGAGTTATCTGGCTATCGAACTTTACGTTCAAACGTTAAAGTACGAGCCTCGCTGCAATCAGTATCTTCACTCTGCTCTGATCGAACTAAACGCTTCCGATGATACGGCAATGGCCGATGTGACGTGCGCCAGAGCTATGAAATACGTTTGCGAGAATCATCCGGAACACGGCGCGGAACTCGTTCCACTTTTGTCGGAAACGTTGAATCGCTCATCGAAAAAAAACGGTGCTGCTAGCGCTCTGACTCTAAAGGGCATCTCCGCTCTGTGCGTAGCAGGAGTAACCGAGATTACTTCAACTTGGCGAGTTCTCGCCGCGAAGATGAAGAAGGAAAATCGATCTATCGTCCTGCAAGCTCTTTGCGAATTTTTCGGCGATTTGCCGCACAATCCTACTCAAGAGGGACCGGAATACGACGAGTTCGTTAACGAAATTTTGGCCAAATTGTGGGACTACGCTCTGGCATGCCCGGACGAAAAAGTTGCGCAATCCGCTTTCAAGGCATTAACTGCATATCAGTTGGCGAGTATGCCGTTTGTCGTTATACCCAAACACTGGAGAAATCACGTGGAACCAACGAAAATTCACGAAAATCCGCAAGTCGCCGAAGAAGAAAAGAAAAGCGATGAACTTTTGGCGCACATCCCAGCCGGGTTTTGGATACAGAAGCTCAAACATATCAACGCGAACACGCTGCCGATTGCGGGAGATTTTCTGCGACATTTTATTCAAGAAGAGTTGTACGGTTTCCGAACGGGAATTTACAGATGGCCAAACGACGAACCCGTGAATTTTAAATATCTATCGGAGAAGAGTGTTTTACGCGCGATCGGAGAACATATACGACGCTATAAAACTACCGACGACGCGCAGGACAAGAGAATCATTGTCGAATGTTTAAGAATATTTTCTCACAAATATCCGAAGCCTCTTCCACCGGTTCAGTGGAAGTATTTCAGCATGGCAATTAGCGTGTCTCCGCAGACTCAAAAATACGGACTTGCGCTTGCTTGTCATCAGGCTCAAATTTCTTCGTCCGCGAAAGAGTTCTTGGAAAAACAGTTGACGATTTTCACGAAGGAATGCCCGACGGCCGAGATCGAAAGGTTTAAGGAATGCTTGGATATTTACGAAAAATTGGATGATATATGCCGAGCTGTAGGTTCGATAATATTGGGCCCATTTTTGGAAGCGACGTTGAACAGAATCGTGGACAAAGCGAGTCTCGACAAAGAGACCTCTGTAGACATGTTCGAACAAATTATGGGATGCTTCGCAAAAGCTCTAAAGGACGAATTGATACACAACGACAATAGATCACTGTTGTCGAGCATGCTGGAAAAATTGATGGATCGAATAGACGTCGATAGCAAGATGTTTCGATCGTATACCATCGCGACATTGGAATTGTCGACGGAGCAATTGGAAAGAATGACATTGCCGAGCGTATGGTTGAGTGCAACGACCGCGAAATTGACGAAAGCGATTATAATACGGGCTGAGATGGTTCTGACGAAAAAAGAGGAAATGCCTATGCAGTGGATGAACGAGATTATTCGAGCTTCCGCTCTCACACCCGAGTACGTCTGTTTTTCGTATTAACTGAACAGAGTTTTTTTAATGTAATGCAACTTTTGGTTGATATACTCAAGTAATTTGCTATCTCGACGTTGTTTTTTTGCAAACAGGGTTCACACGTGTTTGTTGGAGGAACTGCGGAGAATTCTTCCGGAAATACGATTGGAAAAATCGAATGCCAATTGGACGCTCCAACTGATGCGTCGCGTCGGAGCGGCGATCGTCGACGAGAAAGACAGTCAAAGAATCGAAACGGCATCGTTCATGTGTGAAATTTTATTCATCACTGTAATATGTTTGTCAGCAACGGATTGTTTGCTGACGAACGATCGTACGCTCGTAGAGTCACACGGCGTGAGAGCAAAATTATTTCCCCAGGCTCTAGCCAGTATCGTCCAAATGGCGTATTGGAAAGACATAGTTTCGCATGTAAGTTTTTCTCGTTAAAACGATTTTTTTTTCCGCTCACTCTCACTCACGCCTCCCGCTATACAACAGTCGACAATTTTCTAATAATCAGTCATCATTTTTCATTACAGACTATGGAATGGTTGAATCATATGAGAACGAGCTTGATACCAAGAATGTACAAAATCGTATTTCACAATGCGCTGGTAGCGTTGAAGAACGAAGACAACTTCGCTTCTATGTGGACGAAATACTTATCTATCAGAGCTCCGAACTAGCGTACGATGATAATTTTTTCTTTTTTTTTTCTACAAATGAGAGAAAAATGTATGAATATTATTTTTATGATACACAAATATCGTATTTTAGAACTTATTGTTAGACAATTCCGGCGTATATCTCGTCAACACAATACGGTGACGATTTGTAGAGATAGCCAAGAAACGATCATCGTTTTCTCTCTACCCGCGCGTTAACGAAAGATCATTTTTTTTTTCGCACCCCTTCTAATGATCTAAACAGACTCCCGACATTCATTCGACAATCCGAAGTGTACGTGTCACAGGCAATATCCGGCTTTTCATTTCCGGCGAATATGTCGTTAAACAGAAACTCCTTTTTTCGTTTCTTTTTTTATGCACCACAATGCCCGATCCATTCGATCGTTTTGTTTTCACGGCGAATCGAGTGGACGTTAGTCAGAAGTAATTGTTTTCTCGTCACATGTGCTGGATGTGACGATACTCATAATGCTACACCGATGTCTCGTTATTGTCCAGAGTCATCACTGTGAGGGTGTTTGGGCGCGAACCACTCAAGATTTGATCCTCGGGAGGTCGCATCCTCGGCTCTAGGATATTTCTCTTCGTTTCCACGTTCTTCTTGATCGGCGTTCTGCTCGGACTGGACTTTCTGCTGCTCGGATAGGACTTGAGGAGGCGAGCCCTGCAGAGTCATCGAAGTTATTTTTAGCCAAGCACATAAATGCGATTTTGGCCGACCGAAAAAAGTATACAATTATCATAATATTAACCCTTATTTTCGTAAAAAATTATATTTCGAGATTCAATGTTTTTGGAACGACAAAAGATGCATTGAAGAACCTTACAAAATTCAACGTCCAATGACAATATAATAATATTTTAATAACAATGATAAGCAATATGAAAATCCTTTTTTTTATGTACAAATATTGCCACAAAAAATTTGTTTCTGATCATTAAGAATTCGTATAGAAGAAAAATGATATTGAAGGACGTTGAGCAGTTTTGCAACAAATGAGAATTTAGAATGATTGTTTGTTTGGAAACTTACGCGTCAATGAGTTTAAGATGCAGCCGCGAGTAAACCTGATACTCCTCGTCGCTGAATTCCGTCGGGTCATGCCTGGCGTGTTCGTACAGGTCGCAAAATTGGTGTATCATGCGCTGTCCGCTGCCGTTGAGAGGCGCAGCCAGGGTGGTGAGTAAGTACGCTCGCAAGTTCTCCGACGGATGTCTCTTCAGACAATTGTCGTACTTGGTTATTTCCGACTCTGCAAGATTTATTTATTTTTATTTTTTCGGTTGTGTTCACATTTTTTAGCGTGCCAAAGACGCACCTAGAGTTTTGACATCGTCCACCGCTTTTAGCCTGTAATAGTGCGGCGGTACTTGACTTCCAGGCGCTAGGATGTACCTGGGATCGCTTATTAACTGTGGCTCGTACTGTACTCTCGGTATGACTTCGATTCTTCTCTCGATTTCTTTCTTAAGAGACTGCGAACACGTTTTTTTTCACGTACGGTAATTATTCGGCGTGAATTTTTGTTTTTTTTATTTTGTGATTGCCCGGAAATTTTTAACCTACTGGACAATCGTGTTCGCTCACCTTCTTAGCGTCGTGACCGATGGGGATGTGTGGTCCACGTCTCGATCTCAGTGCGAATCGCATTATTTGTCGCTTCGCGAATATAAACAGCAGAATAATCGTTAATACTCCGGCGGCTATGAATATGACGATTGTCACACCGGACAATTCTTCCGTCATATTGCAAAGGCGGAGAGCTGGGAGAATACTGACTTCGATGCTGACAACAACAAAGCGCGCAGGTGGGCGTAGAGGACGCTGCAGCATGCGGAGGCGGAGCGTTACATAAATGTTGAAAGATCCGAGCGAACCGAGCATTCGGATTCATTCACGAGTGTGCGAACGGATCGGTTGCAACGCGACTGATGAATGTCCGCAAACGATACCTGTCGGCGCGGCGCGATTTCTTCGAGGCACATAAAAAGGTATCTTGTTTTTGCAGAATCATTCACCGTTCGAGCCAATCAATAGTATGACTGTATCAATGCGATAATTCGGTATTTTCGTCAGTTTCTTTGTTCCTTTCGACGACAATGATGGGTCAGTACCGGATGAATACAGGTGAGGCGCAACAATGTAGTAAAAAAAAACAAGTAAATGTTTGCAAATTCGTAAAAAACAATATTTATTCCACGTTCTCGATATTCGACATCCCTCTGTCGATTAAGGAAGGTGCCACAAGTCCCCATAGAGATACATGGTTTCCAGCAAGTTTTCTGTGACCCTTTTGAAAGACGTATCGTTCACCGCGACGATTTCTTGCAACGAACTCTTCTGTTCTTCGCTGAACGGACTATTGAGCTTCACGAATGATACGACGAATTTCCCGTAGTTTTTGTCGCGTGAATAGGTTGAAGCTTTTTCCAGCAGCAGATTCAACAGTTTTTCCTTCATACTGTTTTCGGCGAGTTTTTCATTCATCAGTTGAGCCAGAATAGTGAGATGCCATTCTTTAAGTTCGTGAACGGTTCCCAAAAAAGCTCTGCAATTAATCATCGTATTCTCAACCCGCGCTTCATTATTGACACAGAAAAATAAGATAAGAATACCAACGTTATCAAATCATTTTTCTTCTGGGCATCGAAGCTACTGATCATTTCCGAAACAATCGTTGTGTCCCTGAGCTCGGTATTGAGGACAGGTATGTACACAAATTCCAGAATGTCCTCGGGAAATTTTTGCACGAGCTCGTGAACAACGGAATTTATCAAACGCGACGGTTTTTCCAAGTCTATTATCTGACGAAAAAAAAATTGTTCTCCGATTATTTTTCTCTTCAATTGCTCATTGCAAAATTGCAATAGAAATGGCGAATCTCTTGGGCTCTTTGACAGAAGCGACCTCACGATTTTCGTAACAGATACTCGATACGATGTCTACCTTTTGTACCAACAGGTGTCTGCATATAATTCTTATGTAGATCATGCTCTGATCCATATCCATGGCACACACGCAACGGCACAGGTTGTAAGTGCCCTTAAAGCTCAGCTTCTTGCTGAGATATTCAACGACACCATCAACCGCCGTTTCGGAGAGGTTCTTCAGGTGTGATAGAGCCAAACTTTCGTTCGTGTTTTCCAGCGATTCGTACAGAGATTCGGCGACATCGGACGATCGTGAGCCTGCGGGAGCAACGGAATCGGAGGTAATGCGATTCGTTTCTCTTTGAGTGAAGAAAAATTGTGTCGACGACGAGGGTGTCTCAGAGGCTCCGAAATCGTCAGTGTTCTCGGGAACTTCGACGCGAGACGGTGGCTCCTCATCTTCGCACGGAAGTTCTCTCGATTCCTACAAGTATCGAAGACACGGCACGCACGTAAGAATTTATCGACAAAACTATACATTTTTCACGTGTACCTTCGGATTTATGATGGACCAAGCGGGATCGGCTGGACACAAGTCGTGCTCCAAAAGAGCGTCGTTTTCTCGTAGCTTGTTCAACGTCGCTTGAGAGAGCGTGTATTGACCAAAATAGTTTTTACTCTCCATTATTTTTTTAACCGCTCGCTCGGTCGGTCGCTGTTGGTTTTATGCCGCTGGGCCAAATTCCAATATCTCCATTACTTGTTGCGGCGAAGAACATACGCCGGTGGCGAAAAGCGCCGTCAGTGTCGAACTGCTGTACTCGCCGGACATCACGATTACCGGCGGTCAGCTGATTTCATTCGTCTTCTCGGTAAATACACAAAGATAGTCGAGAAGAAACACTTTTTTAGAAAAGGATTCTTTACAAATCAATATTTAATATAAATATTGAATATATATTATGATATATGCATATAATTTATATGCATGTATTATTGATATATTTATTTGTAATGAGTTTTTTATTTTTTCAAAACAATCGAGACCGATAAACATATTTATTTATTATTCAACATTGATTACACGACGAATTGTCCAACGTCTGCAGTATCCTCACATTCGACGATGGTTTGCCGATCGCGTTTGACGAAACTGCGTCCCGAATTATCGTCGAATTGTTCAAGCCTCGAATGCATGTCGGCGAGAGCTTCCATCTTGTGAAGCATAACTTCGCTCGTCTCTTTCGCTGAATCTTCGGCAGCGTAGATTCTTCGCAAATTGAGGCCCATCATTTCCAACTGAACTTCAGCGAGCTCGCGCAACAGCTCGACCGACACAGCCATGTAGCATTGAGGACGGATCTCTCGAAGAACCGTGCTCAAAGTCTCCAGGGCGTCCGCCCTGAGCTTTTGAACAGCGTATTGACTGGAGAAAAATGTTGCAGACTTTCAAAGACTTCAATTGTGAAAGAAAAAAAACTCCTTGTCATGTTCAGTCCCTTTCATTCATACCTCTCGATGTCTTCCTCGTAGAATGCAAGATATCGATAGAGCTCGCTCAGATCCAAAATCGCGTTCACGTACTCCATCGGATGTTCGTTAAGAGTGTAAAAAGTTTTGACTCTCTTGAGCCACGCGTGAGTGTGAAGGAAAATTGCTCTCGCTTGAACAGTCGTTTCGACTAGCGATGCGGCAACTTGATTCTCGTATTCGTCAAGATTCAAGGACTCGAATATGAGTAATGGTCCTTGATGTTGATGTAAAATTGTATTCGTAACTATTATATCGTTCCATCGTCTGACCGATTATCTTACCTTGATAGTCTTCGGTGTTCAAAGAACTTTGATTTTTCGCTCCGCTCTGCTGCGCTTCTTTCAAAAGCTTGGGCAAAGTTCCCGGCGAGTCTCGGGACGCGGAAAAATCTTGTACCGTGGAAAGAACCCCGTCTTTAAGATTCACGCGCCGCGACGTTTCCGCTGGCAAATTTGCGTCACCGTGCGTCTTATCCTCCGAACGTAACGACACGTTTTTGTCAACAGTCTCGAACGGAGCCGCCCAGAGACGCTCCAAAAGTTGATTCGGTTCGGCGCAAAATTGCGTCACGATGTTAGTCTTCGAGACGCTGAAGAGAAAGAGCCCGTACTTCACCCAACATTTGGCTACGTCCGCGAACTTTCGTTGCAAATCTTCCCATCTAAAGAATTATCGGGATTACTTCATCAAAATGAACTCTTTCGTTCTTCCACATTTTTTTACTTTTCGATTGCGTTGCTCGAAATTCCGTTTGCCTTTAATTCCGCCTCATACTCTTGAAGAACGTGAACCGCTGCCGATAAATGATGTCTCGCTTCTCTGAAATTTTTTTTTAGTCAAGTAAATTCGTAATTGCTACTATTATTTTCGGAAAAAATATGGAGAATCGCACTTGAATCTATTTTTACTGAGAAAGTACGAGGCTAGTCTGGCAGATTTGATCGCCCACATGGTGACCTCTTCGTCGCGCATTTCCAATTGCCTTCGTAGAACTTCGTGATGATACTCGGCAAATTTGTCGTGCAATTCTTGCTTGTTGTAAATGAAACCCAACATCTGCAAGTTGCTCGTGACGAGCCGTTCGAGCTTGTAGCTCGTTTCCGGCGCAGCGACGGCGACCTCGTCGGGCGCGAAGAGATCGTCGCTCGTGAAGAATTTTATAACCGGTGTTTCACTTTTGGCGTTTCGATATACGGCTTCGCCGAATTCCAGCACCGTTCTCGATGCCACGAGATCGCCTTGCTTCGACAACAAATACGCGTAGTGATTGATTATTCTGAACGCGAGAAATACAATTTCATCCCTCGCGGCAACGTCGTTTATCGCGTTGAGGGCTGTTATCAAAGTTTCCTGGGACATCTTCTCGTCTCCGAGACTTATCAAGAGCTTCGAACGCTCGTAAAACATCGTGATCTTCATGGCAAGCAAACGAAGGCTTTGCACATTTTCTTCGCTTATTTTTATGTCAATTTTCTCTATAGCACGATCGATGAGATCGTTTATTTCCTTTTTCACCTCAGCGGGCGTTGCCTCTTCGCTCCCGGTGTTTTCTATTTTGGATAATTTTTTTATGCGCTGGTAATACTTATGAAGAATCTCGTAGCTCGATTCCGCGGATGAACTGTCTTCATCTTCCATCATACAGTTTCTCTGATGCGTACTCCGGGTCTTTCAAATGCGGACGCGTTACAAAAATGACAAGTGCAAATGACGTACTGACGGAAACTTCATCTTCATCCCGATGTGTTTTTTTTTTTGTTCAGAAATAAAAGAAAAATGCATTTAGGTCAATTTACGTTTCGATAAGAATGATCTAAGCGGCATTTTTTCCTCCAATTGCAATAGTATTTAGTAATTGGTAAACGAAATCAAACCTTCCACATGATCGGGTGAACGCAATTCAACACATTCGACCGATCTTATAGCATATAATTTTTATTGTATTCGATGCATAATGTTCCGGTTGTTTTACAGTGTTAGGAAAAGTTTTAACGTTAGCAGATAGATTTCTACTGACACGTGTGCGAACAGAATATGCTGAAATCCCAATCGTTATAACGATACGTTGGAAGAGTTATTGCATTTGATTCCTGGCAATATCTCGACGACAACTGGGTATAGGTGGAACGTCGCAGACGCATTTAACACCTGTCGATTCATTTAGCTCGTCGCCTATACGCATTGTCAAGCTGCCGAATTTGCACACCATGTCTGAAAAATTTCGAAGGGGTTCGTTCACTTGTTCAACTTATGGGGAACTTTTCGCATAATTTTCTTTAATCAAAACTTACTCGGATCTTGCTCACTCGTTGCAGTTCGGTTCGTTCGCTCAATTACGATATCAGTGCCAGTCGCTAAAGGACAAAAAAAAATATTAACAATTTGCGATAATTGACTGATTGCTCGTGAGATGCCGAGTCCCAATTGTTGGAAGTTGAATACGCGAAAGCATTTTTTTTTCTTTATCTCTACTCACGACAACGGAAACCGTCGTTGCAGTCCGTCTTCAGTGAAGCTCCTAGGCTGTAGACAGGAGCGCAAGTGCGGATTTCTTCTTGAGCCCATAGCACGTTACTGCACCAAGTGTGGTTAGGAGACTTGCAATAGGGCTCTATGTTTTGACCTAAAAAAACGCACGAATATTGAACTCATATTTCAATTAAGCTTGAAGTACCAGCCATATCTTTGGGCCTCTGTAACGCCACACATGGGTCTGGTAGACCCGATATCTTTTATATCGCTGTAAGTTTTTTCTGAATTACTATCATCAACCTGAATTTTAGTGAACAGAAAACCCTGCGATGTAAAGAAGCCGTCTCTTGTGATGCAATATCGATATAGTGAGAATGATAAAAATTGCACTGTTTGAAAAAACTTGAAACGCAGAATTTAGAGACTGAAGATTGTATATAAATATCTCGGATCCCACAGACTCATGTGTAGGCTCTGGGATGCAGTACAGAAGATTATAACAATGAGATAACTGGATCCCATTTGAAAATCTTCGAAATTTTTTCGACAATTGGTTTTTTGGGTAGTTTATTAAAAGCCGTACCGGTATATCCTTCGGCGCAGCGACAACGCTTCTCCGGTTCTGCCGAAGGAATGAAGACTTCCCCGTCGGTGTACGTTTTTCCATCGACGACACAAGTAGCAAAGCTTCCGTCTGCTTTGGCTGTTGATGAAAATCGATTTGTTCACTATTCTTAATCGTAATAACAGTAACTCAGTGCTTCCTTGCAATTTTGGCTAGCGGTTTTTTTTTCGTTCGTATCATCGCGTCGATCAGTTCGATCCTTCCAACTGGCTCTTCAAATTACTAAATTTTACTTATAGTATGCGCGAAGTTTGAATCGGCAAATTTGAAAGAATTGAATAATCGCAATGATTTTTTGTTTTCCTATTAAAAAATATATATAATCGCATACTCACGACAAACGACGCGTCCGCCACAACAATTATCAGTGATGACATAACGGCAAGACTTGTTCGGTATGAACGGCATAGCGCAACTGGGAACGGCACACGCGAAGTAGGTCGTCTTACGCGGTCTATCGATAGAATGTTAATTATTATTCATGAATACTCTTCGTTTGCAAAGGATCTCCTAGAATCTTCACAAATTACCCTCTCGATTCCAGAGCACAGTTACACCAATCGCATTCGTTTGCATCTTCAGGTCGCAGGGACTCGTTGATTTGATACACATGACCACTTACGAGACATTGCTCGTTCGTTAAATTCTGTAAAACACTGCAATCGTATCTACTTGGGCAGCAGTCGCCGGTATTTTTGAAAACTGGCGTGCATCCGAGTTCCTTGTAGTAATACGTCGGACCACCGCAGACACAATCTTGAAACGACAAAACGTCATGAACATGGTTGCCCATCTGAAATCGTTGAATTATTCGATACGTTTTTTTCTTTTTGACTTACCTCGATTCTGCGACGCGTCGACTGCAACAGTCAAGCACAGGCAAAGGCCCGCAACAACGAGAAATTCACTGACAGTATAAAACGTCATTTTCGTCTTTGCTTCGCTCGGGAATAGCTTGTTTACCCGATTGACTTTGATTTTATACCGGAATCTCGATGATAACTCGGGAAGGAGAATGAAACAAACCGAGATCACTAACGCTGCGATACCAGACACTACGTAACCCAGGATGGAGACGATCTGTGGATCTGAAGATAAGATGATGCACGCGAGTCGTGTCGACAGGTCAAAAGGTAATCGGTATGGAAATACCCTGGCAGCATGCGATATAGCTATGCCGGATCGCATAAAATGTGTGATTGGCTTCTCAGGCATTGAGTCAGCGTACGTCAATATATCGACGCATTAATGTGATCATAGTTAAACATATCCTTAACAGAAAGAGGAATGAGAAACGGGACATGCTCCGGTAACGCTTTTGTTTCTGTGGGGAAGAAGCAAGCGCAACTGCAACCGCATAAAAAAAAAACGAAAAAAATGTTTAAAAAAATACTCTACTTTTTAATTTATTTCGGACTAAATTTGTGAACGGCACATTCTTCGAAGATATTCGGAAAAAAAAATTGCTTATAATAATGTGAGAAGCGAAGACTCGGTCGTAGAGAAGAGGTTGTAAGTCCAAGACCCACGAACCCCGCTATCGCCGGTTTCATGCGTTATCGTAATTATTATTATATACAATGTCGCGTACGAGTCGAAATAGTTACCAGACAATATAAAGCTCGTTGGTCGTGGGATAACAATAATAATGTGGGCGTTATCGTATTTCTCCCTATTTGAAAAGGAATACCGACGAATTCTCTCGGCAGAAAAACAAGCTGATGGAATCTTAAAAACCTAACATACAAGTCGTATAATCTTGTGTCTTCTTACTCCAAACAAATAACACAGTTATTCATAATTTCGGCAATGTTTTTTATTAGTCAGCTACATACAGAGCGATAGGTCTAAGAATATGTAATCGTGATATTTTTATTGCACGTATTCTTTCTTCACTGACTGGATTTCTTGCGCTCTTATGGATTGCCGAGTCTGCAAGTCGGTACAGGCGGTACATTGCAAACACAATGGCTTGGATAGAAAATTGAACCGTCGTTCGTGGTATAGTTGAGCATGTCCCCAATTCGCATTCGCAAATTTCCGTACTTGCATATCATATCTAAAAGAAAAATATTCGTGATCGTAATCTTAACCCAATGTGCTCGGTGAGATCAGGGTAAACAATCCTAAAGGTCCTAGCAACTTACTAGAATCTTCAGGTTCATTCGTTTCAGGAGTTGATGTTGCATTCGATCGCCTGATTATGACATCGTTACTGGTGGCTGGCAAGCAAATATTACATTCACGTTAGGTCTCTTGGTCGGACGATGAAAATTTGGTATAAATGATTAACTAACGGATAATGCGGATTTACTCACGATATCGGAGATACATATTGCAATCGTGTTCTAGTGAGGCATTGGCGGAGTAATAAGGCACAGCATGCCTGCGAACATTATCCGCGTTGTAAATCAGATTGGTGCACGAAGGAGGATCAATGGGTTGGCAGGATGGTCCGACAATCGCTCCTGAAAAGTAGAAACAGATATTTCGTTGTTAACGGTCCCTTGCGAAAAAATTACTATTTCGATTAATTGGAACTATTAGTATAACTTGTGAATTCGATAATTTTTTCAATGCATTAGTATTATTTGTCACTGGTATGAATGTTCTTTACGATAAAGATATGCTTTCTTATACTTAATAATAAATTGGCGCAATTATATTAATAGTTTGTGGTTCATCGAAGTATCAATAAATTACCAGTGAATTGTTCGTTGCAGTAACAGCGCTTTCCTGGATCTGCCGAAGGTATAAAGAATTCTCCGGCTTTGTACTTCTTTCCGTCGACGACACACGTGGGGATGTCCGCTTCCTTTTCGACTGTATAAGTTATTCAAGTTGATAAATCACATCACTGCTTACCCAATAGTTATATGACTACTTATATGAAGAAATAATTTAACTTACAACAAACTTCGCTCCCGCAACACTGAGTCGGAATCTTCTTGTCTATATAGCAATTTGGTCTTGGACCGGCACATCGAGTCATCCTGCACTCGAAGCCAGGGCTTTTGAAACACAAAAAAAGAGTTATTGTTTTGTATGGTCTCCAGCAGAGGATTATTGATGATGAATCATAATCATTCAGTGCTTCTAATTATCGAAAACTGACCCAATACAGCGGCAACTGGCACAGTGATCAGTCTTATCCGCCCCCCTTAATGGGTCATCCCGATCGTAAATATGTCCATTTACGTAACACTTGTCGAGCGATAGATTTTTCAAATGATCGCAATTGTATCTAATCGGACAACATGCTTCGGGACTGCTGAAAACGGGGGTACATCCGAGTTCGCTGTAGTATTTTCTTGGACCCGGACAGTCGCAATCTTAAGATAAAGCAACAATTCATCAATTGTCAGATCAAATTTATTCACTAAGCGATATCTTTTCAATTGTTAGTTATCGACTCGCATCTACACCTCGATTTACTTACTTTTCTCTCCCGACGCTTTGACGATAAGAATCAAGAATATGAGAAACCCAGAAAGTGTAAAGGCCATATTGGAAATATTGAACGCCATAGCAATTGGTGTCTTGTCTTGAGAAGCAAATAATCGAAATGCCCGGTGTCGATCTCTCTTATATACTAACTCGGATGGCGAGGTCACATATAAAACGAGGGGAGCCAAAAAGGTCAAAGAGATAGTATTGTTCCCAACCAATAAATACTCGAAAGATGTTCGAAATTATCCACATTTAATCGCAATATGTAGCCGGAATTGTACGACACGGTACGGACGTTTTTTTCTTTAAAAGTCTCGGATGCATTCGATATTGATTCGAAGAAATTTGTATTATCTGTGAGAAGCTTGAAGACAATGAGTGCAAAATGCAACTTATTATAGGATACATGATTAATCTCCCAATCGAATCTCAATGTTTTTTCTTTATCTCTACCCATGACAACGGAAACCGTTGCTGCAGTCCGTCTTCAGTGAAGCTCCTAGGCTGCAGACAGAAGCGCAAGTGCGGATTTTTTCTTGAGCCCGCATCACGTTACTGCACCAAGTGTGGTTGGGAGACTTGCAATAGGGCTCTATGTTTTCGCTTAAAAAACGCACGAATATTAAACTCATATTTCAATTGAGCTTGAAGTACCACGCATATCTTTGAGCCTCTGTAATGCCACACATGGGTCTGGTAGACCTAATATCTTTTATATCGCTGTAAGTTTTTTCTGAATTACTATCATCAACCTGAATTTTGGTGAACAGAAAGCCCTGCGATGTAAAGAAGACGTCTCTTGCGATGCAATATCGATATAGTGAGAATGATAAAAATTGCACTGTTTAAAAAAACTTGAAACGCAGTATTTTAGGGACTGAAGATTTCATATAAATATCTCGGATCCCACAAACTCATGTGTAGGCTCTGGGGTTTAATACAGAAGATTATAACAATAAGATAACTGGGTTCCATTTAAAAATCTTCGCAATTTTTTCGACAATTGGTTTTTTGTGTAGTTTATTAAAAGCCGTACCGGTATATCCTTCGGCGCAGTGACAACGCTTTTCCGGTTCTGCTGATGGTATGAAGGCTTCCCCGTCGGTGTACGTTTTTTCATCGACGACACAAGTAGCAAAGCTTCCGTCTACTTTAGCTGTTGATGAAAATCGATTTGTTCACTATTCTTAATCGTAATAACAGTAACTCAGTGCTTGCAGTGCTCGCTGCAGTGTAGTCGTGGGATAACAATAATAAAGTGGGCGTTATCGTATTTCTCCCTATTCTATATAAAAGAAAAATACCGACGAATTCTCTCGGCAGAAAAACGAGCTGATGGAATCTCAAACACCTAACATACAAGTCACATAATCTCGTGTCTTCTTACTCCAAACAAATAACGCAGTTATTCATCATTTCGGCAATGTTATTTATTAGTCAGCTACATACAGAGCGATAGGTCAAAGAATATGTAATCGTGATATTTTTATTGCACGTATTCTTTCTTCACTGACTGGATTTGTTGCGCTCTTATGGATTGCCGAGTCTGCAAGTCGGCATAGGCGGTACTTCACAAACACAATTGCTTGGATTAAAAACTGAATCGTTGTTCGTGGTATAGTTGAGCATGTCCCCAATTCGCATTCGCAAATTTCCGTACTTGCATATCATATCTAAAAGAAAAATATTCGTGATCGTAATCTTAACCCGATGTGCTCGGTGAGATTAGGGTAAACAATCCTACAGGTCCTAGCAACTTACTAGAATCTTCAGGTTCATTAGTTTCAGGAGTTGATGTTGCATTCGATCGCCTGATTATGACATCGTCACTGGTGGCTGGCAAGCAAATATTACATTCACGTTAGGTCTCTTGGTCGGACGATGAAAATTTGGTATAAATGATTAACTAACGGATAATGCGGATTTACTCACGATAACGGAGATACATATTGCAATCGTGTTCTAGTGAGGCATTGACGGAGTAATAAGGCACAGCGTGTCTGCGAACATTTCCCGCGTTGTGGATCAGATTGTTGCACGAAGTACGTTCAATACTTCTGCAGTATGGTTCGACATTCGCTCCTGAAAAGTAGAAGCAGACTTTTCGTTGTTAACTGTCCCTTGCAAAAAAAATTTCTATTACGATTAATTGGACCTATTAATATAACTTGTGGATTCGATCATTTTTCAATGCATTAGTATTATTTGTCACTGGTATCAATGTTCTTTATGATAAAGATATGCCTTCTTATGCTTAATATCAAATTGGTGCAATTATATTTATAGTTTGTGGTTCATCGAAGTATCAATAAATTACCAGTGTATCCTTCGTCGCAGTAACAGTGCTTTTCTGGATCTGCCGAAGGTCTAAAGAATTCTCCGGCTTTGTACGTCTTTCCGTCGACGACACACGTAGGAATGGCCGCTTCGTTTTCGACTGTCATAAATTATTCAAGTTGATAAATGACAGCACTGCTTACCCGATAGTTATATGACTACTAATACGAAGAAATAATTAAACTTACAACAAACTTCGCGCCCGCAACATTCGAACGGCGTCTTCTTGTTGTAGCAATTTGGTCCTGGACCGGCACATCGAGGCATCATGCACACGAAGTCGGGCCTTTTGGAACACAAAAAAAGAGTTATTGATTTGTATGGTTTGCCGCAGAAAATTCGTGATGATTAATAGTAGTCATTCGGTACTTTCGAGTATTAAAGACTGACCCCGAACAGTGGCATCTGGCACAGGGATCCGTTTTATCCTCCGCCCTTAATGCCTCACCCTGATTGTAGATATGTCCATTCGCGTAACACTTGTCGAGCGATAGATTTTTCAAATGATCGCAATTGTATCTAATCGGACAACATGCTTCGGGACTGCTGAAAACGGGTGTACATCCGAGTTCCCTGTAGTATCTTCTTGGACCCGGACAGACGCAATCTTAAGATAAAGCAACAATTAATCAATCCTCAGATCCAATTTATTCACTAAGCAATATCTTTTGAATTGTTAGTTATCGACTCGCATCTAAACCTCAATTTACTTACTTTTCTCTCCCGACGCATTGACGACAAGAATCGAGAGTATGAAAAACCCGAAAAGAGTTAAAACCATATTGAAAATATTGAACGCCATGGTAGTTGGTGTCCTGACTTGAGTAACGAATAATCGAAATGTCCGCTTTCGATCTCTCTTATATACTAACTCGGATGGCGAGGTTACATATAAAACAAGGGGAGCCAAAACGTCAAAGAGATAGTATTGTTTCACCAACATACCAATAAATACTCCAATAATGTCCGGAATTACCCACATTTAATCGCAATATGTAGCCGGAATTGTACGACACGGTACGAACTTTTTTTTCTTTAAAGGTCTCGGATGCATTCGACATTGATTCGAAGAAATTTATATTATCTGTGAGAAGCTTGAAGACAATGAGTGCAAAATGCAACTTATTATAGGATACATGATTAATCTCCCAATCGAATCTCAATGTTTGTCTAATGATGTGATAATGTAGTAATAATTGATTGCTTATCAATGAGTGAGTCGACACCTGTGTCATTGAAATAACGATTACAAAATAGTGTATGGAATTGCTTCCCAATCATTCGATACCTCGTCGTCATTATTTTAGCTGAGTGTTATGCATCGATATAACAAAAAGCATATTTGTGTTTTTAATACATTTAATTGGATTGAGAGCTTAGATTTATAGTTTTCGGGGATTAGAGTTTAATGACCAAAAAATGCTAATTTATAAAATCGAATTCGATTGATTTATTGCTTAAGATAACATCATGTTCCAAATTTGGACATTTTGCTTGTGATCTGCATTAATAAGTTGGCACAGATGGAAGTTGGCGAACACACTGTATCCAAATTGAAAGATCGCACGTTGATCATTGAATTTTTATTAGCCAATGTCATCTCTAATGAGAACTTACAAGTGTCTTCAGGCGCACGACTAGTATAGAATTCGATATGTCGGAAGCTTTGTTATTCCAACTGATTAATTTATCGATAAATTTCTCTGAACGGAAAATTACAATAGACTTCGGAAGATGAAGAGGTTTGATACTGGGAAATGAATTGATAACAGGTTTCTTTCTGCAGACGTCGTAATTATAGGTAAAAGCCGAAGATCGATGAATATGGTCTATGTTATTTATTGTTACTCAATACATTAAAACTCTAAGTATTTCTCTTTTTTTATTTGGGTTTTCTGGTAATTATGAAATGTTGATTTATTTACATTCACGAAAAAAGAAAATTAATAACTACGCATTCCCGACCACAGTTCTTACCCGGGTTAATAAACGGTCAATAAGTAACGTTGTGATCCATATGGCCAATAATTTTGTTTAATAGTCAGTTACATAGGGAGCGGCAGATTAAAGAATATCTCATGAGAATATTTGTTATGATACGTTCACTTTCTTCTGTTGTTCAAATGTTTGCACTCTTCTGGGGATCGACGTCTGCAAGTAGGTATAGGTGGGACTTCGCAAACGCATTTCATACAAGTTGCATGGTAGTTTGCGTTTTCATTGAGCTCGTCTCCAATTCGCATTCGCAGATTACCGAAAGAACACATCATATCTGAAAAGAAGTATTTGTAAGAATAATATTTACATAAAATGCTGATGCTAATATATGCATGGATAATAAACTGCGAATTTCACTAATTCTATGGCTCATGGCAACTTACCGGGATCCTCGGATTCGCTGGTTTGAAGAGCCGATCCTTCATTTGGTCTGATCACGACATCGCTATCGAACTCTAACAAACAAATATAAATTTCATATTTGATTCGGCGCTTGAACGACCGATGAAAATCTTGCTTTATGGTAAACTGATTGATAATGCTTTGATGTACTTACGACAACGGAAATATGAATTGCAATCGTTTTCTAACGAGGCCGTGAAGGAGTAATAAGGCACACAATTTGCGCGAATATTATGGAAATGGTGTAGCAGATTGCTGCACGAAGTACGTTCGGGGCTTCTGCAAAATGGTGCAACATTTGCGCCTGAAAATAAAAAAGAAACAAAGCTTCTGCTTATCAAACATCCCTTGCGAGAAACTTTCATTTTCATCGTTAGAACTATTAACGCATCTTGTTAATCAAGTACTTTTCGAAAGCTCCAGCAGTATTTCGAACCATTATAAATGTTTTTTATAGAAGCTAAAACGTGCTTCTTCGCACGTAATAATCGTTACAGTTTGCGTTTCATCGGAATTCTCAAAAAAAAATGCTTACCAGTGTATCCTTCGCCACAGTAGCAGCGCTTCTCTGGTTCTGCCGAAGGTATGAAGAATTCACCGTCTTTGTACGTCTTCCCGTCGACGATACAAGTTGGAATGACCGCTCCCTTTTCGGCTGTTATAAATTATTCGAGATGATAAATTTCTGTATTTCTTCCTCGATAGTCAAATTTGTTGGCCGTTTATACGAAAAATAATGTAACTTACGACAAAATTCGTGCCCGCAACACTGGAACGGCGTCTTCTTCATATAACAAGATGGTCGTCTTGGACCTGCACAACTGGGCGTCGCGCACCAAAAGCGACCCCTGTTGAAGAACAAAAAAATATCGTTTAAGTTTCATGCTTCGCCACAGAAGATTGGTGACGATTAAAAGCGAAATTTGTTTCAAATCCGAAAAACTGACCCTGAACACCGGCATGAGGGACAGGGACTAACGATATCTTCGCTCTTCACTCTCTGGTTCGATCCGTAAATATGGCCATTTATATAACACTTGCCGGGGGGCAAATTCTTCAAATGATCGCAATTGTATCTAGTCGGGCAACATGACTCAGAACTGTTGAAGACGGGTGTACATCCGAGTTCTCTGTAGTACCTCGTTGGACCCGGACAAACGCAGTCTTAAAATAAAACAACAATTTCGAAAAATTCTTGAATCGCTATCGAGCAATGTTTTTTCTTCTCCGAGAAGCTTTGTTTCGTGAAATTCTTTCTAATTTTCATGAAAACCTGCTCAGAATGTTCTAAAAGGTCGAGAAATCACGTTTAGAAAAAAAGTCCGGATGTCCGGTGTGTGAAATTATGTGTGCGCCCAATGCTCAGTCCAATTTATGGCAAAATCAATCCAGTCCTTTTATTTTCAAACGATTTTGAATTCTTTCGGAAATGTGTGTACTTGCTCTAGTTTCCACAATTTTTGATATATCGGCCTAAAAATAGCTATTAGTACAAAGTTGAAGAATTACAGACCGATGATCTGCATTGAATTCGAATAAAATCTGTGCAGTTATTTGTTTTGCGATGTTTCTCAAACTCGAGATGTCGAGCTGAAATTCATAGCAAATGTTTCCTCGCACTGTCAGCGCTGTGATACCATGTTTACGTTGAGAACTAACAGTTGAAAGTCAACTAATCGCAGAACAAAGCTTCTTGAGGAAGTCTAATTTGATAAACGTACTTCCACACAAACCGAGCTGGCCAGACTGTGATAAATAAAAGAGCCCTCTGACAATGTAATTTCAAGTTGTTTTTAAATTGTCTGTTATTGACTAGCTTATCAATCTACTTACTTTTATCTTCCGACGATTTGACGAAGACAACAAAGAAAATAAAAAATCCGGAAAGAGTCAAAACAATATTGAAAACACTGGACGCCATGATCGTCGTCGCTGTCGGCGTAACGAGTGGTCGGACCGTGGAGCTCCAACCGTTCTTATATGCTAACACGTACAATGAGGTCATGTGGGAACCGAGACGAGCTCGAATTCGAGCTCTGCGCAGGTGGACCATACTATAGCGAACGCATCAGCGGTTCATCGGCCGTTCGGAATTACCCATAACAACACAGTACATAACATCAGGGTTTCGCATCAGGGTTCGGAACTTGTATTATCAAGGTCTACGATACATGCGTATGCTTTGCCGAAGAGATTAACATTATCTGTAAGACGTTTGAACGTAAACAGCGGAAAATACAATATATCATCGCAGACACAAATACATCCGATCAACCGAATCTCAATGTTTATTCTCAATGGAGCCATGTTATAATAATAATCAATCACTTCTTACATCATATTGGCTGGGAAGTGTTGCGTTTGTACAACAATAATGTGGAGTACGTTTGTATTACTGATAGATTCATTAACAATCATAATGTCTCGCAACAATCGTTACTTGCAGAAGAAACAATTATAGGGAGTTATAGGGAAAAAAATAAAAATTTATAAATTCAAACTCAATCGATGTACCTATTCAGAGACCGCCGTGTTCCGAATCTGGACATTCTGCTTGTGATCTTCGTCGGCAAGTTGGCGCAGGTGGTACTTCGCAAACACACCTCATACAAGTTGAGAAGTAGTCGGTGTCCTGATTCAGTTCATCGCCGACTCGCATTAATAAATTGCCGAACTGGCAGAACATATCTGAAAATTAATCGCGAAAACTCGTTTTACACAACCGGTTCACAGAGCTTCGAATCGGTCAATGGCATCGCCAGTAGCAACTTACCCGGGTCGTCGGGCGCGCGAGCAGTGGAATTCGATAGGTCGGATGTTCTGTTAGTCTGGTTGATTATTCTATCCATCATATTCTCTGATAAACAAAAATACAAACGTTCAAGAGCTGTGAGATATTGAAATCAAATGACAACGAGTTACTCACGACACCGGAAGGCTGTATTGCAGTCTTTTTGCGGTGAACTCTCATGATTGTAGGTAGGAGCACAAGATCGACGAATTCGATCTATGCCATGCAACACATTATCGCACCACGTGTGCTTCGGAGAAACGCAAAACGGTTCGACGTTTTTGCCTGGAAAGATCCATCATGTTAAGTTCAGGATTTAGGTTGGAAAAGACAGAGGGTGTACCTGCATATCCCGGACCGCAGATGCACTTCTTTTCCGGTTCCGTTGAGGGCACAAAAGATTCACCGTCGTTGTAAGTTTTGCCATCGACAACGCAGGTCGGACGGATCTCGCCTTGTTTCACTGTAAAATCATTAACGGCTCCTGTTGTGACTTAAATATCGATGAAGAAAAAAAAAACAGATTCTCCCCAACTCACAACAGTGTACAGAACCGTCGCAACAAGAGGACACATTGGCCCTGAAGTAACAAGAAGAACTATCCGGTAGATTCGGCCCTAGGCAACAGGCTGACACACACTCGAAAGTAGAAACTCTGGAAAAAAACAGCTCAAAGTAAATCGATCCCTTCATCGTATAAAATTGCTGTTGTTATTCGAGTAGAGTTTTTTAAACTGACGGGCCATCTGACGTATTGTAACCACCACAGGCGCATGAATCGCACGGATTTTTATCTTCTATCCTCAACATCTCGCCCCATTCGTATACATGACCATTTACGAGACACTTGTCGCCTGGCAATTTCTTCCAATTATCGCAGTCGTATCTGATCGGGCAACAGTCCTTCGGATTCTTGAAAATCGGAGTACATCCGAGTTCTTCGTAATACTTCGTTGGACCGCGACAAACGCAATCTTGAAACGAAGAATCGATATTTAGCAATCTCTAAATGGATGAATTATTTCTTATTCATTAATTTTCGATTGAATAATTATTGTCTCACTTGCATCTTGCGAAGCGGTGATGAGAGGAACGAAAAACAGCCAAAACCCGGTAAGAGCGATAGCAATATCGTGGCTGCGTCTCTCCATGATAGTCGACATCTGAGTTACGGACGGCTGTGTCGTAAGACGTAAAGTTCTCTTTCGCGAGATAAGAGGGGAGTCGCGAACTAAGAACTCTGCTATCTTTATATTTTCGTACAGTTCAGTCACTATGAGTAATTCGCAAACAATAACGACATTCCGTTAACTTAGACTATAATATATTGCTCATCACCTTTTTCGTCGATAGTTATAATTTAGGATTCATTGTTTCCAAAACGGAAAACGTTTTTTCGCCCGCAGATTATTATTGTCCTTTTGGCAAAATTCTCGAATAAATGATTTTTTAAATTACTGTGCTTAAGACGAAGTAAACTCTTAGAAGATGAAACTGGTGACCTCGGCAATCGATAAGAAACGAGGTTTCGATAGGGCAGTCATTCGTCACGCGAACGAATGTAGATAACATTGTATGCAGAAAAATTTGCTAATCACTATCAGTCGCTGATGTTAAATTACTGCGAAAACGAAGACGCGGCCGTGTGAGAATTATATTACAGAATTTGGTTCTGTTACACATTCAGTGTCGTTATCAAATCTGATGTGGGCTCACACTTGCCATTAACACTATTAGGATGTTGTTATTCTATCTTGAAAAGGCAGGTGGGAATCGGACGATTTTTTTCTGAATTAATTATCGAAGTTACCCGTACAAATGGCTCGAAGTATCGAGTATCCATCGGTAAACCCATCGCTGTATGCAGAATATCCCGGGCTTACCGAAGCATTATAGTATTACAGCATTAAACGTGTTTCCAAAAGGATGCGTTCAGATTTTATTCAAGGACTTCGAATTAGGAACGTTGTAAAGCCAGACACGCTTCTCTGGACCTTGTTGATTGACATGAAAGTATAGGGGGGACTTCGCACACGCATTTTAGGCAACTCGACGTTACTTCGTTTAATTCTTCGCCAACTCGTAGTGTGAGATTTCCAAATTTGCAGAGCATGCCTGAAAATATTTCGCAAATATTAAATGAGCCGTTAATTCAATGAATCGTGGAAAATTGTATCGTAAATAGAAACTTACTGGAGTCTTCGACGAGTTTTATTCCATTTGTGTTTGATACGTTGGAAGCAGCATTCGCGTTTCTGATCACGACGTCGGTACTGTCCGCTGGGGAAGAAAAATGACGTACAATGATCGCCATTCAAATCTTCCGCATGTATGCGATTATAGTTTGACTTCGACTTACGACAACGGAAACCGGAATTGCAGCCCGATTGCAATGACTCTCCAAAACTGTAAGAAGGAGCGCAATTGCGGATTTCGCTTTGATCGTAGATCACATTGGAGCACCAGGTGTGCTGGGCAGTTTGACAGAACGTTGCGTTGTTTTGTCCTGAAAAAATAAACGACGACGGGATCGAATTTTTATTTTTAATCAACTAATTGAATTAATTTAGATTTCTATTGATTAAAACCTCTGACGCTCAAGCGTTTTTTCATATTTTATGCAGTTTCGTGTGTAATATAGTTATACCCGTGTATCCTGGGGCGCAGTAACAACGCTTGTTCGGTTCTGCCGCCGGCACGAAGAGCTCACCATCCTTGTACGTTTTTCCATCGACCGTACAAGTAGCATAGGTCCCATCTGCTTTGGCTGTATAAATAAATGTTCAAATTATTTTATATCTTCGATCCGAACAAACTTAAAACGGAAGCTTTATGGCCGAAATACTCGATAAACGAATTGCATTAAATTTCGAACGAAGACCTTGAAAGTTTCGTCTTATGTTCTGTCAACTATTTGAGATAATTGCAATATTTTTGCGATTCGATAATGATTCCGAGGCATTAAGAACGCTGACTATAAAAAGGCCGATTAAATTTTAAAGAGCATTATTTAATTGGAAACTTACGGCAAACTACTTGGTCACCGCAACACTGATCAGTTCGGACCAAGTGGCACGGCGGTTCGTAAGATGACGAAATGCACATGGCCATCATGCACGAAAAAAATGAGCCCTCACACGTACAGGACCAGTCACACGGATTCGTATGTCTAGGTAACAAGCGCTCTCCCATATTATATGTGTAGCCGCTCACGAGACATTGGTTGTTTTTCAAATTGTGTAAAACATCGCAATTGTATCGAATTGGGCAACAGTCGTCCGCATGCACGAAAACGGGCGCACATCCAATTTCTTTGTAGTAATTAGTCGGACCTCGACAGGTGCAATCTTAAAACAAGACAGTCATTTTAAACAATTTTCAAACGAATAAATTATTCGAAAATGCAAATAAATGCAATTCATTGTATTTCATTTATCAGCGTATATTAACGTACTTTTATTCGGCGAGGCGTTGACACCGAAAGTAAGGAAGAGACAAAGCCCGGTGAAAACGAGCATCGTTCTGGAGTAATCGGTCATCGTCGTAGTCTGTTTCAGCGGCGAATCGTTCTTTTACTAAGTTCTCAACTGCTCTTATAGGGTGCGTTCTTTTATTCGTCTCTTTATCGTGCTGTCTCTTGCTAATAAATTGTGATAGAAAGAGACAGAGTGATTAAAAGATAAATTGAAGGACGCATGGATACAGAAGTCGCCGATAAGATGAACGAGAGGAGGAGGAATCGCCACTAACGTCCCTGTTTTTATCGCTGATGTATTATTTTTTTGGTACAATCAGTTCATAAATAACAACTATATTGTCAAGTCGCTTTTTCCGAAAAGTCAAAGGTCGTTGGTTAAACATGAGATGTCACTATCCAATCAGCGACGGGGGCAAACGCGATCGACTCGGTTACTCCGGTAACTCCTAAGAATCCACATGTGGGTCTCGAGGATCCGCGATGTTTTGAGAATATATATTTATTATACCGACGTTGTGGCTCAACAGACGATAATCCGAAACTTTCGATTTCGTTACAATTCAACTGGAAAATAATTATATCAGGGAAAGTTCCGCTTTTCATCGTGTCTCACACGGAACCGTAGAAATGCAGGATGACGTGAGCCGGCATAAAACCTAATCCGACGATCCACTATTAATCCAGAGTATACCCGAAACAGATTTTCCCACATTAAGATGGTCTTTTGTCTTACGAAACACTGACGTCATGGGTAAAAACCGGACGGAGCCAGACGACGATAACATGAACAAGTCCCGTATTGGAATAACCGAGTGCACTGCAGTCATATGGACTATTGTACTGAATAGGAAAGCAAAACAGCTTTGAGCCAGTTTAAAAATTTACATCGAATGTTCCTTAGATATTTGAGTTCCGTATCCATTTCGATTACGGTAACAGGGAAAATAAAAGGCCGAAGTATTCATCGTTGTTGATACCCAATCCTCTGCGCCAGGTGCGAATCTCGTCTGTTATTCTTAGTAATCATATGTACTCTGTTAGAAGTGTCAGTCGGCTCTGGTCAGCCGTGCGAGTCAGAGGGGACCTTGTGCCGTTCCGCCCATCCGAATTTATTGTTTTTATTTGTGCCACGTGTATAGGTCGTTCTCTTACGTGTTTTTGGTACAGTACAAGTACATTTTGCTTATAATATGCCGTGGATTATTACTCTAAAGAGGAAAGTGAGGGGTGTACCGTTTTAATTTTCGATTTGTGCTAAATTTTATTCTAAAAAAGATAGATACAAATACCTGCACCAAAAAATCGATGAAACTTTGAGTCTTCGAAAACACTTGATGATTTGACATACTTTTTAATTTCGTTTCTCGTCGATTCCACGATGGACATAGAAACCGAAAAAGTAATCGAGCTCGTTTTTCCCGACGGTATACCAGGTGAGGTTAACCCCACGTATCACTGTCAAACGCCCAACGACAGTTCGTTGATAGTTTTTTACGTTCCCAATAATTCGAAAACGTGAAGATTCTTCAAAGCCTCCATTCGCCAAGCTTTTCGTAACGCGATGTTTTTTTTTTCATTCGTACGCAGAAGCGTGGAAAGACAATCCCGAGTTTTATCAGTACTTGACGAAACTCGGTGGTTTCGACGTTGATCAATTGAGTGAGTAGCTTTTCTTTGATTTCGCGAAACTTCGTTCCTCAGAAGTTGTATTAATTCTTGTATTTCGACGCAGACAAGGAACCAGATCACTTGACGGATGAAAAAAATGCCGTACTCCAGAATACGCAGGAATTGGCTTTCTCCAATTACAAGACGTTCATACAAACGGCGGAGAGTTCGAGAGAAATATTCTATCAGGTAACGGCAACATCTGAATGAGCGAGGAATGCAATGCAATTTAAGGATTGTGCATTTTTTACAAAACAAAAATTTCTTTAAGTTCAACGAGACTGAAAATCATCTCGAACGATTGCTGAACAAGATTCCTCAGTTCGTGGAAAAGTGCCAATTCTTCTGCGACACATCCAAGGACATAAATACTCACAGGCGTCTGAACAGTTTGACGCTGTCGAAGAATGCGGAGCTGCTGGAAATATTGGAGATGCCGCAGCTCATGGAATCTTGTCTTAGAAGCAGCCAGTACAACGAAGCTTTGGAAATCTCGCAGTACGCTCGTCAATTGGGCGCCAAACACAACGACATTCCTATAATATCGGTACAGAATTGCGATATCAATGCCTTGCTCAATGCTTCTTTCATTTATATCATTTTGTGTATCTATTATTGTCGGTTTTTGTATAATGTTAATTTTATGAATTTATCATAATTGCAAAAAACGTCTTTAAATATTTGCAATTTATAAATAATGTGCAATGATTGAATGATGACCTTTGGCCGATATATTAATTTATCAGACATACTTATCGAAAGGGCCAAAAAACGATTTTATCGAGACAAACATTTTTCTCTATCTTCGCAAAGCGAACAATGATAACAATTCGCGATGAATTGATAAACGAATATTTGGATTGATAAACTCATTGATGTAAAGATGCATCGGATACAGCGCGAAACTATAATTCTATGAGGATTACGATAGTGCGATACTAAATTTTCGTGTATTTATAGTTTAAAAAAATTATATTTATTTTATTATGAACTAATGAATCGTACACTCGCATTGAAATATTGTAAAACAAATGCTCTTTCCTTCTCTCCCTTTTATATCAAGAAAATTTCAAAATTCGGCAACTAAAATGTTTGGCACTATTTTTTTTTTCAATATAACAGTCCTTTGCAATAGCCTGAGCTGTGAATGAATTCAAAGCTTAGCCAATAGAATTATCGATAGAAAATAATATTTTTTGTTGTTCAGTCTATCGTCGCCGAGATCGAGAACAGTTGGTCTGGCATGGTAGGCCAAGTTGTCGGTTCTCTTCGAGGTGATCTGCCGCTACCGAAATGTCTTCAACTCGTCGGACTCCTGCGCTCGATGGACGCATTCACCGAATCGGAATTACGGATAAAATTTCTTCAAGCGAGAGACAGCTGGTTGCAGAGTCTATTGAATTCCATTCCAAAAGAGGATCGTAAGTTCATCCACGCAAATCGAGGCTTTCGATTGTGGAATAGAAATATAACCAGGTTTTTTTATTTTCAGCTAATCTTCATTTGACAAAAACGATCGAATTGTCGAGAATACATCTTTTCAATATTGTAACGCAGTACAGAGCGATGTTCAGTGACGACGATCATCTCACCTCGAGCCGCGACGCCGTTATCAACGACTCGGCAATTTTTTATCACTGGCTGGAGGAGAAGGTAGACATTTAGAAAACTATTAATTTTTCAAATTTTTTGCTATCCTAACCACTGATAAACTCGCGTGTTGTGTTGTTCCAGTTGTCGCAATTTTTGACTACTCTCGAACAGGATCTTCCGAGCGTAACGTCGATCGATTCGGTTCTCGGACAGTGCACTTATTTCGGTTTGTCCTTCGGTCGAGTAGGCGCCGATTTCACGAGCCGCATGTCCGACATATTTGTCCGGGTGATCGGATCGAAAATGCAAAAAAATATCGCCAAAGCGACGAGAAAATTCGACAAGGACATGGAGACGTTTACGTTAATTAATAAACTGCATCGAATGGACGTTAAAGTTGATACGCAAATCAAATCGGTACGGCTCCTGTTTTGTATTTTTTTCTCGCAGGTCAGGCGGTTATAAGTCGAATCTCTGTGAAACGTAAAACCTTTATTTTTCAAGGAAAATCCGCCGGAACAACTCGTAGATTTTTATCCACTCGCCGAATACTGCAACGGTCTGATATCGGCCTTCAACGAGTTACGACTGTGTTCTCCGGTAGCGCTTTCGGAGTCATGCACTCGTCTTCTAGAGGACTCTCTTCGCAGCGTTGCAAAGGCAATATTGGTCTTTTACAAGCAGGAACAACAGGTGCGTCTTTCCTGAACACTTTTTGATTACCAGTTGATATCTCAAGGTCTTTAATTATTGACAAAACAAAACTTGTAGGCGTTTACAGCTGCCGAGCGAGAAAACATGGTCAAATTCGCCGAGTGTTTCAGCGATCAGTTGATTCCATACGTGCAGTATTGCATACACGCAGTTTTTCCGCAAAATCAGATATCTCTACATCTAGGAATTTCCGTTGGACTATTACAGAAGGAGGTGAGATTTTGAACAACCTTCTTTGCCTTAAATGCGATTATTTGTATATATTTTTTTATTGTTCACCGAATTTTAATGTTAATTGCGTACGTCATAGGGAATCACGTATTTGGATCGAAAAAAGATTGTTGAGCCTTTGATCTCGTTGTTGCCGATAAAGAGCGTTGTACACGACACGATATTGCCAGCTCTGAGTCCGCCGATTAATTTGCCGGAAGATCGCTCACGCGAGGCACAATCTACGACGATTCATCCGAATGCCGAAGATTCAACTGCTGAGGCAACTCCTGCTGAAAATACCGAAGCCGCGCTTGTCGATACCGCGGAATCGAAGGAAGAATCGGTAAACGTTCCATCGGTACCTGCGGATATCACGGAACCGGAAGATACGTAGCCAAACAACGACGAAAGAGAAATATTGTAAATAAATTGTATTTATATTCAGAATAAATATATATTAATTAAATAAGGTTTATGTCCACAGTACGTTTATTTGAGTACCGTAACGAAGTATCATGGTAGTCCAACCATGACGAGATAACGATAACTTATGACGAATAAACTAGAAATGTGAAGTCAAACAAACGTTCGGAAAAGCGACGAAATTATCGTCGCATAACACAGACTCTCAGCTCATTGTTTCTCCAATTGCTACAAACTTTCGTTCGCTCAGTTATTTGCTTGAACCGTCATTAAACGAAATTTTTTTCAGTCGTTTCAACAGGCCATTCGCGTTGATGTAACAATTGGCGAAATAAAAAACATTTTCACTCGAACAAAAATGCTGCGTCCAAGAATTCTCCTTTACAAGTAGTTTCACCGATCAATGAATACGATTTCAGATCTGAAGAGTTTCTCCCCACAGTTCTTACGAAGTCGTTGCACTTGTCGCTTCTTTCACCGACAATTTCTTCGTCGTTCGATTGCCGAATTTGCGATAAATTATCTTCGTTCTCCTCGACTAATTCGGTATATCCGTCGCTGCCGGTCAGTCTTGAAAGGTTCTCACGACTCGGAATTTTCAGTTGTCCGTTAATCGTAGAACCTCCCGTCTCTCCGATATCTTGCTTCATTTTCTTCGTTTCAGCTGTCGATTTTCCGCAATCATCGTCCTCCGAGGATCGAACGCATTTGTCTGCCTCTTTTCGCTTCGTACCACGCTCATTCGCACTATCTTCGCAACACGATTGTCGAACTCTATCGCTCATCTGCGTCAAATGCTCTTGGAGCTTTTGTATTTCTTCTTGCTCTTGTCTGTGACGCTGGCGCAGGAACTTTAGCTTTTTTCGTAACGCGTTGCACTCGCGTTGGCCTTTTGTGTACAATTGGCGAAGCTTTGCGGCGGACGGTCGAACGCAACTGAAAAATATATACGAACAAATTGTTAAATTGGTGTTGAAATTAGTGTTTATCGTTGGACGGCTATTCTGCATTTACGTCGTGCTAAATGTTTAACTTTTTTACAACAAGAAATATAACTAGGATGAATATTCGCGGGATATATTTTAATGAGAAAAAAATACAGAAATGATTCCGATTGGTAATGACGATTCGGGGAGTCCGGGGATGCCTCTAAATATTGGTAAAAAAGAATCGCGCATTTTACACAATGAGTGGCATTATTAGAAATTGGAGCTGATAATACGTAGACGAGTTTCACTCATGATTCCGACTTGCCCCGATCTATACTTTCGCCAAGATTCTTCGGGATATCTCTGTATTTTATCCCGTCTCTTTTCATTTAGACTTCTGAAGATGTATTTGAATGAAAAAATTATCGTCACTCATTAACGACTATCAGATTACCGTGTGATCGTTTGGCGATACTTTTCAAAATGTTGTGAATAAGACCCGATAATCATTCCCGGTAGGCTTGGGAAAGTATCAGTGGCTTCCTTATTGTGTACGATAATTTTAATATTATGGAAACTATGTTTAGCTTGAAATTCAAAAATTATTGTACGACAAAGCATTGTGAATAAATGGATATAAATCTCGAGTAAAGGAAATCTTCATAGGATGAAGAATTTTTAATCAGCCTTCGACACTCGGAATTTATGAAAAAAAAAAATGTTCATTGCCCGTTCGTTTATGAGTCCTCTTCGAGAGATGTGAGAAACTTTCGATCGCGTATAGAGTACGTACGTATCATCAACCTTTCGTTCAGTTTCCAAGTCCTCTTCGTCTCTCGACGCCTCGTTCATCTCTTGCGTGGTCGCGACTATTTCGCCGGTTTTCGGATCCAGTCTGAACGTCACCGTTTTGTTGGTGGACGCATTTTCGATCGTGATCTCTTTGCCGAACGACTTCGTCTCGACCGCGGAGTCATCCGTGTCCGTATCGTCGCTCGAGGTGTTCGACGCTCCTTCGTTCGAAGTTGACGGTGTTTTTTTCGACGCGTCAACGTTGCGTCGTTTGTTTATACTTATCCTCAGTACGGGCCGTTTGTTGCCGGGATAACAAGACGGTGCCGCAATCTCGGTTTCGTTCGGTTCGGGAATCGACGTTTGCGGCGTCGCGAAGGTTTCTAACTTTGGCAGCGCAAGCGGTTGAACGACTTTTTGAATTACGGCCACACTTTCGGCTCCCGAAAACTCATCCGGCTTCGGAAGTATCTTTCTCAATCTCGGCTGCATGATTAATCGTTGTCTTGCGAACATTTGCGAATTTTTCACCGACTCGTCGGAGGACACATTTATGGACTTTCGATCGACGCTCTGATTCGTGTATGGAGCAGAAATTTGCATTACGTTTTGAAGAGGAAACTGCGTTTTGTTTTGTCCGGCAATTTGCATGGGAATCAAGATAACAGGCATGGATTGTAATACGGACGTATCGCCGTTTCCGTTGCTGCCAACATTGACGACTTGCAGTGGCAATGACGGCTGACTTTTCATCAACGTCGTCGAATTTTGTTTCTGATCGGTGGACGGCGCTTTTGTCGATCTTCCACGCAATATTGCGGGTATCGATATGGGATTCAAAAGTGATTGCTTTCTGTTCGGACGACTGTCGGCGCCTTTGACGGCGAAATGCATACTGCATATGTGATGAGAAGCTCCGGGCTTCCAATTTTGTAGGTCGATTTGCGTCAGCCACTTCTTTGATAGTATCTCATCGTGCATGGGAAATCTGCGAAAAACGAAAAAGAAGCGCTCTAATTCGTTGAGATCGGAGTAACGTTAACTCATGCATAGAATCCACGGAAAATTGGGCCGAAGGAAGCAATAATGACAGTGTAAACTTAACCTACGCCGAATAACAACACATTTCACTTTAGAATTCGAAGATGACGGACTCACGGAAAATAGCCGATGCTTTTTTCTCCGACGTACGTGTGACTGTCGCAGCCCTTTATACAACACTTTTGCATCATTCACGTTAGTTTGTCGACAATGTATTATTTCCGAGTGGGCGAGAGTTTTGAAATTTTTTTTTCTTCGGAGAAAATCAACAAAGCGAGTACGCGACGGCCGCGCTGTGGGAATCGCACGCTCGCGCGCGTACACATGACTTTAGTACACTCGGAGACTGCGCAGTTGGCGCTGACGAAGAAAAAAACCGTTGAGCGGGCAGTACGGACTCAAACGTCCGAAAGTCGAGTACTCGTGTTATTGTTTTCGCACAAGTTTACTTCTTGTTGTCCCGGTGTAGAAAAGCTGCATTCGCGAGCGAAGAAAAACAATTCGACCGAAATGAAAAGTGCGGGAAATGCGGATGAAATGTGTGACGAATTCGTGGTTAAAAGAAGTGGCGAGAGAAGCGCGAACGTTCGGGAGTTGTATGTATTTTGTGAACCGGCGTCGTGCTTGGAAGCTGTCGTTTCGTTTCGACCGAACTTGCATACCTTGGTCGTCGTTGGACAACCCGAAGTCACTTCTGTCGCGGCGATTGCGGAGTTGATACATCTCAGGGAATTGTGGATTGTGGAGTGTCGTCTAAAGGTAAGTGATACGCGAGACTTGCATTGAAAAACTTTGGCGTTGAGACGCGGAACGCGTGTGTCGCGATATCTATTTCACGAAGAGAAACTTGACATTGACTTATCCGATACTTTTCATACGGCAAAAAACGTTGTTTTTGGAGAAAAGTAATATCGGGTACAATCCAACGAAAAGCTTTGTATTCCTTAGGATGTCAGAGCTCTCAAGAGATGCAAAAAATTAGAGAAACTTTACTTGTATGCCAACGAGATACGTGAAATACCTGATTTATCGAATATCAAGAATCTGAAGGTGCTTTCGCTAGCACGAAACCGGATATGCGATTTAACGGTAAAAAAAGTACCGAAAAATCCAAAGAGGTTCGAAAAATTGAGTGATCGAATACATTCTATTTCATTTAGAATATTCGAGATTCGCCTCATCTGCGAGAGATTAATTTAGCCGGCAACGAAGTCAGAAGAATTCCCAATATCTTCACCGAAGTTTTCGAGTTACTGCATCTGAATTTGTCGGGGAATCCCCTGTCTTGTCTACACGTAAATTATTCATCGATCTACATTGGAATAAGACTAAGACTAATACTCAAAGTTGCTCCGATTCTTCAGGACCTTGAAAGTTTGTCAGCTTTGACGAAGCTACAGAGTGTAGAATTTGACGATCCCTTGTACGGTGAATGTCCACTCGTATCGATGTGCAATTACCGTCCGTATCTCCTTAGTCAATTACCGAGTCTCCGAAAAATAGATTATCGACCCGTAGGACTGGAGGAAAGATTGGATCCATTAAAGTATCGATCACAATAACATTCTTGATCCCCTTCCAGTTATTCAGTATCATTAATTATCGGTCTCTCAAATATATCGCTTTTTCCATAACGACAAACGTTTCTTTTTCATAGCAATTTATCGCCACTTTGCAATAAAATTTGCGACAGACATTTGACCAGCGGTTTGCTGGATGCGAAAATCATAAAGAAGTTTTTTAGCTCCGACGAGCTTCTGCACATAAAACATTTGACAATCACAAATTGCTCGATAACAGAGGTGTGAATTATTCGATGCAGGAAAATAATTTCGAAATTTTAGAATTCGGTTTATTTAGATAAAATTCGAGGATATTTCCTTGCCGCATCTCGAGAGTCTCGATTTGTCGAAAAATCGCATATCCTCTCTGCGAGGTGTGAACAATTTGAAAAAACTCCATACTCTGTGCATGAGTAACAATCGGCTGGGCAATCGTAGAGAAAAACAATGTCCAACAAATTCGGAGCGGGAAGTTCTTCCGAATTTGGTTGTTCTTTACGCGGATCATAACAAGATAAAGTCTATGGAAGAAGCGGCGTTTCCAAAAATGCCCGCCTTGAAGTATTTTTTTCTGCAACACAACAGACTCAGCGATATTAATGGTACTCTTTATCACAATTTCTCGCTTTTTCCCTCTTCGAAATTTGAGTTAAATGTTGTTCATTAATACGTCAGGAATTAAAGATTTTCCGAGTCTCGATACTGTGATACTGGATTACAATAGAATCGAAATTGTACCGGAAGATTCCTTCGGGTCAAAGGAGAATTTGAAGACATTGATGCTAGAAAATAATAAATTGACCACTCTGAATTTCGCGAAGCATTTATCGAAGGTCGAAAAACTATTCGTTGCGAACAACAAAATTCAGGTAAAGAATTAAAATATTAGAAGTTAACGGTCCTCGTTATCAGCTGGCCGTTCTTTTTACACAGTGCAAACGCGAGCTCGATAGTTTGAGATTTTTGCACAATCTGAAAGAGCTGACGATAGTCGGTAATCCGTTGTGCCAATGGTGCAACCACTACGTCGAAATTAACGAAATAATCGATTCGATAAAAATCATCGACGGTCATCGGATGGATTCGAACGGTTTCGTCGAGGTGCGGTAGAATAATCAATCGCTCGTGTACAATGAATCATTTATTCGTTATATAATAATATCTACAATAAAAATACCACATCGTTTGAAAAACAATTTTCGTTACAATTATACAGTAATTTTATATATAATAATATAATATTTAGGTTTGTTTTTTTTTTTTTTCAATTTATTTTTTTTTCGTTCCAAATAAGATGTAGCGATGAACATTCACTTCGCGGTTGGAGTGAGAAAATACATTTTTATTTTGCGAATTTCACATTGATCTTTTTTTTCACTCAAGTATATCGTTTTTTTTTTTTTGCAATCTTTACCGCGCAGACGAAACGACGCCGAGAGTACCCTATCGTGTATTCTTTGTGTATGTTTTTTTTCCTTCCTTTCACGTTTAGCCAAAAAGTTTCGGCCAAGTTTCTCTTGACGGGCATTTCGAACCGAGTTATTTCGTGTATCGTATCGTGATTGAACACAAGAAAAATACTTGAGATTCGTGTAATCGAATTTCGATGGCGTCATTCACACGTCTCGCGAATCCGTTTTCCTTGCTTTTTTTTTTGTTTTTTTTTTCTTTCTTCATACTTATCTATGAATTACTACACTTAGTTAATAGTACCGTAATGTCATCTCAATATATATCATTGTATTAGTTTACCATAATATATAGAAAATACATATAACAATTATTTAAATGACTCACAATCAATCACTTGTCGTAATATATTAATCGGTGTTAATTACATGATATCATTTTTTTTTTACACTTGTTCTCGTAGAGGAAAGATGGGGGAAGGGGTCGGGGGCCGTGGTACAGGAGGGCTAAGAGGACAGCGAGGAAGGGAGAATTTTTTTTATTTTTTTATTTTTCTTCGTACATATACATTGTCTTTGCCGTACTACTACTGAGTGAACTTTACCAGAACTTACTTCGATATCTTACAAACGTTTTTTTTTTTTTTTTTCTATCTTGTACTATTGTACGTATAACGTACCCCAGCGAACGGTCTTTTTTGTTTCATTTCGGTTTTTCATTTTTGTTTTAATAGTATTAACTTGCGTTAACAAAGTTCCACGCGTGAATCGAGATTAATTATTTTCATGACGCGAATAACAACTCCGACAATTTTAAGTAGTTCAGAGTTAAAACGCATTTCGAATCAATCCTTAACGATACATCGCACGTATATATTATATTTCTCGCATATATATCTCTCTCTCTCTCTGTGGTTTACTTCTCACCTTTTTTTGTTTCTCTTTGGGAACGGTTTTTTGATATTCGTCGTGTTCTTTTTTTTTCATTTCTTCGCTTTTATGGACTTTTCGATTTTGCTCTCGTTAAACTTTAAATCTTTCAGTTTAACGCGCATTTATACTTTACATAAAGGGTTTGCTTTTTTCTTTGTTTTATTATTTATTTTCTTCTCTCATTCTGAGACGAACTCGCGTCGAATATCGATGTGCGAAGCCATTGAAAACTTGGAAGAATCGCGTTTTATCGAGTATGAAAGAAACTTCGACTGTCGCGAGTATAAGATTACGAAATCGCGGTATTATTATTTCAAATCGACGTTTAGAGTTTGGTACCCCTTTGAACGTGAGCACGATGTTTTTTTTTTTTGGTTAAATAATTAAAAAATTATTTTGTTTTATGGACTATTTAGGTATATTACAAATAATCCAAAGTCAAGTTTCTTACGCATATAGTCCCGAGTTTCCATATCGCGTCAACTCTATCAAACAGTCTAAAAGGAGATTGTTGGTATTATTTCTTTGTTCTGCTCACATTTCTCATCTCTTATAATCCGTATTGAGCGGAAAGGGTATTGCTGTAGTCGTCTCAGGTGTCAGAAATGTTCCGCATAGATTATTCGTCTTTCTTTGATATGTCGAATACCATTATTGTTTTTTTTTTCTTAGCGTCGAGAAGAGTTATGGGCGATCGCGAAAGACTCTCGCGGCTGGTTTTTTACCGAACTTTACTCGTGGCTTTTCGTTTTTCTTTAGCAGTCGTAATTATTTATGAAAATACAATCCCCCGCTAGAGCGAAATAGAGGAAGAAATATGTTGAAAAAAATTGAAATCAAGAAAAAAAAAAAGCGATCTAAGAGATTTGTTTAGGGCTGGACTATCAAGGAGTTTATGATGTTTGTTTTTTTTCAAAGAAGCGCGGAATTCATAATGGCGCAGCAAATACACGTTTTTTCCTTGCCATAACACCGAACAATTAACATCGATTCTCTATTGTATATTAAAATTGAATATATATATATATATATTTGTATTTTTATATATAATGCATGTGTTTTTTTCGTGTATATATAATATATTTCGAGTAATGGTATTTTTCATCATCGACGGTTACAAAGGGTATCTTTACATACACAAAAATATGTATACCTTTAACACTTAATATTTACAGACGGGAATGTACAGAAAAAGGGGTATCTCATTATTTAATTTCTTTTTTTTAATTACGTTTTGTTGGTTTTATTTCATTTTTTTCTTAAATTTCATTTGTAAGAAAATATTGTCCAGCCCTACAGATGAGTTATCTACGCGTGTTAATTTCCTCAATCGTGCGTCTTCGTTTTTATCTCAACTTATGCATCTTGCTTCACGCTCAGTTAAGAGTACCGTCATGTTTCTTCGTCTTCCTTTTTCATTTCGGTCTCGTGGTTTTTTTTGTCTTCTTTAAGTTTACTTAATACTGTTTTATAACCTCTTAAAAGTATAGGTCGCAAATAATTAGCACCGAAGTACCTTCCGGAGGTGACATTTCGGCACCCGCGCGGGTTTTGTTTATTCCCTCGCGTTGCTTCTCGGTTTTTTGGGTGTGTTTTTTTAACCATCATTTTGATTTGTAGCTTCAGCCATGTTTTGTTTAATTAACTTTATTTTATTCGGGTTATCGAGTAATTAGTTAGGATTTATGGGATCTTTACACTTTTAGCCGATAATAGTGGTGTCGCGAATCGAGAACTGCTTGCGCTCGATTGGACGTTAGAGTGAGCAAAATAAGTGAACGAGAAATTAAAGTTCATCGATGACATAAACGATTGAAGATGAGATCACACTTTCATTTTTTAAATTTATTTTATGTTTCCGAGTCGATCGTATGTTCTTTCTGTGATTGTCTCGTCTTGCCAACTCAACGTTCGTGCTAGTTTTATATCGATTCTCGAGCCAGCGCGAAAAGAAAAACGCGTCAGACGAAAAATTAGATCTTATCAATGTAATGCATACAAGAATTTCATTAATTCATGGTAGGATACGCGAAATCAATGCACTTTTATACACATTATTATTGCATACTACACGTTTGCGATTGTGAAATTCATAGCACCGTTCAGTTTCGCATTATCTTTGTTTTTTTCTCATCGCTCAGTTTTTCTTTCGTCTCAAAACGCATCTGCGAAGAAGAATTTTAATAATCGTTTTCAAGCTTAAATCGAAATAATTGCAGGATTCACCGAATATCTCATCGCGTTTTTTTCGCGTTCTTATCAAACCGCGTATTCTAGAATGTTTGATTGAAAAAACCTTTGATTAGTCCTTTGTACGCAAAGAATTGGCACAAAATTTATTGTTTGATTAGTTCAATTGTGCGTAGCCAACTTAGACGATAAGTAATCAATTGACGAACAGTGCTAAAATCTTTTTCTTCTTTTCATAGTAAAATGGTAAGAAATCACATTGAGGGGAGTCGAAAGATAGATTCGGATTTTCGTATGTCTGTGAGTGCGTGTTGCGAATTTCGCGCTTCAAGTTTGAAGTTTCTTTCCGTCCGTTTGTTATTGGTGGTGTTTCTTCAACGGAATGGCCAAAAACTCGTAACATCGCTCATGGAGAATATTTTTCTTAATGATATAGAAGAACAACACGAATAGGGCGAAGGCTACCGATCGTTTTAGACTTTTTTCGATCATTCTTCGAGCAGCAACATTCAAGCAAATGTTAAAAAAAAAAAAGAAGAAGAGTTGTCGATCGGAGCTTCCGCTAGGCGTACGAATATAACGGTATTTTCTATACAGATATAGATGACGAGAAAATATTTTTTACTTGGGACCAACACGAGAGTCCTGTCGCAGTCCTTACAATTTAATACTTTCCGCCACTCTCAAGCCACCAATTCGTTACAACGCTCGAACCTTTCGACGCGGACGACCAATCGCTGGACGACGATCGACTCGATTATTTATGTTTATATATAAATCGAGGTCTTTTCCATCCAGTCGAGAATTCCATTCATGGGTTTCGACTTACTCGCGAGTGGTATTCAACTCTCGATCGATCGGTCGATTGACCGCCCATTCACATTTATCTTCGTTTTTTTTATCTCTCTTTCGTTTAACTATACCGAAACCTACGTATTTACATCAATTCCTTGTAGAGATAGCTAGGATTACAGTTTTATTATTAGTTTTCTCATTTAAAGATAAACTACGCAATAGAGTCGTTAGAAAAAACAACGCGTGCACGCAGGCCCGCCGAGAAATCCGTAGATTCTATCGAATTAATCGTAAACCGGACATCCTTTCCCTTATCACAACACTAAACGATTTTTGACGAAGAATGAAAAAGACCCCGGCTGGACACTGGCCCGTCGGGCGTTCCCTGGACATTTTTCCTTTACAATTTTGCTCTTTGTTTTTGCTTCTCATTGGCTAGACAGACGCTTATTACATTTAACTCGATGAAACGAAATAAAACTATCAAAGGTGTATAGTATATTGTGTACCGAGTGCGTAAAGTGCGTTATTTTCGCACGAGATGTGATCCCCTCTCGTCGAGTGCGACGGTGATCACAAGCGTCGAAAATAATCTTACGCACGAGTTACACGTGCAATTTTTTGCTCCGTTTCGTCGTTCCAATGCGCTCCAGACGCGTGTGCGTACTTGGCGCTTAGAAAAATAAACGAGTCGCTTTGACTCGAACGTGAATGGGTATTTGTTTTTTTTTCTTTTACGATGTGTGCGAAGAATTTTGTCTTTCCCTTGTTTCGTCTCACTCTCTCGGGCAGTGAAAGTAGAGTGCGCGTTAACGGAATTTTAATCGGTACAGTAGTGATGCAGTTCGTTTTTTTTTTGTTGTTTTTTTTTTCTTTTTGGCACATGGTTTACCGGGTTCGTCGCCCTTCTCACCGTTTCGACTGGAGCACATGCTTTTTTGTTAGTCATCTCAATATTAAAAATTTGAGACGATGCGAAAGTCTCCCAGCACCGATTTTCGATCAATGTTTGTTTTCTCTGAAAATCAATGGAGTTGATCGATACAGCCAGAAAAAAATGTCCAAAGCCTCAGTTTGCATGAAACCTTCGGTACAATCGATCGAAATTTCGTTGCGAATGGAAAGAAAGTCATCGGTCAGATTAGCTTTACCGAAATTCTCATACAAAAAGAGTTCTATTAAACAAAATTAATACAGTTAGTAAATCGAATTATTTCCGCATCGTCTTAAGAGTCGAGTTTGAAGTTAGGGAGAGAATTCGTGCGCAATGAGAGAACGAGAAAGAGGATTATGAATGTGTTTAAACTGTAACGCATTGAAATGACATTCCGATTGAATCAACCTATCCCGTTTAATTTCAAATTCAAAATGTGTGTTAATTCTCAAGTAACGCTGATTTCGCAGTTTGCAATATTTTTGTTTTTCTTCAAATTCCCTCGTGTGACGTTAACGTTCTCCCTCTCGTTTTTCTCGCTCAATCTCCTTTTACGTTTTTCAATTCTCATTTAATATCGTAGTTAAAAGTCAACGATTAGTTACCAGAACACAAGGCACTTGGCTTATACATCATATTTATTTATTCAATTTTTTTTTTTTTCTTTCGCTATTTACTTCTTTTGGTATAGCTCGGTGTTGAGATAGCTAACGCTGTTTTGGGACGCGCTGCGAACGGATCACCGAGGTTCCGGTAGTTCAAAAAACGCCAAAGGACATTTATTTCATATATTCATGTATATATATATTCGTATATCTATATTTGACTGACGCAATAAGCTTTCGGTAAGAGGTTTTTAAATGTATTTCTTATTGACGCACCGAGGCGGGCTTTCGAAGCGAGACATCCGCGTAGTTTCGTGTTTTACAGTAGAAAAAGACGTGTTTTTTTTTTATCGTGTTTGATCGGACCGATTGCAGCGCGTCCGGAGACGTCGATGAAAATAACACACACACACACCAGTCATTCACAATATCCATAGAAGAAAATAGTCATATATCATCGTACATTTATACTATGTATGCAATGCCGTAATAATATATATATAATATATTTATATATATAATATATAATTTATTCATTTTATATATTCAGTATTTTTTTATTCTTATAATATTCATTCGTGAACGACGATTAGGGTATTTTTTTTCTCATTTATATTCCGAGTATTAAAAACTCTTTATTCTTTTTTAATCGCACGTTTATCTTTTTCATTATTTCCTTTTTTTTCATTTTTAATCGGGTAATAGCGGGACTTTGCTGGACTTCAGTTCATACAGCTGGATCGATAGTGTTATTTTCGATTCCTTTTTCGGGTAGTTTGCGAATTCATAATTGATCGGTGAAAAAAGCCAAAAATGCGTTACGACAATCGCATGTTTGTTAATCGCGCGTATGGTTGGGTGTATGTTGTGTGTTTTTTGTTTGTTTGTTAAAATACCTTTACAACGATTTCATCCGAGTCAACTTTGTTTTTTCTTTTTTATAATTTATCTATCGTTTGTGACATTCGCACCTTCGTTTCCGTTTCCTTTTTTCTTCTGTTTCATTGGCTTGTTTTTGTATTAACATTCGTGGCATCGACAGACGGACGTCGGTGTCCGGTGTTCGTTTACAGCATTAGCAAGTTTTGAGTACTCAGCCGCATTTCGCGCGCATCGTTTTCCTTCTTTTTTTGCTTTACCATATACTCTCTTATCTGGGACTATATATATATATTTATATCTATATAATGTATAATATCCATATTTAATATGTATACATGTATATTAAATGAAGTGGTACGTATGTATACGCGATACATTAACGTGTAGAAGCTAATTTCAATGTACAGGTTTATCGCTTCAACATAATACTGATACACGGACTCTCGTTGTCCTGGCTAAGCCGTTGTTTCTCTTCGGTTTTGTAGATTCGCGCCCGTTCGTTTTATTTCTATTTACTTCTTCGTGAGTTTAATTGAATCTTTTCTGCTTCGTGCGTTGAACGATCGATGCGTCTCGTTGAGTGACGCTTAGTTTTTTGTAAAGCATCTTTTGTTTTTCGTAGATAGGCTCCGGTGGGCATTGCTGCCCAACTGTTACGATTTATAGGCTCCTATTTTTCGTCAGCGGGATTTTCGGGATTCATTGTTTAAGTTTCAGGCTCAGCCTTTGTTTCTTCATTTGGCAACTCGGATACCACATCACACGTGAAATTGACTGAACCGCTTCAGTTTGTATCGATTACGCATCAAAGTAGTCGAAAAATGCTTAAAAAAGAAATCATCACGCTCAATGAAGATTGAAAGCGTGATCGTTTTTTTTTCAATCCTTTTTTCAGAAGACTCTCCGTAATGAATAATAGAATTATGCAAATAGAACTGCCGTGGCGAGTTGCAGCGTCGCCGATTTGGAGAGACGACGTGGCGAATATTGCTTGTGGCACGATTGAGCGAAGGAATTAGTAATTTTTTTTTTTTACTGAGAGACGAAGGAGAGATTGAGACTCAGACTTATCTTGAGCAAGACGTTATTTCCAATTAGGGCAAAATACTATTTTAAGACGGTAGTAATTTAAGGATACTATAGTGTATATATGATAGTCTATAGATAAACCTAGTTGAGCATAGAAGGTGGAAACAAGATCGAAGATGCGCCCAGCATCGACATCGTAATATTGCCAATGAAGGAACTTCTCCATTATTGCGACTATTGGGGTATTGGCCGATTCCAATCTTAGTGTTAATTTCAAAACGAAGAAGACTGTAGACACTATTAATTTTTCGATAATTGCCGTTCGAAATATGCAATGTTCGTAGTTGTACCGAGAAACGTTGAGCTGACGATTGTAGACTCGCTCGCGAATAAAAATGACAAAATTAGGTACCAATTACCGATACAATTATTCGAAAGGCTAAAAATCTCGGCGTGAAATCTAGAGATACAACATTTGAGCCGAGAGAGAAATTTGTTGTCGAAGGATGATTTGATGTGATCGCACAGTCGTCTCTCATCGCGCCGACGCGACAGCCCATGCCACTATCTCTCGCATTAGATCGCTCCTATCAACAATTACGCATTAATCGTTAGAAGTTAAATGTATAGAATAGTGTAACATCAAATAGAGTAGTGTAAAGAACTATGCTTGGTGTATAGAGATAGACATTAAAGTAGGTAATTAGGTAAGAGGACGATAGATTACAATATCGATAATCCATAATAATAATTTTTTTGTTTTTTTGCTTTTTTTTTTCTTCTTCCATTCGTTTTTTTTTTAAGAGTAAATTTTGCGTAAGACGTTGATGATTCTTTAGTAGACTTTTTTTCTCTTTAATACAGTATTTTGAGCACATTCCTCAGGTGTATAACCACGCTACACTTTCTTCATCGAGTTGTACCAATATATTCTCGTCCCGCACGACGGCTTGCCATATGTTTTGTTTTTTCGTGTGTTTGCTCCGATAAATCAGTTCGATTGTTTTTTTCCATCTGGGCGTATCATGGCGAGTGACACAATGCTGTATTCTGTGTGTGCTTCATTATAGCAGTACATGCCAAGTGATGAGGTTTACTTAAACCGATAGAACCGAGTATCAAAACTGTGAGTGAGATAATTTTATTCCGATACTTGCAATTGGTTGTCCAGATAAAATTCAAGTAGAAAAAAAAATTATTATCAAACGCAGTGTGAATGAGAAAAAAAACTCGATCAATGTTACTTGAATTCAAATTCGTTCGTTCGAACCGATGGTAGTTGATTTGCGTCTTTTTTTTTGGCTGTGTGTGTGGCAGTACAATATCGGTACAACTCACTAGTTGATGGCACGGGTCCGCCTATGTACAAATATGTAATACCATATACCACATACCATTTAATTACATCACATATTTATCATTTTGTTATATATATATATACTTTTTTGTTCATATATATATATCATAATTGTTTGTTTTTAAGTTTTTTTTTTTTGTTTTGTTTTTTCGTGACGTGGAGGGACTCGTTTGTACAATTCATGCATATCTTCGTTACTATTTTCATTGCTTCGTTAATTGTAATTCATCCTAGCCCTTATTCCCGTTCTGAATTAACAGCCTCCAGCGATGATTTGTTTTTTGATTAGTTCTACACAGAATCTAACGTTGTTCAAAGCCAGAACACAGTTCAGAATAAAGGATGGAATACTTCTGTGACTTTGCCCTTGAAAATAATAAAGATTGTGTATGAATTATTCGATTGCGTGTTCTGGATTCAAACGTAGACGACTCTAATTTGCTCTCCTATTATCTCTCTTCGCTTCGTCACAATCTACGAAATTTCTTTTTTAACCTCATCTGAATCTCTAGTTTCGTTTACGAGTTACAATTATCATTACATAATTATCATAGTAGAAACTTAGTTTCCGTAACAAGTGTATTGTCTTAAATGATATGTCTGCTAATTTTGTTTTTTCTTTCGACGCGCCCGCGATCCATCTCCTCGAAACCTCGTCGAAAGTCGCAACAATTTTCTTTTTCTTTTCCCTTCTTTACGCCCTAAAGAAACTAACTTTGAGATTCGAAGTTGTAGAGCCTTATTTATCATTACATATATTCGCTAAGCTTTGTTTTTCTTTTTCTTCTATTAACTCTTACCTTTTTTTTTCGCGCTGGAGGCTGTTATACAAAATTCACAGATTCTTGTTGTGTGTGTAACTAAGATATATGACGAATGAGTACCTCCGAGAACACTGTACGATCGGACATGTGGAATTGAGTAATTTTCCGTTTGCGCATCCCCCTGAACGTTATTTTTCATTGATAAAATGTATTTAAGTAACGAAAATCCGATGTTTCGGTCGCAAGCTCGAACTGAAGTTTGAAATTCCAGTAAGTGAAACAATTGTTTTTGATTATTGGGTAGTATCTTACTGAGGTTCCCGAATGTACTCATTCAATACTTGCGGTCTGTAAACGAATGTATAATGGGGAAATACATATTTTTCTTTTCTCTTATGGCCGGACCGTTTGATTTTCACTTCGTCGTTCTTTTTGATTGGAAAAAAATATTGAAAATTAGAGATACACAAATACGAGAGTGTCATGCATTAAATATATGTATATATATATATATACGATTCAACTCCGAAAGTCTAGAGTCCTAAAAAAAAAAACGCAGTTTTTATTTCGCGATTGTAAATCGCTAGACTCTCGGAAGTAGGCCGAGCTCACTGTATACAAACATCGAACAGATTGAAATATATCGGAAGCTAATACAAATAGTTGTCAAAAGACCATAAATGACCCGGAGCTATTCTCGGTCACTCGTAACTCTCTCTCTTTCTTTCTCCCCGATTCTTTTTTTTTTCGATACTCTCATTTCCGTTCACTCTAATCGAGAAAATGTTAAAAAGTTAAAATGTATAGAGTGAATGTTTTATTTGTTTCAAATGGTAAAAGTTAATTAGAAGACGATCGTTAACAGTGAATATAACAATATATATTAAAGGTACAGTTAGATGTGTCTACGATTGGCAAATCTCTTGAATAACAATTTAGAGTTTCCACACGAGCGAAACTTTTTTTTCGTCATGCAAAATGCGCGACCGGACGCGCCTTATTCATTTATGCGAACTCTTATAAAATATCGTTTAAAAACATTGAGCCGGCGAGTTTTGCTCCAACAAATGAATCGAGTGACTTTTCTTTTTTACTAATCAACATTTTAGGCCATCGATACATAAAAGAAAAATATTGACAATTATTTCGCAGTAATCAAACTTAATGTATTGTCCTTAAAATTGTTCGCACGCCGTTTTCGATTCGGAAAAAAATGCAACAATTTTCAATTCGCACGTGAAAGAGAAAAAACAAACTATAACACAATATCATTTTCCGATTGTTTTTCCAAGAGCCTCGCCACGTAGACTCTAGAAAGGTAGAAAAAAACCAAGCCAATTTATACTCCTAGTAATATTTATAGTATATAATAATAATAATAATATATATATATATATATATATAGACCCCTCCTAGAACAGACTAAAATCTAATATACCTAATTTCTGCGTTAAATTCATTTTGTTATTCCATCTTTTTTTTTATCGATTGTACATACAGACATCCACGTTCATATGTACAGAATTCATGTACGCGCATTTTTATGTACACACAATTAATACAATGATCGTTCAATAGAGGTAAAGTTCTTCGTCTTCTTCACTTTTCTTTTTTTTCCTTGTATCTCAATAATAAGGATTCGCTATGTATATTCGTGTATGTGTCGACGAGTGCGAGTATGACGTATGTATAATCGTATGCGACAAGCACCCGTAGTGTCGGCGATGCCGAAACGCCTGCGGTTTGGAAACTTTAACAACTTTCTTAGGGAGCTAAGCATTTTTTTTATCTATCCTAAAAAAAAAAAATGAAAGATAAAACTATACGTTACGTCGATGTAAATACAGAACGCAGATCGACCGAAATACTATCAGTTATGGCGAACTTATCTTTTTTTCTTACGATTTCGTTTCGTTGGTAAAGTTTTTCTCGTAAATGAAAACACAAGCATTCTCACAACTGGGTGTATATTACAGTAAAATTCGTACTATTAGATATTACGGTTGAGAGTTAATTTACGTAAGTAACGCGAGTCGGGCAGCGAAGGTGGGAAGGTGGGACGGTAGGAAGTAGGAAAACAAGAAAGAATTCTCAACAAATCTATCGCGACTGGGCGGTTCGCCGCTTCGACGTTCTTCTCGCATAATTACAATTATGATAACTAACTAAGTATATATAGAGATGTAAGAAGGTTCAGATGGCGAGCCTTTTGTCGCCGGAGTGCTCGAGCAAAAATTTGCGCGTTCGAACTTGTGGTTTTGTCTCTCACGGAGACGCAGAGACAGGAAGTCGGACCGGCCGTTGTGCGAAAACATTTTGATAAGCGGATGTCATAGATTCACAGCCATGAGCTAATCTTCAATTCATGTTTCATTCAGTCGGATGGATCGTGTTCTACGTCTCGGATAAGAAGCTTCGACACGAATGTGAATAGGATTTGAAATTTGATGCCGAATAACACGCTGGTGATAAGGAGAGTTGTATTTGAAAATTTCTTCAAATCAAGTTAAAAAAAAATGATTAATCAAGTCGAATCATTGATAGCAACACATTGTAATTTTGAGAGTCAAGATATTTTTTTTCGATTGGCCTATCACCAGCGATAGTCGACGTCGTTGCTCAAGCTCGTGGCGATCAAGCTCGAAGTGCGAACAACGATAGAACGAAGATGAGAGAATTGTTTTTTTTTTTTCTTACACACGTTATCGTGAATAATGGTAACAGGCAACGTCAATGTGTTGCGTGGCACAGTTTTACGATTAAACCGAACGATTTATTTTTTCGTTATTCGCCAGTAATTCTCGTAGTCATTTAACTAGATAAAAATTAATATCATCAATTTGATTTTCCTCGTGCAATCGCGTCCGCCAAGTTTTCACTTATTTAGCTAGGCCGCGAGAGTTGGCGGACTTTGCAATGACGATTGATCGAACTCGTTGCTTTCAAGATTCTTACTGTTACTTCCTCAAGGTCGATCGAAGATTGTCTAGATAAGAGTTCAACTTCGATGTTCCATTAATTCTTTGACTCAGTTCGCACGTTTATCATTAAGTTTCTTGTTAAAACGCAATTAATTAATACATAAAAAAAAGAAATTTAGGACAAACATGTCATGTGAGTATCCAAAAAAAAAAAGATTTAAAATATTCCTTGAACCTTGACGTACGGTGTCTAACGGGAAGGTATAGAGATTGCCAGTCTCCAATCTTTAAATAATTCGAATTCGAACAGATGGTGGTGAAAAAGAATTCTGAAAAAATGCTCAAAGGTATTTAAGCATTTTACTTTGTTCAACCACGCAGAAACGCAAATTTTAGTATAAACAACGATGCTGTTGTTTCGTTGGAAAGGGAAAATAACTTTTCGCAACCGTGCGCGAAGGAATTGAAGAAAACGAAATAAATTTCGCGAATCAAAGGATTAACATCATCTCAAGTTTCTCCATTTCACAGTATCGTGTATGAGGCTCTCTCTCTCCTGTATCTTTATAAACCCTGTTGCCTCCGCGATCGGAATTTCGTACTCGCGTCGTCGTTTATATATACCTCTAGACCGTTGCCTTAAAGCCAGTTTCGGGAAGTTTAACTCTCCGCTGGAGCGAGGCCTGAACTAGGCCAGATTCGGAGCTTCGTAGAGCAGGTAAAGTTGCTTGGGGCTCAGTGTAGTTCGCGAAGAGAGTTTTTTGTTGTTGTTGTTTTTTTACGTTTCCACGACACGAGTGTCCGTCCGAAGTATTCGCATCGGTATGAGGGGAGTATAAGAAAAGAGAATTTGTATTCTACCTGCGAGGTGAGAGAGGCGATTTCCTTGCGTCGAGGAATAATACGTTCGAGCGAACGACGATACAGATTTTGCGCCGATATGTATCTCGCGCTTCCTCTTGCTCTCAATCGTACTCTCGCGCAATGTTACAGCCTTCGTTAAGGTAATTTAAGTGTAACAAGACGAATATTCTATGGTGGTCTCAATCTCGTTGGATTGTGCCACAAGTGATTGGCATTTGGATTGCTCGGATCGTTGACGCTCGATGACAATTTGTTCGGATAATCCGTCGACTGCGTTGAACCGTTGATCTGTTGATGATGCTGCGGTTGTTTGAGTTGATGCGTCGTTGGCTGCTGCTGTTGATGGGCGGGCCTCTTAGATTCTTGACCCGTTGTATCGGGCGAGGGTATTGGCCGATGTGACTTCATGTGGGCGCTTCTGCTTTTCACCTTGTTGAAAACTCTGCGAAAATTCGGATTCACATTTGTGTCAATTAATTTTTCGTGTTTGTCTTTTCAGTCTGAAATTTCGCCGAAGCATAGATTATTGCATTAGGACTACTATCGTTGAGCTGACATCGATAGCAGATATCGAGACGCTTGGGAATGTTGAGACAGTGAGAGTTTTGTGAGATAAAGCTGAGTCAATTCATTAGCAATATTAGGCGAGCGACTTACCATCGAATGTTCGTCGGAAAATCGCATTGGCATTTTGTCTTACGTAAACGATGAGAAGCACTTTTTTTTGTTCATTCTTTGTTCGGCCAACATTAAAAAGTAGTAATATTCGGTTTTTCAGTTTTACCGGGTATTCTGCAATTCGCTCGCCCAAAATCGTCGTTCGACAAAAAAAATCTTTCGTATAGTATAAATGTTATAGACGTGATGCTTACATGCCTTATCGACACTTAATTCATACATAATTATTTCTCAAACTAAACATTGACAAGGTGACATACATGAGCAGGAGAAACATAAACGATTATTTATCGTGAAGTACCACGTAAAAAAAAGTAACAAAAAAATTGTAGCAAATTAAGAATAATCGTTGATATTAGCAATTATGTTCCTTCGCTGGCTAACCCAGTAATTCCGTGGTCTATCTAAGTTCTACGGTACGACGATGTTCCTGTTAGATTATCTATGATAAATAATGACAAATGACCGGATCGATTCTGACGATTTACTATATAAGAAAACAACCTGTTAACCTCCAGACCGTCCTCTATTATTATTTTTTCCTACAAGCCTCCGTAACAAAAAAAAAGAAAAAAAAACAGTAACTTTCGGTATCATCGTAGCCGAGGACGGAAATGGATGATTTAGATTAGATTAGAGACTTACTTCCCGCAAATCTTGCAGGGGTAGTGAAGTGGGGTGGGCACGGGTAGTTGTTGCTCAGAGCTAATGTGAGTTTGTGAGTTGTTGTTGACTGTGGAGTTGCCGATATTGCCGGCTTTGGCGGTTTGGGTGCATCCGGTCATCGTTACTGTTACGCTTCCGCTAAAGCTCTGACAACACAAAGAAAACACAAAGCCAAAATAAACAACACAACAACAACACAATCAAACGTGAAACAACGAGACGCAATTTCGTACTGCCAACGATATAGTTTATTTATATATACATATATGTATGAAGAATATAGACGGCACAGGCGAGAACTGCTTTGTTCTTGGTGGTCTCAGGGATAAAAAAAGCGTGTTCAGGACAGTGGAAACTTAAAGAAAAAGGTTTACAACGAACGACATGCGACAATTAACGTTCACATGTACAAGGAAATTTCGTATTTAACATTTCTCAGTAGAAACGTATATTAGTGAAAAAAAATCGCAAGTCTCTTCTGACGCGCTACAAAATATTGTATTTATCGTTGATAAATCATCTTATAGCGTTGTTGGTCGATTAGTTCGAAAGATAGTCTTACGTTAGTTTTGCAAATAACGATCAAACAAAACATGTACGATAAATACACACACAAGTAGTACAACGAGGCTGCTGCTGCCCTGTCGATGGATAAAAGCAAACAAAAAAAGTGATACTTACATCGGGGCAGTCGTAGGCGAAAAGCCTCAATTCCCCTTCGCTCGTCGTCAGCGTAGCCGAATTCTCTCTCTCATTCGTCTGCAACTATAATTTAACGAAAATTGTACAACAAACTATACACGATTATCTACCGCGCGTCGATCTTTTTAAAAATAAATTTATCAATTGAGGTATTTCAGAAATATTTCTTAATAATATAAAAAATACGTAAACGAGAAGATATCCAAGTCGACGTTTTTTTGTATTATCCAAAAAGTTATTGAAGTTCGAGAATTTACCAGTGTGCGATGAAGTATGGATTTCTCCTCGCTAAAGTCCATCTCCGTGACGGACGCAATGGCATCCCGTAATTCCTTTGTATCCTTAGTGTCCCTGTTGTAATCTTTACTCTCGGTCTTGATTTTCGGCTTTCCGTGTCTCGCACGTAGCCTCTTGTACTCATCCGGACAGAGCCTCTTCCACAGGTAGTAAAATTGTACGCACTGTTTCGTCGTTTTAGTGCCGACGTCGCGCGCGATCGCGGCAAAGTCCTTGTTGTACTCGAGCAGACCCTGATAAAAAACGCCCATTTCGTGGGACGTCCAACGATCGGACTCGTGGCACTCGTAGCTCAGCAACGGATGCTGCGATGGCAGTGTCGGGGTGGGTCTCATCAGTTTCAGCATTGCCTCCTGTTAAAAGACGAACGAGCGATTAGCATTCCGTCAAAAGGATGAAATACGAATCTACGAACGATTATAAATGATCAAAAAGATGACTTACATGAATATTTCCCTTGCACATATGCAAAAGGTGAAGAGCATATTCTTTGTTTCTTCCGCCACCGGGGGTGGCCGCGCAACAGGCGAACTGCAGATACATCTCGACTGAAACGAAAAATATTCCTTCAAGTAAGATCCCTTTTATACAAATAATGATTATTTGATATCTGTTCTATATGAAGAATGAAAGAAGGTCGATTTAAAAAAAAAAGATTTTTTTTTAACGGAAAACTTGACTTACGTTCAGTGTCACTGAGGTGACAAGTTATGCCAGGATCCCAAAGCGGATGATCGGTTTCTCGTCCGCCTCGGCCTCTGTCACCGTCGCAACCAACCGGAGGTATCGTAGCTTGATATCTCGTGCCAATATTTATTCTCGGCGGTGGTCCATCGTTCCCTTGCGAGTCGTCCGAACTGAATTCCGAATCTCTCTCGTGTTGATGCAATCTCGCGTAAAGACCTGGTCCCGATCTCGAAGGATCCAAGATCGGCGGTGGTGTGTAACTGCTATCCCAGTGTCGATCGCACGCGCGTCTCAATCGCGACGGATAGGAATGCGACGAATTAGTGTAGTGTCCCTCGATTCTCGGTCTCTTTCTCGACTGTCTAACCGGACTGTTCGTGGGTATGCTGCCGGGACTGAGAAATATATCGTCGTCCAACAATTCCTCTTTTATCTGCTCGATCGGTATCGGCAAACTGTTTATCGCTATTTTGTGCTTTAACGAATTCTTCGTCGATTGACCCGTCTGTATAAGAAATTTGGCCGGATTGATAGCGTGCTGATGTATCTGATTCTGATGAAACTGATGAGTCTGTACGTTCAATCCTTGATTCGATATGTTTACGATACCCGGCTCGATTTTCGGACTCGCCAGACGTATCTCCTTTCTGAATGTCAACGCTGGACTCAGCGCACCGGCGGGCACCAAAACGTTCGCTTTCGGCAATCCACCGCCGGATGTCTGTATTAGTTTGTACTCGCCGTTGTTGTCCAGAACGATACCCGCGACGCTGCCGTTACCGAGGCCGAAATCAACGAGATTCTGGCTCGTTATCAATTTGTACGATTGAAACTCGAACTTTCGTCTGCCAACCGTGAAGTCCTTCGGGCTCGAGGACAGAAGTGGATCCTCCGAATTTGGCATCATTTGATTCTGTAATGCGTGATGTGGCGATACCGGAAAACCGGTGGAGAAAGTTCCCGGACCTGGTGAAGACACTGAGGAGGGTGGCAGAGAAGACAGAGGCGATGGCGCTGGCGTTGCCGAAAGTGGACTCGGCAACGGTGAATTTGGATTTGGCGAACCAGGGCCGTACAGATCGGCGTCCGTGTCCGATTCACCGGGAAGAACTTCGCTCAGAGCTTCCTCGACTGCCTCCGCTGAAGACATCGTTGTCGTGTAAAAAGCTGCCGACAACGGTGACGATACCGGTCGCACCGTATCCGGATCCTCTTGAGGGCTTAATAACGGCAGTGTACCCGTCAGAAGACCCTCTTGACTCGCCGGTGGTGTCGGATACGTGAAGCTTGGACTGTCGTGTCTCGTGAGGGGTGAAGGCAACGGTGACTGAGCCGGCAATGTGTGCGGACTCTCGGTGTACTGCGCCCCGTACGTACTGAATTCCGCTAGCGAATCGGGCAATGGCGAATTCACAAGAGCCTGAAGATCCGGATTCACCGTGTGCTGAGACGTGAAACGATCCTCGAGGGTTATGTCTTGCAACTGGTCCGACGTTTGTTCTTGCAGAAGACTCGACGTCTGGAACTAAACAGAAGTAAATTCACTCGAAATTAATTTCTGTTAATTACTTACGAGTATACAAAAGTTGTTCTTTTGCAATTGAAAATCGTTTTGGCTTACTCAGTTGAAAAAAAAAAAATAGATTCTCAATAAATATGTGTTTTTTGATGACATACTCGATATATTCAGTTTTGTATCCAAAGAAGTGACATGCACTATTGTAACAACCGATAGAGAAGACATTTTTTTTTCCATTGGAATAGTATTTTTTTCCTCATTAGCCAGACATTTTTGATAATTTTCCGCCGTCTGAACTTTTTAATTTATGCATATTTGTCGACGTCGCGAGATCTGTAATTGGTCAATTTCAAAGTTTCGTCGTAGGATCTCTAATGAGACGAGATTCAACGCAGAGAATTAATTATCAATATAGATGTTATTTACCTGAATGGAATCCAATTGGGTCGCGTGAAGTAGCACGGAGTCCGGTACTGCGGTTACTTGTTGAAAAACTTCGTCCTGCAAACTCGGACTGAAGTAGCCACCGTCTTCGGAATAGCCGGTCATCGTGAAACTCTCCGTTACTGCCGGTTGCGCCGGTGCCTGAGGTTGGCTCGGTTGTTGTTGCTGCGTCGCAGTCGTCGACGCCACCGAAGTCTGATAAGTTAGTTGAACCCTTTGACCTGGATCGGAAGTGGCTCTCTTCACAGCCATTTTCGTGGTGCCCTGACAAGACAATTCATGCAATTATAGTTCATATCCGTGATTATCTTCGCTTTACAGTAAAAATTAATAATTCTCTATTAAAAGAAAATATAATATAATTTAAAAAAACACAAATGAATGTTTTTTTTCAATCAAACAGCTTTAAAATTATATGTATGAAAATTAACTTCTTCCAATCTTGCATAAAGATGTTCATATTTTACCTTGAGAATCATGTCAGCGAGGGCTTGCGCCTGGGCCTGTGTCTGCGCCTCCTGCAGTTGTTTCTGCACGGCGGCATGACCGCCTACCGTGACGTTCGGTTGCCGGAAGTGTTCCGTGTCCGAGAGTCTTCGTATCTTTTCACCGGCAGCGAGGGGCGGTGGGGCTGGCACGGCAAAGCTGGTTTTACAGATAACGTGAGTCGAGCCATCCGCCTGATTCGTGAATACCGCATTCGCTCGAGCCTGATTGCTATTGTTCGCTTCTGTTGCTGAAAGTCGGGTAAAAAGAAAAACGAGGAAAATGAAAGACAGTTCCTCAATTCAAGCATCATTCGACTGAAAAATTTAATTAATTTGACTAATTCAATTACACGAATGAGGATCGGGAAAACGCCCGAAAGTTCCCGACAAACGAGTGTCCTCGCGAAAGTTTCGCGAGTCAATGAGAAATTTTGTCTCGGTGTGGCATAATTGCTCATTTACCGTGAATGGCATAGCCGCGCCGGCATTCGCGGAACGAGTGAATGAACGAGAGACAGCGACAGCGAACGACGGCTCTCGCCCGTTCATTTTTCAATCAGAACGTCAACGCGCTCGTTCGCGAAGTCAACCGGTGGAATAAACATCGACGTCGCGCGCCCGGCCGTACGGCCTTGTTGAGGGTACGCGTCCGCCGGAGAATGGGAAACATGATGGGGGAAACGAACAAAAGATCCTTTTCTCTACTGTCCTTCCGATAGACGTGAATTCGTTGCTGGCCCCTTCTGCGCATTAACGCTCTTCTCATTCGCTTTTGTACAAGCGCTATACCGTCGATTGTTCAACTGGACGAAATGAATGGACGAGAGAAAGAAAAAAAAATAGAGAATATTGAAGAGTAATAGACGTTTCTATAAAAATATGACGTGATTCTTCCTTTTTTCCGATGAAAATTGTAAGCCGCTAAATAATGAAATGAATAAAAGCTTTAAATTTCGTTTCTCCGAAAAAAACCCTAAACGTGCTCGTCGATTTCGTTACAGAGGTAAAAGAAAAAAATTCATTTCACATTTTTTTCTGGAGTTGAAAAACAAATGCTCGAAATCGTGCCCGGAAGCGAGTCGACAAGTATTATTCAATGAGTATACCAATGTGATTTATCGAATGGCTATTCCATTCGTGGATTAAAAAAAAAGTAGAGAAGAAAAAAATTTCGTTATAATCACAAAATTTTACATATTTATTGATCAACGGAATGCATACTGTTCTCTCCGTACACAGCGAAATTTTTTTTTTTCCAATTCTTCGATGGCATGGGCTTGTATTTTTTATTAAAAATACGTGCGCGATCGGAAAAATTACAACAGGGGTTGTGTTTATTTTTTTTCCGGGAAATGAAAAATACAAATCTGTAAATCATGCATAGCAACAATTTGAAATGTTTTACCCACCGGGAATACAATGTAATTTACCAGGAAAACGTATGCATACGATCGTTTCATATTCGTGGGTTTAAAGAAAAATCAAATGAATGAAAGGCTTTCTTATAATAGTGAAATTCAGCATATTCATTGTCGAACGAAGCGGACAGTCGTCTCTTCGCGCGCGGTTATGAGTCGGAAGAGGGGGGAAACTTTCCCTCTGATTTTCTGGTGGATTATTCGGTGAAAACTACGAAGCCGATTATATCGGCGAAACGGGGCTTTAATTTTGCCGTAGATCGGCGAGTCGAGGGCGAGTATAGCCCAGCGGCCGGCTCTTCGCGCGGAATCAGCCGCCATCCGCGGTGGTCGCGACGACCGCGATGGTGAGAGGAAACGCGTTGCCGCGATCGTTCGGTCGTTAAGCTTCGAGGGATTTTTACAAATTGGCAATCATCGATTGCGGCCTGGCAAATTGCTTTCACGGCGCGAGAGAGAAACGATCATCGTGTACCATTGCGCCGCGAGCGAGAGAGCGTCCCCGTCTCTCGACTCTTCGCTGCATACTAGTAGCCGTGCGCGGTGCACGTATCCGCCGTGCATCCGCGATGAAATAAACACGAAAGAGCGTTCGTACGTAAACAGAGAAGAGAAACGAGAGAACGAACGAAAAAACCTCGCTATCCGGAAAAGTGAGTTTGATGGAAAAAAAAACCTTTTTTTTTTCAAACCTGATTTGCGCGAATTCCTTCTATACAATCGACACAGAGGGAGATGTTCAAAAAAAAAAACAATGGCCACTGAATAGCGAGTTTTCTGCGTTAATTGCAGGATAATATTCTCAGAACGCGAATGTATTTGGAACCATCACTCGTTTTCATGTAAACGAAAGAAAAAAGAGAATAATATTTCTCATGGATTTGTAAAAAGTCGAAAATTCACATTCCGCTACTGTAGGTCGGTACAACCGTTAAAAATTTCCTATACATCGTTCGTCAAAAGGAAAGATATATATTCTACGTACCGTTTTTTTACGCCGGCGAAGTAATGTAGGTAAAAAGTTCACCAACATTTTTGTTTATCGCGGTCCGGCAAACTTGTCGTTTAATGGAAAACAACAAAGTGGCGAAACGCCCTGATTGACTATCGGGTGTATGAAATTGTTGGGACATTTTTTTTCCGCTTGTACACCATTCTGGCAGGCAGTTATGTCGACGGAAACATCGACGTTAATGCAGCAACGTCGAGGTTGTACCTGCGTTGTCAGCGTCCCATCAGCCCGCCGAGTTCATATGATCGGAACGCGAACGCATCTCTCTCTGGCCTGCGGCAAATTATTTTTCGATCGATCGCTGACAAAGCGTACCGAACGTCAGTGATTCTCGGAACGTACTCGTGTAGCGGGTCGTGTGTTTTTTCATTTAATCATAATTATCCTATGCTTTCAGCATTCAAATCTGCTGCAGGGATGAAAAATACAGTTTACAGGTCTTACAAAGTACAACGCGTTGGTTCTCTCTCAAACCCCCGTAACAGTGAGAAAATAATTTCCCGTAATTTATTCACGGAATAATTCATTATTTCAATAATGCGAATGAAAAATTTCTTCAAACAATAGGGAGATTTTTTGTTGAATAGACTAATTTTGAAATTTTATCAACCAAAGAAGAGAGGAAAGATAGAAAAAAAACTTTAAAAAATTGGATAAATTTTACGATTTCGAGAGAAAAGACAGTTTTTCAAAGGAGTTAATGCCCTCATACTGTGGTCCACATAGGTAAAATATTTCTCGATTAATCGATATATTTCATCGTTCCAAGTTGGCAGATCGGGGAGCCTCGCCGGTGCTAGACAGAATCGAACATAAATCGTTAACGACGCGCACTTTGTTACGAAGTACTTCGGGGTTGATGCTGCTGGCGATGGTAGTGCGGCCGGAGAGACACAGCGTGGTTCTCTCTCGGGCGCTTGCGGGCGAACGGGCGACGCACACGAGCGTTCAAGCGCGACCCCGAGAGCTTTTGATTTATCGTCCCGGCGTGGACAATGCGAGAAATATTCTGGCATGCGAGCTTCGTAAATCAGAGGCCCCGTTGTTCGCCGGTCCATGGACCGCCGTACGCGAAATATTGCAAGGATAGGATGAGAGCGAAACGGAGAAATAAAGAGTGCCCTAGGCAAAATGCGGAGGTGAATGTGGTCGTGGGTCAGTCTCCGACGATTTCTCAAGATTAAGCCAAGAGCAATGTTCGATGCGAGACTGAATAATAGACGTGACCTACCTGTCGTTCTTTTCTGTATGATCTTTTCCTCGATAAGGGCCCTCACGTTAACCGATGCCGTCTGAAGCGGGGGTCCGGGCGTTTCTTTCTTTTCCGTCTTTTTGTTCTCGTCCTGCAAATGAAGATGCATATAGAATATCCATCATCTCGATCTCGATTATTAGATAAATATGAATATCATTGCAAGTTTTTACATAGACTACCGCTGTTCGCTCCAACATTGATCACGTATAGTCAAATTTTGACACGTGATCGATTTCAGATGCGACCGCAGTGTATCTCTGATGATTGCATGCATCGAAGTTTACGCCGATCGAGAAGGTCGGCGATCTATTAGATTCCTTGACGACTGGCAAGCAGATTACAAGCCATCCCCTTAAATTGATACGCTCGTCGCTCCTCGTGCACAGCTAATCACTGAGCCTCGGCTAATCGAGCTACCATTCGATTATCCGGTGATGGAATCTCTGGCGTGTGTGATACCCGCGCGTCCGTCCAACCTATAGAGCCGCGTTGGGTTGATCGCTGTTATACACGCGTAGACGATAGACTGCTTGGCGTATCCACCGGAACATGGAGATCAACCTTCGGCGATCGCGATCGTTGAACGTAACGGAATACTTGTCCCTTTTGCCTTGTGACGGATCGGGATGGGATTGCGACGTGCGACGTCGGGATCCAACGAAGATTCGACGTCTCCTGGTCCATCCTCTAACCGGAAGCCTAACGCTCGCCTCGAGAATGGATAATGCCGCGCTGTACTAATACCGGATGTAACCGTGGCATCGCATAGGATGCACGCACGTGCAGCGTACGTACATATCACGAAGCCTTGGTCGGAGGCTGATCAAACGTGGGCTGGTTGAAACACAGAGGGTCAAGGGAGACTGAGACTATACAGACGTTGAAGCACGAGACGAGATCGGGAATCACCTCAATTTCCTATGTCCGAGTTCGATACATCACGTACGAAATTGAACTCTCTCTCTCTCTCTGTCTTTGACGCTCGGGTTCCTCTAACTGTTCATCGCGTTCATCCGTACAGTCTCCGTTTGGTCGGTACCCCGTTGCTTCATGAATATTGAACGGGGACACTAATGTGCAGAATTGATTGCGAATCCCGGCTAGCCCACTCATCAATTCGATCCAGTGTCCGAACTCGAACTAGACTCGGCATTATATAGCTCTCGTTTGCCCTCTCCATCTCTCTATCTCTCACAAATGCATTCGCCTCTCGTAACATCGGTCCAGCATAACGTACGAATGGGGAACTCTCTCGCCGTGCGTTCCCTCTATTTCGGAATATGGGATGTAACGTTCGTTAGGGGGATTTATTGGATTACGAACAGTGGAGCCTCGTTGTACAGTCAACATTTTGTCTAGTCGAGAATACTGGATGATCAATGTTATGCCTCCCGACATCACAAACGTTGTAATTCTATTTTTTCTTATGATAACGCATTGAGAAATAATTGGCTTTAGTTCGACGAAAATTCGCAATTCAAGGCTTTTTTTAGAATCCATTATTACATGCGGTCAATCCTTGAAAACGGAACAAAGTGCACTGTTGATTTTTTTCAATTTTTCGGGTAAAAAAATAATATTGGAATAATCTATTCAGAAGTCTGCAATTAAAAAAAAATACGTTGTTCCATCGGGTTTTCATTTTTCAAAACAAATAAAGTATGTATGCGAATATATGATGTACAAAATTCGTTGTTGCATTTCTTTTTGATGGGTTATTTCGGATCCATTTCATAGAAGTTTCATGGACGTCTCGATTCTTGTATTCTGCACCGCGAAATACAAACACTCGAGTATTCGTCCACTTCACCCGCGGAACTTCCTGCGAGCGAGCGAACGAACTCGCCTCGTGAAATGATTTACCCGGACGGAAAACGTCTGTGTGAGACGTGGGGCGTCTAACCATAGGCTGATTCAATCTGCATAATGGAGAAAGCTCGAGACAATGTTTGCTCAACGTACGCGCAAAGGGTAGATTCGGATGCGTTCTTGCAACTAAAAAAAAAAACGAGGGAGAGATGGGAAGTATTTGATCTCAGTTGCTCTTACGTACATAGTCCCTCGAGGGTTTCTTGCGTATCCGGATTGGTTCGCTTGTCTGGCCGAGCAACCGAACGAAGGAGCTTGTTAATGGGTTCATTTCGATTCGATCATCATCTTATCTTTCTATCTAGCAAACCCCGTCCGTAACGGCACCCGTTTCTCGCTCTCTTTCTGTCTTCCGCTCTATTTATCTTCATCTTCCTTTCTGTAAACTTCGCCGTTAGTTCGCTTGTATGTGTTCATCCCCTCCAACGTTACGGCATCCCTCAGCGGGAGCACCAGCGGCATTTCTGTCTGCTTCTCGCCATTGCACTCGCTCCAATTCTCTTCCCTTTGCCAATTACCTTTTCAATTTCTATCCTCTATTTTCACTCCTCTATCCTACAATTGCCTTCTCCTTCTACTCCATTCTTTATCTCGTATCGTCTATCTTTATCCAACGATCTTTCTCCTCCATTCACCGATGAAGCTCGGCGTGCAACCCTGCGCTAAGACTGTCCCTCGCCGGTTTCTCACTCCGCGCGTCTTTCGACACAGCCGCCATTCGAACCTGGAACAACTCCCAGAGTCGCACCGACGTTTCTCACCGCCCCTCTTGTCCTCCCGGCTCGGTTCTCTCTGTCCGCAGATCGAATAAAAGTGGAAACTTCAGCGCTGCGAGCTTTTCAGCACTTTTCCATGAAGATTCTGACTTCCCTCTCCTAACGACCGATTTTACTCGCGTCCCGCCCATTGTCGTTACTACTCGCATTCAGTACCTTCGCCGCCCCAACGCCGACGACAAACATTGCAAAGGGATAACCAGACATCCCCTTCGTTAGAGACATTTTTAATCAGGCCCCCTGATGCGCCGATGCGACGCACTCGAGTTTCATTTGTCCAGTTCAATCGACGCGCGCCTTGCTTTTTTTCCCTCGTCCGAGGGTTGGACCATCCTTTGGAACACAGTCGCGGGAGACCCTTTCTCTGTTCGATTCGACGTCTCGGACAATTGATAATGGAGAAAATCGAAAAAAAAATCGTTTCCTGCTGTTTGAATGATCAAGCGGGTAAAGAGATGATGTGATGTAGAAATACTTCAGATCAAAAGTGTAATAATAATGGTTGTTTCCCTTTTCAAGGTCGAATCCTACTTGGGTTTTCGAGATAGAATAAAACATTTGTTCAAATTTTTTTTTGCTATTTTCAATCGACTGTAATTTGCAACATGTTCATACGAGTTTTCCGTACTTTATCTTTTTTTATCGAAAATATAGAAAATCAAACAACAGCAGTAACATATTTCATTTTTGCAATTTTGATATCATGCGAAAAGTTGCGGATAATTATAATCTTAAATGTATGTGTTGATATTAGTATAGGTTCTTTTTCCATCAGAATTTGCTCACCTTTTTGAAGTAACCCCCATGCAACCTCATATGACCGTTGAGAGCCGGTATGTTCTTGAATGTACGGCTGCATAGATTGCACTCGACCGGTTTTGGTTCAGCCTGGGGTTTGTTAGGGTTCGTGGCAACGATGCCAGCCGGTGATGCCGAGTTCGCAGGGGACGGACTTCCTTTTCCCGCGCTTCCGCTTCCGGGCGAGTTGGCCTGATGCGCCTGTTGAGCCTGCGAGGTTTGTTGTTGCTGCGGTTGCTGTTGCGTTTGTTGCTGCTGTTGCGCCTGCTGCTGTTGCTGCTGCTGGAACAGAAATCAAATACAACGATACTTTAGACACTTGTTATTCGTTGGCGTAGTCTGTCGATAATAATTAACGCAATACGAGCTGTCCGTTTGAGCAAAATCGTCGAGGAGTTTCATTGTCATCGAGATGAGTAGCAGAATTCGATAAATTCCGTATCACGATATCCCGCGAGAATAGTAGTAGTAGATTCAACTACCATAGCGGAGCTTGCCCAGCCGTCAAAGGACTCCTTTTCGCCTGCTTCTGCTCTCGTCTTCCTCTTGAGCTTTTGGAGCTTTACCTTAATTACGTAAAGTTTCGCGAATGCTGAAACTCGGAACGACTATGCTTTCGTCGCGACGCAAGTTTCTATCAAAGACTTCGAAGAATCGCGAACGGCACGGGAGTTCGCGAATTCTCCTTGTCTTTCACTCTTGTTCGTCAGCATCCCTCTGCAACTCGTTCTTTTCACAGAAAAGTCAGCCATCCAGTTGCTCACTTTGCTGTCCTTCCTGCGCTTGTACGGCGATAGAAAGCACAAAGATTCGTGGATGAAAGGGCGTACTTAACAGTTTGTGAAAAGCCCATTGCAAATCGTATCGAATAGAAAATGCAGTCTATAAACATTTCTACCAGACATTTCTACTGTATCGAACCTTGCCCAGAAGTTGTAGAGCACCCTTCAGCGTTTAGGCGCACATGCGCATGTTTTGGCGTGCGAACATTTTGGGTTTACTTTAGACAAAAAAAGGCAATTGCATTCTGCATCTAATGAAAACACTTTTTTTCGTTGCTATCAGCAGTATGTGAGAACAACCGTCACGAATCCGATGTCTGATATCGAGTTTCACGGTTTGTACTCTCTCGGCTATAGATCGTAATTCGCTTATCGTCGTAAGTCTATTGAGTCTCTTTGATATAAACGTTGTGTCGGGTATATGCGTCTCTAATAAGAAGCGCTGCTTGCTTGGTTCGCGCTTCAGCGAATAGTGAAATCGAAAGAGCGAGCAGGCGAGGACACCAAAGCGAAGTGTATCTTCCACCAAAGCATCTTTATTTCCTATCTGGAGAGGCTTCATCTTGTCAAAGAGGATGTTAATACGTTCTGTAGCGCGATACGTCTATTATCCTGTACCCCTATAACACAGATCTCCCAAAGACGCGCAACTCCCACTTCGATCTTCTGATTCCATTCTCGCGTCGTACCTCCTCGTGTGCGGCCCCATTGCCTTCGCCCATTCCCTACCACCGTCGTATCTTCTCTGTCTTAACATTTCGAGAAATTACCTGCTCGAAGCTGGAAGCAAGGAACGTAGCATAATAATATGGCAATGTAGAACGTGAGATTACCGAGTTCCCACTCGATCCTTCGTCTATGGTGGAACGCGAACCTTCGCGTGCTATCTCTCACTCTTGCCCGAGGACGAGAAGATACGAACTGGAGGTAGAGCGAAAGACTATGCTGACGAACCGAAACCCAAAGAGCTCTGCTTGCGTGCTCTCTCTCTCTCTCTCTCTGTCTCTGACGGTGTCTCAGAGAATATTCGCCCTTCGTCGTTTCCTATTGTGAGACAGAGCTGTTTCCACGGCCAGACGACGGGAATGCTGCAGAGAACTCGGTCGCGGAGAAACTGCGCTAACTACAGATCGGGTGAGCCGTGTGCCTACACCTCGTAATTTTCGTGCTCCGCATGCCTGTAAAGGACACGTTAAACGAAGCTAAAGGGGGCAAGGGTGTGCTCTGGCTTCCATAGACCGAACGCGTACCAAGACCACCTACGGATCTTCTCCATTCCTCGAATGCTTTCTCTATGTACCCATACTCTATATTCCTGTCTATCTTCATGCAGTTGAAGGATCGCATGCCGTTCCTCTTGTGCAGAGAGCTAAAGATCCTATCCTATGACTTCTCCCATTTCGCCTGAGCTTGGAATATCTTCCTCTGTCTATATTGGATGTGTAGTCAGGGAATAACGTATTCTTGGAACTGCGATGCCACTCGAGTTCGCACATCCGATCCGACAACGAAGTTGCCAACCAGCATCAAACCCTCCTGACGCGCGAGAACTCGGCAAGGGTTTTCGTAATTATTGTCTTAAGACTTAGCGAAACGATTTTCCAGACACCCTCAAAGTGTTAAATAGATCAGGCTATGTCGGAGTTCGAGAATTTCATCTTACACAGATCTTTGACTCGGAGAATTAATTCCATCGTAAAGATCTTAGGAATTAGGAAGCACGTTCGGCGACGATCTCATTTTCGAACGCATCAATGAGCTTCCTTGAACTTTGAAACGCGAATTTGAGCAACTGACTGAGACTTCGAAAGTGCAAATGATTAATAATCTAATCTCCCTCGGGCTCTAGTACAGTCCTTGAGACAATTGTCATGAGATTCGTGGAAGGTCTATTCGTAATTATCATCAACCCTCTCCTCGTACATTCGGTTCCTTCCCTTCCAGTTCAGAAGACCGTTTACTCGAAGTGGTTCGTTCTCTCGGTGAAACTGTAGCCCCCACCATTGGGCGTTTCTCACTAATTTTATAGCTGACAATTTCGTCGGGATTAGAGAAGGAATAATAATCGTGTACGTTCGGTGAGTGTGTATAGAGTTTCATCGGGCGGGATTGTTGGAGGAGTATACTAGATGCGCGGAGGCCGATTCGTGCAACCGAATAACTTTGCTGACACCGACGGAGGTACGCCTATTCTCCGCGATATGTACGAGAGAACTCGCCGGAGAACGTGAAATCCACACAGGGTTTTCGAGTTTCGCGCACAACGCCGAGAAAGCTAGCGAGATATCCGTTTCCGGACGAGCGAAATATCCGCATAGATTTCCCATCGGGTATCAGACAGAGGGGTACTACCGGAAGTTTGGTATAACACCAGTTCGAGTACAGGCGAGAACTCGATTACGCAAGACGCTGGGCAGCGAGAAAACTAGTGATGGAAACGGAGTTGCGTCTACGCGAGACCCAAAATATATTCATACATACCGAGTTTCGAACTTGATGCTTCGGGGGTTGTAGTATTGTATGGGAAAAATGATCACCGACTGAACATGGTACGTAAAATAATTGTACATAAAATGTTCACTGTATTTCCTGCTACACGCAAAATAATCTGCTGCGTTGAAAATTACAGTGCAAATTTTTATGTTCTGTGACGGGTAGTTAAAAGATGCAATTAGCCTGAAATTAAGAGAAAGCTCACTCGGTTAAATTTCCTTGCAACTTCCCCGAAGTGTTAGAATTTTCGAAAAATCTCTGAAAACATTTTTCGACCCCTCACATCGGCCTCATTTATTCCGCAAACTGAGGCCACGATTTTACCACAAAAAACAATTTTCATTCAATCGCAATTTCGCTCTCGTCGACTCGACGAACGTTCGGGAGGGTTGAAAATTATTCCGGCCCTCCGAATCCATTCATCTGGAACAAAAATGTCATCTGGAAGCACAGGGTCGAATTCAGCGGGGACATTGTTCCGGCACTCGGTTCGACAGACTGTAACTTCGAGGGTTCCACGGGAGGCGGGAAGGGGCGCATTCTCGCGTTACTTTCCTTCGCTCCAGCCAAAGTTCATATTAATTTTTCAACTCTCTCGGTCTGTGAAAAGCATCGGACGTGGAGGCGACGGTTGGCGTCGATTAGACTGCGGCTGTAGAAGAGGCAAAGTGCAGAGCGAGCCGTCACTATTCGCCAGATGTTACCCCCTCGTCGACGATGCTTTGCACGGAGTGGTGGCCAAACCGTCAGGTTCCCGACGTACCCGAAACTCGTTTCCGACGAATAACTCGAAATTTTTTAACTCCGTTGGAAATTTAACGCAAAGTAATACCGATATGAACTCCGGTCTAGGCAGACCGGAGGCAACATGCAAGCGCCTCCACGCATAGCTGTTCACGTAGTACCACCACGCGAATGGGACAATAAGGAACAAAACAACTGTAGAAAAAAAAAATATGCAGAAAAAAAACAAAAATCCAATCCGCAATAAAGGAGAGTATCAACCGGCAATTTCCGTAAAATCTAGCTTTTCTCGGTTGAAGAATGGCACACAGCAGTTTCACTATGGCCAGAATGCACTTTGCTACCCTCGCGGTCGTCCCGTTCTAAGTTATTGCTCGAGTGTGGCGGCTACGCCGGTCCCCAGGTGCACCGAATCGTCCCTGTGTTCTGTTGAGCTGGCTTTGGGACCCACGCCGAGCGGCTACCTTCGAATTAACCAAGAAACTATCGAGTTTCACGATAAATGGATATTTGAGCTTCCAAACTTTTTAAAGTATCGCCAAAAGATTTAACAATCTCCGAGTCTTGTTCTTCACCGATATGCGAACGAATGGCAAAAAGTAAATCATCAACATTTCTTCGACGCTATGATTTATAGATCTTTCGACGCATGAAATGTCATGTTGCTTTTGTTCGAAGTCGACAAACGGTCCAAATTTGTCTTAAAAAAACAGTACAAGGTCTGACACACCCTTCGTCACTCACAGAAGCGCAGAACTATGACGAACAATCGTGACAGCAGTTGGATTCACTACAGACCACCCGTAACTATGGATTAACAATTCAGCGACGATTTTTCTGCCAGCGTTACGTCCGCCATCGCAAATGAACGTGACGACGTCGGAAAGGGACAGGTTGTTGATGTGTACAGACCGAAGGAAGAAGGAAGGTACCGGAGAGAAAGAAGGCAAAAGCCCGCAGAGAGGGAATGATAAGCACGCTCCGAGCAACCGGAACGGGGGCATCGGTGCGCGAGGCCTCCGGCAGCGGTCAGGGGGTAGCGACGAGCGGGACCAAGGGTATGGTGGTAACAGCACGCCGGCGGCCCGTAATTACGTTTCGTCGCTCGGTATCCCACCCCCTCGACACCCTTCAAACGTCCCTCCGACTTTCCTTTGTTACATTAGTCGATGCGCGGCACCTACCGTCTCTTCTTCAACTTTCTCCTCTATGCACTCTTTCTCTACCTTCGTATTCACTCCGTTTCAATTATCCGAAGCGTACAGATACGTTCCAAATTATGTACCAATCAGGCAAACTGTTCCGGCAGCCTGTTAAAAGAACACGTAATTTGGTTCTTTTTTTGTTCATCGCAGTATCTCCAATTTGATGCAGGCAAGATGAAAACCGACTGAATGATGGCGGAAGGAAAAATAAAGAGAAAGATGATTAACAAAAATCAAAAGGGTAAAGAATACAAAAAGTAGCCAAGGTGGTAAATAAGCTCGCTAATGAAACATATGGAGGTAAAGGAGCTCGTATATCTTTGCTCGATTCGGCTGGTGCTGAGTGGGACTTGGGTCGAAACCGAGAAAACGAGGGAAGGACGAAACTCCCTCCAGAGCGTAACATGGGACTGTACACCAAGTGGTTGCTGTCGGTGCGCACTTGATGCATGCATTACTGCTTACTTTCGACAGGCTTTCAACTTTCCACGTGGGGAAGGTATTAATGTTGATCGATGAACGATAATTCGCCTCTACGAATAAGATACTTTACGCTTAATAGTTTTACGGAACAGCAAGACTTTCAAAATTGTTTCAAATTTTTGTGGTGCTAAGAGAATCAATGAAATGTTGATTATTCGTATGCAATGGCTGACATCGTTCTCCGTCGGCGCATGCTATTATCAACGATTTGCCTTCGAAGTTCGTCGTCGCAATTAATGACGATAGATATTGAATGGGTGTCGATTCTCGAGTCGAACTATTAATTCCTCATTGACGCGTACGCCGAGATGCACGACAGAATGACGTCTTGTGTCCCGACCGACCAAAACGTTTGCACATACAGAACGAGTTATTCATACACGGAGAACTATAACCGAGTCCACTGCGTCGTTGCGCGTGCCTGTGAGAGATGAATATGTGTGGGTGCAGGGGATGGAGCCCTTGGCGTGTTCGAGGCACGACGCGGTCGTGCCGTCGGCACCAGTAATGGAAACAGAATGGGATAATTCCCCGAGCCTCGCGAACGGACGGCGGTAATTGCGAATAATTGCATTGTCTTCGAGTCATTCGCTCGAGAGTCGGAACTGAGTCCCAAGGCCGTTACCCATTGCCGTCGTCGATTCACTCCCACGAAATTTCTGGCGTTACCGAGAGAGAATTTGGCGAGAGTCGGTGAGACACTGGAGCTGTACTGGGGGAGAGAAGGGGTAAGGCAAGTGGGGTTGAAGTTAGCGAGTCGAGGACGAGATGTATGAGGGAGATATATATAGTGACGAGAGGCACGAAGCACTCCACGAATTGCTTTGATACGAATTGAGGCATCGGACGGGGATGGTATAAGCTTCCTATGATCGCAATTGGGAAAACATCACACAGTTCCCCGGAGCGCTTCAGTCGAGTCGTATCAACGATTGTATACTCGAGATCTCATCTCGCAAAGTAAAAAGGCAAAACGACTTTTTTTACATTTTCGTAAAATCCATTGGGGCGAAGAAAACAAAAGTTTTTCGATTTTTTTTCTCTACTTTACGTAACGACATATCGGTTTTGATTATAACGAAACAATTACGATTTGACGAATGTGGCTTTTAAAAAATCTGAAGATCCCACTAGCAATGTAGGAAGCAATGTATTATCGTGTTACAAATTTTTCGAAACTTGAATAATAACGATTCAGAACAGCATTGCGAAGAACGGCTGGTAATCTGACTTGTAAAGAATTAATCGTGAATAATTCCGTTCTAAATTTTTGAATAGAATCTTTTTTATTTGAAACGCGTTATTACCATGTTGCGTTCGCGTCGACTCTTCATAAAGGAAAAAAATCATGTCCACGGTCGAGTGGAGCTAGGAACTTAATTAACTCTTTCGCACAAATGCCTCGTGATTATGAAAGAGAACGAAAAAGAAGGATAAAAAAAAGAAAATGTCGAGAGGAAGAGAGACATACAACATGCTTTGTCGGTAGTGTAGACGGAGATTCGTTCGTATTTCCGAGAACGGAGCGTGCTTTATTCGAAATTCCATGCAGTCACTCGACTGGTTATGCCATCAAGCTGCGGAAACGAGAATTCCGAGTTAATTTTATAGCGAAGGAAAGATAACGGGAGTAAGCGAGAATCAGACATTCTCGCTATCGTATTTTCTATTCTCTGCGACGAGGATTCTCGTCTCCGCGTACGACAGTCACCATGTACATAACAACTGTAAAACTCGTCAATTTTAACAAAGAATGGAACAATTTACAAATTAAAGCGCACAGCATATGAAATGCGCAATATGTATTTTTTTTTTGCTGTCAAGGACGACGATATTATTATTGTGAACCTTTTGAAAATTCATGAGATTTCATTACTTTTTTATTCGACTCCTTTTCGTACCTCACGCCGCAATCTAACTCCGCCGAGCAGTCAGAAAACGGGTCACGAGCCCTGTTTGAAAAAAAAAACTCGGCGGACCCACCGATACGTATGCAGGAAATGTAGAAAGCAATTCGTTCGTACCTTTTCGAGCCCGAGGTATAAAAAAAAGGGGTTGAATAAAAAACTGAAATTGCACTGATCTCGAAACGGCGACGGAATTTCCTCTGATTTCGTCACGAAAATGCGAAGAATTTTCTTGAAAAATTTTTCTCACGTTTTTTCGATTGGGTAAACCCTGACTTTCTAGAAAAAACGACGATCTTTTTTTCCCCCCATACATTGACATCTTTTTTCGTTCGATGTAGATCGTGTGCCAACAACTGGACGGTTTTATTCCACACACAGTTTAAATTGAAGCGAGCAGGGTCGCAAAATCGAGGGAAAAAAAACCAGGTATACGGAAAAAAACGTGCCTATCGATTTCGATGCTAAGCAAGTTTCGCTTCGACTCCGACTAGTTCAGGACTCTATCCACTTATTCCCCACGCCTGTTCGTGTCTTCGTCTCACAGAGGGCTTACGTAGTTCCATCCTCGTCCGTCGAGATTTGCTCAATCCACGCGGTCTCTCGTACCTTGAGCCGAAGGCACGTCGTGGCGGTGCAACTGCCTTCTCGACACTCGCTGGGAATAGACTTCCGAGGCTGCGCTGAGCTGAAGCCTGTGATGGAATCTCGAAATTCTGCCGCTGAGTAAATCCTTGGCGGAGGAGTCTCTCGTCCGTTCGCGTTGACGCTAGAGATTTCGAGCCGACCTCTCGCCGAAACCCGTCTCTTCTCACTTCTCTCTCTCCTTCATGTACACCCTCTCTCGCGTCTTTCCCTTCGGCGTTTAATTACTACGGCGGAAGTCGATGAGTCTGATGGAAATCAGGATTTGCACAGGATCCGGAAGTGGGAACTACGACGACTCGATCGCGTTTCGAGCCGTTCCCTCTCATGACGTAATGGAAACTCTCTAACCAGCAATGAACATAGAACTGGAGCGTCGTCACTCTATAGCTATGTCAACTGTGATATACATGCAGAATTCTCAAAGCCGCAGCTCGAGTCTTGATATATTTTTTATTCGCCCGAAAATGTCTTCATCAACGACCCCTCGCGCAAAAAAACGAAACGAAAATAAGACCAAACCTAGCCCGTGGCATGGTTCGAGTTTTTCTTCGTCCTCAGCATTATTCTCGCCAGCCTCGGTTCTCGTTGATCCCAAAATTCACCTACGTCAGGGAGAATCGAAGTCGCTTTCTCCGGGATAACAAATGCCGTGGCACTCTTTGTTCCTGTTGTTTTTGCCGGAACCCCGGGATTACCGAAGAAACGGAAATCTAACTCTGTAGCTTCGTTTCATTTCCGTCGGACGCGTGTCTTGTTTGCTCGGACAACAGAGTAAGCTGTAGTCGGAGACGGAAGCTCCGTTTCTCCTTTTGTTTCAGTACTTATTGAACGCAATAAATGTCACGACTTTTATGATTGTGTAAGCCGGCGCTGGGGGAAAAAAACCTTGTAAATATTGTCTGTTCGAATTAGTTGTAAGTTTTATTAATTGGTATTTGGAAAAAGAATGGTGTTACCGTCAGTTTTCGATTAAGCAGACATAGAAAAAAATCGCGGGGAGACAAATTATGAAGAAATCTAATGCTGTCTGCATTTTTTGAGTCCAAGTTTTATTACTGTTTACTCATCTGCATCTCGATAATTTGCATTTCGAACCGTCTGGAAAGACAAATACTTTCGATTCTATTTACATCTTACAATATCCGTCATCGTCATCTGCTTTCCGGATGACGATCGGACCTCTCTTATTCTTTGGAGACGCAACGCTTGAAAGAAAACCCGAGTTATCGGTATAATGATCGCGTGCGATAACGAGGGAGCCATCAGAGAAATTTATCTCCGAGTCTTTCGCAGGCTCATTTTAGAGAGACGAAGGAAGAACAGAAAGAATCGAAAGTCTATGACCGACGTTAAACGGATCTCACGGTGGCTACCGGGTTATGTACGTTGCAAGTTGCAAGCGCAGAGAGAGCCTCCCTCCACCCGAGTCGTAATAGCGGCATTATCCGCAGACGGCGCAGTTTCATTCGGCCTCGTACCCCGAGCATAGAACCTGGACGATGTGGCCTGATGGGCTCGTTGCTGAGTAGCGCACAGAGGCCACTGGATCGGGTCGCATCTTCCATTTCGAGATTTCCGAGATTCGTTTCGAGAACCCAACCCCTACCTTCTCTCTCGTCTCGAATCGTTAAAACGCCGAGATTTTATTTTGCTAGTTAGCCCGGCCTGTTTCTTTCCACTCACGTTCCATTCTTTTTCTATCTATTTTTTTTTCTCGTTCTACGTCCGCATTCTGTACCCAGCACTGTCCCTCTCTTTCTCTTTCTCTCCCTCGTTCGCTCTGTGTTTATATACATATATATGCGCTCTGCGCTTTTCCTACGCCCGAGGATACGCGTATCGCGTGGACAGGCTTAATTCGAAATTGCACTCGGTGGGGGCTTCGGCCGCGGTTCGTCGTTCCATCTCTCGCGTTGCTGGTAGTGGTGCTGGAAGCAGCAGCGAATAACCGAGAGAGGCTGGAGAACCCCCGGTGGCCGTTTAGGGCTCCCGGGACAGCAATAACCGCGGGGCTAGAGTCGCATTCGCGGCCTCTACGCTGCGGCTCTTCGTTCGTCGTAGGCCGTATACTGGATACTACATTCGGAAATCTCGTTGGGATGTTGTATATATACTAATACTGTGGTATATAACCTGCTGTGTGTAACTGCGGGCAACGAGGGAGCACGAGGGCTTCTCTCATCCGAAACCGGAAACTCTGATGGGAACGAATGACGAACGATAGCAACGAAAATTGCGGATTACCAGAGAGACGATGGATCTTCGATCGTAGCTCTGTAAAACGTAACGTAATTTGTCTGACACGTTTCTTCCGCGAATCGCGTTAACGTTGCTTAAGAGGCAAAAAAGCACTTTGCGGAATGAAAATTATTTGAAACAAACCGACAAATTGGACTCCAAAATCGCCAACTTAACGAATGAAATCGAACATCGCGTTCTGAGACGAGTATTATTGGCTGAGCTATCGGTATAAATCTACCACGACGATCTATTCACAGCGTTGACGAAGAAATAATCGAGAGACGATAACTGGTCGTAAAAGCCCACCGGCAGTTCCGGAGGGAACAAAGACCAAGCGTAAGGAGCTTTCTTAACGATTTCGTGCAGCATCGGCGTTATAACGTCACGTTAAATTCGTCCCGATGGTAGTTTTCCCCGGTCGTTTTCCGTGCCTAACCACACTCAGAGGGTTGGGTAGACGAGAGATAACTTGCGAGTCGCTGGGACGTGAGGAGAACGACCAAAGAAACCTTCGTACTGTGTAAACTCCGACTATCCGTCTCTGGGTTGATTCTACGCATCCCTCATCCACCTGTGTGAGGCATCGCGGCAAGTCTACTATTACCACTACTAGTCCCGCTGATGACGCTGGGTGGTACTACTGAAACACGGTGGCTCAGCCGACACATAAATTTCGCGAACACATGGCGCTCGGGCTTATGAACAATAACCCTGTTGGTGGTGCGCCTGTGGCCTCTGTGTGCCACCTCACTACTATAGCTAGGCAACAGTAGTGCCTTGCTTGCTTGCTTGCCTGGTCCATCGCCCGTGGCATCCTTCCGCTGCTCCGAGCTTACACCCGCTAGGCCGTCGACTACTCAGTAATTACAGCGTCCCATAAACATTCGGCTCATGGCTCAATCTTGTCGAAAACAGTATGTGTGCCTGTGCGCATACGCACATACATACACGTGACAGTGAACTACAGTGGGAGTTTGCATGAAGTGTTCGCATTCATGGTTTTGTCTGCGGATTGAGAAATTCCATAATCAGTGCGGTTGACTACAATAACCGCACGGTTATTTACAATTTACATCTCGTGCATTTTCTACGTTAAAAAAAACTTGGGCACTAGCTGCAGTGTCCTTAGCGCGCGTTGACGTGGAAATGAATCCGCCAATTCGTCAACAGCGATGTTAATTCCTTAATGATCTTTCTCGTAAATTATCTCTTTCTATTGGTAATTTTGACGCCAAAAAATCACACATTACTGATAGGAATGTGGTTCTTCGTAAAGGAAGCTTTACTTTCATGGAAAAATTATTTTATTCCATGAAAAACTAAAAGAGTTCAGTGCGATTTTAAGCCTAAACGTCCGTTTCAATTGTTGTGAAAATCTTTACAGTCGTTAAGACCAATGTGGTTCTAAAGTACATCAAAAATGTTTGTTAACACGATAACTTTTGCAACTATGTTAAATACAAAATAGCAAATGTGTGAATCTTCATTGCATCAATTTATCAGTATTATTTCAGTAGCGTGTCACGAGCGGGTGCTTTTCAAACGCTTTGATATCATTTGATACTTTTTATATTGCTACTTTTACCCGATACGTACTGTGAACGTTAACGCAATTATCACAATTGGCTCACGAGCGGGATATCACATTTTCTTTGTGATTCTAACTCGCAACACAAGCTTTTTGTAAAGCTTTTCATATCCAGTCGACTATTGAAGGTAGAGCCGCGAACCTGTCGGTGATAATGTCGCGGATTCGTATCTTAATTAAAATTAGATCGTTCATAAAGTGCGATCTCGACTGACGGCGAAAATTGTACAGTTATCGCCGATAGAAGGTAAGCCGGCTCGGCAGATGCACAAACGCCTCTTTCACGCGCGCCCTACCATCCGATTTATTATTCCTTTGATGCTTCGCCCACCGTCCGTTCTCACGTGAACGTCTGGTATCCCCACTGACAGAATTCTTAACGAATGTCGGAAGGGTTGAGACGGCTTCGATTCTATTTGCCCTACGAATTGCACGAACCGTCGCACCAGTATCCTCACGAAGGTCATCCAAAACGTTGCCCGCTGTGCCATGGACTTCTTCCGAAATCGCTATCACAGAATCAATGTTATACTTTTAACGTCCATCGGTCAGTGGCCTTATCAATCGCCGAAGTGGCAACAGTTGCAGCAAATCATCTTTCACTTCAACATTATATCGGTCATGATCGTTCAGGTATTCCGTCCCTTTCGATTGTTTTCTTTTGTTCTCGAAGCGGTGGATTGATTTTTCTCGTGTCAGGGAATAAAAATGTTCGAAATGCGGAGGAACGTTGATATCGTGATCGAGTGCTTTACACCGATGGGCGTACAATTTGCAGCTTGTGTCAAGTCAATCAATTGCATGATGAATCGTCACAAGGTCAGTCCCAATGATCGTCCGACATACTCGACACTTTTGTCGTAAGAGCTATTCCACGTTTACTGTACAGATGAAAAATCTTCTTGAATACATGAAAAGAGATTGGTCTTCGTTGACGAACGAGCAGGAAATCAAGATTCTCGAAAAGTACGCCGAGGAAGGGAAAAGCATGGCTTTCGCCTATGCAAGTGTGTTTCTTGATGCGCCTGAAAGATACTTTGACTACTATTGCTATGCAAGAATCACGATTGAGTTTGTTTTAATAGTTTTTCTGTTCGGATCAATGACGATGTATCTTCTCATTCCTCTGATGCCACAAATGCTCGACATAATCTTGCCGTTGAACGAGAGCCGTCAGCGAACGTATCTTTATCAAACGGAATACTATGTCGATCCCGAGAGCCATTATTATGCGATCGTGTTGCACACTTACAGCGGAACTATAATGACGATCGCGACTGTCGTAGCCGTTGACACGATGTTCGCTGCTTACATTCAACACATTTGTGGCATACTCGCGGTCGCTGGGTAATGACTTGCATTTCTGCACTTTTGTTAGGATTATCGATCAAACAAGAATCAAGTTTTATAGATACAGATTCGAAAGAATGGGGGACAATATTAGTTTGACGTTCGATGCAAAACCAGCAATCGAGGACGACGTGCAGTATCAGAAATTGAGAGAAAGCATAAAGATCCATCGCAATGCCATTCAGTAAAGAAGCTTCTATGATAAGAAATTTCAATAGTTTTTCACTCTCAATGACAAATTTCTTCTTATGTCAATCGAGGTTCGCTGTGCTCATCGAATCTTCTTACACCACATATTTACTCATACAAATTGGAATCTGTATGTTGTTGATCAGCGTTTCTCTGGTTCAGGTATTTTAGCAAAAAGAAATTGTTTAATGAATGATTTACTATACAACTATTCAATGTTTGAACAGCTTTTAACTAAGTTCGGACAGTACGAGGAGATGTACAGACTCGTTCAATTCATAAGCGCCCAGATGTTTCATCTATTTTTCAACAGTTGGCCGGGACAAAAATTAATGAATCAGAGCGACAGTTTTCGCGACTCCGTGTAAGAAACATAAATAATATCGACGCTAATGGAAACTACAAACACAATATTTCACATTTTATGATGAATATTGATAGTTACTCTGCAGGATGGTATACTTTTTCAATGCGGGCTAGAAGTTCGTTGAGAATCTTGATGTTGAGCGGAACGAAAACGTTGAAGATAACTGCGAGCAAACTCTACGATATGTCGATGGAGAACTTCGGCCAAGTACGGTTTTCAATCGTTATCTTGCGCGCTTGTTTTCATGTTTAAGCCACGACAATGCACAACAAAAATTGTTTGCAGGTCGTGCAAACTTCAATATCGTACTTTACAGTTCTGGCATCACTGAGATGAATTCCTGGGGCGATCGGTCGCTGATGAAATCGAAATTGCAGTCTGTAAACTAATCGACAAACTAATGGTCGCAGACACACGCACCCGTCATGCTCCGTCATAAGTTAGTATGTGTCGGGTATTAGTGTCAACGTATATTATCGCGTATTTGACAAACGTTACGATTCGTCCGTTGTGTTTCAGAGAGAATTGATTGGTTCACTAATTTTTATGCGTGTGAAGGACACAGACAGCGTTACTTTTTTTTTACAGCATAGAGGGCGATTCTCTTTTCGAGTCGAATCTTTTAAACAGAACAGAATAATGTGATGTGTTTAATGTAAATATTGCTAAGGAATAAGATAATGAAATTTGCTGTGAAATTTTGTCGACGATTCTGCGAGTTCTGCGTTTTTTTCCATCCGTCGGCTCGGGATAGCGTAGAAATCGTCGCTTCGTCGAATTGAAGCGACGATTACAAAGCTCGCGATCTTATACAAAAAAACCACTCACTACGATGGGCAAAACACTCTCATCAACCGCAGAACACGACGTTTGTATACAGTGTCAATCGAGACTCGAATAAATCGATTCTCCCCCTCTGTTCAGATTGTCACCCCTCGGAGCACTCACGCCTCCCCCAGCTACGAAGGACTCTTTGGATGCGACGTAAAACATTTGCATCATTGGATAAAAAAACGGCTTTGAAAGTAACTAGAACATGAGAGAACGAAAATAACGTTCCAGATATTCTTGCCTTCGTCGTGATTTAAGGTCGTTTATCAAATTTCCTGACATCTCTCGCGACATCTCCTGACAAGAATTCATTTTCTTTATTACCTATTATTGCGATGCCATTTTCTTTTTTTAACCTCTTCGAATTTCGGCGGTATCTAATCTCAGACCCTTCATGCCGGCCAAATGTGGAGACATGGAATGTTTCGCTCACAAAGACATTCGAGCATTGGGGAGAATCGAACGATGATAAATAACTAACGGAAAAACCCCTCGATGAAATAATAGCCAATTGCGTGTAGATCATATATTTAATCGATGGACTTTTCCTCATAATCCTCCCTCTACCAAAGACCGAAGACAGTGGTCATAATTATTTAATCGACCGTTTCCCTAACTTGTTCTACCCGAACGTTCGCTGATTCGCTCGATTCTAGTCACATAATTCTGTTCGTCTCCATAATCTACATTTCTCTGGATCATCGTTGCTCTCCTGCTTGCTGATAGTACACGTCCCGAAGGTCGTTCATGCGGTCCGCGGGGAGATTATCTGCATATATAGTCCGCAAGGAAAACATTCACCAGCGCGTCATCCCTCCTACGGACAGTACGGATAAGCGTCTACTGTTTGTTCACCGATCGAATCTTCCTACAACGCAAACGATACTCTCGCCATCGAAGCCTGAACTCACAAGAAGACTCTCGTCTCGTCCAAACTCATTTGGATCACAATGCCATCCATAAACTCGCCGACAATCCTTCGTTCGAAAACCTCTTCAACGCGCAAACTCAGATCAGCTATCTACGTACCGGCTATGTATAGACAATTTCTTCAAGTACTATAGAACTCGGAAATCGAATTCATCGCGCGGAATGAAAGAGGTAAAGGCATTTGTACGGTTTGTTCTATAGATGGCAGTGGAAATGACGGAACAAGTGCTCGAGGGTCCTTCGACGTTGTCCACACTCGACAATTGCTCGATACAACGAGCGAAAGCAGAAGAGAAAGAGCATTGCGAGGAGCGTAGAATCGGGCGCAATATATATGCGAGTTCTCTATAGACACAGAGAGGAACAGAGAGGTTGCTCTCGATGTCGACAAAAGCTTCGACGAACGGGAGATTCGTAGCGCGCGGCAATTACCGTTTTCCGTCCGATATTCGTAGCACGCGAGCCGGCACGAGCGAATGTATGAAGAGATTGAATGAGTGAAGACAGAAAACTGGATGGAGAGAAAGAGCGAGAGAGCATAGAGCGAAGAGAACTACGAACGTTCGGCGGTAAACTCGTTCATTCAGCATGGAGGAACGTGCAACGGGAAGTGAGACAGAAAACCTGGACAGTGTCGTGCCTCCGTAGTACGTATATATATTATAGTATAGTACCGTGGAAGAGGATGCGGGATGAGGACGAAACTGAAAGCAACGTTGAAACGCCCAAGCCCGAGAGGCAGAGCACGAAGCAAGAGACGAGTCATTGTTCCCAGGAAGCCTTTTGTCAGTGAACGAATTACTATTGCTGTTTAGGCCCTCTCCTCCAGCTCCTCGTTTTGGTTCTCTCGACATTTCTCCTTCTACATTTATGTCTCCACTGTAGCTGTGTGTATCGACGCGAGCGCAACCATCCAGCAGTAAGAGGTAGCACCCCTTGTGCTAGGGGTAGTCGCAGAGAAGTTTACGAGTCTCGGATCTATATATATATATATATATATGGGTATAGTGTAAAACCCCGCCAAGCGTTCTCGCAAACGACTCTGATAATATGATAGCAATTACCGGCCATTAGGACTTTTAATTACGAGGGAGATGATGAGGCTCTCTTTTTACTTCCGTAAACGGTCGGAGAGGAAGAAGGAATTATATGCATTAGTTGGATAACGAATAGGACGATTTTTTTTTGTCTTCCTCACGAAAGAATTAAAGAATGATGAAACTCAAAGGTCTGAAGTATTGATTTTTGAGCTTTGAACGTTTTTTTTTTGCATTACGTTCGTTACGTTTTTTTTTTTATGCCGAGTGAACATTTGAATCCAAGAGGACTCTTGAATCGCATTCTCGAGGGAATGTTCCGCGCGATCTCACAATTTGACTTCATCGTAGCCATCGTAACCATTCACTGTACCGCGGATTATAATTCTTACCGAGAGCGTATCGTCGGTACGTCAGATAAGTCAGTCCGGCGTGCGAGAGCACAAATTCAGATTTCTGATGATCCATAACACGTGCGAGTTGGTTTTGGACGTTCCGACGGATGCCTGACGAAGGTCCTAACCCCCCCGGGGTTCGCGTTTCTCGTTGGTTGAGCTATACGGTGAACGAACCAAGCGAGCGCCATAAAATCACCGGGGAACACGTACGAACCGTCGAGTTTGATTAATTCGCCGAGAGCTCGGCGGATTCCAAACTGTGCGGGATAGGAGCGCATAGCTCTCTCTCTCTTGCTCTCTACTCTCGCGGCACGGCGGGATCCGATAAGAAACGTTCGCAATAAATTTCGGCCGACCAGCCGACCTCTCGGTCTCCTTGCTCACGCGCTCGATAAACCATCCAGCACGCGTCGCTTTTGCCATGTATAGAGCATAGTAATATAATAGCGGTACCGTATGAGAAATCGCTATTACTTCGTCGTCGTGACAATTCACTACTAGTTGTCGTTATCGCAGTTTCAGCTTCCCAAACTTTCATTGATCCTACTCTTGGCTAAGTTTCACCCGCTAGTTATTTGTTGCATGAATCGAGCGGACTTGACAAACCTAAGAGAGACTCTAACGGAAGTCTCCCAAGTAGCAATTAACTGTGATAAGAAATTATCCAAGTTCCTTACGTAATTTCGCTGATTTGTTGATCGTTTCTCGTCAGACATTGATGTAATCCGTGTCTTGGCACTAATTCGTAATTCTATACTATGTTAAATAATACCTGGAGTGAGAATCGGTAGAGATAGTCCTGCTGCTGCTGCTGATGATGTTGTTGATAATATTGTTGGGGATACTGATGGGGGTGATGAAATTGTTGAGGAATCGTTTGTATCTCATTCTGGTGCAATTGGGGTTCATGATGATGATACTGAAGATGCTGGTACGTTAAATGCTGATTATTCGAATGTTGCTCGTGCTGCACGTGAGAATGTACAAGCTGTTCCTGCTGATGATGTTGATTGTAATGGTGATGCTGGTACCAGGGATGGTTGTATCCATCCATGTCACTCAAAAGTCGGAACGTTACCGGCCTCTTGCCCCTCACTTTCTTTCACCCACCTACGTCTCTTCGCACACTCGAAAGACGATACACACCCAATTGCAAACATATCAATCATCCGACGATAAAACACCTCGTCGAGCCATCCGCTCGCAAACACCGCTGCGCTACGTATCGAAGGGACTTTCACGCCCCGTCCGAAAGAACGTCGAGTGTTTTCGGGCTCGTTGCTCACGTCATACCATACATCGTCTCTGTTGGACTTTCGTTTCTTTTTTCTCCTCTCCTCTTCTCTCTGTCTCTCTTCTTTCCACTTTTGAACTGTTGCCTTCCAGCGTCTCGTCAAACTTTCTTTCGATCTTCTCGGATTATTCTTCTAACCGTTGCTATGTACACAGGATAGATCAATCAGCGACGTTTCTACCCTGCTATCCTCACAGATGTGCCAATCTCTCGCGACAACGATGCGAGACAAGAAAAAAGTTTCTTCGCCGAGAACTTTCGCGACATCGTTCGAGCTTTGTTCATCGATTTCAACGCCCCCGAAAGAAATTCACTCTTTCTCCTCCCTCGCGTTTCTTCACTAGAATTGCCTGCCACGATTCCAGAGCACGAATTAAGTTCGTTAGAGCTTGGCCGAGACGAGCGAAAAAAGAATGAGCGTTTCACGTTTATCGGCTAACCATAATTGCGAAGAGGAAAATTTTGCATAAAACATGAGCGTGAGCAGAGACCCCGCTCTCGTTTCGCCTGCACGGGGAGTCTCTCTGATGAACGGAATAATGTTGGCCGATTATACGAGAGCGAGAGAGGGAACGAACGGGCCCACGGAATCGGCCATGCAACACTATCGCATATTAAAAACTGACGGGGTACGGGGAAGAAGCGAAGCCCGTAACGCGCGCTCGATATTAACGCTTATCGTTAATTTTCCGAGAATCTAACGGGCCGATATTGGCGGACGCCGCACACTCCGGCTGTGTTAGTGTTGCACAGATGTGGAGATGAGAGGAGAGAGTCCGTCCACGGAGTCGCGTGTAACGCAACGAGCATTCGCGTTACCCTTTATGGAAACTGCTCAACGCTCGCCGTCGAGTTAATTATCCGCGTCCGAGACACCCCCGCAAACCTCCCATTCGCGATTTCACTATTTGATGCTCTTCAATTATTTATTTCTTTCATTATCGTCGCGCTAACGAAACTCATTTGAACGATCGGAACGGGTTTGTTAACTGTTGCAAAAAAGAAACAAATGAAGCGATTACGACTCCGTTAATTTGTCAATTACGTAACACAAAGCACGCTATGCTTCCTGGGCAAAATGAACTTGAGGCGGAACTTTAATGCCAAGAGACTATAATATCGTATTGCACAAGTTGAAGATCGTCAGTCGACTAAATTCGTTGAGATAAAATTTCAATGTCTCTGGTCCGCTGGTGGTCCCTACGGGAGGGACACTCGCGTATCCCCTACTACTCGGACGAACATCAACTGGTTCCGTGGATATTGTAATAGCGAGAAAAATTTTTGATTCAAGGGAGAACTGGATCGGTACGAGGCTTCTTTGATTTTGGGGATGCTTCCGAATTTGCGTCGCGCGCGGTTCATGGGGGGTCGCGGGAAAGTGTCGGCGAGGAGAAGACCACCACGAGGAAAAAATCTTTGGGAAGGGGTTGCGCGCACAGCTTCGCCTGTGTCCACGGTACGCGTGGACGCGAAGGCAATTCCTGCTTCGTCAAGGAAATAAAACCGGACGACAATGCACTTTTACTTCCTGAAGAGACGGATCATAGGAGACGGGGAGAAACGGGTTTTTCTCTTTTCGATTGTCGAGGAATGAGAGACGCGCTCGGCTATGGTGCCAACCCCTCCACACATATGCCAAAGGGGAAGGAATTATCGGGTGACGAGACGGCAGGCTCCACAAACTGCGCGATATTTCTCGTCACGGTGACAAGTGCTGTGTGATTAATCGATATTGGAGTTCAAAAAATAAATACGTTTATGTAGAACACAAATAGATGAATCGGCTCGCGACGATGGGTCATATTTCGTGCAAAGTAGTTCATAGAATCACTAGCAATAAATTGATATTTCATGATATGGACAATTTTTGGCTAGTTATTATCTCCGCGAAAAATTTTGCGCAACGAAAGTCTGTAACAATGAAGCCGGGCTTGTGTACCCAACTTATAATCCGTCAGAGTGTCGAGAAAACCGCAACGTCACTCCGTCGAGTCATGTCAGGGTGTAGGGGGTGCAAACCACAGGAGCTAATAGGATCGGGTAGGAGATGTTGGCGTGGAGGCGCTCTCCCCACATGGCTAAGTCCCCCAACCGCCTCCCTCCCCCCCCTCCTATCATATTTCCCCATGTTTTTCGCTTTTTCCGCAAGGCTAATTGAATCCAGCCGCGGGAGCATCGCGAGAAAGAGAGAGCGTACTCGGCCTCGAGATTTTCGCTTTGGCGTGTGCACGTTTTAGCGACATAGCCGCTAGTCACAGAGACCGAGCGACGGATCGGAAAAACCGTGGGATGAAAATCGCATGGGCGGTTTGATTTTGCGAATTCCCACGAATTCCTCTGCATTTGTTCGTTCTTTTATGATTGTAAATCCTGTTTTTACCCGGAAAAAAAAAAAACACTGACGTGGACGAGCCGAATGGTTTATCTTGTACATAAAAATATCGTTTATCGTTATGCAAGCAAACAGTGGCCAAACAGCCTAGAGGGCAGAACAGCGCCTACGCAACGGTCGACTAAATAAACACGAATGTTGCCAGTTTTCTACGAATTCGGCGGGTTGTTTTTTCGGCGAAATAATTCCGGATAGCAGAATTTCCACTGGTTTTATTGTAATCATTTGTTTACATTCGTCTATTTATTCGAAGTTTTGCAATATCCGTCAAGTTTTGCAGTATCGAAATGAATACCAACTTCGTGTTTGGCGGGTTACGCAAATATCGTTGGGATTTCGGTTTTTTCGAGTACCAAGTCGATGGGATAGATACAGATATGTATATTTAGACCCTCGAGCATCATTAGGATCTTCGAGTGTACGTTATTGTGCAGAGAGCGCTCAACGCTGTCGAGATCCATTGAATGGGGAATAGTCTATGTGCGGTTAGGCCTAGGGCGGCCCTGTGTTTGAGGTATTGTAACGCCCTGACGGAGGCCCGCAGCAGTGGCACAGCAAAGCTTCCTTCCTATCAACTACTCGAGACAGAATATACTCTTGAAAGTCAATACCGGTATCCGATTACCCGACAGCTGGTCAACGCTCCCGTTGTACAAAGTTCATCGGATACCGACGTTGTAACAGGGTGGAAACCTCTTCGCGAAGAAACTAATTGGCCGATGGAGCTCTCCTCACCTTGACGGAGAGGATAGATGAGCAAGATGGACCAAGACGCGGCCATGGAATATCTGACAACGAAGACGCCGTATAATTCGTGATGGAAGAACGTACTTCGATCTATGTGAATCCGAGAAAATCTCGGAATCCAGCGTCGTTTCATATCCGTCAATGCGATCTTTACAAAATTGTTTTCAAAACGTTTCAAAAAAGAAAAAGACCTAGGAAAAATAGTAGATTTCCAGGATTTCGGAAAATGTTTGTGATCCTTTGGATGTGCGCGCGTGGCTTCTTTGGAAAAATAGATTCTTCAAACATTCCACTGGCTCTACCGTTAGCCCAATGCCATATGGAATGTCAAACGCTAGTCCATCAAACGTTTCGTACACGTGTCGTAAACAAGGTTGAATAAAAAAAAAGTTCGTTCAAGGCTCAATGCATGCTTCTTTCACGTTTCATTCGACTCCGGCCCGCAAAATACTTCGACAGTTTGACCGGTCACAGATATTCTTTCAAAGAGATCGTCGAATTCCCGAGAACATTCATCCAGGAAGTATGTGATCCGAGAGGGATGGAATGGCCTTTGCACGTAGAAGCTCAGCATGCCCGACGAACCTGATGCGTCGATCCCGGCATTCACGCTTTACACACGAAACAAGAGTACTTTCATTGCCCTACCTCATTCACGGCATATAAAATATCTACTAACAAACACATACACACGGGCCCGTGCAGAATAGAGAGAGAGGTGGAATGAAGCGTTCGATGTCCAACGACAAAGTCCGTTCAACACGGCAATGGATTATGGGCCGAATGCTCGGGCATGGTACTGCCGCCGCTATGGTTGAATTCTTGCAATAGCTCGCTCTCGCTACCTACCCCACCGTCCGATTTTCCTATCTCTCTGGCCCCGGGGCGCAAGTATCGCAAACAAACACGAGAGCGAATTGGAGGACACCCGCGCGCACGCGAAGGGTTGTTCATGGCGCGTTCTCAACGCTGCCGGTCGCCATGAGCGGTAAAGCTGCCCATAGCAACAGGGAGGGGAGTAAACGAAAGAGAGACGGAGAGCTGGAACGAAGAGCACGGAAACTCGTGAGAGAACACACAGCGCGAGGCTCGCCAAGTATTTTCCAATTACGTCTTGTATTAACAATCCGCCCTTGTGTACCCGACGGTGGGGGGGCGTCCACTCGGTGTCGCGGCATTGCAACGACGACCAAGCTACGCCCGGACGAAATCCGACGTGCGACTACTGGCACTTAGTACACCGCTGACAATCATCAGTTATTGACATCTTTTGCATCCCACGCGGCGCGACAAATGTCAAAGACGAAATCCAAGAAAATTCCGAATCTTGGCCGAATCTGGCGTCTTTTTTCGCTCGCTACAATTCCCCGAAGAAGTTTCGTTCATCATCTCTTCTTCTTGGAATAATTCCAATGATTCGTTGCCCGAGGATCGGATGAAACTGATCCTCGCATATAATTCCGACATTGCGCCACAGTCACTTTCACTGAATCGTCCGTGGTTCGACTACTTTTATGGATCAGAGTCGAGCCCGATTGCAATGAAAGAGGCATTCCGTAATGAAGGGCTCTTTGCTCTATTCAGAGAATAAATATCATCGCAGAAAATGCTGGGAAAAATTCTGTCCTGTTGCTACGTTACGAGAAGTACGAAGTACCTGAGGGCTCTTCTGCGATAGCCGATGTAGTACCGAGGAATGTAATAAGAGAAATTTAATTTCCGGACTCCGCGTCGAGCACCTGGCTCGCGGAATTCGCGTATACGATGAATTGCAAGAAAACAAGAGGGACGAGCTTTGAGTTTAGTGTTTCACTGTTTTTTTCCCCCTTTCTTTTCTACTCGCCGCGTTAACCCGTTCGGACGATTCGGTCAACGGTTCGCGCATCCGTGACCTAGAGAGACAGACGAATCGCGACGTGAGCTATGCGAAATTAGCATCTCGTTTCCCCTTTAAACTCGACAGAACGATCGGCTAACGCGTCGTTCCCTTTAAAGAAAATAATAAAAGGAAAAAAGTCCACCGAAATATTGTTCAACGTACGAAAACGTGTCGTAAAGTAAGCACGGCGAGGAGCAGGAAGCTGTGACGTCAAAGAAGCCCGAATAAAGAATGAGATAAAAGAGTAGGAAGAGAAATTCACGCTTGTCCGTGGAGTCGCGCAGCTGTCCCGGACTTCTTTTCGAGGATTATATCACAACGACCTATGATTTTTTACTAGGTCGCATCTTTGAGTTCAGTTAATACATTAAAGCGCGATCGACGGTCAGGTCTATTAGCATAAATTCTCGGAATGACTCGGAGAAAACGTTGGATTGGTCAACGATCGCGAGCATTCATCCCGGAAATTCGGCGAAACGCGAGCTCATTGGAGTTCACCCGATGGTACATACGGAACGATGCGGGGATGTTTGAAGTATGAGTATGTACGTGTGCACTTGCGAGAACCAGAGGGAAAAGTGGAATATAAAAAAGAATGTAGTCGACTGGGGGTCTTGTGGATTCACTGGGGGTCCGAATACGAGTCGTCGGGGTGGTCCGGCTCCTCGCACTAATCGCAAGGGGTTGAAAGCGGCCGTTTGACAGGTTTACTGTGAGAAGATACGTTGTGAAGCGCACCAGCGCCCACAGAGATGAAACGACGGAGATGGGGCCGAGAGAGAAAGGGAGCAAAACTGGTTCTTCTCGCGGACCCCTGCGAAGGGAGGCTGGTATAAGGATACACATACAGTACCATAGCAAACGAAAGAGACCCCTCGCTGACCAGCATCCACAATTTACCACGAAGCCTCCCCCCGGTGAAGCGTCAGAGATCCTTGTGTACACCAGCCGACTATACCCAACATCGCATCGAAATTCAATCAATTCTCCAAGGGGAATCTCTTCCTTCTCGTTGTTTTTTACGGTTTATTTTTTTTCTCAAAAACGAATGTGTATTCTCTGAACGAATATTCCTTGCGATACGGCAATTCGAGAGATGCGATTTGGCAAAAAGATCAACAATGGAAACTTTCACAACTCTTGAATTTCTTCATCGATTAAATCCAAACTTCAGCTCAATCTATCAGAATTTTCAACAATTATCGTGATGGTTGCCCTTTTTAGGGCGAAAATGTGTCCGCACACACACATCGAACGTTTTTTCCAAATGTGATTCTTAGATGTACTTGAAGACCATTTAAGTGAATGAAATTTGAATGATTTATATGTTGATTATATAAAAACGTAAATTTTCATATATTTGTAATATTTTGTAAATTTATACCATAGACTTATATACATTAATTTCTTATTCGAATAATAGAAACAAAGAATATTCTTCCGTAAGAGAACCGGTTAACAATTCAAGAGTGGTAGAGCATCGAATTAACAATGCTTATCAGTAGTTCGAGACTGCTATCAGGGTAATTTCTTCATTCATCGTAGCGCATATCGGCGCGATAGCGTATCGAAATTTTAGTGTATTACAGAAACGTGAATGGGTAGGATCGTGAATCCTTACCGATGGGAGCCATCAAAGATATTATCGGCAAATTGGAGTTTGAACATAGAACGTTGGAGAAAGAGGAAACTCCGTTTCATCGGATGAAGGGAGAGCCGAGAACGAGCGGGTAGAGGGGGTCAAGGTAGAATAGTTCGAGTATTGGAGGATACTGAGAATGCTCAGGGGAAGGGAGAGGCCAATGTCGCCTGGACCGGAAATGGGCCCGCCGTATTACAGTCTCTCCTATTCCACTCTCGCTCGCTCTCGCTGGCTTTTCCTCTCTCCCTCGCCGAGCTACTTCCTACACTCGTCGAGGTAATGGGAAAGGCAACAGATGTGAACGGCGTGGCAGTTTCGCGATGAAACTATCGGCTCGTATAAGGGGGTTCGAAGGCGGACAAGAGCGAGGGAGCCGACGGACGATTTTCCGTCGACCTTCAGTAGTAACAGTAGCTTGCACAAATAGCAGTTGCAGAAGCAGGAACAGCAACGACACAAACTTACGATAGTGCAAGCGACCCGACGAAAGTCTCACTCTCTCTTCGGCTCTTCCACTTCCTGCCTCGCTCCCGCGGCAAGCTCCGAACGCGAATGTTTTGCTACGCGCAAGAACTGTAACGGCCCCCCGGTGCAGTCGAGGCAACGCGAGAAGAACGCATAGTGCAAACACGATGCGGTTTTGTAGGTATATTGTTCCTGCATTGTAACAGTTTCTGTTTGAGTGCAGTCTCGTATAGTACTCAATGGAAAATGGGCACCTTGTACTCTACGCATTCAGTTATATGCGTCACGCGCATTTATGTGTGAAAATTCAATGGACTCCCGGTTAATGATCTAGCGCAATGTACCTCACCGAAACTGCGTCTATCAATCAAATATGCGTTTAAAAATCATCTATTATTGCGGTAATTCGCCTTCCACGAAGTTCTATCGTGATGATAATGGGTCAAAAAAGAAATACTCAGGCATCGGTTAGTTGAAACTTTCGAGAGCTCAGTTATTCTTCGTTCAGCATTCCTCGCTTCGCTATACCTCGAAGCTCGCACAATTTTTTTTATTTCCTTTCTCCACTTTTTTTCCAACCCGCCGTACTTCTCTGTAAAGACCCTACCGGCAGTCGGAAAGTATCGAGAAAAGAATACAAAATGTCGCGCCCATCGTAGAGCCAAAAAAGACAAAGCGCCGAGGAAAATTCTCTTTGCACTTGTGAACCTTGTTCATCGAAGAAGCTACTTTCACGGGGGTTTACATTGAGCCCGTCGGCAAGGTATAACATAAGCAAGTGAGGGAACTGGAAATCGGGTGTGTCTAGGCGATTGAAAATTTAAGGGACGCAAAGCCCTGTTCCATAGTCGGGCTTTTTCACCGGAAAGAGATAAAGCTCGCCCGGCCAATCCATTCTTGGCGCTAGCGCACGGAAGAGCTTATTTATTATTGTCGCCAACTACGTCGTCGTCTCTCGAGGGTCTTTCCTCTTCGCCGATTCGTTCGCCCATAGGATGTATATAGAAAATTCAGAGAGATTGGGAAAGCAGAGAGGGTGGGAAAGATAGACCGAAAAAGTTTTCTTCTCTTCGAAGGAAGTTCCTGATCGAGCTTCCACAGTCCAAAGATAACGAGGGGGCCATACATATTAATGAAGAATCGATCGATCCTCTACGGCTGGCCGGTTGCCTTGTGTTTCTACCCTCTCCCTTCTCTCCTGCCTTGAGCCTTCATCAGTGTTACGAATAGTTTTTGCCTGTGAAAAGTTCGGCCACGTGGGCGAAACCGCCACTCTCTCGCATCTCGTTACCCGGTTAGAGCTGTCTGCGCTATTCGACCTCGTGAACCTTATGAAAACAGCATGAACTCGACGAAGAAAAAATTTCGAAGAAGCCGCCGCTATCCGGTCAGCTTAAGTTCCGCGAACAATTTCCACAAAGTTTTCTTAACATTCCCGCGAATTTGCGTTATCGTCGAGCTCTGCGAGAAGATCGATAAATTATTCGTACCGTTGGTTCAGATTCTGATGTGAACATTAAGTCCATTGATCATTCGTTGTCTCGGCATAACTCCAATGAAATGTTAAGTAATGATTGATAACGGCATTATCTGGTACATCGTACTCGGAAGCGTACGGATAAACTGACGACAATAATGCGAACATTCATCAACGAACAAATAACTGCGTAATTGCAATCAAATTTTCTCTCATTATTCATTAATCAACTCAACCCATGATTAATATCCCGGTGTTAAATGGTTCGACACGTTCGAGAATTGCGATATAACGCTCGATAATGAATTTTCAATCAATCAAATAGAAATGCACGGATTTGATTACAAAAATCCCGTGCGATTTTTGTCACTATGAGGAAAATTTCAATTTGATCAAAGCGCGCAAAGTTCTCTTTTTCGATATTCGAGTATTGCAGTACAGTGCTTTAAATGCTCCAAGAATTAATAAATACTTCGCGTCATTGAAGTTTCATATGATCTTTTTCACGATCAAACGGATTATCAATTGATATTTGATACATTGCTTTTATCTACCTGCGACTACAGCAGCGTTATAATAGACTGGCGTGATTAAAGAAAAGGTTTTTTTTTCTTGATCAAAGAAATAATTAATAGCAATCCTCGTATGAAGGGGTTCTCCGTCGGAGCGTTTAGTGGCTTGGCGAGTATTCTCGGCCCTCCAACGGTGAATTTCCAAGGGACTGGGGCGCGATGCTCTTGCACCATCGTCGGTGGCTGTGGCGGTGAAGATCTCATACATATTAATGAGGAATCGATCGATTTTCTCACTGAAGAGCTCTACTACTGCACGATGTATACGATAGTACAACGTTCACGAACCGACCGCTTCTTACGCTGTTTAGAGACATCGCGCGCGGTATCGACGGTTCATAAGCTCTCTCTTCTCTTTCTCTACGCGCAGACTGTGTTCGGGCCGCCCAACACCCGCTGGTTATTATGCCATTAACGTAATGAAGTTAGACGAGAGTGGAAGTGCGAGAGACTAAAAACAAGAGGAAAGGAGTAAAGATATAGGCGTAAACTCTTCCATGAAACGGCTCGAGCGAATGGGAAAAGATCGAGCGGAGAAAGAGTTCGTAAATAGCCTTAAAGTACTTTACCCTAGTTCATATACAGTGAAACTTCTCAATAGCGGCTCGCTACTACGTCTGTTTAATTATTCAATTTAGTTTAATGACAATTTTTTTTATCATAGTCAATGTAATAATTCCCAATACACTTTTTCGTCCGTGTTTCGTCTGATTCAAACAATTGAAAAAACGATGCGACAAATCTCCGTCGGTAAATCTGGGATCTATAACTAGCTTTTCGACTCCCTAATAAAACCACAATATTTCTATCGACAAAAAAAATGTGACGCGAAAGGTAGAAAAAAACCACTACGGCCAAAAAAATTTCTACAGAATATTGTTCATGATGAGATTACCTACGATTTACCATCAAAGCTTCCCCCTCTCCTCGAAGCCGTATGACTCAGCAGAAGTTGCTCAATTTTTCACCGAAGACCTCGTACCGTTGCTTCGATCTTTTTTTTTGTACCGGAAAATAAAACAAAATAGATCACGAAAGCCCGGTGATTGGGTTCGAACCGAGAGGCACACAGTCCGCCCCAGATTGGTCTTTGAAGAATTCGAAGCTCAAGGCGAAACGAATGAAAAAAGGAGAAAGCGCTCGTTTCACCATGAGAAAAAAAAGAGATTCAACGGGTACGAAAATTTTTCCCTTTTTCGCAGTTGCTGCGGGGTTGTGTGTTCCAGTGATGACGTAGCTGGTTCTTTCAAACCCAGAAGGGTTCTTTGGTACCGTTCCGCGAACCGTAACAACTTATTGCTTCAAAAGAGTCCTCCACACCAGTTTCTCCGTCCTTTTTCCCGTTCATTCGTCTCTATCGCATCGTCTTTTACTTTCACGCTTTGCTATGTTCCTTCCATCTAAGCTTCTTTTTTTTTCTTCCTCGTCGCATTCTCTGTCCTTCTCCTATATCCCTTTCGAACCGACAGGAATTCACGAATTTTCCGCGTTCCCGGATACGGAAACTCTTTTTTCCCCGGATCTCCACTGAGAAGAACCCACAATTTCTATCTATACTTTCTCTATCCACGATATCCTTGAGTCTCGGTGTGTGCAATGTAATACCGCTTTCAGTGGATAGGGGCAATTAGGGAATCTCCACTGTGCCGATGTCTCATTAGTCGTGGCTTTACGATCTTCGCCTCTCCAGCATTCTCTACCGAATGTGTCCAACGTCTATGTGTCTACAACCGTATGTGAATGTGTGTGCGTTGTCTGTCTACGTATGCGGGATTGAGGCTGGACGCGCGTGCTAAAAGTCACATTATCCCCAACCTTAATTCTCGTGCTTGCTCGCCCGACGGAATTTCATCAGTGAACATTTTTCTTTTGCCTCCCCTCGATCGAATACCCATTGGACCGCAGCTTTTCCCTCAGGGATCCCCCGAACAGAATAACAAAATTACGCCGTTGCACCTTCGGAATCCTCTTAACGAGCCCGGATACCGCTATTTTCGTACACGGGCGCGTTCATGCCTGAGGCTGATGGGAAAATATTTTTCAAAATCGTTCGAATGGGCGCAAAACTTGTCGATTTGTTAGGTTTGCTCAGGGGCTAGATGAGAAAACAGACCAGATTGGATAAAGATGAAGGTGCTTTGATAATTAAGATTTAACAGCGGTTTTAGAGTAATTTATCAGTCGTCTGAAGCATGTTGAACATACACCGTTGAGATCCAGTTGTTATCTAGTTCTAGGTCATCTGCCAGTGACATTAAAATGTTAGTCGGATCAAAGCGAAATATAGAGGAAAGGAGACAAGAAGGCCTTTGGAAAGTCATGGAAAACTGGGCGCAACGTCTGCGAAGAAAACTAATCAAGCCTGATGAAAGCTCGAACATGAAAGGCTACCCCGAGACTCTCCTCTCGCTTTGACTCTCCTATTCCTACTTTCCCCGCCCTCCTCCCTTCCTTACTCCGCGCGTTTACTCTGTTCGAGCCACTTTCTTCGGTTCCGCGTTATCACTGATTGCGACTTCTCGGTACAGATGGAAAAAACGATGACGTTCGTCCGATAGACGAAGTTTGCTTCCAGCGACGAGCTCACCAAGTGAACTTTCGGTACGAAGCGACCCCCCGCTCCCCTCTCCCGGCACCATGCACGCGGCTAGTGAAAACGTTGCAGAAGTATTTCGTCCCATTCAATATCAACCACTTCACCTTTTGACCTCATGAACCAACGCTTGCATCTAGTCGCGAGAGCACTCTATTTCACTACTGTTACGCTCGTCACGCTGGAGCGCGATTCGCATCCGAAGATTGAACTCGAAAGATTGTATTTCGATGAATGCAATCGATCTTTTCCAATTCGAATGAGAAATCCACGACAAAAAATGATTTTTTTTGCACAAAAATATATATATATTCGTTAAAATGTATTTTTGTTCGTCTTCAGCGAATTTACCTTTTGTATTTAATAATTCATCGAAGTGTCGAAAATCGATACTTGATTTCAGTGCATCGTACCAGAGCGCTCACTTCCGGAAGTAATCGTACCATCTTAACCACAAAACTTACCTGCGTGTGATTCCAGACTTTGGGCTTCGGGCTCGAGCTCGGATTCGTCGTCGTCGACGAACTTCCGGATGCGGAAGCTGATGTGGCCGGTGATGCGGTGCTCTTAGAGGACGGTTTCGTGGTCTTAGAGGTCTGAGTCGCCGCGGCAGCAGCCGGACTTGCGTGTTGCTGTTGCTGATTTTGCTGTATTATTTGCTGAATCAATTCGATCTGTTGTTTGGTCAGGCCATCGTTGCTTGCGCCTGGTGACGTTGTGCTCTGTAACCGAGCAAATCGTTCGTTCGACTTAACAGAGATTGTATATATTTCGCCAATGAAGCGTATTGCTGACGCCAGCGATGCCGAATGAATGGTCACGGAGTTGCGACGGTGAAAAATGTTCCCGGTCTAGAGCATTTCAGCGAAGAGATAAAACATAACAAACGACGATTCAATTGATAAATACCTTACAGCGATGAATTGAAGCTGTAACTTTTTCATTTATATCGGAATTCTATACTTTATGAGAATTTCATTCTTGGAGAGGTCATTTGTCAATCGTCTATAAATTTGATCCTGGTCTCTTTCGCGTTTAACTTTATTGATTCTACTTTATCAGAAAATTTGAAGAAAGTCTTCAATGAGGATCGATCTATGTGCTAGAAGTTAAAATGGCGCTATTGACTTATTGATGACCGAAAAAATATTAATATTTGATAATGTTTCTTTTTCGCGGTATTTTCATGGGACGTATAATGAAATGAAAACTGGAACCGACAGAATGTCTTGAACGAAGAAACGCGAGTCTCGCCGAGATTCGGAGAAACGAAAAGCTTTTCTTCCTTCCGCGAAGAGCCTGAGTGAGAAACGGATATCCGTTTTCACTGTTCTACCTGACACGATACAACGCCCGCGGCTTAATCGCTTCCACGCTCGTGTTTCCTCCGCCACTTTATCCTCGAGCTCAACCCAAGTTTCCACCCTGCTACCCAGATCTGGCAACAACAGTCGAGCAGAGACTAGCACGACGGATCTCGCGATCTCTCGCTACAAATAACCGATGTTCGCGTCCCGCCTTGTCTCGTCCTGATGTTCCCTTAACTCGCAGACACCTTTCTTATACAACCTTCGTACGGGAGAACGACGATTATCGACACTGCGGTTATTCCGCACGGCAACCGTATTTCTCATTTCTGTTGATTCATTCGCACATTTTTCTTTTCTTCGTCCTTGTCTTCGGACTTTCTAAAGGCGAAGTTTTCTTCCCGGAATTGCGACGGAGGCAAAAGCTTGCGTCCGGTGAAAGCTCTCTCGTTAAATTCCATCTGATGTGAAAATTCGTTCACATATTTTTCCGACGTTCGTTGTGCACGCTTTTCTTGCGAGATATTTAACGAAATAACCAACGTTATGTCATCTCGTGCCAATGGAGACAGACACACGACGCGAAATGGTCCCCAGACGTCTGCGAACGGCCAGTTCGTCGTGGCAGTTAAAAAAACGAGCATTAAATTTGGACTCTTCCTGTCGTTTGCAGTAAATCGCGAGTGTGGAACGCTCGGGCAATGCGATCTCGGTACTCGAACGAATCGACGTAGAGCTATAAAAATATGTTGGGAATAAAGCATTTCGCGGACATCGGAGAGTTACGCACGTACTGCTGATGGGCGTACCAACGCGTTTGACGAGACCTTTTATCTCGTTGGTCGATGAAACGCAAAAAAGGAAAAAAAGAGGTAAAAAAAAATAGGTTCCATCGATGGTGCGGTCGATTGTGCGAAAGTCGGGTGGCATTTTTTTCGCGCCATTTCATTTAGAGCGCATCTGCGGGCGGTAAAGCGAGAGACAAGCATTGTAAACTTATCCGCCGTGCGCAATATTCGAGTGGTACACTGACGGAGTTAATTTTCAATCAAATAAATATTGCACATTGAAATTGGATTTTTTTTGCGTTTGTAACATACCTACACGGTCGTCGTGGTCGACCGGAAGAAATTTTATTTGTCGATCGGGCGGAACGGCAAAATTGATGAAATTTACAGTTTACTTCATTCCGGTTGCGAATTTTTTGAGCTGGGTAGACTTTATCGATATCACAGATTTTATGATAGTTAAACGGTCAATGTAAACACAACCTTATAGCTTGTAATTACACATTTTTCCCCTCATGTTTGCTACAGCTCTGGCAAATCAGATCCAATTATTTGCAAATGTCGCATCAATTTTTTCTCATTTACTCGTATTAGCGAAATGACTCAATAATGCATTTCGATTACCTCGAAAGCTGTTTGGAAAGAAACCGAATGGTACGTTATTTAGCGTAATTTTAAACTTTTTATTTTACTGACTCTCATCCTATTTGAAAGTATTCGTCATTTGCCCTGAATTACAGTCTTAGTTAGAACCGTAACGATACGCTGTTCGTAACGGCTTGTACGGCGTTATTGCCAACGATATATATCAGCTCGATAAACAAAAATGTATTCCTCATCGTATATGACGTTAAACCGACACGCATCAACGTTCGCTTACGTTTTTTTAGCGTAATTAAAGTTCACGTCCCAAAAATCATGAATTTCAATCCCAATATCTCCACATATTTCTCTGTGACAGATCGACCATTTTTTTTTTTCGTCTACTGAAAAAATCATAAAGGAAATCATTATGACAAAATGATTCGCAATTATTTCCCAACTTGGTAGAGAGAATTTTTTATCCCCTGATTGGTTATTTCAAGGTTTAATCGGTATGTCGGCGTTGATGCGGAAGGGTACGACAAAAATTGGAAATCGGAGCGCGTGATTGTAGCACACCTCGTTAACGCTGAGTGCCGCGGCCTATATATGTCCGATTCGGCAATATGTGCACACGAAAAATACCTCCGGCAGTCGCACAGTCGTCACGCTCACGTACACGGGCAAGCATCGAAAATATCCTTTCGACCATAGGTGCAAATAATTAGATCGTAAAATGTAGGCGTTCGGCGAGCATAGAGTATAATCAGCTTTAACGTTTTCCCGGCAGCGGTAGTAGTCAACGCCGATTACACAGTAACGATTATACTCCATATTATAGTCCTCGGTGTATATACATAGTTAATATATACGTTCGTTGGGTAGGAAGTTGGAACGCGCGGCTCGTAGTACTTGTCGAGTATCGTGCCGGGGTGAGTGCGGGGTTCGAAGCCTGGCGACGAATTCAACTGGCGATTAAAATTGGATTTGTTAATTATCGGACGAGAGAGAGAGAGGGAAATAGTGAGATATATAGCTGACGATGTTGAGCGGTCGCCCGCGGCACGATGAATCTGCACAACTCTGTACGCGCATGCAACGAGCTGCAGCGACGTCATACACATAGTCGACGAACGCAAACTGCCCCCGTACCCTCCCGAACTCTCTCATACCTTATTAAACCTTCATTTCGTAATTCCCCGGACTAGGGTATGTCATTCTGCGAATGGTCTCGCTCTCTCTCTCTGTATACCAAGCACACCCCTCCTCTGGTGCTACTGGTAACGAGTTCCGATTCGATTCAACGATCGATTCTATACTCTAACGCTGGATGAGCTGTACCACCGTTGTGCGGTTCTCGCAATATTTTTCAATTTGACGATTTTCGCATTGGTTATTTCGCGCACGGGTCGCTGTGTACACGGGCTCGATAGAGTTAACAATCGAAACAATTTTCGTGCGAGAATGGACAAATGGTCCTCATTACTCGGGTATTTATGCGGAATTTATAATTTCCGAGGGCTTGAAAAAACTCTGCGACATTGTTCTCTCATTTACACGTTCGCGTGGTAGTCATAAATGAATAAATAGACCAATCATTAATTTTGTGGTAGAAAAAAATTATAGAAGAAATTGAACCTGAAATGATCATGAAATTATTTTAAATTGATCACTTGTTAATTAAGTTTTTCCATCATAAGGGTCATCGGTCGCCGGATGAGAAGAGCCGGCAACTAAGTACATCACATGCGGAATGTATAGTAAAAGAAATAAACTCGGCCGGTGATGGCGTTTTTTTTTCCTTTTCTTGACGGAAGAAAGAAAAGTTCAATTTCGTCGCCGGATGGTCGTCGTGGTTGCAGTAGACGTCACGAGCAGTACGGCACGGCTGTAAATCAACGGTAGCAGCAACAAGCGCACGAGAAGACGCGGCCCTTAAATCCATTTCGCGGTAGTTTCTCGCTAACCCAAGATCCTACAACGCAGCGCGAAGGTAAGAAGAACTGTATTCCCGGAGGCAAGCTAGCACGTAGCCTCGAGAGAGTTTGCCGCTATGGTTCATATACTTTTTCTTATTTTCATACGCACGCAAGCAACCGTTCGTTTCCCCTCTGTCGCGCCTTACGCGTTTCTCCTTTTTATTATTTATGCACCACTTTACGATCCGTCAATGTTGCTACGCAACTAATACTTTCGCCTACTCCCAACAGACGATTTCCTTCGTTATTCGAGCCTATGTGCGAAGCGAATGTCACGATTCTTAATAAAACGAAGAAATAAATGAAAAAATCGCCCAGAACATTGAACCAGTGTTTCTTACAAAATAAGCAGAACCATCTATGGTTTTTCTTATTAAAAAAGTGATAACGTATTCCTTAGTATTAAGCGAGTGAACCTTCGAGGATAGGAAAAAGAGCGTTTTCATTGCCGACTATCTTTTCTCCGTGACCCTCGAGAGCCTCCGGAGTTAAATTAATTAAGTTGGATCATATCGGACGGTTGTAAAAGCTTCAATATCGTTCGGCTGCTGAAAAGTTCGCCCTCCCGCAGTCTCGGCATTTTTGTACCCTAAAAAAAAGAGCCCGTTGTTACGATCCAAGGTGCCGCGGAGGGTACAACGACGCCCGGTTTATTGGACGATTCTTCGCTCTGTCTTACTTTTAATTCGTTTAGGCGCGACGCGTTCGTCGGCGAACCGACCGAGGGACGCACAAAGAGCATCGGCTACGAAGAGCGACAACGATAACTCTATGCGGTCTTATTACAACGCAGGCGAACAAGAGCGAAGAAGAGCCAGGTGTTGAGATCTCTCGCATTTTTCCTCCACTACTTTTCCATTCGTCGCCCGCTGCTCGCATATTTTTCCGCAGCACTCGAGCCCGCGCCCGCGTCAATTTTCATTTGAAAGTTTTCCCACGGACAACTCTACACTCCGCTTCTTCAACCTTGTACGCGTTTCTTATTCTTCGCTCTTCCAACGTTGCGCCCTCGATTCTCTCTCGTACTCTCGAGCGTACCGTCGGAATTTCCGCACCGCTCGTGCATCTGTCACAGCCTTCGCGCTCTCTACGCTTCCCTCCCTTCTCTTCACTGCGAACGATAAGGAGCTCTCTATTCCGTGGGAGCCGACGCACTTTGCAATAACTTTTCTCTACGGTCTCCCTCCTCGTGTTTTCTTTTACTTTTCCCAATGCACGAACGTCTTCTCTCCTCTTCTTCGCGCACATTTTACATCAGCATATGCGGAAAAATAGAGAATTAAAGATAAGAAAATACGCTGCGAGAAGAGAATGGCGCGGACGGGGAGACGTTGAGATGGAAAGCTTTCGAGTTTTTCGACGAGACGCGAGAGATAAGTTGACGCTGATGCACGCGCGCATATATCAGTAGAAGGAAAGGCAATTTATGTAAATTCAATTTCAATTTTATGCTCTCTCACTTTTTTAATCGTCGACGAAAGGAAAAGGGAAAGCAATATTGAACGTCTAACGTGTTTCTAATTTTTTTTTTCAATTAATCAGACGACGACAGACGACAGATGACGATTAAACAGAAAATATAAATACAATAACAAATTAATTTTTAAAAAATCGTTCATAACGTAATCTCGACTGCCGTCATCGGTTAAGATTAATCTTATCACAACTCAAAAACTGTGGACGGCTCAGCATTTTTTTAACAGTAAAGGTGATTTTTTTTGCCGTTGGCACAATCTCTGTGTAGGATAAAACACACGTGAACAGATATAATTTACCGTACCTCGGCAATATCCATTTTGGTGGCAATTACGAGACCGTGAAGATTGCGCGAGTAATTACCCTCATGATTGCCGCTATCTCCTGAAACAGTCCGAGGCACATGACGGGCGATGCCTATATGCCCTCGAATCGCGTGTATCTACCCTGCTTTGCCTAATGCGACCGTCACGTCGCCAATGCGTGATACATTTGCTCTTGTCTTATATCGGTGGATTCGTTGTCTCGGGACACGTGGCTTTTTAATTCTGCGAGATAACGTCGTTCTTGCCGTTGCGGCGAATCATAATGTATCGAGCTCGAGCTCGTCGAAGTTTCGAAGGTGAAAGGGCGCTTTCCCCGAGTTTATCAACGTAGCAACAGTGTACACGTGTACGGTGGGTGATGCCACAGCGCCAGGGGGTTGCTTTCCGATGTTGCACGTAGACTTTGCTTTTTCTTCGCTCTCGAGTTGTTTTCGCGTTCGAGTGCCCATCCCGTCGCAACTGCCGACAGATGCATTTAATTTTTCTTATTTTCTCACGTACTCGTCTCGTCGAAGCGGGCAGAGTCCAAGGTTGGAGTATCGGAAAAATCAGGGATCGACGGAAAGACGAGCAGAGGAATAGTTTGTACAGTTCTTCTACGTTTTGCTCGATCAGCCTAACGTAACTGGATTAAAAACAACGTCGACGTCAACGCAGTCGGCGCAGGCTCGAATATCAGGGTGGAATAACAACGACGGCTCGAATAGCCCGAGCACGAGATTGACGAATAGAAACCAGTATCGCGACAATAAAGAACTTTACGTAATTGGAGTCTAACACTTTAGCTGCTATCTCGTCATTCCATGATAAACATAAAATAAACCCACGCGGCTATGGCAGAGTTTTTAGCACACATGCCCTTTAGCATTCTTCATCATTGTTCGATCGATAGAGTTCACTATAACTTCGTTATAGTGAAGGATTATTGAAAAATAATAATGATGATAATGTATACAAAAACCTTTACAAGGCCAATATTAAATAAATATGTGAACGAACGTTCGAATGAAAATTCGAACAAGAATGGTACCGTAAACAAACGAGACAGTCAGAAATGATGAGACATTGTAAACGAGCTTTAAATTTAGCCCTCAAACCTTGAATCGCAATAAATCTCGTTAGTTATAAACTTCGTGCGCAACGAGATAGGAATAAACGAGGAAAAACTCTCTCGCAGCGTAGAAGACTAGAGATTGGAGATCGGAGAGTAGTCTGTCGCGTTTAAAACGCGAAATGGAAGCTCTCACACGCGACTAGAGTGAGATCTTTATGGACCATCGAGGTGCGACTGGATTCGACATGGGACGATACCGATTCGCGGCGTTGGCCCTCCCTCCCAACATGCACACACACAAATACATCACCGCCTCGTTCCCGAACGAGTTTCGACGCCGTCCTCTCGAGCGTTTGGTCATTCGTGCGCTCTGTGACGTCTCGAAATTTATAGATATACGGACACGCACATACCCAGCGCCTTTTACAACCGTCGAATTTGCATTTTCCATATCGTCGTCCGGTCGACCCGATAACTCGCATTTTCCATAAGTATTTTTCAAAAAAAAAAAAATCTCTTTTTTTTCCGTCCATGAATCACTAAATCCGTAGCATACTTTCATTATTCTCGATATTTCTGTGAAATATGTAAATCCATTTATCCATCTCTGCCGCTTCGCTCGTCCGCCTGACGCGTTACCGCCGCTACTACTGCTGGGAGCGCAACAATTTTTTGACGCGTTTTTTTTTTTCCCTCTCGCGCAAAATGCGAAAGAGCTCGGAAGAGGCGCGAGAGAGAGTAGTATATGCCATGTACTTTATGCGAGTGCACACTCGATCGGGAACGAGGAGGCAGGCCATTCTTCATGCGCGTCGCCCATTGCATATACACTATCCGTAGAGTCTAGTACACGAGGGAGAGACTATACCGAATCGTTTTCATACGTCTGCTCTATCGCATGAACGAACTCCCGCACCGAATCCAGTCCGATACCTCACCCAGCTGGGATAGCAAAGGGGTGGCGGCGTGGCAGACATAGAGAGTATAGAACGAGAAGCGCCATCCCCCGTACGTACCTATGCGACTCGTCCCTATACGTAGCGAGAGCTGAGTATACGCCAGCGGAGAGGAACACTCGCAGATTTCGATCTCTAATTAGCTGTATATCAAATGAACGCGCTCGGCCGAATCCGTTCGGTCTACGGGAAATCGAGCAAGCGACGAACATCGCCACTCAGCCTGCAGGTGTACGCGATAATGTGTTCTAACTTGGTTCAGCCGTGCACATACCTACTGCCGGTTATCTACGGAAGAGCCGATTATCCACACGTTAGAATAGTTTCCCTCTCGGCTCTAACTCGGGCGTATAACTCGAGTCATCCGAAAGGGAGTTTAACTGTCGCAACAACTTTTTTCCTATGCAGTTGAAAATCAAATTATTTTCTTTAGACTGTCCAAGTGAACATTGTTAAGTGAAGCCGGTAATAATGGTGATCTGCATTACCCACTGGGTAGTTTTAACTCTCATCGTCGCCTGGATTTCTAGCTTCAATTCGATCGACTAGAAACGCCACTCTCGCGATTCTCTCTCGCTCACTCATTTCCATCTCCATAGATCACCTATGATACGTATCGGCGTGTTTATGGCGCCGAATTTGATTTGCGACCATCCAGTGCTGAGCTCAGCATTCAAGAACGTATCCATACAACATGCCAATATTGTGTATCCCTAGGACCATCACTGCCGCTACTGGATAGGTCCAGGAAGCACGGCCCGTCAACGAAACAATCCTCTTCTATGTCATTTTTCGAAATAGGATTTCATCCCTGGGACAGAATTTTTCGTTTCTCCTTTTCCGTTCCTCCATTATTTGTCACGCCACATTCTTTACGATTAATGATTCTCCTATTTCAAGCGTTGCAGCGCTACCGGATTTTTCCATTTAATCGAATTCCTACGAGCACTTTGTATCGGACTATCGGTCAATCGTCCAAAAACACGTGAAGGACCGTCAGTGTCGAAGCTCGAGTTTTTTCAAAGAGAGAAAAAAAACCTACTACGAAACCCACCGATAAAGAATTATCGTTTGCCTTTCAACCCTCCTTTCCACACCGAGGGGTGACTATAATACGAAAAGCCACCGTACAGTACAGGGAGTAGAGTAAAAAAAAAAAGAAAGCCCCGATCGAAATCGTCGAGCATTTTCGATTTCGAAAAAAATGGAGCCTCGGGATAGAAAAGTCCCTGCGGGGGCTGACAATGACCGGCGTGGGGTGTTCGAAAGCCTTTCTCTCGCCTCTGGCCTCGGCATCCTTTCTCCTCGCGCCGCACCCCTTTCTACTGCGGTCGCTTCTCGTCGCCGGATCAAATAGAAACTCTCTAGCGTTCGTTGTACACATAGAAATATTCATAGTCGCGTACACACGGACCGGGTTAGGGAAGAGAGGGTGGAGAGAGTAGGAATCGTAATTCGGTATCGTGCAAATTTATGAATTCATCGCCTACGGATCGTAACGAAAATTACGAAGCTCCGAGTGCACCACCGGTTTCTGGAACTGTGTGCTCTTTCTCTGTTTCCTCTATCTATTATCTCTCTCGTGTCTACCACATTGCGCTTTAGATCCACAACATCTACTATATTAGTCTGCAGGCGTGGTGTACATAGTCATTTATGTATTGTACACGAGTTACCTTTGCCCTCTCCCCATCGAGCTCTCTCAGCAAGTATTGTTGTCGAATAGCCGGCCAGTCGTACCCAACCGTACTACGGAGTATGAAAATGTGTATTCGCGCGCGCGTGTGTGTGTGTGCGCGCGCGCTCTCGCTCCGCCGGGTTACATCGATTCCATTCTCTATTTGCCGACTAACTGGCTGGGATATACCAATTTGACTGGAATTTAGTTTATACCGAACGAGAAGTACGCGCTTGGGCTTCGACGGCATATCCTACGACTGTGGTGTTTCGAGTATGTGGTCGTATACACGGATGTATTTTATACGCGATGGACCGAACAGCAGCGCGTGTATCCTCTTCCTCCGTTGATACGTGGCACGATCCATAGTAGATACGTTTGTTCGACGAATCATACATCGAGCTCGCACGAAACAACGTGTAATGTGGGCTTTCACGAACGAGCTCAGTCTGACAATTCGACTCTCTATCGCGTTTTGATCATATCAGCATTTAAACCAACGAAAGAAAAAATATTATCGAAGCTCGTACGGAAAAAAAATGATGTTTAGTTGATTGTACCGTTGTTGATTTTGAAACCAATTCGGTTTATACGAACAAAAACGCTACGATAGCACAAACTGAAAAAAAAAGGTGAGAAAAAGCATTTTTACTTATCACTGCTTTTCAATCAAATTAATTGCGACAACTGTTAGCTCTCTCAACTAGTCGTTCATTCTCTTAAGTTTGAATAGTTCTTGTTTAAAAAATGCATTCGATCATCGTTGACAATATCGATATGAAAAATCCACACTCCGTTACTATAGAGACATATTTTTCGCTCAAAAAGTACTCCTTCGCTAAGAATATTCAGGAAATATGATACTACGTTTTACTAGATAATACAGCGAAGAATGGGTATACAACTTCGAACAACAAGAACGCTAGTTCGCGATTTCGGATGGCCCTCAAAAATTACGATCTCAAATTCTACATCGTACCGTATTACAGTCCAGTACAATCCCTCCTTTAAGAAGATATAGATGAGGTACTTAGCGAACAAAAAAAAAACTGAAGCGTTGTACTATAAGAGGAGATCCGTAGGTTCTCGGGTATAAGCGATAGTCCACATTGAGGATGGGGAAGCACAGAGATAGAGGAAGCGGACCAAGTCCCTTCGCTTCGATTCCCAGGACGGCGAACCCGAGCATTTTCGCTATCTCGTCCTATCGTTATACGTCAAAGAGTACAAGCAGCTTAGCCGTACTCTCTAGGGGCTCGAGGACGTCTTTCGTAGACGTCGGATTGGAAGCGCGAGCGATCCAGCGAACCGTCCACGAAGACGAGGAAGGAAGCGAGCGACGAAGTGGAGCCGCAACGAAAGCTCTCGGACGAGTGTGAGAGAGTGGAAGAGAGAGAGAGAGAGCTCACTGCGATATATATATCCAGGGCAAAACGTTCGAGGGTTTCCTCGGCACGTCGGCCCTCGGGCTCCGTCGAAGGAAACGAAACGCCCGAACGTTTGAACCGTCGCTAATCGGATACACTCCCGCGAAGGCGGATGAAACTGCGCGCTCTGCGCTCGCAACGCGCGGCTCTCTCTGCTTTCGCGAAATAGATATACTTACGAAACGTCCGCCTGTCCGTCTATCTCGGGAATGCACTCTGCCAAAGCTTGTTCGAAAACGAAACAGCAATTTTCGAGCTTCTAACTATCCGTCGATTTTGCTCGCTTTCAATGAAAATACTCTCGCCCAAACTCTCGATTTTCCGTTACCTCACGAGAGGAGTCCTGTCGGTTTACTCGTTTGTATCCTTTGCAGACTGTGACGATGATATACACTACGGCGAAAAGCCTTTCCGAGTGACGCGACTCTCTGAATGCCTCCGCGAGAAATTGTAAGATTATAATTAGAATTGAATTCAATTAAAACGGTGGAATGTTGAAGGAAGGAAATAGCTTTGTAGAGATTACGTGTAGCACTGTATAAGGCATTTCGACAGAAAATGTTGATAGATATTACCGAATTTAATATCCGATCCGAGAAAATATGTACCAAACACTGGCGAAGCTCTTTTCATTCGCAAACATCTGAACAGGAAAAAAAAAATTCGTAAAATCAAAGAAAAATTGAGGTTCACGGACGAACGAAGAACGAAAAAATTGGCATCAGTAAAGCGCGGTCGACTTGCCACGATACGCCTTATATAGTAATTGATACGTGTTGAAAATGTGGTGTGCAAGTTGTGCCTCTCTCTCGCCTTCGGAGCTTGAAAGCTGAGCCATGAAATTGCGGTTACCCGGTAACGCTAATTGCATTGAGAGTTTGTAATGAACGGAGATCGAGTGGGAGTGAAGCAGCGTAAATGAGTGAAAGCACAGTAATAGAGAGTTTTCCGCGAGAACCATAGCTCTGACGTAGACGCAGTAATATTCAGAAACGTGTTTTATATAAAAAGAAAAAATGAAAGAGCCAACACGGTATTGAATCGATAGTTCTTCGCCGTCCTCGTTTTCTTCGCTCCTTTTTTTTTATCTTTTTTTTTTCTCATTCTCTACTATTCGCCTCTTTTCTCGACGTTCGTTCGCTCTCATTAAACCGGATTAATCACGGTGCTTGGTCCTCGAGATACCGGGGTCTCGTTCGCTCGAGCTTCAAAGAAAATTCTCGCTTATAGATCCAGAGCTCTGCGACTTGCGTAAATTTGTAATAAACTTCTACGCCCATCTCCGCTTACATGCTTTACCGAGAAAACTTCTTCACCGACGCTTCGCGCTTCGAACCGAATAAAGAACTTCCGCGGAAGCGTCGTGGACTTCGTTTAATCGATGAGAAAACGCGGGAGGAAGGGGATAAAAAAAATTACGTTAGAAAATACGAACTATTTTAATTAATCCTACTGCTCGAGAGGATCGAGCTTACTAATGAGATCTGATTGACGTCTTCGTCTTACTTCTTTCTTTTCAGCTTCATTGAAAATAATTTTGTTATTTAATACAATGATTTTCGGACTCTCGAGGAATCCTTGAGAAATTCTTTACGCTGCCTCGTTCATTATCAGATCGCACGGCGAGTGCGAGTGTTAAGAACGGGAGCTCGGGGTGAGCGGGTGCGATTTTCAAGCCCGATAGAGAAATATAGCGCGCGGACTAGCGTATAATCCTCTCGAGCAGCCGGCGAAAGTCGTAAAGTCACTGAAACCGGACAGTAAATCCTGCTAATCACTCGCTCCGATCAGCCAACGACGACTGTGCTGCAGTATAACAGCAGCAGTAGCGGCTTTCTCGTAAGATGTTAATTCGCAAAGTTGCGACGGAGATTTAAATTAAAATTTCTCTCGAGGCTTGCACCTCGCGCAATTCGTCCTGTTGCTCCTCATTTCCTTCTTGTTTTTTACAAAACGGTAGGATACTAAGCGATAATTCTGTACAATACCTGCCTATTCATATTAATATACTCTGTTTTTCTAAAAAAAAATTGAGATTTTCATGTCAAAGTATTCGAAATGTGTTCAAGGTGTACCGAAAGATATAACAATCTGTATTTTCCGAGCTTATCAAAAAACTGTTTAGAGGTGGTGCGATTTGCGCACATTTTACCCATTAAAGCTGAGACTTTGCGCACGAATTAAGTGAACACCACACGCGGTGCTTTGTAATAGGAAATTCCGTTCGGAGTAGAGAATGGCCAGACTTTCGGGATATCCTTTCGTGTTCGTCGTTACTTACGATTCTATGGGGATCCCCTTATCCGGCTCTTCGATCAGAACGTAGGATTCATTTAATTGCTCTTTGCGGTGCGAGAAACGCTACTCTTCTTCGTCTTCTCCGCCTCTTTCTCCACCTCGTCGATTTCGAATTACGTCTAAGAGTGCAAGGGACCAACGAGAATTCTCCGCTGCAAATCGGAAATGAGGAGGCCGAGAAGCGCGAAGCAAAGTTATTCCGATAGAAGGGACCATAGAATATCGGTTGATAATATCTACTGTTACTATGGTTTTATATATACAGTCGCGCGGTGTGAAAGACGATAACCGATCGTCGCGATCTTCGTCCTCGACTAACCGTGGCTCGGTCAATTTCGTGAATCGTTGCGGTTACGACCTTTCTCACTCGGATTAATGATGTGGCAAAAGGTTTTCTCGCCGATAGTTCAGCGAACGAACCAACGAACACAGCTCGAGCACGGGGCTCGCGGATAACGAGAGGGCTTTTCCGGCACAAAGATTTTCCGGCTTCGAAAAAAGCTCGGGTTGCAGGTGCGAGAGAACCGGCTTTCATCCGCCGCCACTACCGACGAGGGATATATCCTCGAATTGCCATTCGAAAAGAGATCGATAGCTTCGGCACGCGGACGACGATTATCTTTCACCATCCTTGTGCAACCATACCCAATGTTCAACGATCCGTGAGCGATTTTCACTCTAAACCACCGACCGATTTTTTTCTTTTCTACCGACTCTCACAAACGTCGACAACGGGAAAGTCGTGAAAACCGAAGCTTGATAAGTTTTCGTAGCAATCACCGTATCCGAATGATCAAATGACCATTCACTTTTCCTTTGAGATTAAATATGATTTGGAAATTCCGTAATTTTTTTCGTAGCATAAACAAAAGAATAATAATAATAATGTAAAAGTATTATTATAATTATCACAAATTATTTCGAAAAACATATTTTTGATCCTGTTTCTAACAATATATATATCAATGTAAAGATTTTTTTTTTGTAGCTAATCTCTTTAAATACCATTTGAAGCAACAAATGATCAAATTATAAATAGTTTAATTGGTTATTCTAAAAATACCGATTCAAAAAATGATCAGTAGATACTGAAAAAATTGCGCCCGTTTTTGAGATCACAAGATATATCAGAAGAATAACTTGCAATGCATTATATGGCCTGTATTTTATTACAACTAGCACAAGAGCACGAGAAAAACTCCGTCTTTGTTTTTCTTTTGCTTTTATCGCGCAAGGGCTGACTTTATATCCTCACAGAACTTGGAGTACGATCGGTGAGTTCCCGTTGTACTATTGAGTAGTCTCTGTGCTTTTCCGTCCGTGACGCGGAACGTAAAAGCTTTAGCTGGAATCGCACATATGGGGCGCGATAAAAGGACCAACGGCGGAATGGAGAAGAAAAAACGAACAGCGAGAGGTTGTACGAGCTTTCCCCGTATTCTCTGTCTCTCCGCCGAGAGAAAGACCAAACGCAGGTTCCGCAATACGTACGATTCTCGCAAGCGCGAGACCCCGAGCCCTCGGCTTCGCGCGACGATGAAAATTAGTTCTCCTCCGTGAAGCACGCGAAATTATTGCAAGTTCTTCGATCTCAGTCGCTTTCGTTCTTTCTTCATTTCTCGCCGTTTCTGACCCAGTATATACATACATATATACATGCACCGTCCATGGTCTTGAACACCCCTTTTGGTCGACGGTAGCCAAAAGGCAGCCGTCGGATCGGTCGACCGAATGGTGCCGAACGTTCTCGCGAAAAGCGAACGGAAGTCAGCAATAGGTCTATCGCTCTCTCTCTCTCTCTTTCTGCCTCTATCGGTAAAATGGGGAACCCGGGAAAAGTGAAGGAGGACAAAGAGAGTTTCAGGCAAACGGAGCGAGGGTAGTTAAACCCCGGCACTACGAATCCACGATATTGAGTTAGAACTGAGACAGGGAAAACGGAGAGCCGAGAGAACCGAGCCGAGCTCGGGGTTCGGGCACCGTCGAAGTGGGGGAGGAAAGGAAGGGGCTAATAAAATTTGATGACCAAGGAACTTCGCTAATGAGAATGAGACGGGCGGCCAAAGAGAAAGGAAGGAAATAACTGAAAGAGAAAGAGAAAGAGAGAGGGAGAGAAAAAGAGAAAGACGCGAAAGCGCTGAGAGCTGTGCCGCTATGAAAACTTCTCAGACGCGCCCGCGTGTGCACGCGCCAGCTATGATTTATGATATTTCATTGGAGCCAAAGCTACGGGAGCGGAAACCAACCCCCCCCGACCATCGAATTTCTCTCATCTCCACCCCGACCCTCGCGTTTTCTTTCTGCCCCTCCCCGTGCTGGTAATTATCAACTGCCGGCTGACTCGGAGAGAAGCCTGAAACTCCTTGATACGAATATATATTTCGTTGCGAAGATTCCCTCTGCGGGAAGATCAATCCTCCTTTCCCACAGGTTTGGGCACTTGATGGAAGAAATTTCTACCTTCTCACGAAGATTATCGTTCAATCATTTTCATCGCGGCGCGAATACGATGAGAGTTCGCATCAAACTGGAGTTTACTTCAATTAAAAATGTATTTTTATTCGTTTATAGTCGACTCACCTTGTGCTGTTGGGGCTGGGCGGGTTCCGTGGACAAAAGTTGCTTGAGGGCCGTGTGCCCGTGGCCGTTTTGAGTTGTCGGCGCGCCGGGTGTACTTGGCGTGCTCGGATTACTGCTCGGTGTGTTTGGCGTATGCGGCCCCGTCGTTGGACTACTCGGACTAACGCTCTCGTTTACTTTGCTACCGGCGTGATGATTTTCCGTGTGACGTCGCAAACTTCTCGCGTCGCAGTACGACTTGCCGCAACCCTCGGCTTTGCACTCAAATGGCTTTTTGTTTCTGTGAGTCAGCATGTGACCGTTCCTATTGGCATAAGAATACGAAAGTTATAAAGTATGAGAAGGAAAGCCAACTTTCTTGAAGCATGGATTCTGTTTTGATGTTATTTTCTACTTTCGGAACGTCGAATCTTGGATCTTGCAATGAAACGAAGGGGACGAAGTATATGGGTCAAAATACGTGATTTTAGTAACCGCTATAAAAATGGTTTTACGATTTGGTATTAGACCTCAGTAAAATGAAGATAAGCGAGGTTGTAGTTGAATTAATTATTATTTTCGCAGCAGATAGTAAATTTCATTACGGAGGTCTCATCTTAAATTTTCTTATGCCGAGATTGTTCTACAGAAATTTTTAGACCTCTACCGCATCTTCACACCAGTCATAGTCGAAAGATAAATGAAAATATACGATCCGAATACGCAGTTTCGATCGAAAAATGAGCAAACGCTCCACTATTGTCAAAAAACTGTTTTCTTTTTATTTTGTTAATCGCATATCAATTTTTTTTTGAAAGTTTCAGATTCACCTGCAGCAGCCGTCGGAATAGCGAATGAAACACCGGCATTGGAATGGTCGAATGATAAATAATACGAACTTAATATTAAACGAACCGAGTATTTCGAAAAAGTCATGGAAACGTAAATCTCGTAAAAAAAATCTTTATTCATCCATCATCTCGACTGTATCTAAAAACTCTTGAGCGGCCCTTTGGCTCTGTCCGTGACTCTTCGTCGCGAGAGTCCCTCGAGCTTTCCTATCCGCGTTGCCCCTCATATTCCATACGAATCAGCAGGGTGATGGTGCTCTTAACGAGTCTTCGTACTATATACATGGCCCAGAGTCTCGTTGAAACTCGAGTGGCGAACGCGCGGGCACACCGTTGACGAGGAGTAAACAGAAAGCGGCAGCAGCAGCAGAGAAATATGAAAGGACTCTCGTCTCGTCTGTCCCTCTGTATTTGGTGAATTCGAGCGTGCTCGCACGCACATGCAGAGAGTGAAGCAGCGAAGAAGAGAACGAGGAAGGGAGTGTGCCACTACTAAAAAAAAAAAAATAATGGAACAGAGTGAATGCGCTCGAAAGAGTCGAGAGGCCTTTTGGCCCCACCTTCAGCATCGTGCAACAAGTAGTCAGGCCAATTTGACGGCATTGCTGTATATACATCGTCTGGTGAAAGAGCGTATCCACAGAGGTGCAGAAGAGAAAGACACGGAGGGCGATGGCGATAGAGAGGATAAATAAGAGCGGGAGGGAGGTATGAATGGAAGAGAGTGAGGGATGAAGTGCGAGACTCAAGAGAAACCATAGATAGGAGCATGCCTTGCATCGTAGCTGCGGAAGAAGCTACGTTAACTTCGTTCATAATTGCATTAATCCGGGAATCGCTATTACGGCGACTGAACGAGCCCCCTCGTAAATGGCTGTCGGGGTCTTCGGCCGTTCTCGAATCTACGTATATACACTGCGACTATAGACCGTACTGTATATCCTGGAGGCATGCTGGATTAAACGAGACTTTAGGGATGAAATTGTGGAGCGGGTTCGGTTCTGTTGTCGCGAATTGTCCTCTGACCTCAGGGAACTGTATATATGTAGCTTTCTGGGCTATAGCTACATATACGTATATATGCATGCCGCCTTGTCTAATCGAGAATCGATTAGCCTATAGCCAAATGTCGCGAAACCAATAAAATCGTTAAACCGAAAGCGGCCATGCGGGATAACTTAGAGAGTGCTGGAGTCAGTTTTTATGCTTAGCGGTAAAAACACCCTTCTAAGGGATCGCGGCGAGTATTCGATATTCTTCTATTCTCTCGCTTTCCGGAGCTAGCAAAAGACGATCAATATGTTATATTCAATACGAAGTGAAAAACCATATTTCTGTTTCAATTAGAGGATCAAAGCATAATAACGAGGATTCCGAGACAAGGTCTTGGAATTCTCGTTCTCCATTCTCCACCTCTTTCCTCTCCCACCCCCATTCTTTTTATCCTTCGAAAACGGAACAACCGTCAGGCCTCATCTTGAAGACATGCCGAGGCTACTAAAGAAGAAAAGCTCGTTTTGTACGATCGTTATCGACGATGATTAAAAAACGACTAGACAGTCGCTCCGGGCGATTATCCAAGTTGAAAATAAAAAGTTGGAAGTTCATTCCCAGTAAAGAGACAGGATCAAAGAAGACTAAACGGGATCTTCGTACAACGAGAGCATATATTTGAGTCACTCGATGTAAAAACTCTCTTTGACCCTCGGCTTCGCGAATTTCCGTCGTCTAATAATTGGCTTCATAAGTTAGCCAAGAGAATCGAGAACTAACCGGGCTTGGCAATATCCCTCTATTCTTCGGCGTACCACTTGATCCCGGCATCACTGGTCGCGGATTGCAGGACCCCGACATAGAGAAGAGGAGAGAAGAGAACGAAGAGCTCAGAAGGCCGCCGCCCTTACTGCGACTCGGGGATATCGTTTCCAGTAAATTTCAACAACTCGCCCAGTGCTCTTCCATACCCCAAGAGCCTCGAATCCGCGGGGGGAAGGAGTTTCCACCCCCCCTGGTTGTAGCTAGGGGGATGAGAGGAGAAGCAGAGAAACGAACCCGAGATCTCGAAGAGTTTTATAGCCTACCGATACGAACGTTCAGTCGGATCCCCTTAAACTCTCCCCTTCCCCCTGTGCAACCTCTCCGATGTCGGCCGTAAAGTTCGCCAAAAGCCTTGCACGCCCCCTCTCTTTACAAACGTAAATGGCTTTAATTTGTAAAAGCTAATTTGGACCAACTTTTTAACATAGGTACGTCTATATAGGGGGGTTTAGTTCGAGATCCCGTATAAACGAGTTGCATGCTGTACGTACGTGTATGGATTGTCGACCAAATACCCCGAGGGGAGAGTGGCCAACGGCGAGGGGAGATGGAATTATGTTGGCAATGGATATTCGGTACAAGAATTGCGAGGGAACCTACTTGTGCGATGCTGGACGAGAGTAAGGGAGGGAAGTTCGTTGGGGATAAAAGAAGACGGAGGAGGAATGGAAGAGAGAAGAAAAAGTGTTTCCAATGCATCGAAGCGAACGCAAACCCGCGGGGTTCCCTTCCTCTCACTTCGGACTCTCGCTAATTATCGACTACTCGAATCGTTTTGAACGCGACACAACTTTTCCGAGGCAACAGAGAAAGTCGCTCGTTTCTCCATTTCCCCCACGGCGAGGACGGGAGGGTAAATAAGTTGAATGTTGTGCTAATGCCTCTCCAGTGTATATCTAGATCGAAAGTATCGTATACTTGTGTATATAAGTTGCACAGTTGGAGAGTTTTCCATCTGTATGTTCTACGAGATAGGATGAAGGAGTCGCCGGAGAAATAAGAGTAAACTGATGATGAAAAAAAAATAGAAAAAACGGGATAGGGGAGCATCTATATATATATATACACATAAAAGTATACAATGGAGATGGCAGAGAAAACGTATCGACAAAGGCAATGGAGAGACTTGAAAGTCGAATGAACAAAGTCTCGCTGGTATGGCAGTATCTTCTATCCTCGACGACGAACAATGAAGGTATCGAAGCGAAAGTTGGGAGTTTCGACAGAGAAACTCGGAAACGAGATCTGTACTGAATAGCTATCCATTCCATCCCTATTCTGCTATTAAAGGATTCTATTAGACTATTATACTTAGTTTTCTATTACTTTACTGCAGTCTAAGGAGCAATTTTATCGTCGAACATACAATTCTTTTTTGCGTTGATCTCCATTCGATACACACGACTACATCGACAAGATGCATGTTTGCAATCAATTTTATTCCGTACTGTGGGTCTGTATTTCAATGGGGAACTTCGGAATGGCCTTTCTTATTTTTATCAACCCTTTCATTCGATATTTGGCCGACCCGAAGGTTTTGGACAGACTCGATGGAGAAGGGTCGAAGATAGTGTCAAAGTTGAATCGAATAACTACGGAAATCTTTATTCGAGGACGATTCCAAAAAGGCGATTGCCGTCTCGAATGAGAGGAGAATCCGAGTGAAGTAGAAAATAAAAAGAATAAAATGCTTCCAGGGTCAAATGAAACAGAGGGATGGAGAATGTGGAGATGCGGCTGTAGGTGAATCCTTGGAAAGACGACTCGAACAGGGGGATTTAGAGATCCGTCTTTGAAGAAAAATACAACCCGCTCCGTTCGCTCGAGGATTGGCCGAGCGAGCCACCGACCTATAGCGTCGAACCTCTTTATGTTTTTATTCTCCTGCTCTCATTGTCTCTGTCTTCTCCACACAACGGCATCACAGTACTGTCATACGGGAGCTATCGATTTCTTTCTTCCGTACTTTATTTTTCCAGCTTCGTTCGCTTTGTTCAGGATTCGCGTAAAAGAATTGAATTCTACGTGTCTCGCTGCGCTATCCCGGATTTACCGTCTGCTGTTTTCTCTACTCTTTGCATTTTGCTCGCGAGATTTATCCCCCTCGAAATATTTCGATTGATCTTCTTTTCTCACGCGAATGAGCGACATATTGTTTTGAGATATATTTATGGTCGCGCATTTCAGTGTTTAACTGCGCGACTGTCAATCCTTAACGGCTCCCATTGAAATATGCGACGTGTATAACGATGAAGCGATAGAAAAATATAGTCTCGACACGTCGGACAAGTTTGCGTAGCAGTGAATTCAATGGATAATTGCTTGAAGAGAGGATATAATTACGAGAACAATGAGCTACATCGATTCACCCAGGAAGGGGATTGCGAAAAGACGGAATTGCCTGACTATAATCGACGTACACGTATGGGATTTCGTAATCACACAAGAGACTGTGCCACCCGAGAATGTCGTGTTGTCGTAACATGTGTGCGTGTACAGATATGTGTATACATATATGTGTAAACTCACAAGTGGTCCTGCCGCTTGAACGCCTTGCCGCACATCGTGCAGACGTACTTCCGCTCGTCGCTGTGCGTCAGCTTGTGCTTAGTCAAGGCCGACGCGTTGTTGAATATCTTTCCGCACACCTGCGAACATAACGCAAATCATCCAATTAATTTAATTCGTATTAAACAAGATATCTCACGAAGTTCTCCAAATTTCCAAAAATATATATGACAACTAAAAATTATCCGATTACAGAGTAATTTGTGACTCTTTTTTTTCTCTGACATAAAAAAGTTTTCTTTCCGTTTTTTCACTTTTCTTTTTTGCATTGATAAGAATGGATGAATTCGAGGGTCGTTTTTCCGAGCGAAGAAAATGCTCTCGGAAAAAAAAGCGTTGTAACTACCTTTTCGTAGAAAACGACATAGAATTCTCCGTAGTTAGCCGTCGTGGTCGTATAAACCGCCGTGGAGAAGAAGAAGAGAAGGAGCGACTGGCGAACGGCGGGCGGTAGAAACAACGGTAGTTATTTCGTTTTTATTCAACACGCTAACGGCGTCGGTCGCGTTACGAGCGTTTTATCGGCCTATTAAGCTTTCATTTGTACCCGGCGGACGTTTGCGCTACGGCTACTTTAATGCAACGCGCACACACACGCGTGCAACACGTGACGTACGTAGGCCGAAAAGTATCGTCGTGGATTAGCTACGCGGGCCCAAATAACTTGCTCCACGTAGAACTAGGCGTGTGTTCGTCGTAGTCACCACAGGCGCTAATGGTTATTAATCACAGTCGGGCTTACTCCTAACGTCGTCATTTTTACGAAAGAGCCGGGGCTGAGATTAACTTAACCAGTGTCGTTAGCAAGTGGATTTATACATAAAAAGGAATTGTCTACGTTATCAACTCGTGAATGATACGCGGGAAGAGATTTTTTTGTAAATTGTATAATAAAAATATAAGTCGATATTTATTATTATTATTATCGTATAATGTATTCAATACATTGTTTTTTGATCGGAAAATATAATAAAATATTTTGAATTCACTACTATGTATATTTCATTATTTATAAAATAAAATATAATAAAGTATAAACTGTGGTATACAAGATAATAAGATGATGTGAATGTATGATGGCAATTCAAAGTCGACATCCACGATTTTTTTCGAACGATCGAATTAAATCGTATAGATCCTTTCTCGAGAGAAGTTGCGCAAAGAGCAGATTTGTAAGTGCCAAGGTGCCTTTGTATGCACAAATTTGATATACTTAACGATCACGAACTTCGCGAACAACTAAAAATTGAAGATTTTTTTAACCGCTGAGAGGGGAAGGGACAGAACGTATTTCGACATGAACGATCGAAAGAAGTTGACTGATTGTTATGAAGCGAGAAACTTCACGCTCTTCTTAATTCTCGTCATTGCTTGTATACATATATGCACGTCTATTTCCTTCGCTTATCTCGCTTTCTCACGGACAGGAATGAGCGTTTTGCCAGAATCGAAATTAATTTCCAATACACCTGCGGCTGTGGTCGCACCGCCATCATCGTCGACAGAGCGCTAAGGGTTTGAAACCGGTCCAACGGGCGTGTGGATAAAAGAGCGGGGGGCCGTTGAAAACTCGCGCGATTCCCAAGCTCCATTATCGGAAAAGTCTCTTCACTTTTCCGCGGGTTTTCCTCACGGCCATTTCCATTCTCGAAGTCGTCCTCATGTCAGCGCGACCCCGGCCCACTCCCAAGATCTCGCAAATCGATTTTGCCTCGAAATGCTTCGTGTCAAGACGGCGCCGTGGAAATCACGCGAATCGAAAAAACGAGAAATTGCAAAAAATCTCGTTCTGGCGCGAAATCGTTCTTCGATCGGTTGAACTTACAATAGATAAATCACGTTGATTTTCGATTGTATGTAGATTGTGGGAGACGAAAAAAAATCAGTCTGAAGAAGGCAGATCTGTATAGTTCAGGGAAACTGCTCGGGAAATTAGATTTTCGGACGCAACCGGTTTTAAAAAGTTTTAATCCCTCCTTGCGGTCGGCCAATAACGAATGTAATAATTTATTTGTTAGGCTTCATCGAACTAAATGTTCTTTCTGCTGTAAGTAAACCAAAAAAGATCACTGAGAAGCTGCGAAAAGCGCCCTAGAGTCTTGGCCGTCCGGAACACGGCGGTGAAGTATACACGACTCGAACGTTTTTTCATTACATTCAGTGTAACGGACCATACAGACATACCGGGATCGTGACTTCAAAGACAAAGGGGCGAATCCGACGAGAACGACGAGACGCGGGTGTCTGCCATAGCTGTTCGTGCGATAAGGCGTAGGAATTGATGAAGAGAGCCGTAACGGATGTTACATTGAAATGTTCCACGAAGCAAAGGAGATAGACGGTACATAGCGCTCAGTCACGGATTTCCCGTTGGCGTTATTGCTTCTGTACACGTAGTACCAAGAAATTTCCTACTGCAAAGATAAAGGAAAAAGACTACTACCGAGAAGAGGAAGGAAGCGAATAAGAATGACAGCGGGAGAAACTGATGTTGCTGCTTCAATAGGGGAGCATAGAATTTTCGCATCTCTGTGTCTGAGACTCGGCATAAAGTCCTTTCATCCTCGCACGCGAGAAGCTATCGCGAGTGTACCGGCGAGATGGTTCCCTTAACCTGGCGCAACGCTCCTGCGTTTTACCGTCACTTTCCATTTTCATCTTTGTCTCGTCGCGATATCTCATTGCAAGAACGAAATGAAGATAGAGAACGGGGTTTTCATCCTAGACATATATACGTATCTGCTCATGAAGCATCACAAGCGATACGACGAGTACTGAAGGAGACTACATCCTTCTCAATGCAATGCGCTACACGCAAAGGGCCACATAGAGGGAAGTTGGAACGGTGTTTCTCTTATGTATACATACGTCATATTACCAGCCGGTAGATATATCTCCGCGGGTTCGTCTTCTAAGCAGAAAATCTAATTTGCGTAGCTTAACTCCTAAGGATCTTACTCGGATGCGCACACTGACGAGATTCACGTTCTAAGACTACGGTCGCGGATGTCGACACACAGTGGGTTTCAATTCACCGGAGGTTATATAAAGTCCTCCCTCTCTCTCTGTATGTAACAAAGTCCTCCCGTTGCCTGGTGCAAGAGAGGGTGCCAGTTGAGAAATCGAGAAACGGAGATAGAGAGATAGACAATTATGGACTGCAAAGAGAAGGCATAGTGCGTGAGCAATGGAACGACGTCGTCAAAGACGGAAGGGATTGATCCTAGTCATCTTGGGCGATCGTCACATCCAAACGTAGGTCTAAGCTGAGCAACGATGTGGTGTGTGCCAATCTATAGCTGCAGCTGCTTATGTAGAGATCTCGGTAGGGAAAACGTAATGCGCTCTAGTCACAGGGGTAATCTAGAGAACTCTAATCAAACATCATTACACTGGGCCGTCCTGATTAATATCCACGAGAATCTCCGAAAATTAAATCATAATCAACTTCCGATAGATCTCTGCTTTTGCGTAATTAAAATTCGGTGGCTGGTCGTTTATTGTATCAGTAGGATGCATCTGTCCGTTGTCGAACACCCGCCGGAGTATCTGACCGTTTTGCGCAGCTCCTCATTTTGAAGCTGAAAATCCAGCCCTCGCTGAATTGTGATTTGAGGAATGTTTATGTATGTACATCCCGATTTTTAATTAACAAATGTTACCGAAAGCCTTAGAGATATGCGCTGTTTTAATTTGTGGATGATCAGTTGTTCTTTCGCTCGGAGCCGCTCGTGGAATTGTTTAACCGTGCCTTGAAAATTCTCTTCTATCCTATGCCAACAAAAGCGAGGCTGCGCATGAACGAAGGCGAAGCTTATCGCTTCGCGTTGAGTGTTATCTTCGTAGGTTGTCTTCGTAAGTAAGATTGTAAGTCAAAGTTATCGAAGGATGAGAGGGATGAGACCACCATCACGGTTAATTAGTGTCGTAGAAGGTTCACAAGCATCATCGGCAGCAGCGCGAGCGACAGCGAAGGGTGCCTCGGCAAAGCCACGAGAATGTTGCAACCGGGTACAGGCAACGGAGCGTGAAGCAGCCATCCGTCTCGCTATATCAGCCACCGATGCGATCTAACGTCCGCTATCTCGTCCCCTTAGCTTTTCTGTGAACCTTCGCCGATGTTTACCGGATCTTGGAGACGGAAGACCATTCTCCAAGAGTCAGGAGACACCCTTACGCGCATCGGACGATCCTTCACGCTCCGAACACACCATAGTTGCCGGTCAATTAATTAACTCAACGAGCCGTTCTGCGCGATTCAAGCGCCCGGCAAGGTAATGCCGCCGAGAGATTGGGGAATTGATGCTTCGATGCGTCTGCTGTTGGGACATCAACCACTCTTGGTCGGTTTAGATATTACCCCTCGCTGTATCTTATACAGCCTCCCTGTGTTCGACGTTGGTTTGGCTAACAGGAAGCATTAGCCGCTTTGGCGAAGATAGAGACAAACTCGGTTTGTGGACAATTGCCATTTTTAGTGTAAAACTGATATCGTGTATTCCTCAAATTAGTTTATCAGCTTTAGATCATTGTTCCATCAATGCTATGTCTGAATGCAGAAAAAATGTAGTGAACACACGACGTACTCATGCAAATTTGATGTAAACAATCTTCGGCCGTTTCGCTTCAAGATCGGGATAGAGATTTTTTCTTTTATTATTTGATTATAATTTGCAGACCCTTCTAATTTCTAATTCTTTTAAGTTCAGTTCCAATTTTTTTAATGTTCCTTCAGAAGGGCCGTAACGGCTTTTGAGGCCACTTTGCATTTTAGAGCGGCGCTGAAGATGTTGTCACATAAAAAATCGTTAAGGATTCGTTTAAAAAAATTGAGTAACACGAGCCGGTGACACTGAAGAATCGTTGCCAAAGCTTCAGCTATCCAACAGAGTGAGCTCATCCCGCAACATTACGGGGTGTCGTGTGTTCACTCGGGTTCGCTCAAGAGTCGTCGGCTGAATATTCAACAGCCTTTCCGGATACGGCACACGTGTGTCCCATAGGTATGCCCCACCGATCGCAGAGGCCACAGAAATGCTGCCGGCGGTCGTCGATTCGCCTCTGCGAGATATGCACATGCATGCGAGTGAACGAGGGTGGTTTGCTGGGTATTGCAGTGAGGATGAGAGACGGGAAAGCGTGGACGAGGGTAGCGTCGTTGACAACGACGGGAGACTATGCCACTGCTACCGGGAAGCACGATGTTACTTAAAGTGGGCGCCGCTTCGCTGTTATCCGAGAATCGTTAAACGGGTCACGGGCTTCACGATTGGGCTTATCATCAAACGTATATGTCCGCTACGAGACTGGCGGAAGGCTCATCCTCTGGCCCTGCTACACTCGACGTCAACTTCTCATTTCGGACTAACGAACAAAATGTGTACCGAAATGATTCTCCACGATACTGCTTGACGAATCTATGATTTATAATGTTCTCTCAAGAAGTAAGTACGTTTCATTACGGTAACATTTGTTATTATTGACTGTATTTGCAATGAAAAAAGTACGTCGTTACGTCAACTTCAGTCCAATTTTTATCATTTCAGATACGATTGAATCATATTTTTTCACAATTTTTTCCGTTATTGCTTCAGTCAGATCTGAACTTATAAGAATCAAAATGAAGTTGAAATAACAACATATCGCAATTCCCAATGATTCGCGTTATTGGATCAGGGATTTTTTTTTGCTCGTCAGCAGCTTTTTCCAATGTTTTATGAAGGTACAAAAAAACGGAAGCCCGCACAAAACACTTCATAGAATGGAAACACGTAGTTTCGGACAATGTCCGTGGTTTTTATAAAATAACGGTGAATAGCAAATATTAAGGAACAAGGAAACAAAAAAAAATGAATTCTATAGGCAATTCATGAGGCAAGGGCCATGCGTAGACTGAAATATTCAAGAGAACCATGCGATTTCGTACTGTGTATATTTGACAATTTTTGTTTTTCAAGAAAAAAATTGTACTGTATGTATTTAAAAAAAAATCCCTTTGAAAAAGTATATGTATATATGATTTCGCCCTTTCTCGCTTGTGGTCCACGCGAATGTGAAGGAAACTACCGCGGTGGTATAAATTCTATTTTATCGGAGGATCGTTAATTGCAACTGGGTGCTGGTGCACCGTGTACACAGCGCGCAGTGCACACGAAACACACACAGTTGAAACTGTGTAAGAGAAAGCGTATGTACAATGCGCGAGAGAAAGCAAGCGCGAGTCGATAAAAGCCGCGCTCGTGTCGGTTGGGAAAATGTGCGCTGTGTAAGCTCTATGGGTCCGGCATTGGCTAGTGTTTCCAGCCTCCAGCACGCTGTACAACCTTCATACCGAGCTCTCCCATATCCGTATATTCGCACATTCAAGCTCGCTCTCGATCTGCATAGTATTGTACACGTTGTACATAGCACTGTAGAGTTTTACGTGTGCGTTCGCTCCTGGCTATCTCTTTCTCATTCTATACGCCAAAATTCGAGCTTACAGTTCGCTATCTATGTGTTTAGGGTAAACGGGACGCTAGGCGTGTTAACGAACGGTCAAGGGGCCAGCCATTGGCATATTTTTATCTCTCTTGTTCCGATTCATTTCGTCGGCCAATCACCGGTGGAAGTCAACGAATGGAATGTTGATCGTACGTATATAACGTTCACGCTCTTGCGTCGGCGTACGTACGTACCGTGTATGCACTGCCAGAAGTGGGTCATTCTCGTTAACGTTCGTTCGTTTCCGCTTTCGTGCGACCGTGAGAAAAAGAGGGGTTGGCAGCGGTGGCGAAATTATATTCCAAGCGCATGGATATATATAGTCAGTCGAAAACGAGAGAGCGCGGATGCTGCATGGGCTTGCAGAGAGATGAGAGGAAAAGCTCGCTGGAAGAGCCCGAATTTGTGGGCTCGTTCGCAATTTTTGGGGCACGCTTTGCGGTCACTTCGCAACCCCTGGAACCGGCGGCACGTTCTATCTTTCTGTGGTTCTTTCGCACCATGGCACTTTACTCGACCACTTCCGCTCACCGGATCTTCTCCCGCGACTCGGGCATTTCGTAAAATTGTTTTAATTCCCGCGCCACCTTTCGCCGTCTCGGGATAAAAAGTTTTCTTTTTGCAACTTTTTTTTATGTACTCTATCCAGTTGAATGGAATTCTAGCAGCAAAGAAAAATTGCCTTTGTGTCGAGTACACTTTGCGACGAGAGATATATGACTGGGCCGAGACTTCGTATACAATTAAATTCTTTTTCATCGCAATTTTTATACTTTATTTACCTGACACTGCTGCGGACCTTGACGATTCGGCGAGGATGCTTTGGGTCTTGGTTTTTTGACACCGAGCTTTCCCGGATCGCCGGCACCCGTTCTCGATTCCTCGCTGCTGCCTGAAATCACAAAGATCGAAGGTTCCACGTTATGAAAGACAAAAACCATTTTCGAGTCGATTCGTATGGGCAATATATTATCTGGGCGATGACCTCGCGCAGACCAAGTTGCGAGCCAACGGCGGACGATTTCTTGCGGCACTTTGCTTCAGAGGGGATTCAGGACTAGGCGCTTCTAGACGTCCGAGTTGCAAAGATGCTTCGACTCAGAGAAGATTGATCACTCTGGGCCAATAGTTTTTTTTACTTGTATTTGAGCGAACTATCGATACGGCCGGTTTTAAGGTTTCGCCGCTAATGACTAATGACGGACAGTGACGTCGACTAAGGTAAGCCAGGAAGCATCCAAAAATCCAGTTTTATTCAGACCTTCAAAGTATTCAATTCGTATTGAATCCCACATAACGGAACATATCTCTCAAATAAGGTTTTATGTCGATTCCGCACAAATTGCGCATTACGTAAATGGTCCAGTATTGCCCATGGAATTGCTTAAAAGTGCAGCTTACGTCGTAAAATTGGCAGGAAATTGACCCTCCCAAATTGTGTGAAAGATGTCAAACAAAAATTAATTTCTGAACGATTCTAATAGATTGTAATGTCTAGTAGAATGATTCCATAGCGCATTTCTTCATCGCACTTTAATCAAGTTCAGACCGAGAGTTTATAGTATAAGTGTCGCAGGATATTCGCCGCAGCGGTCAACCCGTTCATCCTCGAAACACCCGCCCCGTTACTCTTCGTCTTGGCTAAATCGGCTACTAGATCGCGCAACACCTGCGACCGCATCTCGCTTCTCAATCTCCCGTTCTGTTCGTCTCATCAGTGTTCTTCTTAATTGCCGACGATGCGGATCAGTCTCACAGGGCACTTCTCATTCATAACTGTACCGACGAGCTGAGCTCGCGCTGCCTATAAACCCATTTTCCTTCTTGTTTCTATAAATATACGGCGATATTTCGTTGTGTTATCTTCTCTGCCCAAATAAGCCCAAATAAGGAGCTCAAATAAAAAAAAAAGAATTTTCATGAGATTCTAACGACTTGCTCACTACATACAGTCTAATTCCATAACGTGCCAAACCTGCTACGCGGAAGCTTTAAATATTTGTTGTGTGTATTCCGAATAGTCCCTGCCACCTCGCCAATGAAATTTCGAGTACGTATTGCGATGCAACGTTTTTTTTATTTCGTTCCAATTACGATTAAAGGATTTGTTTATCAATGGATTGAACGACAAGCTCAACAGCAATTGAGTGACACACATTTTTCAAAAGCAAAAAAGCGTTGACGTAAAAAAAGAATCTTCAATCCGGAGCACGCGAGTGGAGTTATGCGCTACTTCGACAAAACAAACGGCTCTCCCGTTCTGAAATGTTTGTAATAAAAATAATTAGCTTTATGCGCTCAACGCAACTTTCGCAAAATGTATGATGCCACTGACGCATGCGTTCATGTTTTCCACAAATATTTTCATAAATTTGTATCCGTTAATGTGCAACCAAGTTGGCTCGTTACCGAATACTCGGACCCGTTGCAAAATTCTGTGAACGTTAACGGTAGCTGGGATATTGTTGCAGCGAGCAATGTTGAAAATTCGTGTGGGCGAGTTTCACGCAACGTCAATTTTTTTTTCGCCTCTCTCCCGTGAAGCTCGAAAAGGTAAAAGCTTGCCTGCCTGTGTGCGATGCTGTACAATCGGGATGAATGGAAGTTCCGGAAACAACGCGCCACGGTTAAAACTCTCGTGAACCATTTTGATACACGAAAATACATGAAACGACAGGGTACGTCCACGCCGCGTAATTCCCTTTCTCTCTGCAAAACGCCCGGAGAATTTCCATCGAGAGAAAGAGAGAGAGGGAGATAAAAAAAGGGGTTGGAGAGTAAGAGACAGAATCCGAGAAATTCGCGTGGAACAAAATGTTTTACAGTGGCCGACCGAAAAATCACATTACACCGAGAGAAAAACTTGGATTTCGCATGGAGATTGGGAGGCCGTTGAGCGAAACGAGAATTAAACGCATGAACGGAAACAGATCGAGCGAGAGAAGTATAGACCGCATCTACACACAGAGTAGGAACATTTTGTTTAACGCGCGTGGGAATGCTCTCTCGCATCCGATAAAGCTGAGGGAGAGACATGGATAATAATATATACTTGTTGCGGCGAATAGGTAATTTCGAGCGGCGGTAATTACCTGCCTCGCTGATAACGCCTTCGTCCACTGTGCCCGTGTCCCTCTATGCGCTATCCTTCCCGTTTTACATCCCTTCCCGTCAACCTATTCACCCGTGCTCATTAGTTCAGGAATCTAATTATGCGGTATTATCGTTAAATCCGTACACTCCAACAGACAATTTCACTCGACGGGAGAGAGAGCGCGAATCTCCATACCAATCCACGCCTTTCATCCACTCTGCCACGTGTTTGAATTGCTAGAACAACGTTTATTCGATTCATTCTGCGCGACGATAATCCCTGCGGCCTTTCGTATATTGCACCACTTGCGCGCCACGTTCGTCGCAATAGCATAGTTTTTGTCTCGTTATACATTCATTGGAGATCAATGTTTATCTTTCGAAACATATTCCAAATTACACGCTCCATTTTGGATGTAAAAAAATGCATTCTATCGTTCATAGCGTTTCGCTAAATAATCCGAATGGCCCTTGAAAAATACATTTGATGGATACAGCATTTTTGTTTATCACAAATTCCTCACCGTCGCGAAAATGTTGACACCCTGTGTAACCAGGCAAGATTACAAAATTATTATTATTATCATACTGAACTAGATGCGAAGGTTTCTCTTGTTCGAGAAGGGAGAAACGGTTCGAGGGCGCAGAGAGAGAATTCCCGGAAGTGACACGCGCGTGCATCGTCGCCGTGAATTCACGTGGTGGCACGTGTGTCACGCATGCTTGTTAAGAACGACGAAGAACGACGAAACCGGAGTGAGCCAGACCGAGACCGAGATAACACAGTATAGCATTAGTAACCCTAGAAAGTTTAAATTGGGTCATCCCGATGCACTTACGCTCTCGCGCGTTTGCATCTCCGCCTCGCTTGCGTCGAGCCGGAGTTCCGAGCGTAGGAAGGAAAATTCAAGCGCGCGAGTTAATGCAAACACGGGACGAAGCGGCAATGCCGGGCGCGGCCTCGTGGTCCTTTTGCGCGCAACCGTATCACGTCGGAGAAACGAGGAACAACAGACGTGGCATTGCGAACCTCCGAGGTTCGCCTCCAAGGCTTGCCCTCCCACGTGTTCAGACGACCTCGTGCGATCGCATACATGCAAACGAATCTTTCGGATTGTTCTTGTTCTACACACCGTTATTTCTTCGGCTAGAACTTGTAACAAAATAAATAGAACCTTACCCACGCAACTTATTCTTTTTATTCTCAAATTAATCGACAGTAGTCAAGTAATTATACGCTACCATCGATGTCTGTTCTTTTTTTGCCTCGAAGGGCAATGAAAAAAAAAAAAATTCATTATCTAAGGGTACTTTCGACCACGAGCCAGTAACATGTACGAAAATTATTCTGGAATCTCTAGTGTACATTGAGTATATGTACACGAAGTAGATGTTGTTACAGCGCATGCACATAGAGTGGCTACAGAGTTTATACGAACGTGTATGAGGTACTTATACCACGAGCGAATAGTATCGGACTGTTCTCGTGTGTACAAGAACGCAGTGGGATGTGTGCGTGTGAGAGAGTGTAATCCAAATATATTCGTGTACGGATGCAGGCATAAAGCTCGGAAAATGCCGGCATAAATTTTACGGGCACCCGAGCGAGTCCGGGGAAAATTGGCCCCGGACTCTGTGCTGTACTCGCTTGCGGGATGGGTGAGGACGAACGAGTAAACCAGTCGACGCGACGACCGCGACTCTAGGCGAGAGAAGACCGACGAAACGACGCACGGGGGGGCGAACGAGGGTGCATCTCTAGTACATGCAATAGCAGCATAGAATGAAGGGGTCGAAGGGGATGGAACGCAGGAACGGATGGACGTTTTACGAAGATGGCCACGCGGCCGTTCTCGTACCTCTCGAAGACGCCGTGTGTGTCGTGCCGCGTTGAGCGTCCGGCGGTCGTTAAATCGTCAAGGCTACTGGCGCTCGAGACCCTATTTCCTCCTTGCCTACTTCTTCTTCTTCTCCTTACTTCGTCTCCGTGGATACACGAAACGAAGAAGACCGAAAGTACAATGAACTACCCCAACTTTACTCGTCTACGCAATCGCTGAGTTATTCAGTCGTATCGTCAAGTTAGGGGACGACTTCGTACATCTGTACTGTAGTGTATACACAGATTGATCGGACCGGGATGAAAAAAATGTCTAGAGTCTTAAATTCGATTTCGAAGTTCTTTGGACCTATTTCGCTTCTAAAAAAAACGGATTCGTCAAGAGTTTATATTTGTTGAAAATTAAAAGAAAGGAAAGCTGTAGATGAAAAATAGTCTTGGAAATGGACCCAATAAACAGGTTTCTAAACCCATACAACCTTGGTAAGCGTTATCTCGACGATTTTTAAAATGAAAAAAAAAAATTCATTAGCGTTGAAAAAAGAAAAAATTATTTTGAAAAATAAATTTTTCAATTGTGCGTTCGCAATGATAGTATTTTTGTTCGAATTTTACGAGAACCGTATAAAATTGTAGAAATCGTCGTCATGGTTGCACAAATATTATGCTACAATGCATAGCACACAACGATAATCTGATATTGTGGTACGTAATTGAGTATACCCTGGAATGTTTCATGGATTTATGATTAATTAACGTCCGGCTATCATTAAATTATCGAGTGTACAAGCGAATCTCGTTGAAAAGCTTCACGTAAATTGCACGCCCGAGATATTTCACCTTTGCAAATAAACAAAATTATAGAAATTATTTCGAGTTTTCATCATGCTTAATCATAGCTGCGCGCGTGTACTAATTTTGTATCCACACAATCGCTAATTATTCGTTGAAATCAAATAATACACGAATAATAAGAGTAACAATACGGAATTCGTATGTTTAAACGATGAAAGAATAATTTTGTTGAATATTCATCCCGCTATAATGATAATTAATAGTAGCGCCGAATGCTTCGAGAGATGTTCCGTGAATTTATGATTAATTACCGATGCTCTGGACGTCTCGAATTAAATTCCACTGGCGGCTTCTGCCCCATTGCTGTTGGCGCTACGTGGCAGAAGGGAACTAAACTAATTCACGAGGAAATAAATCTGTGCCAGTCACCGTCGGTCTTTCGTTTCCCCTCTGACCCGCTTTGCTTGCTCTCCATTTCCATTTCTGCTCATCCTTTTCCTCAATTCGGCGTTGCGAAGCGAGCCGTTTTCTCGGGCGCAGCCCCCTGTGAAAAATCGTTGCAACCATCTTTCGCGACCACCGAGCAATCTCGTAATTTCCGTTACAACGCTCGCGAGTCGCTACAGACCGAGCGACTTTCATAAACGTCAGTGTGCCGCGGAAAGCTAAGTTATTTCCAGGTCCTCGGATAACTCCGGACACCAGAAACTGCTAAATGACTTCTCAGACGTTCAAACCACAAACACTCTAACATCGATCTTTGAATTTATTTAAGCGCGTTCAGTGATTCGTTGCTTTCAAACAAATACAAAGGGCAAAAATCACATAGCCATAGATAAAATTTCCGTTTATACGAACAAAAAATTTCAATAGTGGAAACTTGGCAGAACATTTCGATGTCGAATTCTTCGTGACTTTACGTTCATTGCATTCATCGAATCAATAGCATGTCCGTTGTTCCAATGTCAAGTGAAATTAATTGAGAAAATAAAAATTTCGCAGTTTGCATGAGTGGACGTTGAACGACATCGATGAAGCAGTCCTTAAAATTGTTATATTTTTCAACCGTTTCCCGGCGCAAATCAAGTTGGCGCTTCGATTTGGAGTTAAATTAACAGAATTAAACTCGGAAACGGTCGTCGGATAGTAATAGCGATTGAAATATGTCTACCGTCGTATCTATATGTATATTTAACTTGTTCGTAAAAGTCGCCACCTCGTTATGCTCTCGTCACGGTATCGTTGAATTTTTCGAAAAATCTATACGCAAAACCACGACCACACGGGATTTGATAGGGAAATCCCTGGAATGGGCATCGGATAGTCAATATCAGCGTTTCGCGCACACCTATGTATATGGATCTCGATGTATGCATATAGGATATATCAAAAAACATATATATATATATCAATGGCCATCGACGCTTCGAATAATTGTCGAAGTGACGGCGCTTCTCCCCCGTTGAATTCTGTAACTGGTGCAATTTTCCCGTTACCATCGACGAACGATCAACCTGTGTGCCACGGACGCTTTCAATGTAGGTATAAAATGACGTTTACCACGAAATGGTTACGAGCGGCGTACGTTTTCGCATCTACCTTTCTCTCTTTTCTACATATACATCCTGCCTGCATCTCTATTTTGTCATGATCTTTTTTAACGATCGTCGAGGATCGTCCGATATTCGAATTCACAGACACGCTTGTCCTGACCACCCCATTACCGAAACGGTTCCATTGAAACCGTCGGATGTAGCGAAGCTGCAACGTCATTCTTCCCCCATAAGCCCAATGTTTCGTTTCACGCGTAACGATAACGTAGGTCCTCTACAAATGTCACTCTCTGCATTATTTTCATGAATGCACGTTACTCGTGCATCTATCGATCAATCGATAGCAGTGAACCTCTGTCGAATGGGATGTCGCGTCGAACGAAAATTGTAAAGAATAACCCTTGTCGCCATCAGGATGAGATATCAAAAACCGACCGAACTTTATTTTGAATTAGTATAATTTTCAACAAAAACGTATTTTTCGATTTTTGCATTTTCAAACGTGGCATATTCAATGATTATCGTTAATGGATCGACATAGGTCGGGTGTGAGAAAACAAACTTAAATAGTCACGATGTATGCGATGCCGGTCAATTATCGAATAGGAACCCGTAAGCAAAAATGCGCCGGATCGAAACTGTCCTTCAGCTCGCCATTAATCGATCCTGGAAATTGCTCGGTTATCCTCGTGGCAAAACTTTTCGTTACTTCGGATTCGTGAAATAGATTGGAAGAAAAAAAAAACGATAGTTAAGGAGGGGAACCCTGGAAGTAGAATAGAAAGAGGGAATACCGGCTCCAGGGAGTGATATCGCGAACCGATAATAGGTCCAGCGTAGTACGAGTAGTAGTACTGCCTCTCGGCGTGCGGTGGGAAGGAAAAACCCTCGCGCCGTTAGAGAATCGCTTAAACTATCCCTGCTAGATTTATCGCTGGGCTTAGAGGCAAAAGGAGAAAAGAGAGTGAGGAAAAACGGTGCAGCAGTTCTGGCGAGCACGCAACGAACGAACAAAAAGGTAGAGGGATCTGAAGTGTGTGTGTGTGTGTGTGTGTAAGAGAAGAGGAAGGTAAAAATAATCGTAAAAGAGAGAGAGTAGAGAAACTCGTGGGTGGCCATCGGGATTCCTCGCGGGGGTCGCCCGTTGTCTATGGATGTATATATATACATTTATATATGTATATACGCATTCAACATGGGGTATATAAGCATCGTGGATGCTACGTGTGGGCGATATACCAATGGCCAAGGTATAGCGCACCGGAGGCACCAAAGACAGGGGTATATAACGGGGTGCCTACCAATTTATAATATTTATCGCCGTTAGCCGCCGATAATGGAATTTCAGGCGGTCGGGACAGCGTTGTACACATGTGTGCATTGGTGTGTGTATGGGCTGTTACCAGCAGTGGCAGGAACCCCCCAGAACAGAACAGAATACATTGGTACACAGGGGTGTGAAGGGCTGCCCCTAAATCCAAACCGTGTGACGTATGGCCATGGCGGAAACGGACCAACAGTACCACCCGGTTTTACCGATACCTGTACCATATAACCATATCTCTATTTTCAAAGTAGAGAAAAATGTAAGCACATCGAAGCCCCGGTACACTATGGGAACCAAAAGTTCGTAGCCTCTGCAAAAACAGAAAACCGTTTTCTACAGCGGAAAGAACAAATTGAACATGTTTTCATTGATTGTTACGGATTAAAAATTACATTATTTCAAACGTTTCCGCAAATTTCTCGCTTTGTAAAAATGGATAAATGAAACCTCGTCATATGTCTTTTTTTCGATAATTATAAATCATTCGTTCTCTTGAGTAAAACCCACATTCACTTTAATGGTAGAGTAATTGCTACAATCGTTTGCAATATGAAGAAGAGATTACCTTCTTTTTTCGGTTTTTTGTTGGAACGATCTTTAAGCGATCTTTAAGTTAGCAAAACTGTGGGAGAACCAAGCGAAGGTGATATGCAAGCCTGCGAGTCTAACGAGCATTCGATAACGCGGAGGGGCAATACATTTCTCTAATCTTTGTGGATGTTATGCTGCGTATAGGATAGCCGGAGATGGTTCCAGTTCCACCTCGTTCAATGTTCTCGGCAATGGCGTTCTTGTGAATGGATCTTTTCGGCGAGATGGCAAACAACGTATCTACACAGATTCTTGTGTGCAAAAGTGAAACATGATATGCCTATGAGATGACTATGGATGTAATGGTGCTTGATGATGAAATTGAGCTGGTTGCTGGATGCTGCTAGACCAGCAACCGGATAGGAAGAGAACAGAGCTCTGCAAAAGCTATATGCACGTACTCAGCCTGCGCAAGTGCTTAAGCACCGGGGCTGCTGTACGGTATTAGTAGAGGGCTCCAGTCCTAGCATACTAAGTATTCACGTGAGATTTTCTGTTGCCGTACTTGCATAGATCATGTGAGTATTCGTGTGAGTGTTAGACCCAAATTCGATCCGTCCATATAAATTGAGCATCTCCTCAAAGAAGCGAAGATGAGCTTCTCTTTTTCATTCAATTTACGATATTCAACTCTATACTTAATGTAATAACAATTTCTCAACTTTGCTAATTCATTTAGAGGAGAAATCTTCAAAATTACAATCTCGTTTTAATGAAGTTCCGCTCGAACAACTTCATTGTGCCGTAACCCTATTAACGAATTGCAATCTCGAAGAGAAGATTTCGCGATTGATTTTGAAAAATACGAAAATCTCGATAGTTGAGCCACGAAAACTATAAGTTTGGTAGCCCACGACTATATATATTATATTCTCTCCCGGCTGGTAGTAAGATAAGGTTTTGAAAGGGGTGGAGAAGAAACTGTATGAAGGGTTCTCTCGGAGTGATGGCAAAGGGCAACGAAGCCAACCGGCGAAGAGAAAACGTGAAAGCCCAGAGTGAGTGAGAGAAGCCAGAGCGAAATTCCCGATAACCCAAGTTATTAAGTCATAAAGCGAAGAGTTAGTGTAGGGTTAGGTAAGCGTCGGGGGGGTGTGTGTGGTGTGGTACGGAGGCGAGGATCCTACTCTCCTCCATTATCGCGAATTTACATGCCAGAGTCGAGAAACGAGACGAGAGGGGTCGACGTTACCCCGCCCAACCACCTCGGGTTCTCCTCGAGAGGCAAACTGCCATGCTATATTCTCTTCTCTGGTTCTCTGCTGCTGTAGCATCAGCTCAGCTCTGTTACGCTGCCGCGTCTGCTTCTCTCGCGGAGAAGCTGATGGCCTCCTAGGTAGCCTATAGACCGAACTCGCGAGGGCGGCTTCATCGTACTCGTCGAAGGTTTCCTCTGGTTTCACTCTCCGCTCGCCTTCCTCTGCATATCCCCTCCTGCCCACTCTAAACCGTCTCGTATACTCGGGGGAGACCGTCGTCCCAGCAATAAAGCCTTCCAGCCATAACGCATAATGGTTTAATTAAGAAGTTGTCGTCGTCGCACGACGCTCGCGAGGAGCTCTCACGACGAACGTAGAGCCAAAAGCTTGCTGGCGCTGCCGACGACAAAGATTCGACTTCGACGCCGACGCGGAAGAAATCAACTAAAGACAATCTTCGGAGACAAAACCGAGGCCGGTAATGTAGAACAAGGGGAAACCTTTTGTTTACGTTGGTCCAAAAGCAACCCGGGCTTCGTCGAGAGTCAACTTTCGTTTCCAAAAATCAATTTGCTATCGAGATTACATTGTGGAAATCTTTGAGAAAAATCCGACGTGCATTACGTAGTAAAGATCAGGAAGGGAAAAAATCCGAGCAAGTGGAAAAACCCTTCCAGATATTCTGAGAAAGAGAATAAAAAAAAGAGAGGAAAAAAGGGCCGAGAGAACCGATAGTTTCGAGATCCTCGTCGCGATGGCCTATAAATTCGAAGTTCAAGATTGCGCGATAAAAAGTTTTCTCGTCGAGAATGGACCCGTCTTCGATCGTACTGCTCTGCTACTGGCGTTAAGATTCATTGGTGTTCTATGGATCTTAGCATTCGTAGTCACCGAGAGAAGGACTACAAAGTCGGGACGAAAATTTTTGAAACTCAATAGGTGATATGGATCTCATCGGATAAGATAACCCATTAACAGCTTCTCAGTCGCGAATGAAGTTTTAATATAATCAAGAAACATGCAAATTTAGACTGAACGTAACTTCTTCCATGCCATTTAATAATTGTCGGTCATTCTTGATACTTTTCAATAAAACATTTTCACAAAATCCTTCACCGTCCATTAAACATTTTTTTATGCGCAACGTAGAGCAAAAATAATTTGATACCAATTGCGATCTCTCTCCATTTCCACGCAATTGCTTTTCTGAACGTAACCACCCATTACTTTCATATACCAAAGACGCGGCCCTTCCGACGATTTTTTTGCAGTAAATTTTCGCTGTACGAACTCGGAACTTGGCGCTTTTCGCGATTACGCCAGCGAACGGATAAGTCAAGCGTACGTGAGCTGCCTCGCTGGTTAGTCTGGATGTTGGATAGTGACGACGCCGAGGATGAAACGAGAAATTGGGTGGCGAAGGGGGATGGTACGCGAATTACACGCCAAGTGAATTCGAACGCGAGATTCGTTAATGCGTCAGATAATTCGATTTGCGTTCTTCGGTTGGGCGGAGTGGTGGTCCCTGGAGCGCATTGCTGACGGCAATCGGGTGGCGAACGCCTCACCCCTCTGGGACGGTCCTGGCCGGGATCCCACCCCCTCATCAGAACGTTACCGCGACGAAATGCGAATTGGATTTAATTGATCTCAGTCTAATTGTGCGAGATGCGTTATGCGGAGTAGTAACCACGGACCGAAAAGGACAGTTGGATCTATATAGAAGGAACTGCTCGCGCCGTCGAGAAATGAGAAAGTGTGAGAGAGCCAGAGAACACTGGATGTAAACCCACAAGTGAGACAGCTTCTGGATGAGAGATGACACGAGATTTCCGCGAACGTATTAATTTATGCCACTGAATTATGCAGAGCCAAGCTATAGCGGGTTCGCGGATGAACGTTTCAATGCCTCTCAACACGAAGTAATTGCATTCGGTCGCGGTAGCGTACAGCGCGCAAGGGCTGGCACCGTTTCCTTCCTTCCGGCTCTCCTTCCACTTCTCCAATCAAAAACTTTATCCACTGTGTATCTTCCAACGTATATTGTCCCCATCCATCGCTTATCTTGTGCGCCATGCGACACCTTAAGCCGAAAGAATCACACACATGGATCTGCACCGGAAGGATTATCTATTCAGAGCCCGTTATTCTTCAGCTATACGGGTTGGACGACTTGTTGATTTTATCCAATCACATAAAATATGCAACGAAAACGAGCTTGGAATATTTTTGGGAAAGAGTTTTTTTCTAATATTTTTTTATTAGTTCAACTGTCTGAAGATTAGGTACGATCAAATTCTGGAACACCGCAACGAGGATCTCGAACGTGACGAATCATGATCATGATGGCCATCGTTCCGATTTACATCCTGTTTATTATTACGTTTTACTGCAGCGCATATCACGAATACAACTCAAAAACCGTGGGACATTCAACCGCTCAACCGATGTCGATAAAAACACCGTACATGAACCTCTTGGATGCCTCACGTTCCAGTCATTACAGTTGACCATTAAATTCTTTATAACCTCTTGGTCGATAAAAACGCGGCAATTATCGGAGAAGCTCATGGGATAAGAATGAAAAAAAGGAAGTAGGAGAAGAAAAGGATATAGAGCGTTTTTTCAGTGTCCTATAATGCCGGACGCGCGACTCGGCTGGCAGGTAGAGGGATTCATGCGCCACGATCGTAGTAGATTTACGATGACCGGACTGTAACTCTCGAAAGAATGTGAAAACGTACGTGAATACAAGTGAAGATAGGGAGAGAGCTGGGGCATCATATATACAGCGTCGCATGTGCGGGTGATGCTCGACAAGTGAATCTTTTTTTTCTTCACTCTGAACCCGAGTGCAGCTGCAGCAGGGTAGCAGGTGCGGACGGCATTGCCTCCCGGACTTTATACTCGGCATCTTCCCAGCAGTTTCGCGGAACGCTGGGAAGTCTGCACTTGCGTCGATTTGTTCGTTCGCGTATACCTAGGTAAACTATTGGCCAGAGGGATGACGGGGCAAGGGTTAGGAGGAGGGTTAGGAATTCTAGAAGGTTCACTGGGAAATGGAATGTTCGTGGGCTCTTATCGCACGCGCGCCGGTGAGATACGACCTGATAGACGTCAAAGCTAGAGGAATAAAGGATCGATAATCTATGAACTTTCGCCTCTCTCCCGTTCACCATCCGGTTAGCGCCTAGAAATGAACGCTCTTAGCCTATACTCGCAAATATTAATCCTTCTCGTTGTTGACGGACTTTCAAAGATACGCCGAACGGCGACAACTTGAGACGCAGAGTTATGCGTAGCAAGTATCAAGCTCATCAGGCTTTGGGATAGTGAAAGAGAGTTCGATGAGAAGAGTTTGATCAAGCTCGATACTTGGGTATTGTCGTGGTGCCCAAGGTGAAATATACAAAAATCGGTAATTCTAAGCCAGGTCGCGTTACGTATCTCGAGGACATTGGATCGACGGTAGGGAATTTGATGCCGTCGGGTCCAGAATTTGATGCGAAATCCTACACAACCCTCGGGGGATCGTAGCACAAAAATATTGGAATATTTTATTGAAAGATCTTGAATAGAGAGTGGCAGACGCAAATGTGGTATATACTTTTATAGTATGGTCCCCGATGTCTCTTCGCTCAAAACGTTTACGCGGAAAAAGACAAATGATTCAATTTCCATGACCCGATTTGCCGGCCGTTTTGTTGAAAATAATCAATGCGCGAGATCAAATCCTAAAATATTTCTCTCTGATACTGTTGGCATTTTCTTTTTGGGTCACAACATTTTTTTTTCCAATTTAAGTAAAGTGGCAGAGAAAATTACGGATATTCAATATAAAATTACGACGATATTATCCTTGACATCATCTCCTTGAAATAAATAAATTTAAATTAAAACACGACAAAATTCACCAACAACATTTTTGGGCTCGCCCACACATGTGTGACTTGGCGCTTAGAAACAGTACTGAGCCCCGCAATCTTTCTCCACGCTTCCTTTATCCTGCCCGACAAATTTCGCATGCAATACCTAGTCATATATGCTAATCCGATTTCTAAGTTCTCGATCACGGAAGCAGCGCGAGAACTAGGGGTCAGAGATTGAAGCTGAAAATATATTTTCGAGGTGTCTCTCGGGTCCGCGGTATCTTTGGGGTAACCGGTAGGTTCGTAGAGCCGGTGTATGTAGACGACGTGGGAAGTTGTGTGTGGACTCGTCTAGTTTGGAATTGGAAAAAGAGACCGTCTAGTGGAAGAGTGGGAGGTCGAGAAGATAGAAAAAGAAAAAACGGAACGCCGAGGGAGAGGCCAGAGAGTCTCCGGGGTTAGTCGGGTTTAGCCCCGCTTTCCAGTTATACGGTAATCCCAACTTATCCAATCTTCTGTTAACAATCCAAGGGAAAACCGTGAGGTGAGACGGTCCCATTGCGCGCCGGTAGACTCTTCTAATATCGATCGTATGAAGGGAGAAGAATTTCTTGAGACGGTAAGCAGCGGCGGTGCTTATTCTTATTTTTTTTTTCTCAACCAACGCGTTTCTTCGATTCCTCCTGGCTCTATTTTCCGGTTCTGGATGCTTTTCCTTCACGCTCACTCTTTCACTCTCCCTTTCCTTCTTTCTCTCTGTACCGCCTCGCAAGACTCTTCCACCCTTCGTCTTCCCGATCTCACTCTAACTCGTTGGATTTTATAGATGGATTACAGAAGTTTACGCTCGGCGAAGCTCGCGAGATAGGGTTTTTACGGGCGCGGGAACCCTGTGGAAGAGCGAGGGCGGTTCACCTCCTTCGAGCGTGGAATCGATTCGTTTGCTTTGCGTCTTCGACTATAGGGCCGTGACTTGGAGCAGGCAAAGTCGTTTCTATCTATGTACTGGTGTGTTACACTCGCTGGGTTACGCTACGAACGCCTTTTTAGCTCGTCTTGGCTGCTGTCTATCTGCATCTCCACATGTAACTTTCGAAGGAAACAGTCCTCTCGGGACTGACTTTGCGGATATGGGGGAAGAGCAAAAGATGCCCTCGACTATGCCAATCAATCATTCTTCTTCGCTACGGTATGTGGGTGCAACAAGGGGATACGATACTAAAGTTTGCAGAGGTGGGGATTAACAACTTCACTGGAGTTCGAGACCAAAACAGAACGTTCAACTTTTTGAATTATGGAAGTAAATACACGGCGTGCATTCGAGAAATACTCATATCCCTTCTCGTCTGTTTTCATCAATTACTGGCGAAGGGAGAAGTAGAAAGACAAATCCGTTTACTCATTGAACAGAATAATCGATAATTGAATTCTGACCCATCGAAACACGAGCAACATCATCGATATCTTTTCATAGAAATCAGTTTTAGTGGCTTGTTTAAAAGGTACACAATTGTATCAATGAGACAGTAGGCGTTAAGAAGCGTAAAAATGAAATGTAAGACAGGATTCACGCTGAAACATTCACGTGTCCATTACTAGAATCGTCGCCGTAAGAAATATCTGTTTTGCACAGGCGTTTTACAAAAGTGTATCCCACTTTATAGCACGAGGCCCTCCGAAGCCCACGTCGTATCGTTGGAAAGTCTCTCGAGGTAGAGGGAGTGAAGAGAAACAAGACAGAAATATATATTTTAAAAAGAAGATAAGGAGGAAGGAGCGAAAGAGATCACAGAAGCGAGTAGCACTTGCCACGAAAGGCCGTTAGCATAGGAATAGTTTTTCACGGTGCGAAGTGGACCATCGTCGGGTCAGCCGTTCGCGGAAAGTGCCACGGCTTCTTTGCGGTTGTCGTTTGCCACTGCTGTTCGTGGGATGTCGAGTGTCTCCTCCTCGGGGGCAAAGGAAGATATTTCGAATAAAGAGTAAACTGCTCGAATAAACTTCTCGCCAAGCTCAACGGCAGAAGCTCTGTATGGAAAAGTTGGCTAAATTCAATGGCTAAAACATTCTTGCACTCGGCGAAGTGTGTCCAGTGCGCTACTACGCTACGCGCTACTGTTATGTGCTAAATATTTCTTCCACTCTGCGTTATACGTCGCATTTGACTGTACGGTGCTTGCCGCGTAAAATCTCGACGGAGATGGAATGGGAAAACGAGCAAATAGCACATCGTCGCTATACGGTGTCTCGTAAACACGGAAGATAAAACAATAAAATTATGGAGCGGAGCCAAGCGAAACCGCGCTTTTGCCGAGCTGCACGATGTACTGCCCCGTGGCGCTTCTCGGCAATATTGTTCTCGTCCTCTCGCCGCGGCTTCGCGTTATACTTTATTTTCCTGTAATTTTCGGGACCGTCGCCAAGGCCTCTAGCTGTAACCAGTCGTCGGTGTTGTCGTCGTTTCGATAATCCTAACTCTATTAGCTGCCTGGGCGCCGATTTAACCGTATTCGGCTAAATACTCTAACAACAAATTTTCTTATAAATTTGAAGCGCGAAGCACGCAACGATCGTTGAATTATCGACGGAATTTTTTAATTTAATGTGATTATACCAAAAGTGATCCTTTTGGGACGATACGACTCTTTAAAGAAATATCAATAATATATTGTTCCAATGAGTTAAAAAGAATGAGTTCAAAAACGATTATAAGTTATCTTTTATCAGTTCATATATGTCACAAACGAGAATCTTTCTCTTCGATCTTTCTATCCCGCAACTCTCAACGTTGACATTCAATATCCGGAAAAATGATTTTTCTCGACATCACCATTAAAATAAAAAGGAAACCAACGGATGTACGTTCTGTCAAGAAATAAATGGTAATGTCATAAGCCAGACCACCGATCACCGCCTTAATCGATTCTGTCGCCAAGCGCAATACGACGTGCTGATATTGTTCTCTCAAACTTCTCGGGGTCGAAATAGTGATGGAAAAGAGTGTATGCGACGTGTGCATGCCTCGTCTATGTATAACTGATCAAGGCTAACTATCAAAGATTTCGAAGCCAACGAAGAAAACGCGCGCCTAGCATGAGTTTTAGAGTCTCTAAGCTTCTCTCCGGTAGAGACGTGCAAGCTGTATAATGTTTCCATTGGTTGGGGACAAAACGGGTGGTAAACAGTCCAGTTTCTTGCGACAGCAGCAATAGTATACAGAGGTACGTCCGTTCTTCATCTAACAGAGCTTCCCTCGTAGTCGCAAAACGGAGGTCAGCGTACTTCGAGGAGTTCAACGAAGGTGCCTATGGCGCGCGGGTGGCCGTTCAGTACACACAACGAATTTCTACGTACATCTATATGCATCCATATAGGCGAAAGGGAATTCCGAGAACAGTAGAGCATTTCCGGGGCCTCCGGAAAAGCTGTATCACGCGAGAGATTAGCAAAAAGACCTTTCTACTTTTTCTTCGTGTACGTTAAGCTTGTCGGAATTATAAAATAAAAGAATAGTTTACACCAGGCGAATGTGATCCGTTCAGTGTCAACTTCGGACGGCAAGGTTTACTTTTTCATTTTAACAGAATTTTTCGTTTCACTTTTTTTTTCTTTCACTCGGCCGGTTAATCGTCCGACGTGAGAACTGAACGGGTTGCATTTTATCCTAGTCGGGTGTCTTCCCGCAGTGCACCGAGCACACGCTCGACACTCTCCCTCTTTCTCTCTCTCTCTCTCTCTCTGTTCGCTTTCTTGCAAATCTTTGTGACGTTTTCATTAACCCCGAAGGCACAGTGGGGTCACGAGACGTGATAGTGAAAAGAGAGGCAAACACAGTGAAGAATGAAAAAGAATGAATAAAAAAAAGATGAAAAGGAAGCGCGAAAAGAGACACACTAGCGCCGGCAGAGATAACGAATTCCGCGCGAAAAATACTCTCCAGAGCCGAGGAATAATTAAATGCATCTCACGGAAATTCATATTTATACTCGAATCCATTACCGCTAGCCGCAGGGTGTTAGGCAAGGGTTTGAGAATCCCTGAACTTTCTGTATTGGTGATAAACTTCCATTTTTTTTATAATGTATTTTTTTTCACCAAAAAGTACAAAAGAAAGTCATTAAACGTACACCTAAGTGTCGTCGACGAGAAAAACTATTTTCATTAACATCATCATAGTAATTCTAATAAAAATCCGTCACGATGCTCCTCGAGGGAGAATTTTTTTTTTTTTTCTCTCACCGATTGCAAAAACCACTCCGGCGTACTGTGATCTCGGTATTAAATATGTAGTTCCATTATCGGAGCCTCCGTGTGGTTAACAGGATACGAGGAGCGAGAATATTAATGAAATTATACCTGGAGAGGTGAGGGAGGGTTCGGAACGAGAGTAGAAACTCTGACGGGATAAGTTTATTATTGAAAAATATTATTAAATATGATGCCCTCGTCGTCGGGGAGAGAACGAAAAAATAGGACATAATATACGTAACGGTATATACAGATATACGCCGTGTTCATGTATACCGGTATATACGCGTTGAAGCCCGGAGGATCCTATCGTATAGGAGTCGACGTTTCTTGAGCAGTTCGCGAGGGAAGGAAGCAAATTGCGGTTTCCACGAGGGGTGGGAATAATGCGGACGTCCGCTTCTCCTCTCACCCTTCGTTCATACCCTCTGTGTGATCTCTGGCTCGTTCCCTTCGTCGTTTTCCTTCTCTCGAATGCCAGCCAACCAGCCAGCCACTCTCACACCATCGCCAAACGCTTCTCTCGTCTCGTATCGTTACGTTCGCGTTACGAATTGCGGAAATATTGGGAAAACGAGCGAGAGGCACCGAACATACACTCACCGGGAGGAACGAGAGTAAGTTTCGACGAGGGAATAGAATGTGAGATCGCTGCAGCGGGAGAAGGCGTGTATTAAGGAAAAGCCGCGGGGCGCGGGCAGTAAGGAAGGAATGAGGAAGAAATTGAAGTGAGGAGTGTAGCAGATGGTTAACCCGACGCTGCGGCAAGATGAGCCAAGAAAATTGAGTCCACTACCGCTTATCCGATGCATCAAGAGCCACAGGCTCGCGCTCTTCGGTGAATTAGTTTTTCTTTTTTGGGGGAAGACGAAAAAAATGGGTAGGTGAACCTGGAGAGAGTCAGCAGTCCTAGAAAAGTGATTACCGAATTCGTTGCTGTACCGAAGGAGAGATAAAGAGAAATTTATGAAGACCATCTGGCACGGAGCTTCACCGACAGATCTCGTGTTCTATCTGCGTTTTTTGTTTCACAATATTAATCTTCCCCGATGCGTGAAGAGTTTTTTTTTCCACTCCCATACGCCTAAATCCACAGATACGATACACCAATTAGTCGAAGTGTAGCCACGATTTTTCGTCTGCTTTTCTTTTTTGTTCGATATCCTTTTTGTGCGTTGATAAAAAAAAAAGAAAAAAAAAAACCGGAAAAAAGTAGTGAAAGGAAAATCCGATTAATATTTTTCCTCGTCGTTTGTCACAGTATTCGAGGAGAGCGCTATTCATCTAGTCGAAACGAAATGCTCGTCAGAGGTTTTATTTGCAATCGGAATCAACACACGCCCGCTCATGCGACATATTGATTCGCGGGTGTTTTTATTTATTATATTTTCTTTTGTTCGAAACTCTAGACGACTCCCAATTTTTCGAATCCATTTTCTATCCTTCGGTCTTCGTACCAATTTCGTTTCCACATCGAACACAACGGATACCAGTGTGAATCGGTAATTGTCAACCCGATAACGATTGCTATGACAAAATCAAAGTTAAACCGAGAAAACAATTTGTCTGTAGCTAACAAATATAGCTTCGCAATAAGAGTGTGCTGGGCATTGACAAATATTGTTTTGTTTTTTGTCTAAACGATAGTGAATGGCAACCGGCGATGGCTCTTCGCAGATACAGTCGATGCGCGATCTACGATATATCGAGTCCGCGAGAATTCGAGTAGAGGGCTCGTGGGATGAAGGCGATACTAGTAGTTATCGATGACATCGCGTAGAATGTGGCGAAAAAAAAGCTTCCGGCTCGCTCGGACTCGTCGACATTTATCTCGCTGAACCGTGCCGACGGTATCGAGTTTTCAGCTCGGTTCCCTTTGGTACTCTTATTACAAACGATGCACTTTGTCGTAATAACGAACATCGTCGATCGATTTTCTCGTCGTGCCGAACTACGATAGTACGAGATCCGGTGTATATTCAGAATGGCTCACGCTCATAAGGGGACTTTCACGCTTTTCCGCCCAAGCTCACAACAACAAGCCGTCCTCACCCACATGAATGCCTTCCGTTGCCTCCCGGTCGGCCAAACATTTATGTGAACCCAGTCGTCCGACGATGAAGCATTGGTATGTGTAGGAGGTTCGTGAGACTTGCACCAGCCTGTTGACTCGTCTATTGGGAACCGTGGACGCGTGCCACGAGACCTACCAGCTCAATAAAAGCCTATAACTACTACTGCACACGTCTATATACGGCCCAATTCAAAACAACACGTACGACCCCCAAATCTGTTTAGTCAAGTTCGTACTTACAGTCCATAGACTCTCCGAGGCATAATTGGAAGACGGATATTGTCATAAAAACGCCGTTTTTTCTTTAATATAACAAACGGATTGAAACGTTTCGAACGGTACGTTTAATCGAAAAATCTGCAACGTATGTAAAAATGGAACTATTCGAAGAACGAACACGTGTTGCATCTGCAAAGTTATACTAGAATAGTATCCTCTCATCGCAGAATGTACGAGCACTGCGATTAATTTCTGGTAAATGGCTATTGCCTCAACTGCCGCATAGGATCGTATAGTCCAGAGACTAAGGATTGAAAATGAAACAATTGGGAATCGTTACTCGGCAAACGCAGTAGAGTTAAGCCACGTTCCTATGTATCCCTACGCAGTTCGTTGTCCTGCCTGTCATCCTACGCGAATTGTACTCATTCCTGCGTACCTCGATCTCGTCCCCTTGTGTGCTCATACAGCACCAGGTGACACTGCCCCGCTTTTACTACTTTCTCGCCATTAAATCACGGGACAGTATAGTGACTGGCACTAAATCTCGACAACCTCCGACACCTAATCACAACGTATGACGTTGAGTAACGCGCCTAGTCGACCGGATAGCAACGTTCGTGGCTTCAGTTGCACGATCTCGGCAAGGTCCAGGGGATTCCCCGGTTTTACGAGCTCTCCGGTGGACCGTTGTAAACGAAAGGATACGCGGACTATTGCGCCCGTCCTTTCTGCCGTGACCGGGCATTATAACACCCGAAGGATTAACGTTGATTGAGGTTCCTGTCATAATTGCCGACGAAAAAAAAATCCAACACCGAATACCTCTATTATTCGCCCTGTATTTATACATCCGAGAATCCGGTCGTACTGAGCTCGCGGTTGCGTTCCGCGAGAGCTCTATTGTTGTTCTACACAATACCTAGCGCTATATAGAGAATACTAGCGTTAATTTACCGTGTACCGATCCAATTCATTAGCGGCATACTTCGTTATCTAGTACCGAGAATAATCCTCCTCAATCTGGATGTATTATTGAATAAATTGGAAGGCGAACTATTCATGGTCATGCGAAATACAAACACTTTTAATGAACTGCAGGAGTATACATCTAGCACGGAGGTATCAATGGCATATTCATTCAAAAAATATTACGAATATTGCTCGCGAAACTCGATATGTTGTCGTATGAATGTGAAAAGCGAACACTTCATTGCAGCTTTCATCTTATCATACTTGGGTGGTAATTAAATGCAAGAGAAGAGCTCTTGCCAGTATTCAATGCTAGGAATTATTCGAAACATGCGCGTGACGCGTCACGTTGGAATCACCGGTGTGAGCCAGTGGTTGCACTCGTCGCTAGTCAGACAGGCTGACGCGGGTTGCGCGACGTCGATGTTGTTTCTCGCTCGACAGAGGAGTTCCGGGAAGCAAAAAGAATTAACGCACGGATGAACACTTCTTCGTACCGTTAGCTCGAAGTATCATCCGCGAATGCATCGAGCATACAGTTAACTATGTATGCGCAGGCTGCACTTAATTTCGATAGAGACTGTTCGCGTAGCGGAAGATATGTAGTGGCAATTCTCTCTTAATCTCGACTTATCCTCTCGAGCCCAACGTCTGTGACCCCACTTTACCTGCGATTATTAAAATGCTCGCCTTTTCTCCTCGGCCTCCGTTTTTCTTTTTTTTTTCCGTTGCCGCCTACAGTGGCAACGTTCCACCAAGCTTTCGCCCTCTTTTTTTTCTCAGGCTACCTTGCTCTAACCCGCCAACCCATTCCTTTGGCTATTTACCCTTCACAGCGTCTATTGCCCCCAACATGTATAGGTATCCCCACAAGCTCTCCGAGCAGCCACCCTAAAGAGTCTCGTACATTGTGAAGGACACTTTCAATTTAACTTTTGAGAACCGCCCGCCCCCGTTGTATCCGGCAACACCTCTAACCCCTCAGCGACCTTTCCCAGGCATCAAGATCCGATCAAAGGAGCGAACGATCCTTTGCCGGAGGGAAAGGCGTTGATGGAAGTCACTATGCCTACGCACAATCACGTTCAATCAGGGATCAGCTCTATACACACTTTCCTAAGTCATACATGGAAATAGTCAGACTTTTGTGTACGTATCCCAGCGTTATTTATAGGTCAAACCTCGTTTCTCATTGTACTCTCGTCAAAGTCTGACTTCATAATTGCTTTCCATTAATCCGTACACTTTGGTCCACGGCCAAAAATGTTTATCACAAGCATTCAGTGGAAGGCAGTGAATCTGTTGAAAATCCACAAGGGAGCAAAAGAGATACCAAACTGTTCGTCATCTCTTGATGATCTTTGAAATGAGTAAGCGTCCATCCAGAACCGTCTATTCGGGCATTTAATGATAAAAAAATCGAAATGGCGAAAACGTCTGGGGAAAGCCAGGAACATTTCGCAGGGAACAGAATAAGCCCTCAGGAGGATAGAGGGTAGTCGAAATCTTGCTAGTTCTGTAGCTGAGAGAACATACGCGTATCCTTGCGACTCTAGAGCTCTCGAATGTCCGGCCGTCTGGCTTGATGATCAACGCCGTGGTGGTCGATGGACCGGACACTTGTATCTGCGTATACAATCCTAGTGACCCTATGTTCTGCACATCCATGCGAGCATGTGGCACACAAATGCGTTTGTGTACGTGAACGTGTTGGGTAGGGAGAAGGTCTGCTACGGTGAAATCGTATTACTAGTGCATTGTGGAAGTTGAATAGGCGGCATTAGAGGCAACGAGGTTGTTCTATCGTTCTATTCCTCCCTACGCGTTGCCTTCGTCCCTCGACGAGATGCGGGAAGCTACGCTTCTCTTCTCTACTATCCCAACTCATCCTACTCGTTTCTATCTCCATCGTCCGCTCGATTCTTTGGCTTATTTTCTTTTGTTTTCACATCGTACTCTTGCGCAACAGTCGTGCACAACAGCAGACCGTGTACTTTTGTTGCGCACCTTATATGAAGACTTCAATAGGTTTTGAATGCATTATGATCCGGCGTCGTGTACGATGTACTTGCCTATTCTGAAGCTAAAAATGATAATTAAAGATTATAAATGTCCCATAGAGTTGAGTAACATTTATTACGAATTGTCCACTTATTCTCAGCGTACGTATGAATCACTTCAACTAACATACACTGCAAAACGTTAGAAAGAGGGAAATAGGGATAGAGGATCCCAAGTGCCGTGCACATCGACACACTTTCAACTTACTTTTCGATACAGGTCTATAAGTGAAGTGACCCTGTCGTATACGTATTCGTATTTCGGTACTTATAACAACGTTTCGCTGCACAAGTGAAAAATCAAAGAGAACAATAAACCGAGCAGATTCTGGATGCGCATTACAAAAATAAAAAATATAAAAATTGTCGTCAATCCTGCATGCTCACTATATCCCCGCGTGTCTCACCATTCAGCGCACGGCTAGCCCGAGATATTCTCGTAAAAAGGTTAAAGCCGTCGAGGGTGTCGGAGCGTTCGACGCCTCGACGTTGGTACAGTGAGGATATAAAAAAAAAAATGACGCTGGTGTACCGGAGTATAAAGGCTAGAAACCTCGCACGGAGATAAAGGATGGAACGCGTGGAGCAAGCACTGGCTCAAGCACCTTCGTCGTTGCTAGGTATGCGGCGACGCTGTGCGCCAACAACAGCGGGAGAAATTGTTCCAGAAATTAAACCGCATACGCCCCCTGTGCTGTACCTGGCGCTCCCGGCACTACAGTGCCGGATCATGAGAGTGCTATACCGTTGTTGTTGCTTTTCCTCATAACGGAATAACGCTCGAGGCTCTGCCAACGTTATTTTTATACCCAGTGCATACTACACGACATTCTACAGGCACGAGGATAGAAACAATGCTGCAAGCATGAATTCGGATTCTTCGCAGCGCCGGCGTACCCGTCCAAGCTTTTTTTGTCACATTTTTCAACGGACTTGAACATTTTTTTCTGTAACGGACGCTACAAAGAGCCTCAATTTATATTGCCTCTTCTCTTGTTTATTGGTCTTTGAGCTCGCATGTTCCGAGTTCGCCAATGTCCCCGAAATCCTACCAATACCCGGCGGTCAGTGCCTTGAGGGCTTCGTCAGTGATTGAGAGTGCTTTGAGAGTGCACATCTCTTCTAGAACTCTCCGGGCGAGCTTCGTTGAGCTCTCGGGCACGGATTCTTCTAGCGAATAACTGAACGTCAAAGCTCTCTCGCCTCTATCGACGAGGTTGCTGCTTCGGAGGTGGGTGGGTCACTTTGTGCAGAACTAAAAAGACACTACGCGTGTATACTCACAGCTACGCTGGAAAGCTCTGGCGTCAACGTGTGGACTCTCTAGCAACGAGGAAAACTCTCGCGAGTACAGTGCAGTTGAATGTTTTCTCGCATCACTGAAACTAACAATCCACGTCGTCTAGTTGGGCGACCTGCGAGTGGAGCCATGGCTGGAATGCGAGAATTCCTTTCAACCGTTTGTTCATCAAGTGTAAAACTCGTTACAGCGGCTATGAGTTACGCCTAAACTATCTCTCTTTCATCCTTTCCGTTTCACGGAAGAATACACATCTACGTGTTTCATTTATCAATTGTAGGAAAAAGGTGTAATAAACGATGAAGCTGCAAATGGTACAAGAGTAATAAAGGACAAAATGAGACTTTGATGTCAATTGATCGTTGAACTTTTCTCTCGATTTCATTTTTGTCATAGCCATTCCTGACTGCGACATCTCATGAAACGACTGTGTTGTCACAAATCTCCTTTCACAGCTTCGTTTCCGACGAAGTTCAAAAGAGAAATATTAAGACGTTGTAGGAATGAACTTCATGACGAAGCGTGGCAACTAAGGATTTATTGGATTCTTTAGAAAGCTAACAGTACCGTGAACCAATGAAGTTTGTGTGGCAATAAAGCATCTTTCAATCGCTTTATGTCTCTATATGCACTCTCGATAAGACTCTTTGATACGACAAAGATCGTCTAGCTTCGTTCAAGTCCGCTGGTACGATGAAAAATGAGAATTCGAGGAAGATCCACGCATGCATGTGCGACTCCTACAACCGAGGTTCCATCGCGCTTGATTATGAACATGTCTAAAGTTGTATCATGCTACATTGAGATGGACGGTTGAACAAGTTTCGAGTAAAACCTCGTAGATGCAAACCATATCAACGGGACCTGTTTTCGCGAAAGCCCTAACTTTGACGCGGGTAATTTTCTGTTCTGTAAGTTTCTGTTCGGTGTTTGTAATGTCATTGAAGTATTGGTATGTTTCTTGGAGTAGTAGGCAGAAGCCGGTGTATTCACCTGGGTTAACCGGGTTTTTAGGAATCCCGCGAGATGTTCATTGCAGTAGTAGCAGCAAGTAGTCTATACTTCTAAACTCTCGCTAGTTCCGCTATATATCTCTGGAGGCCCACCAGCAGGAGGAGGCGAACTTGTTTCTCCATGGAATTATAACGAACTTAAAAGGGGGGTGTAGTTCGGTATAACGTACAGCGGAGTACATAGAGAGGAAGTTTCCGACTTCGGTGGGGCCGGCTGGCGCGCGTCTCGTCTGGACAGCCAGAGAATCGTGCCGGCGCAAGAGTTCGACTGGTTGGCGTGCTCCACCGGTTCTCCACAGGGTGGAGGCTTCAATAGATTGCATCGTGCCCCACGGATACCGGAAGCAAACAGTATAGAGACCCAACAGAGTAAGAGGATACCGAGGATCGACGAACAATTTGATGAAGCTTGGATGCGAGAAGTTGGCGCGACTCTGTGCAGTGTTGGTCAATATCCGCGAGAAAGGTCTTGGCTCGGAAATCGTTTCGTCGCAAATTCGACTAGAAATGTTCGTTTGCGAGTCCAGTGTCTATTTCGGACAATCCAATTTATCCAAAAACTTTGAACGCAAAGCCAGGTAGTTAGGTAGTTTCAAGGTAGTTGAGAGTTATGTCGAAACAAAATTTTTTCATCACATTCAGTATTTCAAAAAAAATGTATTGTGTTATATAATCTTTGTTCGTTGTTTAGATAGGGCATAAAAAGAAAGTAAACACTCACCCGTGTCATTGTCACCGGGAACTCCCAGGCTGTCGCTATTGTCGTTGATGAAGGCCTCCGCCGTGGACGTGAAGGTCTGAGGCGATAGCGTGAGGTCCGGCCCACTCTCACTATCGAAAAGCTCCAAATTGCTGTTTCCTGAGACACGCGAAAAAGAAAAGCAGATAAGAAGCGGTCGATATTTCCTCCCGTCAATCCAAAAGTCAAGCAATTGTTTATTGTCGCGAATACAAAGTTTATTTTTAACGAGTGAACGCTCTCTGTCGTATGTCGAAATTCTATTATACAGTTATAGATATATAGCGGTCGAAGCTGTCTCGGATACATTCATCGACCCTGCATTATATTATTATACCGTCATTGTCGTCGTTGAAACGCGTCCGACCCTCGTTAGTGGATTTCAATGGAAATCGTGTCTGCCCGAGACCGTCACGTTCTACTAGCAATCTGAGCTTGTCGGACTAGTGAGATCGTGCGTGCGTGCTCGCCGACACCGGCGATTTCTCGTCTGCTTGTTGATAAGGGTGTTCGACCTCGATCCTCGAAGGAATTAACGTGTTAGGATGTGGGGTCGCTAATATCGGACTAGTACGTCATCGTATTTCCTTTCTATCAATATGTATGCTTGACTTCGCAAATACATTTTTTGACAAACGTCCATTCGTACTTAAGCGATTGTGTTGTAGAAAATGAAAGTTAGGAGGCACGAAGGGCAAGTCAGCGGGAAAATAAATAAAAAGTATGCATTAATGAAGAACACCCAGGGTGTGTAAGACAGTCAAGAGGAACTCGACCAACGCCGTTACCGCGGGCCTACAACAATAGTCCTCTGAAGCTGGGTGAAGGAATAAGGTACGCCATTGGTGACGCCGTCTCGCCTTCGCCTTCTATATATCAACGAAGTTTATTCAGCCCCCTTTGCGAACGAACCCACCGGTGCCCGTTATATTAATTTTCTTGATGTATATGGATGAGTCTTGACTAGGCCGCGTTGTCCTATGCAACCAGGAGAACCTATGCAACCGGGGAGTGTCGAAGCGAGCCTTGAAGATTCTACCGGCGCCATCCCACTATAGCTGTAGAACTAAGTTGCTTTTTTGCATCTACCGGGTTTTGCTAAAGCTATACGCTATTCTGCTAACACAAGAACTAGGCTCTCGCATGTACCTGTTTTCCATTTTTTAGGTTTAGTCGAATTACGAATGAGAATAAATTCCAAACGTTCTTTCTTTGTTACGTTGACAATTAGCATTCTCATTGGGGTTCTACTTCGCTCGGACGTCAACGAAACTGTCGTCCTTCCAGGTAACTCAAATTATAAAAAGTTGGTGAGATCGAAATATCGAAATTATTGAAGTCCATTGTAACCTTTTTATTCGCGACGTGATTGGTCGAAAAATTCGATCATGCGGATTTTCATTTTTTTTTCAGCAAAATAAAGTTTGTTCGGTCCGCCTGTCATTGAGTTTTTTTGACAGCTGACCGGTCAATGCCGAAATCGAGGCGCGGCAGCGCGATTGGATTAAGCTCGCGCGCGGTAGCGCGCGCACGTTTAACTATAACTCAAATTATACAATGTTGTATCATTACTTGGCTTCACATATTCCGTTTTTCATTTCGTTAGATTGAATATATTCTTAGTAGCGCCCCTCCAGTTGCAACACACTGACAGCAGTAGCATCTGCATTTTAGTAGACGTTTAGGCACCTCGCGTTTATATTTGAACGTTGCTTCTAGACTGTAGGAAATTTGCCGGGACGAAGGTAGAGCGCGTCCATTCACGAACCACAAGAGGAGAACCCGCGCACGAGGACGAGAGTGGAAAATAAGGGAGGGGAGAGGGGATGTAGAAGCGAGCTGACGATATGCAAATTATTCGCGGAGTGAGAGGAGCGAGGAGAGTGTGAAATAAGGCTTGCCGCTTGCGTCGCTCCGGCTAGTCGAGCAGACCGCAGCGTCTCATCCTCGTGTCTTCCCGTATCGCAGTTTGCTCCGAGTGGTATTATGAAACTTAAGCCGTAGAGCACAAGTGTCGCATTACGAGTCCGACCTCATCCTGCTCTGCTCTCACCCCACCTGAACAACGAGGACGACTAGCGCACCTCTGTAAGCGTAAGCCTGGATGCCAGTTCTGCTTTTCCATCTGCTTCCGACTATGCAAGCCACCGTCTCGTCTTTATCTCGACTTCCCGCGAACGTTCTCATAGTTACATCGCGGAAACTTATACCTCAAAGTATCTAGTTGTTGTAACGGTAGCCTACGACCCCCTGTTTTCCGTCATCTCCCTGGCGATTCGTTGAGCTCATAGTCTTTCTCATTTCCTTATTTTTTTTCTCGCAAGCCAAACGAATAACTAAGCCGGAAATGAGCCGCTGTCACCCGGCTTTCCATGAAATGCTGGCTATTAACTCGGGAGACACACAGTGATATGCATGGAGCAGTTTATTCTCCGTTTATATCGCAACCGCGAAGGATCTACCAAGACTTCGCGAAATTTTCCATAAAAGCAACGGTCGATGTTTCCCAAACTTACCCGCAAGCACAAACACTGCAGACGAAATTGTGCACAAGCAGTAGGAAGCCTCGGTCGGTTAGGATAGGTGGGGTCGTTCCGTGTATTCCATATAATCTGTTTAGATCCCGTTTCTGCGTGCGCTCGGTGGAAGGAATGGGAGTACAGGCTCTCCACTGAAGCATACTTCGCTTCAACGTTAAAAGGTTTTATGAGGTCTATATGCTGACCTGCTAGCGGAGGCCAATTAGGAGAGACGCGGATACGCGGGCGTTGAGAGGACGGTAGGAGATATAGAGGAAGAAGAGGCGAAGCAACGGACTCGCTGCGAGATGAGTGGGTTGCTGCGTTTATACTCAAACTATATTGCCAAGTATATATAAGCCCCTACCCTATTCTATACCCACTCAACTCTATACGGTACACCTGCCTGTTTGAATATAGTACCATCACTACCACTACGATACAAAAACCACCGACAGAGATCCAATTGTGCACAGCGTTACACAGAGAGATGCTTGAGTTTTACCCAGCAAAGACTATGAAACGTGTTTCACAGATATATATATACCAACTATGAAATGAGACCAACGAGAATCTTGTCGTGGATGGTAAACCGCGCTGTTTATCATGGAGGCAGAGCCACAAACGGCAATGCGTTACGAAGCGTGCACTCCCTTTGCTATCTGTATTCTATCATCATCGACGAATCAATGAACGAAGAAAATCAGCCACCGGTCGATCGGAGTGTGTCCACGGGCCGTGAAGGAACAAACGCTCGCGCGCACGAACGAATGGACGACCGAGAATAACGTTCCACAGAACGTACGCATCTAACAAACCATCACTATAGCCAGGTAAACTCCGAACAATGAAGCAATGACAAGCTGCAGTGGCCAGTGGCTCGTCGGTAGAGGGTTCAACGGACAAATGGAAACGAGGTTGGAAATGCAGATCGGCGTAAAGCGCTCCGGGGGTCCGGTCACTCAGTGATGATCAGGAAACGAAGGACACGGCTGTTGAACTTGTGGCGATTGGTAGAGAGCAAATTTGGTTCTCGTTCCTTTCGCAGAGGGAAACAAATCATCGATTGAATTGAGAGAGTTAAACGAACGGACAGTTTTGTGATGTGCAAACTGATCCAATGGAAACGTAATAGAGGGTTCCGTTTCAATGCCTGTACCGTAAACGTTTCGTGGGTGGGTTTTTTCGCTTGCGCAGCTAACTTTCTAGCGGTTTAGAAGCAACGACGCTAGAGCACACGCGGTTATGCTGCATCTACATATTTATATGGCCAAGTCCGCTAAGAATTTCCGGTTGAGAACTCCGAATCATGTGGCAGGGCTTGGATGGCCATCGAAAGCCATCAGTTTGAGACCGCGAGAGCGTTATGCCGCTGCCAGTTACATTGGAGATGAAGTCCGTGATGCTTAGAAATGACCGCATGCATGCCAAAGCGATGAGCGAACAGGAACGTCATAAACGTTTGGTCGTTTAACGATAGAACGGATAAAAGCGTATAGCGTCGGGAGAACGAGAATCCGCACAACCCCCTCACGAACACCCTGTAGAAGAGGGTGCTATCGGCTAACCGATCGAATCGGAGACGAGGGAGAGACACCGAAACGCAGAAGTGTGCGTGTGTGCGTGAGTGTATATACAGTGAAGGCGAGATTCGAGAATATTTGAATTCCCGACATTTCGAGATCCGTTCCTTTCAACGAATGGAAAAGCTAGCTCGTGTGAGAAAGATATCGGAACGAACGGAGCGAGACGGAGGGATAGAGGAAACCCCTCGGATAATAGTCATGAGGGCTTTGGGGATGAACGAGAACGAGGACCGAATAGATCGTAATGGAGAAGGATGAGAATTCATCGACAGTTTGCACTGCGATCGAGAAAACTCTCCGAGAACGGAGAAAGATTATTCGAAATGAAAGTCCCCTCGAAAAGTCCTAAAATCGACTGTATCTAAACTCGAATGTTCTGCAAAAAGAATAAAACCAGTGGGTCATTGTTACATACCCGTTTTTCGAATCAACGCCGAAGCGGACGATATAATAGGGGGGTTGCATTTTTTAAAAGTTTTTGTGGTTTCGATGAAGTTCGAAGTTTTTTATTATTATCGCGACATCAGGCAACAAAGTCCTTGTTGGGCGTGTTTACGGTGAAGGGTTCACCGGTCCAAAGCGAGCCCCACGGCAAACGGATAACAGGACTGGACTAATTAAATCGCACAAAACGACGAGAGGGGAAAATAGTGGGGATGCAATAGAGGGACCGCGGCATCCCTTTGAAGCGCGGGTGTACATCGCGCTCACATTCTGTTGCAAATTAAAGTCCAAACTTGGTGCGGACTTCGTTGTATGAATCCGTCCTGTGTTCTGGCGGAATGCCGGTGTCCGGGTCATGGTACGAACGTCATGCGATTGCGACAAAATAATTTCGGTTATGAGTTTCAGCTATATTCGACTGTAGGAGTTAACGTCACGCCTGTGTGGGTATGTGTGTATGTCATAGAGAAATACTCATTGCGGAGACATAGAAAGGTGGGATGAGGTAGAGAGTGCGCAATTTGGACTCTGATCGATTTGGCGTGTCGTCGTCGGCGCGGGCTATTCGGCGTAATCCGATTTCGAGGAAACACTGTAGAGGCGAGAGCACACACAGCCTCTCTCTAGTTTCTGGTTCCTATCCTCTATTTTCGACGATTGCCAGAAACTCGGATGGAAACACACCCCTCTTTCCAGCGTTGAGCTGCTTCACTGCCTGGGATCTCTCTATACGTCGACGCGGATTTTCCTCGCTCGTAACGCTTGAGGGTTTTCGATGAAATATTTTGAATCATTTGTGTCTACACTACAAGAGCCATTCTTGCGAGGGTTTTTTTTCTTTCTGCCCCTCTGATATCGATATCTCGATAGCGCAATCGGAAAAATTCAACGTGGACAAATTGGTTTTGACAGAGGGTGACTCTCCGTACGTATATGTATAGTCGGTAATAAATATGACGAAGAGCCTTAGTCGGTGAGGGCCTGTCTCATCCTATCTGGATTTTTTTTTTTCATTCGCACCGCTCGCGATAGCTCGGTTGAATGATTAAATATACGAGAACCAGGAATTCAAGGTAATCGTATTTGATTACCAAGATAAATAAATGTATGTATCCTATTGTTGTCGAATAATGAAACTGAAAAGAGACGCTTGTAGGCCGCATTCGTCGGCGCAAGAGTTCGATAAATCGTTTTCTCGAGAAACATCATTTTCATATATATTCAACCAATGTGTCTGTGTTAATGCGCGTTGAGATTTTTCGCGTCAGATCGAACCCCTGCGATCCGGAAACATTCGTTTTTTGCATCGTAAATAAATTACGCACCTATCCGCACCGGGGCGTATCCAAACGTTCGTTCTCTCCACACTCGATCGTCGAGTTTCGTTGGAAATTCGACAGGAAGTCGAAAGCGTGTACAACCAGCGTGCGAGTAAAGAGAGATGAAAGAGAGAGAGAGAGAGAGAGAGAGAGAAAGGAAAAAATAGAACTATGGGGAGGGTTGACGGGTGGGCTTCAGAGCTAGAATGAGAAAGAGCGATGCGAGCGGTGGAAGCTCCATCCACACATGCAGCTCTCTACGCCGGGGCGCTTGATCGAACACCCATAAATTCTCATCTACTGCTTTTCCGGTGTACAACCTGGTATATACGCACACGCAGAATCGCGTTTGGGATCCGCAGAAAAAAAAAGAACCCCGAGAGGCGTAATAACGCGCTACCCATTTTTTTTCATCCAAACGCCGCCCGCCCCTTGACTTTCCAGTTCGGCGAGACACCGGGATCTACTCTACTCATCTTTCCTACTTTACAGGCGATGTCCATTGCCCAATCGTCAATTTCTTTCAAGGGTTAGTTTCCTACTTCACTCTCTAAAATCGATTTTTCGATGTAAAACGGTGTTTTACGTATTTCTTAAAGAATGTAAATAGTGTTGAAAGACAATAAAAATAATTGAATCGGGCAAAAAACCAAACTTTTCGTACATTCAAATTGGAGCAAATGTAAAAAATTCTTTTCATTTTCATAGAATTTTTTTTTTTTGCAAGATCACATGAAATTTTTACAAAACCAGAGTGATGTAGCTCGAAAAATATTCGGTTATCTCCCGTTTTTCTCGACTCACTATTTTATTCCCGCGTGAACGTTTCACTCGTTCGACTGGTGCGCGGCTTGTCGTCCTTCATCCGAGCCATGGGTGCGCAGCCGAATCAGCTCTCTTTTGCTTACCTAGCGGTAGCGCGAGCTCTCCTACACCGTCAGAGTCGGCTTTTAATCAACCCTCGTTCCGCGGTAATTGCTTAATACCACGGCGAGCTTTGTTCGGCGAGCATCGTCGACGGTGGCTAATTCGAATTTAAAAGCCAGAGAAGAGCGAGCCCCGGTTCCTCCCCTTGCCACTCTTGCTCTATAAAATAACGGGTGTATAGCTAACCAAAAGATAGAAAGGTCTCCGGGTATGCTCTCTATATTCTTTTCCTCCTTCAACTCCAGCCCCCGCCACCGCGACTCGCTCTTCCTGTCATTGACTACCGGTGGCGCTGCCGAATCTCATCTCCGTCGGTCTGACTCGAAACGGGTTTTTCTACTGCGAAACACTTTCGACGTCCACACGTTTCATCGAGTTCTTTTTTCTGCGACTATTCCTCTCTCTCTCTTTCCTACATCTCGTTCAGCGTACATTCTATATCGACAGTTAAGTGTCAGAATTGCAGCAAGTACTAACTGCTGCTGTTGCTGCTCGTGCCGCAGATAAAAATAAATGTGGCGCACTGAGAGAAAAACGAGTGGTTCTTTTACGCTTCACAACATTTCAGCTTGTTCCTTGCATCGCTTTCGTTACGAAATTTATATTTTAATGTCGTTGCTTCTTTTTTTTCCCCTACGATTCTGAAACAATACTACTCTGTGTGCTATTATTGCTGTCTCGTCGCGCGCTCACGGACTTATCTTCAACGCTGCCAGTTCTGATCACTATTGCCGTAACGGCAAACCGGGCTATACTTTGCCCATTCTACCGCTGCTACTACCACTAGTCTTGGTGAACGACGAACGAGCCCCGTACGACGAGGACGACCAACCAACACCAGGATCCCCCTCGGCGAAAGCATCGTTCCACAAACCGTTGTATTACGTGTAATCGCGGCAGCCGGCAATTCCCGCGACGATAAAGTCACGAGACAACCGCTTGTTCGCCAGGGCGCTTCTCGTCGTCCTCGTCCTCGTCCCCATCCTACTCCGTGCACCAGCCCGCTTATCCCCGAAACGATCTCACATTCGTGTCGTCGATTGCACTGGCTGATCTAGCAATGCTTCTACTACTAGTTTCACTACTTCTACTTCAACCTTCCAGTGGCCTATGTGTCTTTCGCCACTTTATTGTTCCGGGTCTTTTAGTATACGGAGCCAATGTTTGCCACACTGCTGATTGTCTACTATTTTCTCTTTCTAAACGTGTCATCTTTGTCTCGATGCGCAACGAGAAAGTGGAAGAATAGAACCGAAGTTTGATGAAGATCTTCAATTGCCTTGGTAGCGAAATAAAAATGATTTTTTTTTATCATAGCAGCACAAGAAAATATTGTCACGCGTCACCCTGCAGCTATATTCGATCGATTTTTTTCTTCATCAATTGCGGAACTGTTACTTATTCTACTCATAGCTTATGATTTACCCTGAAAATTTATGCTAGGAGCGAAAATATAGAGTACATCTACATCCACATTGTGATTGAATGAATTTCGTAGCTGTGCCCACCGTCCGTCAATATGTTCTGTAACCAATTGCCCTCTTTTTCTGTGCAGCTCATCGAATCCTATCTTATTCCTATTGCTCGATGGGCAATCCTCGCTCAATGCAGCAGGTACAAACCGGCTACATCAGGCCTGAATGAACGAGGGACGAGATCGTCATGACGAAGTCAATGCAACTCCTGTTAACAAATAGCTCGAGAGCCAGAAACTGTAACTTCGCTGTGCCTACATGTTGGACGGAATACCAAAATTGTACAAGAACACAGTGACTGTCCGATCTCTCTCTCCGATATGTCCCTTTCGGCTGATTTCTCTTCGCTTCATCGTGTCGCGTTCAATATTGACGCACGGACGAACCGACTAATATCCACTGTGGATGTCGCGTTCGCGTTTCTGCGAGGCGTGTGCAAGAGGGAATGGGAGGCCAGATAGCATTGTGGCGCCAGAAACATGAAGCCCATCGAGATCAACATCCATTTGTGGATTACACACGGCTATCGATAAGTCGATTGCGGAATTTCGGATGGGTCCTCCAACAATCAGTATGACCCATCACGTCGTGCTTTCTCTTCGCCATCGAAACACCATTTCATCGCCATCGAACTTTACAACAGGACACGCTACACAGACGAATGAAATGGTGGTAGAATTTCCGGTAGTATATCTGTTGGATGTTGTAAATGTCTCGCACACGGGGATAGTTGATTTCAACGACGTCGACGACGACGATGAGGAGGAGGAAGGCCATTCGTTATTATGCGGATATGTGCCGAGAGTTGGGGCGAAAGGTATAGAGCAAGCGTTTCAGAGACTCCGTAATCAGACGAGGGAACACAGTCCCCTTCACATGGCTGCTCTTGCTGTGGTCCGTAACGAACGTTCTCTAGACTTCTATATGTCATGTATGCAGTCTCCTCGATACTCTATACTGTCGTCGTACATATGTGATACATGTGATACATACTACAACGCTACAGTTGGATACAGCACTCTGGAATACTGTGTGCGCCTGATTAATCAGTCACTCGCTTCGGTGCATTGCTATCCATGAATTTCCAGCAATGCCGCTCTCAGACTCGCCGACTGTCTATGTCTGTAAATCCAAATACGCAAATAGCCGACAACGGGCACATACAGAATCAATCACGTAGTATTTCAATCGAAAAGTAATGGACTAAATGGTCTGGTTGTTGACGATTCGAGTGCCATCGATTAAATATCGATCGCCATTCGAATCATGGATCTCGACAGTTTATTTGTTCAGTTGAATAAACGCAAAAGCAGAAGGCAAAGCGAATCAAAATCGAGTCAGTAAGAAACTGAAATGATGTTCAAATAATGATGTAAATGTTTTTATGCGCTGTCTGCCGATGATGTCTTGAGACATGAAACGATGTTCGACACATCAAACCGAAAGCAATTAATTATCTATTCGTTAAACGTTCAATCATCGAACGTTCGAAATTCGTTCATAGATGGAGATATCGCAGACATGATTGCACACTCTGCCTGAATGAATATAATGAAAGGCTATCGATCGAGGAGAACATTCGGCGCAGAATCGTTTGTTACCGCACACCGAGGCGTGAATAATCTATAAAAATTGTTGAAATGCTTCATAAATCTCATTGAATTCGACCGCTTTCCAATTCATCAAAGCCCAGATGTCGAAGGCGGGATGAGAATGCTTCGATATATATCGATGAAATGGGACAGAAATACCTGCTGTCTCGTTGGACACCAACTGTGTTTCCATACCCACTACCTACATTGGTTCTGGGACCGATCGATTTTCCTTTGACGTCCAAGCGAACTACATAGGGACAACGAAATCGAGTCCACGGGCGCGTCGAGATTACCCGCCTCAGAGTAAACGGCCGTGACGCGATCGTCTCTCGCGTATCAGCAACAGGACCGATAGAAACCCGGCAACGGAAACACACCCTCCTTGTAGATCGTGCAACAGTACCTGACGCGTGAGGCAGCTTTGGAACGTTGTACAGTATAGATCGCCACAAGTTCGTCTTCTAAGTACGACTAGCGTAATTGCGGCTGATCCACGAAATGTGAGAACACCGAGAAAAAAATTGAGTTGGATCAATAAAATGCTCGATTGGATGCGTGCAACCATTTGGTCGAACCCAAAAAAATGAAACCTTAAATATCGGTTGGTTGTTCACTGGAAAAAATGGTTCATGAAATTAATTATCGTTTTGAACGAACTAAATATCTAGTTGCGCGCATTCAACTGAGAATCTTGTTTATCCAACTCGATTTTTTTCAGTATATACTTGATCGTTTCATGTTTTAAAATGTATTAATCGTTGAAGTAGGATTGATTCTATGGAAATAATTCGATGAGATGCGTCCTTTTGAGAGATTCTACTGTAAATCCAATCTTCCTGTAGTTGCTTCAACGTCATTTCATCTCTCTGTACCTCACTGCATAGGTGGCTTCTGATCTCGATGCGCTATAGGTCTCCGGACGCTATCCGTCTGTCCGTTTGTGTGCCAATATCGCGATAAGCTTGTAGCAAATATGTGCGCGGTTCCCATCTCACCTGTTTTCTCGTGTATTCGCATAAGCGATACAGCAGTTGGCTACTTCAACAAGCAGACTACTGTGCAGTCATTGGCATGCACGTCGGTATCGAAGCCATGCAGGCTTCACGGGTTGATGTTAAAGAATTACTCCAAGAGCAAAAATGTATCCGATACCGTTGTTTCACAGAGAAAACCATGGAATTGCTTTTTTTGAAGTGTTTTCATGCATCCGCTTTTGGATTTGAAGAGTCAAACGGGATCATAATGCAAGCGTTGAAGGATGAAAATTCTACTGAATATATTTATCCGCACATGATATTCCGCGTATAGAATATCAGAAAGCCGTGCTCGAAGTGAAAAACTACGTATTACATTTGCAGAGAATTCTTGAAAAAACCTCGAAGGGAGTAATTCCCGGGAGAAATGCGGGGGAGATTTGTTCATATGAATCTTCCGTGTAACAAACATACACACCGAGGGCAGAAGACAGAACACAGAAGATGCGGGTGTATCAATCTTCTGGGTATATCGTGCGAATTTATTGCAATTTCCTTAAGTCATTTAAAAATGTAATCTCCTAATGACGGATCAGAAGTATACTTTATGAGTAGATAGCAATCAATTATTGATTCGGGTGTGAAGGAAAAGATTGGAGATAAAGACGAAAAAAAAAAGATGTAGTCTTTAAATAAGAGCTTTAAATGTCTTTCAAATTGTTTGTGTTGAATTTGCAGACTCCTCGATGATCTTTCAGGTAAACGTCGGGTATCGAGACCGTCCAAGTTTCGTCTCGAGTGTTCTTCACCCAGTAACTACTGTGTCTGGTGTTGTTATCTAGATATTTCTGTTTGGTATAAACCCGAACGTGAGAAGCTGCGAAACTAGAGAACGTTGCTGCTTCCGGCTATGTTGCTGATGTCGAAACGAGAGCGAGCTCTCTATCCCTGAGGGGAAAACGAGACGCTCAGTAAATACCGCAACGTCGTCGTTCGCAAGCTCGCAGGGGAGTTGGTGGATGGACCCTCCGACGTCGTTACCCCGATGATGCTACAGTCGCACACAGACCAAACCGGCTTCCCGCGGCTCTCTCGTCCTGCCGGCTCTACACTCCTTCACCTCGCTGTACCTCCCGTCGTTCTCGTTAGAATTGTTCGCGCGTGCGATACACCGACATCCACCGGACGAGAGAGTTTGCTTAGCGAAAGCGTGCATTTACCACGGTGTGGGCTTGGTCACTGGGAAATAAGGACCGGTGGGGACATATAATACGACGCGAATTCGTCCTCGTCATCCAACCTCCTGGTTGCCACTGTGTGTCTGAGCGAAGCCCTCTTCCCCCCCAACCTAAACCAGAAACTTTCCACGTCGCGTTATAATAACAAGAGGCGTGCCAAGCATTACCAATTTATCCGCTGCCGCACATAACCTTCGTTATACAGCGTTGGCGTACGAAAAAAAAAATATATAAGAATTCCCGAAAGTATACTCTCTTCACTTCGTGAGCAACTTAACTTTTTCGCGAATATTTCATGACACCAGCGCGAAGATGAGGAAAAAGAGAACAAGAAGCGACAAGAAGAGCGATATGGAAAACTTTGTCGCACGCTGTACGACGCTTCATTTTTTTTCTTCTTCTTTGTCAAACTTGCTTCAACACTTCAGAAGCGTGATTATCGCTTACGGTCATATGCATGCTCTCTACGAACATTAAGTGTTGCGTATATGTATACTATATGCAGTATATTATACGCAACAGCAGTAAAATCTACCACGGGAAAAGTTGAATCCTCTATCGTATAAAAAAGAGGTAAAGGGTGAGTTGCCATGGCGACAGAGTCATAGCGTAAAATGATGGGGGGAAGAGGAACGTAAATATATTTTTCAAAAAGTGTACGAACAGCGAGCAAGAAAACGCAAGCAGCCAGCTAGAGAATTGATGCATTGATGGTTAGATTCTTTTGAAACGAGAGGTTGTAGCGTCGATTTAGCTGCTGTTGTTCGGGCCAGGGAAACACGGGAGAACGATGGCGCACGAACGAAGGTCGAGCGGGGCAACGGGGTTACAGGGGAGTGCAAATCCTCGGGAAGGGTCGAGGCTTACGACGGCTCGTTATTTCTGGATTAAACTTATCGGTTGCGAGGCACTTTGCCCCGACAACGCTACGTGGCACACCGCTATTCCTACGGATATATATTTCCGTAGTGGCTGTTTCACGCAAAAGCTCAACTCTACCGCAACGAACCGTCGCTTTTGCCGCCTATGCATTGAAAATCATAAATAATAATAATAGTAATAATAATGTGCGAGAGAAATTGTTTTCACCGATAAAATATTAATAGAGCTTATGGCCCATGGGTTTCGAATTGATATGGCAATAAACGCAAGATTATAACGAACTTTGAATGGACATCGGCGAAAAGGCATTGACAATAAAGTATTTCGATCAATAGTCACCGAAAGATTCAATATATATTGTTTGCTTTTCTGTTCGACAACCGTTGCTCGGTTTGTAGCTGTACCAAAAGGTGCACTTTTTGGCAAATTGTTAGCCGCTGAGAGTATTTTCAGTGTGTTAAAAAAATAACCGAAAAACTTACAAAATTTCGATAGATCATTTGCTCTCTAACTTTTTATCACGGTGATAACTAGTGCTTCGGGGCTGACTATGTAACTTCTTCATCGCCAGGAGGTATTCTGCGAGGTACTGTTTAAAAAAAACCATGAATAAATATCGATTATCGATGAAAGTCTCGACTTTCATCCAATTCGAAAGAATCGTATTCCACTCTTCTGCATCTGCACTGCCAAGAGGCTTCTCGGGGCGATCCCGCGACTCGCCAATTCCCAACGCCCCGATAGTAAAACCTAAGGCAGCAGGTGTGTACACTCTGTGTACGATATATATCGGAGAGAACGAGAGGGAGAAGCTGTGAGCGCCAACTCGCAATCGGCTTACCCGAAGGAACCGAAACTTTCGAACAAAGCACGTCTGGGGAATGGAAAGTCGTCGGCGATGGTGGTGGGCTCCGGCAACTAACCGACTTACGGGTTTGTTGCTTTAATTGTAATTTAATGTTATTTATCGTCCCACGCGGAAGCTCGAAACTTCCATTCGCATTAAGCTATTTATAGACTGTTCACCGCTTCTTCTTCTCACACCATTTCCATTTCCTTGCTTCTTCCGATAGTTTCCTGTACCCGAACACACCGCTTTTCATTGTGTCACCGATAAAAATTATGAAACCCCTCCATTCATTTATACGTGTATATATTATGAGTGTTTCTTCGAAGAGGCCCAGCCGTGGAATCGAGCAACACGAATGAAACATTATTGCGCTGGTTGTCTACAAACGTTTAAATGGAACACCGGAAAAAAGCTCATAAAGCTTTCAACTCCTGAGAGACCGGCGTTTCTCAGCCATTTTTCAAAAATTTCTTGGCAGGAAAAAACGGGAACTTTCACGATAATCGAGAAATCGTGTTGGAAGAATAGGAAGAAAGGAGAAGGATCGCGAAAGTTTCTTCCCTAATAAATTTTCTTCGGGGTTCGCCGATGACGCACAGCGCTGTTTCGTTTCTTTGCACCAGTGTATGCGCCGATGTTTTGCTGTGCCGGGGCGCGGATCTCGGCCGGCAACCCTTTATTACATTCGACGGGCGGCGAAAGAATATAATCGGGGATGAAGCACGACCGGTAACGTTCAAAGCTCGTACAGGAAGTAGAGAGGAGATGGGGGTTTGTTTGGTGGCGAGCGTTATAGTCCGTTCGGTTTGTATGAGACCAGGGGTGAAAGAGATAGGGGGTTGGGTGGTTGGTACTATAAAAAAAGAGCAGCGAAGCTTAGTTTGTCGTGTCGAACGAAACAAACCAGGCTACGATAGAGCAAGCGAGGAAGAAGAGAAGAAGAGCATTACGATAGGATACTTGTGTGTGTTCGAGGTAAAAGCTCGAGCGCAGCTGAACCGGGCCGCGAGGAGCGATGCGTCGCGCTATGAAAATTTATTCTCTGTGGGTCGCGAAAGGGCTGGTTACCGGTTATGGACCACCAGCACCAGCAACGTGCCCGGCGAATGAAACGATGGTAGGAGTGAGGATGCAAGCGATGAAGGGGGAGTGTGGTGTAGCTGGCATGAAGTCAAACGGCGTTCATAATTTACGTAGTTTCGTCTGTGGCGGGGCATCGCCGACGCTTTTCCAAAACCCAACATCCAAGCATCTACCGCCCTCGCCACCTCTTTCGCCATAATCCATCTTTCTCGTTTTCTCTCCAGATCCTTCAGCGTCCCTCTTGCCTCATCCCTGTAGAGAGTATCACAATAATTCTCGAACGGCGCAGTATGCGGTAGATGCACGATTCACTTCTACGGTCCGTTATACGTTTCCACATGACTACGTGGCTGTCTCTCTATCTCTATATGCGTTAGTCTATCGCGTCGACGAAGCTCTCGCGATACCCAGCCTCCCAACTCGCTTCTCTATACATGGACACGCATTATGAAACTATTCGTGTGTTATCCATATATCCGTAAGCTACGTGGATAGGTGTGCAAATTTATTTGTCGCTGTATGCGTGCTGGGACTATGTGTGCGCGAGAGTCATCGCGGTTTATGCTCACATATACAGGTAGATATGCACACGGACGTACACGTACAAAGAGGAAACCCCTCTCGCCCATCCGATATTATGAATTCAACCCCTGTTCGCCGCCGCCACCGCCGGCGGCGGAGCTTCGTGCCAACGGCAGACCGACGACTGTTCGGAAAACAGTGCGATTTATGGCGAACGGGGCAACGATGCATTTCGTTAATTATTTCCTGAGCTACGTGCAACTCTCTCGATCTCTCTTTTGCACGCTCGGAACTACCGTTCTGGCCGTGCCGCTAACTGCATCCCTACTACATTGGTTATGTATACTATAACTATATATAGTTTATCTGGTTCTCTTGTTTCTGTGTTCTACTGCCGGGTGAATTCTCTTCCGACACCTTGGGTTGGTGTGCTGGTTTCTCACTCTGACTCGCCCCCCCACGACCCATTTTCATACGTAACCGCATTTCTCTCGTTGTTTCCCGGGCCGCGATCTCACAGGAATCTTCCCATGCAAGCTTTGAATTCATATATATGATACACATATATAGAATAACGCTTCAACTCTCGCACGTACCTTGGCGTCTCGCGAGAACCGTGGACCCTGCGGAAAATCCAACAAACTTTCATTTCAAGCGCGTGACGTTTTCTTGCCGAGACGCTCTTGTATCCCTCATCCCTCCACGGCGTCGAGCTGTATGCAAAAAGCATGAGCGACTCGCGAGAGGAGAGGAAAGCTGAATTATAATACTCGAGAAGTGTGTACACGCGTTTTCTTCATCCAGCATAAACCGGAGTGTTATTACGGAGAACGAAATTAATTACAGTGTCTCTCACGGAAAACAGCATTCCACATTGCGAAGTCTATTGTTACGAAGAAGTTTATCCCATGCTCGGTTCTGTAATACGTACAGAGATGGAGAATTGTTGTTATTACTTCTTCGCTTACCACGGTTTTTATTCTACGCAAAATACGCTCGGAAGATATCCGTCATGTCAGTGAATAAAAGTTGCGAGGAATTTTTGTATTTGCAGGTATAACGAAAAAACTTGAGATATCCTCACAGAAAATACAAAACTTCTGCGTCACGAAAGATCTGGACAGAACCACTCGATTATTTTTTAATACCGACTTTTTTCGGCATTAGTTTGACTTCGTTACACTTTCGATAAAAAACATTTATTCTAACGTTGTCACCAAAGTCACAAAAGTTGAGTGTTGCGAAAAAACAACACATGTCTTACGCGATGCGTCCCGACCCGATTTTCCTTAGCAACTAGAAACGGAAGACTCGGCTACTCGAGCAGGTCAAGACGGAATTAGCTGTGAAACGTTCGCGTTAACTTAAAACTGAATCGGCTTTAACGAAAGGGTTGCCTGAAAACGAAGGGTAGTTAGGGGAGTCGTGAGACGGTTGAAAGCGAAAATCTCGTTCTTCGATTTTCTCCTTCCGCGCTGTAAGCACATCTTTTGCACTTTTACCCACACCTTCTCCGACAGCCCCGATTCACGTGCTTCGTTGCCTCGGCCCGTGTGTACCACGTACACCATCATCAGCCGGGACCCCGTAAGTTTTCTACGCACCATCACAACGCGAAGCTTCTATACGATCCTCCGGTTTTAACTTGCCTCCTCTCCAACGCAGACGCTACGTTTAGCAGAACAACTCTCGCCCGCCCAGCAAAATCCTGCAAGCTTCCTCGCGCAATCGCAACGTCTGTGCTTTTCTTAGCTTTCGCGGAAACTCGTGCACGTAACGCGCGAGCAGAAGCTTGCCCCGGTACGTGTCCCTTAACCGAGTCTTAAATACGTGACACCGGGATAATAGGGAAGATTTCGCGGCCGAGATCCAACCGTAAACTGAGGGCTGCGAAGGTACGAATGAGCGCTTACGAACTCCCTACGAGAAAACCTCCGAAGCCACGGTACGTGTCGTCAACGATTTCTATATCCCTGCAGGAGTTACGGTTGAAGGCTTCTCCCATTTTTACCCTCAGAAAATGAATTGAAATATATATATTTTGTTTAACTACGAAAAAAAGTAATCGCTAAAAATTGAAGCCCGTCGCACTTTTTTCCTTTATCCCTCCGTACGCCAGCGATATTTTTTCGATCTTTCGAAGAATACGTCTTGAAGTGAACAAAAAAAATATAGAAAAATTGGTACAATGTAGCGATGCTGGCTCGGAACGAAATGTTTCCAATAAGAGTGCGAGAAAAGTGCAGCAATCGTCGAATGGACTTTTAACATCCACTTGTCTCGGAAATATCTCATTCTGTTTTTCTCCTTTTTTCTTCACTCTCTATTTCTCTCGCCCCGTCGGCAAGCACTGGACGATTGTTTTCCTGTGCAAAAGTCAGTAGTCCGGAGCGACAGCCACGCAGTCAGCCAACATTGAGGAAAATAAGAGAAAGAACCCAAGTTTTGCATGGTCGCAGTCGACAGTTTAAGTTTATTTTTTTTACTCCATACTTCTTACTCGTCTTCTTCTTCTTCTTCTTCTTCTTCTTCTTACTTTCCTCCATTCCCATACATACCATACCTACGCCTCTACGTCGTTCGCTCTTCCGCTACCGCACACTATACCCAAACCCGCGCCCGCTTCTCGCAGTCCCAAGTTATAACGAGAATTGCTCTCGGCGCAAACTTTCTACGAAACTTTCGCATATTCCTTTCGGCGTTCGTGGAAAAGCCGGAATGGAGGCTTGTACGTGTAAGTTACGTGTTCCCGAGGCCTTTTTCTTTCCCCTTTCAACTCTCCTTCTTCCTCCTACTTCGCCCTCTTCCGCTTTCCCTCTCTCATCTTATTCCCTTTCTCTTTCAGTTTTTCCGTCCCCTTTTTGCTCGTTCTTGCGATTTCTTTTTTTATCTCTCTACTTTCATTCTTTCCGTTCATCTAACCAGCGTATACAGCGTTAGCCCTGTGTACGCAGTGGGTAAAAACCTTGCGCTCTACTCATCCGACTATTGCAACTACCGAGTTGTACAATATTTTTCCAGTCACGGAACGCGGTCACGGCGCACAACGAGCGCCGAGATCTCGACGTTACTTTTATTCCCGTTGCTTTGGCTCTGCCAGTACCCCACTACCACTCCGAACTAGCTGTATACGAGAGCGGGAATAAAATGCCAGAATATTTCAGACTTATTGCCGAGACTCCGGCAACTGCTATACAGTGCCTACGGTATAGCGAGCTACGCGCGGGAGGGACAGGGAACGACTAGCTCTGCTCCACCCTCACGGCTACTTTTATCGCGTCGCGTGGCTTTCGTTTATTTCCGGTTTACGGTATTGCCGCGCGGGCATTACTTTAAACGCGCCGAGGGAGGGGAGAAAAGAGCGAAACGAGCTTCGACGGACTCCACTGCAAAACGGGGGCTTTTCTACCAACTGCAAACGCTTCCCTTCGTACTTTTGACCACCGCTCTCTGTATGTGCGCCGAATGAAACATTGAACACGGAACATAGCGGTGAGTGCCGTTCGGAGGCTTCGCTAGCTCGCACAATGTATATAACCGACGATATGAGTTTTCATGGAAAATTTAACAAAACCCCTCCAGCCCCATGGAGCTTGAACATCGTTGCGGCCTCGCGAAATTATCGGTGAAGAATGGACGGGTACCCCGCTATGGGTACACCCTCCGCCAACGAACGGTCTCTATTTCTCTCTGGTTTGTGTCCGCCCCGTTCGGCACATAACGGCCGTAGCTAATTTGCATCACGTTATATACTCGTTTCACCGGTCTGAAGCCTCGAGCAGCATACACAGCGCTTTCCTCGCATTTTTTCGCGTATGCTAATGACCATCGTCGAGCTTTTCTCTCTGTCGATTTTCGACGACGCTTTAACCGTTAATTGGAAATTTCGTACTACAACCCGGACGCGGAAAGACTCCCGTAAACCTATTTTTATCCAATTTTTTTTTTTCTATAAAAAACATTTTTTTTTTCGCCGACGAAACCACTTTAAAAAATCATGATGATTTCAATATACTCGAAAATCGAATGTTGTAAAGCATCGATTAATTGGAAATTAAAATACCCTTGCTTTCAAATTTGCCTTACACCCTAGAAAAAAAAAATATATCACTTTTATCACTTATTGTCGATACTGGACGAGAATGAACGCAACGAGCATAGATGCAGGAAGCGTTTCTTCGAGAAAGAATTGCGTCATTCGATTTCGCGTCTCGGGTCTTGGGTTTTCGAAAGTTTTATCCCTCATTCCACTTATAGCTTCTGAAACACACTGTGTTTCGCAGTAAAACCTTCTTGCGGAAAAGTTAAAACGACTGCGCACAGCAGAATTGGCGAGAGTTGCAGATGGAGGAAGTTGCCTTGTTGGAACACTGGATTATCAAATTCGCGACATCCGACGGTACATATTGTTTTTTTCAATTGTTTCCTCGATGTCGTTTGGATCGGCGGCGGGATCAGAAAAATGATTACAAAATAAAACAACAGAATGTGAACGTTCCCGAGCCAAAGGACGTGAATACCTCGTTCAAATATTTTTCCTTTCAACTGATGACGAATATCAATTTGTATATTCACAAAAATGTAATATATGCCAAATTGTGTATATCAAAAATATATTAAATCCAGGGTTTTTATATAACAGAAATATATCCATGATATGAACATTTTTTGAGGAACATATATTGAAAAATATATTGCATTCGACATAGATATATGTGCCATGTACTTTTGTCCCAACGTGGAACTACCCATCCCATCCTACAGTAATAACGATAAATCCGATTTACCGCAAGCAACTGGTTTACAAAAAAATACTCGCGAAAGTGTATTTAATTGACTACTTTATCGAAATTTTTTTCTCCATCGATAAAACTAAAAATTCATCGTTTAACGAAGTAAAGCGATATACGATGCGTCGTCGTCACGATGTACCAGCACGGGGGGGTGGGGGATCGACCGACGTGCAGATACAGGCCGCCGGTGCAGTTTCTCCTCATTTTCATTCGACCTTAACGAGGTCGCCAGTCGGAAATAAGCGTTTCCAATTAAATTTAATTACTGCGAGCTTTGCAGGGGAAAGGGGTTCACCGAATCGTCGTCGGCCGTGGTTGTGGTATGAAAGCTGGTACAGTGGAGGCTACTGTTTCCTCTGTGGCTGCCGGTTTTTCGCTTTCACTGCCCTCTTGACTCGGTTTTATTTTATTTTTTTGATTTAATTCATCCAGCGCTGGAGGCGAACGACAAGGCAAGAGGTGAAAAAGCGGTTACGGGCGACGGTAGTGAATCTTTCGACGTGAATTTAGCTCGCGTCCCTTTTGGCGTAGCTACTCGAGCGAAGGCAAAGGTGAAGAACAAGTTGGGAAGAAGAGCCGTTGTACTTCTCTCTTCTCCACTCACCAGACCTCCTTGTCGTCCTCAACTTTCCCCTCGTCCAACGTCGACGTTGTCGTCATCGCGTCGAGGTAAACTCCCTCGAGGAAAACGAGTCGAGGTGGCGTTTGAAGTAGCTAGAACGTTTTCCCACCGACCGAGCGCACCGTCACAAACGAGCGTCTCTTAATCAATCGCCGCGACACCTTTGTTGTGTCAGAGGATAAGTATCATCGTCGCGCTTTTTTCCACGAACTCTGACTAACGTTTCCAAAGTGGGGACAGAAAAAATTGCGAAGAAAAAAACAAAAGAACGTAAAAGTTCATCAAATGTCATGAAATCTTTTAAGCTTCCAACCGTCGTATTGCTTGGAACTCCAATTACGATGTCTCGAAGCCGAAGCCATAGTTGAATCAAGAGCTCAATATTTCGATTTTAATATACGAAGAAGAAACTTGCCAATGAAAAATGTCGGATAATAACGATAGCGAGACTGGAATATAATGAGTTAGCAAAGTACTCGAAAGCGAGTATAGTTCGCTGCCGTCCATTACGTTGGGGACAATTCGACCGAGGAGGGAATGCCCGGAGGACAATTTTAAAGATGTTCGGATGGCAAGGAAACGCTCGACTTCGTCTTGTTTCGTTTTCTCCTCGGGGCGAGAACAAAGTGGAGTCCTCTTAATCAATCGTCAGTAGCACAGTCCGCGTATTACTTTTACTACTAATACTAATACGACCTTTCTCTGTCTCAAATGTACTGCGCCACTATGTATAATATATTTATGTATCTCGAACTTTCGTCATGGAGCTAGTCGTTGGTGAACGTGGAAACCATGCAAGAGCTAGTGATTCGCTGTTGAAGGCCCCGCGGCCTTCATGAAGAGAGATTCGCATGGTACTGAATCCTACGTCCTTGTTCAACTCTCGAGCCCGGAAATTCTCACTTCCAAGCGAGTAGACCGTCTTCTGCTACTCGATGCATTTACTTTGGTCGCAAGTAGAAGAAACAAGAAAGTATGTCGAAGGCTCGTACTTCATCGCAGTTCACAATTCGTCGTGGCAATATACGTTGACGAAACGTGACCTTGTTACGTCTTCGGCATAGACGACGCTACAATGTGAAGCGCCGCTGTCTAAAGCCTTCTGTGTTCGCATACAATATTGTATGCAGCATGTGACGTTGACGTCTGAAGCCTCATCACTTCAACGTTACATCATTATGAAACCACGAAGCATGACTCTCTTCCCTGCCCACGATGCTTCACACTGAATCGCGCATGCACTCGTCAACGTGTCTCGTTACATCGTTACGAGATTCGCAACCCGGTTCTCATCTTCTCCGACACGTAGGTAGCGTCTCTTCAACTACTATTTAAGGGCCGAATTGTAATTAAGGAACGGAAAGTTTTTTTTTCGGTTTGTTCCGGTACTACACGATTCCACATATACAATTTGCTGTTTACCGGTATTTCTGGGAACATGTCTCTAAAAAATGTTCATAACATTTCAAACCGCAGCCCAACGTTGGGCTATGCATTTTTCTAGGACACGAGTGTTGATGTTGTCACATTCATAGCTAGAAATTCTTATCGATGCCATAAATCGGATACACGAGAAGAAGAAAGCCCTTCACTCGGTGTCATGACGGAGGTGGAACAAGAAGGAGATAGAGCGAATGAGAAAAAGCCGAGAAACTTATGAAAATCCTGGATTTATCGCGGCTACGACGTCATGCCATGCACCAGCGAGAGACAGCCCCTAGCTAGACAAGCAGCTTTCCTCTCCACGACTTGACAAATCGTCCGGAAGGATATGTATATCCTTACTCGCAGGTTCTGAAAAGGGGGGGCGGGCGAATCGGCCGGGCGAGCATGCAGATTCAACGTTCGAGACGCGACGTGCGCGAAACTATGCTTCACACATTCGTGAGTGTACGTGTGTGTATACGTGTGCGCGGCTTGGGCTTATCCCAAAAGTCCCTTTTGTCTAGCGAGCAAAACACGCGAAAGAGAGATGCCCCTGTCCGGACACCGAGAATTTGCAGCTCACGCTTCGTCTGGTACAACTTTGCCAGCTGATTTTTTTTTTTTTTTTCGAACAACGCTGAAGAAATTTTCATGATTACTATAGCGAGAATGCAATGGGACAGAAGGCTGAGCACATATCGCGAGTATCCGGGGCAAATTCATATCCGAAAAATGCCACAGATGGCAAATATTTATATTCGAACGGAAAGCGGATCTATAACCTTCGCGTAGTGAATATTACCGAACATAGATCATACATATATATCTGTATTTTTTGAAAATGGGGTTCGAGAATGGTGATTAAACGGGATTTTTGGTTTATAAATATTTGCTTCGTTTATCTGCATGAAAAAATAGAATGCAGAGAGAGAGAGAGAGAGAGAGAGAGAGAAAAAGGCTTTATCAACATTGACCTAATAGCGCGTAAAATCCGGGACGGATTAACGCTTGCGCGAGTGGACGAATGCTGGGTGAGGCCTTGCCGAGGCAACACCCACGGGGCGCAAGTGAATCTGGTCTAATCTGCTGATCCTCCGAGCCAACGACGCAGCCTCGCCGCCCAGGCCAGTCAGACAGCAGGCCTTCCTCCCTTAGCTTACCAAACGCGCTTCGAAAGAACGCTTAATTAATAGCCATCCTTAAAAATACGAGGGATCATCCCCATTATCATAAATTCCGCGTACCGGCAAAAGCTAGGGCCAATTTCTAACTCTCACTCTCTCACGGTTTCTGTGCGCGCTGGCGCCCACTCGAATAATCTGACTATTTATGGACGTCGAAACTTTCCTGTATCACTATATATCTCTACCTCTTTCCCCGGATATAACGCATCTTTGTAATTTACTAGAGAGTCAGCGCGGCACTGAATTTTTCACGTCGTCGAGCGATTCGTTCCGTTTAAAAATAATATTGAAAAAAACGATTCGATTTACCGCGATCGATTTTCGACGAAACTTTACTTTTCATACGGTTTATCGTATTTTTAGTAATACATATATATATCTTTTTTTCGCATTATTACTTTTTATTATGAAGATTTGAACTTACCAGAGCCAGCAGTTCCTAGCCTGAGGACAGCGTCGCCTTGCAATGATATCGAGAGAGTTGCGGTGTCCTCGAGGCGCGCGAGAACCTCCTCGGGTATGTCCTCGGGTTCGCGGAGGCGGAGAGTGACTTCACCCCCGCCTCCGCTACCCTGGCCGCTGCCGGTACCGGGACTCGTCGATGCCGAGTACATGAATACGGAACCGTATCCATGCAACGACTGTAATGGCAGCCTCACGCCGCCCATCTCCCCGACCGGACCCTGGAAAATAATAATGAAGTTCGCAGCCATCAGGATTCGGTTCTGTTCTTTCCCGACGTATACTATACGTATGTTTTAACTCTGTACATTATATATGTGTCCTATGTACGGATTTTATTTTCTCTTTTCCTATCCTGTTGCACTGTTCGCAATGCAAAAAGGAAGCAGCACGAGCGCCGCGTGTACTTGCGCTCCACTGAGCCCTTTGTCCATCGACTCTAAACGGATTACGAAAACCGAGAGCACCGAGTGAATTACGAGCCGGAGCGCCACTCTCCACGCTTTCGATTCGAAACTTTGAATAAAAATACTGAAAGGAAAGTACGACGAGAAAATAAATAAACAAAAGCGAGGAGAGGCCACAAAGAAAAATATCTGCGAATCCGACATCGGCGAAGTGGAAACGTACGATGACGCAATGCGCTTCGATGGTTTTTCGCGACCTTTTCGTTCTATTATTTTCTTACAGAATTTCGGCGAATCACGCACGAATAATGCTAATACGACAATTCGGCAAACAGCGAGAGAACATTTTTTTTATTTCCATATTTTATCCGAGTTTTTTTTTTTCGTGAAATTTGAAAGCTTCGCACCGAGCGAAAAAGAGTTGAGCTCGCACGCAAACAATGATACATTCATGAGTTTTGTTCGCGATCCATGAACGTATTTACCGTCGTCGGTTTGCAAACCTGATTCGCATACCGTTGTACATCGAGCTTGTATTTCCTCATAACCCCGCCGACGAATACACACGAAATAATGTGTTTTTTCATGTTACTTTTTCACGCGAGCCGATGTTAACTCTATTACACGCATGTATTCGCGGAAAATTTCATTTACGATTTATTTTCGCAGCTGCATTCGGAGAAAAAATTTGCGTCTGTAGTACGAAAAAAAGTATTTTGGTTAAATTTCTCTTTACAGGTATGCTCTAACCCTTTCATTCCATTCATCGAATCTCTTCTATAAAAAATATAATCCAATTGATTCGGACTCAACGAATGAAAAAAAAAAAAAAAACAAAAGACCGCTCGTCGTATACCGACTGATGCGCGCGCGATCACAAATCCGCGATCGACCCGAAACGCGAATACTGAATAGTTTTTTGTTCCGTGCGGAATCCCATTAATTTTCCGTTGTCGATAGAAAATTCGGCGAAACGAGCGTCGAGCGATCTGCATAATACACGACGGCGCGTATTACGCCCGTTAATGTGACAGTACAGTGCTTAGATATCGAGAGAATGGAGGAGCGCGGAGTTTACTCGGTGAATTTGTTAGTGCTTCGACTATCGAATCTCGTCGATCGAACCAACGATGCAACGTTACTGACCCATTATTCACGTAAATTGATTCGGGCAAAGCCGACTTTATTTTCGATGTTACGTATTCACAGGTATTGGATCGTCAATATCGTATTGAAAAGAGAGAATAATTCGCTGTGTGCCAAACTGAAAGCGGTAGTCGCGGTAGGCGAATGAGGCTGAAATCGCGATACAAGGGTGTACGAGGAAGGGAGACGGGCGAGGTTGGGGGGTGTAGGGTGTTGGGGGAGGGGTTGTATCCGGGGCTCGCCGTACGATGAGAGTAATTTATTTTAATGGTCATTTTCGTAATGGCCCTTTGAACACGGCGCATGAACCAGTATTCTCAATAGAGCCGATCGCAAAATACTCTACCCACTCTACCGCTTATATATAAATTTCTGTAAACGCAAAGCCCATAGGCGGCCGGCATATATTTATGTACATATAATAGCAATCTGTCGAAACTGTGAGCACGGCACAGCTGTAGGTATTGTCGGAATATTCAACGTGGTAAATAACGCACAGTGAAAACGTCGACGGAAATTATTTTGTTATTCATTTTTGCGAACAGTTTAAATACGACAAAAAAGCAAGGGTGCACGTTAGCCTGCCCACTTGCCTGTTAGTGCTCACTAAAGTATGCGTAAACATCGTCCATTGGCAATTTCCTTCTTAATTTAAATAACACGACACACGCGATCAAAGCGTCGCATTATAACTTCGGAAATGATCTATAATGCGCAGTCATTTATTTGCAAACACAATACGCAGTGTGATTGGTATTTTTTTTCACTTCATTGTAAAAACGCGAAAAAAAATTTATTCTGGTCCGGTTTGAAAAAAAAGGACAATGGCGAATCAATTATTTACATTCGAAAATTGCGAAAAGTGACGAAGAAGAAACGCTTGGCAATTCTATGAATCGTTATACGAAGCAGGTATTACGTCGTTAAATTTGCTTGAACGACGTGTCCGGAAGGCCTCTGGACCGTTACCGTTTCCCTCGTGAAAAATCCAAAGTGTGCATTTTCCGTTGGAACGAGACTCCGGGGACAGACACCAGCGGGATAAACTCGAGTTCTCGTGTGCTCGTAAGCACCCCCTCTCCCGGCCCCTGTCGGTGGTAAGAGAACACCGACGACGTTACGCTCGTGATTTCGTGCACACGGCGAAGCGTCGAGTGCTCTTTTGTACAGAGAAAGTTGCTTTTTTCCCTCAGGTGAATAACCAAAGGGTGGGTTGTAATGTCTGGTATAACGCCAACAAAACGACATATATATAATATCGAAGAATATTCGTCGGATTCTTGTTTTTGTGAAATGGAAACTTTTTTTTCGTAGATTCTCAATGAGTGTACTTTTTGTACTATTCATGAATAGCCATGCTCTCTTAATGAACAACTCAATACCCACGTTCTTTCCACGCACAATCGGGGATGTGTGTTAATACTGTTGGAGAGTTATAACTAGTACAGTGAACCGGATGCAAAGGTCAGTTATGTGAAATTGCAAGATTCGTTTTATTTGCAAGTGAACCCGCCCCCTCGCGGAAGATGCATTTCTTCGGAGGCCAAGCCCCGCAACGCTTTACGATCGGCTTGTTGACGAAAATATCTTTCAGCGATAAAAAGCTCGAAGTAGCTTGAAGTCTCGGTTTATCCTCCGCGACAATACCATCTCGGTTTATATAGTTACGTTGCCGGCTAGAAGCGTCCCCGTGCCAGGACGTCTCTGGCGCCGAAAATCTATACCCCGTCGAAGAAGTTATCTCGACGCGGGAACGACGCGGGATTCGGTGCCGTGTGACACAAACAACCGAACCGCGCCGGAAGTATAGTTTACAACTTGGCCGAACGCGCGCGCTCCGAGCGCGTCTGGATTCGGTGTACAAACTCGACGATTGCTACCGAAGCGCACAGCGAAATGAGTGCAATAAAAGTTTGATTTATAAAAAAATTGCTTTAGTATCCGAGGAACCCGTAAATTATTTCGCTAGATAGAGAAGAACAAGGTTAAACCGTCCGATCGACAGAACCAAAACGAAGTGAATCGCTTGAGAATTGACTTTTTCGATTGTGAATACATTATACATTTATATATTTGTATTTTTTAAAATATTTTATCGCTTTCTCATTGCATTGTGCGAATGTAGGATAAAAAATATATTACCGATTTTCTTTTTCATGAAAATAACTATTCTCATTTATCGAATAACTGCTAGGGCGTCAATGAATCTCAACGTGAGAAATTGTCCCGTGTCACACAATGCCCCGCGCGCCCAAAGGAACAAAGTCATGGCGAATATCAAATAAGCCGACGAACGGGTAGTTTCTACTCTATCAAGAGTCTCCCGGTGACACGGAACGTATATTTCTTGCCCGCCCCGCGAAGCAGCACCAAAGCAACAGCGGGATCAAGAGACGCCGCTCGCAAAGAAGCGAAGTAGCAAACGTCTAAGAAAATTGCATTAATCCATCCGTGTGTATAAACACCCGGCAGCGATGGGGCAAAGATGCAAATTCACAGTCTACCGTTTCTTCGTGCGCTCTGCTCGACGACTGCTTGCACAGGCGGTAACTATGTGTGCACTGCCTCTAAACGCGGCGTTCCACGCGTTATTCTGTACATCCACCATCCACTCGACGATGTGAGAGAGTGCGTTTTGCCTTGGCAAAACCGGGCGCAGCGTTTCTCCCGGAAAATTTATGATTCGCTTGTGGGATCGGTGTTATGGCTCGTCCGTTTTCGCCCGAGAACGACGGAGAGGTACGCACACAACCGGTTGATGATACTTGCACCGTGCAATTTCGTTACTTCGAAACATTCGCTTTAATGACTCTCGGCCTGCGCGATGTTGTGCGGCGCGACGCAGCGCCCTAGCGCACACCACTTCGCTGTAGTTAGCGAAACAATGTAATGCACCGAGCCGCGGACACGGCAGCAACGATGCTCCAAGACGACTCTCGTTATAACGCTGTACAAACTTTTCCGAGCACGCGCGAAGGGCCGTCGACCGTCGGAATTAGGTGCGAATTTTTCAGTCGAGAGTACTAAATAAAAGCTTTTTGCAGCTTCTTGGCGAAATGAGAAGTGCACCAGAACCGTACAAGCTTTTGAACATGTTTTGGCGAAAGTTAATTCGGTGACAGTAACATTAGTAGATTGGCCCTTGTTCTTTTCGAATTTATGACTAATCTTGAAAAAATTATTAGCCATTTTTCCTTTAACGTTGAAAGAAATTACAAAGTTCGCACATTAAAGCACATTAAACCGCGACGAATTTGCTCAATTCTTTTAAGTTTTCCCGATACCGATTACGGACAAAAAATGTCCAGCATCAGAGAATAGTAATCTGCTGATTTGCAAATCCTTACTGATAGGGAGACAGGCACATTCCAACAGCTTTCACACAGTTAAATACGAATAAGCACGTTTTTACGTAATCGCGCAGCAGATTATTGAGTGCAGATCATTCGTCAAGTATAATTAATCGTTTTTTGATGTGTCAACATATGTCGACTCTAATATTTTATGTTGTACACGCGATACACACCGTACCCGAGTAGAACAAAGTACGGGAACGAATAAATATTCCTTGTTGTACTGGTGCGATAATATTCAAACGAACTCGACCGTGTCGAGAGTGTTATTCCGCGTTTACAAAAAAAAAATCCCGAAGGCGAGAGTGGTATATACTCGGAAAGGACACGGTCGGATCAGCTCCGGCAATAAAACATTTTTTTGTCTTCGTTTTTTTTTTTCTATCCGAATGAGAATAAAATACAAACGAGGTATAGAGACATCGGAGAGACAGAGCTGGAAGATCGGTACGGGCTGAGGGTAAACGCACGGTCGCTCTGGCAGCAGAACGAACGAAGCGGAATGTCCGGTGATGAATTATTGTTGAAAAACAGCGTCGAGAGGGATCGGGAAAGAGGGTTGACGGGGAGGGGGTGGTAAATGGGGTCGGGGGAGGAGGGCAAAGAGTCCGTGCCTCCGGCCGGCCGCACAAATCGTACCGAATGCATTGTTGACCGGTTGTCGTTGTATGCCGCGACAGCAGCATCCCCCAATGTCACACAGTGGCAGCGATAGCTCTCCTGGCAGGTGTATACCGCGCGGGCTGAGATTCTTTTTTTTTTTTGTTCTCATTGTTTCCTCCGAAACATGAATAGTGTATCGTGTATATTTTTTTTTGTCGTCGAGCTCTTGTTACGTTTTTTTTTTTTTTCTTTTTATTGTATGACCGAGAGGCGTTCGGTCGCTCGGGTGATTTGCATCAGACGCTTACAGTATAACTCTGGGGAGGTAACGAGTGGCCGAATTCACGCCGAGGCGAAATTTATCGCTTTCTTTGTTTCATACATCGTTTCGTTTTTTTCTTCATATATATATTTTTCGATATATACAAATACGCGTTTATCAAAACGTAGTATATATTAGAGCGCGAATTAGATGAAAAGAGCACTCGGTGAAACGGCGACTGGATAAGTGGTATAGATATCGTATAATATTAATGTCTGAGTCATGTCCGGTCTCCACCGTGCATCCTCATGAAAAACTCTTCTGCCCGAAGCGCTTTTCTTTCATTGCTGACGTAATTACGGCAGAGTGGTCCCGAGGGTAAGGTAGAGAAGAAAGAAGGAATAAAAAAAGATAAGGCACGAAGTTTTGACCGCCGCGTGTACGACCTCTTCTATCTTCGCTCCGTTTCCCTCGATATTCCCGTCTCGTTTCCCCGACGACGGGTCGACGACGGTATCGATAAGCTTCCAACTTTTGCGGCCATCTCTACGATAAACTCTCGAGACGTAAACAGCCAATGCTTCTTCGCTTTCCCGTCGAGAATATTATTTTTATGTTTTTTCTCTTACGGAGCTAAACGATCGCGCATTGTCAGCTTAGCACGAAAGTCAATTGCGAAAATTAAGAGACTGAAGAATTCTTCAGTCGTAGAACAAATTTTCAGGTAGCGAATCTAATAATTTATTTCTCTTCTGTTACTACTATCCAGTAAAAACAAAGTCTTCGACTGGGGAGCCGAAGAAATTAATCATGATTGATCTGAATTCTAAAATATAACCGGGATGCTCCGTTACATGACGGTAATAATGTGTGGATTGCGTGGTAAATTCGTGAGTTTGAGGGTTACGATTGAACTTCTGCGGCTTTACGTCCTCTTTCGCGTTTCGTATGTACACGAAGTAGGAGGACGTGCATTCTCTCATCGTGGCTGAGCCCACGGTGAGCGCACAAGCGCGTCGTTAGAGAGGCTTCTCTCCAACGTCGTCGAAATATATACCGTGTGCCCGGCAGTATAAGAGCGGCAATTTGTTCTTGCCCGACAGCAGTTTCCGGCCTCGAGAGGAGCCGCAGCACCATTGCCAGAGTCTCTGGATCCAACGTAATGCCCGGATCCTTCCGAATTTACGATTCTTCCTGCCTCAAGCACACACATAGACGCGCGCACATATAGACAGAGCTCAGAAAAATCTCGAGTCGAAGCAATTTTCGCTCTGTGGTTTACCGCGAGGATTTCTCGTCGAAGCCGAAAAGGCTTTCGAGGCAACTGCAACCCGCGCAGTTGCTGCTCCTGACGGTTAACAAATTATTGAATACTTTATACACTTCGCTCGGGATATCGTTTCTCTTCAGGTGCTGCCGGCATCGTATGCTTGCGGGTTTCTCAAGTAAATAGAAACTCGAATAAATAATGTTAAGTAAGAGTGCACGGGGTCGGCGTGCTCGCGGATGCGCTACGAAAATCTCGCTACCCGGGTTTACACGGCCATTTCCGTGGCCCAGAGCCTGCGCTCGCCTTGCGTTTCCTCGTTCCCCTCCCGTCCGGGTGGCTTGTGAAAGCATTCGCGAAATCCTCTTAAATTTATGACCCCAACAGGATCTTGCGTACTCTTTCTCGCTCGCGGCTTCGCTCGTTTTCACTCTCGTTCGCTCTCACGATTATTTTTCTTACGGAAAATCTCGAATTGAAGCGTATTTTGTCTTGGTTAAACAAACTCGCAAGGATCTCCATTAATCCGACGATTGTGGACTTTATTTGTCGGAGTTGAAAAAGCACTTGGCTGTTCGTGTTTTTTTTACTCTTCTCAACCCCTCGCGTAAGAGCGAACCGGGGAGCGTTAGTATCCTTCGTTCAATTATTTCGATCAAACATCTTCACGCATTTAGGATAATAATAAGCCGCAAAAGTATACATGCAAAAAATGTTAGAACCTGCAGAATGGTTATTTGATTGAATGGAAAAAAAAGTTGGCTGCGGATCTTACACACCGTTGTCTTAGCTGACAGGCTACACGATTTTTCGGAATAATGCCAATGAGCTGATACATTTGTATCTTTTGTTGCTAAAATCCTATTTAAAAAGCCCTACATTCGTCTGCTCTTCTATTTTAAACTTTTACAAGGTCGAACTTAAAAATTCGAAACGAATGGTTATCCGACGATCGAAGAAGCTGCATCTAAGCCTCGCGATAGCGTCGAAGAAAATCCAATGTAAGAAAAATCTTAAGGATTAAAAAAAAAAATAGTCCCTTTGTGTTATCAGGAGATGCGAGACCAGCAGGGAGTGTCTGCGATGACTGTGGCGACGACGGGAACGAGAAGGCGATAGGACAGAGGGATGCGCATTTAACGACCAGTGCGCCGCCACCGTATGGCCACGTGCCGTTGTTGGCGAACCCACCACACGCACAGGGCGTTACAGTACAACATATACAGTCTGGAAGTAAACGAGTTTCTCCTTTGTAAACCAACGCCGTGACGAGGGATAATTGAATAATAAATGCTCGCACGCGAGAGCACTTCGTGTTGCAAAACCAGATATATATCTATACACGCACACATATATATATATATATATATAGCACGATGGAAGGAAGTGAAAACGCGAGCGAGCGAGAATCACTTTGATGCTTCCTGGCGGCGATTAAATATCTCTCTCGAGGTAAGGATATATCTTCTATACAACCGTGCATATTTACAGACAAACTGTAAGAAGCCTTCGTTGGTAATCTCGATGACATAAAAAAATTATGGCACGTCGTCGTCGCGCCGCTTGCAGTTCCCGCGAACTTTCACCCGCGTTCGTTACCTTTTCGTCGACTTTTATCACATTTTTTTCCGGACCGTCCACGAAGAGCTAAGGCGTTTGCATCCACACGAGAATGCGAATAGCAAATCTGGGATCCGAGCACGTGTATACTGACTCTGCCATTTAGCGTGTTTACGTTCACGAGTAAATATACATCTCGACAGTGCAGCTGGAGGAGGAAAAGTCTCCGTTTTAACATCAACATCCACTTTCGGCCACCGGTAAGCATCGAGCGGCCTTTTTCACGTTTTACAGATAGAAGTAGTCGGAGCAGTGCCCGAAATCGTCGAGATGTTAGACGTTTCTTTTTTTGCTTATTTTGAGCGAATAACGAAGTGCTCTATGCTAGAAACCCCCTATGCTGTGACAGGGATGTGCTCTTTTGGAAGTGAAAGCGGAATAGAGTACGTACACTATAGAAACACTGTCTCTGCACACAGGTATGTGTTTACCATGTATAGGTACGCCCCGTCGCTAGATTCTGCGGAACTTTGTGCTTGCGGGGTGCGAGTCGAGTTTTATGAACGATGGGGCTCATAAGGGATGTAACACGTGCCCGTGTCGTACTCGTAATATACGGTGTGGAACGAGACGACGAGGAAGCTCTTCTCCAACCTACCACCCCGTTCCTTCTCTCGTTCTTCGTCATCCCACTATACAGCAATCTTGGTTTCCAAGGTTTCCGAGGGGTACGCATGAATTCCCCTTGCTCAATTTCCCTTTGCTCACACGTGCGCGACGACAACGCCCTACCCATATTCTATGGTTGACGGGTTTAAGAGTGGAGAATAAAAAGAAAATGAACGAGAAACGGCAAAAATTTAATGCGCGTTTGTGTTCGCGAGGAAATAAAAAGAAGTATCTATGGTTTATCAATCATAGTTAGAGCTGGAAATACGATCGCGTACATATGGGGACACAGGTTCTTGATTATGGTTAACGTGGCGATACGAATTTTTTATACGATACAAACGTGACAGGAAGGACTGAAGATTGATTAGTTTCGCGAAGCTCCAACACTGTCGCTGATAGTAGATGTTATATTTTGCAGAGACATTTATAGGATTCGAAAACTTTTACAGATTCAAGCATTTATTTGAATCAATGAATTTTTCTGCTGATTCGATAGTATCTCCAATTTTGTTACTTTTGCCGAAAAAAAAAATTTATGCGTTTACTTGGGTGATACATCGCCAAATAAAGTTTTTTTACTCGAGGTACCCGAGGCTGCTGTAAAATGCATGAAACTCATCCAATACTACATTATTTATCTATGTATCTTTCTACCTGTCCATGTGAAGAGGGGTGCCTGCGCTCCGGCCGTCAATTCTGCAAGGGACTCTGCGACCGATGCTCAATCCAAAAAATACTCGGCCAGAAAATTGCCCCTTGCGAAACGATCCATCAAAAAAATAACTACCGTTTTCTTTTATCTCACGCGAAAATCGAACTAACTCGAGACTACGGTCTCGAAGCAAAAATGTTATATGAAGTTAGACCCTGCGCCTGGCTTTCCCCCAGTGAATTATGTTCTAGAGTAGATATCACGTAAATTTTTTTCTCTCGCATCTCCTTCACGACGATTTCAATGGATGCGCAAAAAACCTAATACCACTTAAGCGGTAAACAAATTAATCACAAAAATTCAATAGCCAGTTACATATTTTTATTTACGGATCGATAACCGCAATTAATCAAACGAAATGTGAGACGAACGTAAAAGGAAACCACAGACACCGCCCACTATATATTTTGACTCGCTTGTCAGCTGCGAATTTCACCATCCATCCCACGGGAGTTTCGCAACGTTCGAACTTCGCACTATCGAGCGACAGGACTCCCTTCCTCCCCTTCCCAACTAAGTTCCTCTATCCTACAGTCTAATCCTCGAGCGGATACGCACCCCCTCCCCCCGGCGACATCCCCTTTGTGAATATCTCGATCGCTCACTACGTTCCATGCTCTCCTGTTAATTCGCCCATTCGTTTGCATTATCCAACCTTCGGGTTCCCTTATTTACACGACGTCCAACACGCGTATCTGACGATCCGTCGCCAAAATCAAGGTTAGTTATTTATTCAAAAAATTGTTTGCTTTTCATTATATGTGCGCGGATCGGCTTGTAACGTGTCGCTGAAATCGAATGGCTTGGTCACACGGGCTGTCTGCTATTTCCTATCGCGTGTAAATACTTGGATCCACTGTGTGGATCCAATAGCAAAAGCAGCAACAGCAAAGAGGTGCAAAGCGAAGCTGAACGCTATCAAACAAACTGCGTGAGCTACCAAACGCAATATTCGTTAATAACGGTCGAACGGCAAACGGGCCATATAATATCGCTTCCATAAATTATAACCCAGGGTGCACAAGTTCCCGTGAACACCGCTCGCTGCTGCTGCGCTTGTGGCCGACCACATCGTACCTCTCCCCTCACGCGATAGAGCGCACGAACGAACGTTTGCCACCGCCATCGCACCCTCGAAACTTTAGCCAAGCTCTCACAATTACCTGTAATAAGCCCCCCTTGATGTTTTCCGCGCGAAATTATGTTTACCGCGCGAAACGAGAGCGCGACGCTCACTGGCTGCAGACCATGCATGAATTTAAAACGATACGAACAAGAAGCTTGCGTTGAAGTAGATGAAAATCGGTGAATTCGATTACGTCCAAAAATGTCAACGCATCTCAAATAGCAAATAAATTTGCGAGAATATGCTCATTTATTTTGAAACAATAATCGCGGCGTGGAACGTTATTAGACAAATTCTCTCCAACATTGTATTTCTCGTCGGGTTCTCACTCTACTGACGGATGTAAGGCAACGGAAACAAAGGTTTAGTCAATTATCCGATAGCATATTATGTCGACAACAGAACTCCGCTTCCACGGAGTGTGTTTTCTCAACTGGGAGATTCGCGGCGCGAATTTTGCATCGAAGCCAGCCGCATGAAGAAAACGTACGGGGAATTGCTTACCACAAAACCTCCGATAGGTTAACGGATCGAATTTCAAACTCAGTTTGTAGCCGTTCTGATATGTGTGGCAACAGCGGCAGTTGGTATGCAACGAGCTACTGACGAATAAATGCAATTAAAATCACGTCTACAATTAGCGTTACTTCTTTTCGAATTATAGCCGAAAAGATACTTTTGCACGGAGCTCCGGACAAAAATTATGTGTAAAAAAGGAATTACACTCGGGAACAATGAACCGTCTCCCTTATGCAGGTCTTTTCCTGATATGCGACACCCCTGTCTTTTTCCTTTCTTGAAATAAAAAAAGTAAGAGGGAAATATGGGTGAGATGATATTTCGTGAAAAACATTTAGCGTTGCATGCAAGTCTCGCAAGAATATTTCGTTGAGAACTCCCCGGCATCCAGAGAAGCAACTCTCTAACTCTGTATCTCGAACACACGGCGCGGGCGTCCTGGGAAATCGATAATTCTCGTACGACCCTCCCCTTTCTCTCCTTCCCCTAACGCAGGAGCAGGAAACGCGAGTGAACTCGCGCGCGCGAGACACGGATAATTCGAACGAATAAACATCCTCGTTAAACGCATTCAGTTTAACGAGATGAAATGAGAGACGTAAATTAAACAAAATATGGATTTTATGAAGTCTCTTATCTTGTCCATACGCAGGACGTTACTTTGTTTCCTTGATTGTTTTAGAAACAAAACTGCGAAGAGGTTTAATTTGTTTTCAGCGACACCTTTATATAATATCATGTGGCTTTCGTGCATTCAATGGTAAATCGAATTGGTTCAAAGAAATGTTCAAACTCTTTTATCGAAGTGTACTGTTTCACAGTTTGAGGAAATAGCTGCAACGAGACTCGACTCAAAATATTTCTTGCATTTGCCTCACACTCCGATACATGATAATTTGAATGATCTATAGAAGATGTATTGCTTCTCGTGCCCATATTATGCAATTCAATAGATTCATCAATCTCCTTCCCGTCTAATAAAGATAAAAGCTCCGAGAGCACAATGAGCTTCGCCTGTTGAGCTTCCACGCTAGCGCCCCTCGAAGATAGACCAATAATATCGTTGCATATTAAACGCGAGGGCGTACCACCAGACGTAAGCATAAGACGCCACAATAGAATGCGAGGTGAAGCTTTTCAACCCGAGCTCCTTTCCGTACTTCGAATTACAAAGAACGAGTAATACCCGTGCTCGTTTTTATATCTTGTTTTTCATTCGTCTCTGTTTTCCATCGCGAGAAACTTTCTCGAGCTTCGGGCTTGTTTCTCGAGAGTGCGGAGCGAAGGGTATGATTTTACTCGTGCGGGGCCACACAACCCTTCGTTCACGAACCGGCATCTCACGGATAATTAATTTACTTCCGCAATTTCACCATTGCGCAAGAAATCCCACGGCCATCGTGAATTTATACCTCACTAGGACCAACGCTCAAGAGAAAATTCAAGCTCTTCACTGCAACCTCTTATGGCGCGTTTTTTCGTACCTCCGAGTTCAGTTTTCTCTCGTTCGGATTCTCCGGCATTCGAATGAACGTACCCGCAGCTACTTACAATGTCCAGTGAGCTCAACTCTTCCTCTGCTCTCCCGTGATACAGAAAATAAACTCGGAATGTCCGTGATTTTTATGCTTCGCTGCTGCTACTGAGTAATTTGTTCGCTCTATTTATTCGGCATTTTTCTGCCACCATGTTCTACAAGAATAAGCTAATTTGCGGCGGAAACCGTTATTACCGGAGATATTACAACATTTCATACAAGCACAAAACACATACATTTTTTTCCATTTTTCTTTAGATTTTCTATCGTTACCCAATCGAATGGAAATAAAAGTATACAAATAACCTTCAGTTTCACCGTTGAATAATATAAAAGCGTACGATTCAATACCGGCTCAAATTAACACGGGAGAGCGCCAAGGGTTGACCGTTAAGAATTGGTTATATACATGTGAGCTCTCTTCACTCTCTAGCCAGTATCAACCTCTGTATTGACGCATGCCATACATACACACAAGTACCGAGCCCGGTAGTCTCCTATATCGTTTCTCGGCCGCACGTCCAGCAGCGATAGGGTTGAATTTCATTCGTACCCGAGAGCCGAAGGGTTTTCGGGGCCGAAAGTTGAGTTTTGCCAATGCCGCGCGTAGCAAGAATCTACCAGAAGAGCCAAGAGTGGAAAACCGAGCGAGAACGAAGCTTGAAACGAGAAAGGGGTAGATCGGCTCGAGTGGCAAATATTAGTACGAAAACTGGCGCTACCACCGACGGGAAGGAGAGCTCGACGAGTTGCGCGACGAAAGCTGCTTAAGCGCCCCCTTCCTCTTTCCCCACAAACCTTCCTCTCTTTCAACCCTTCCAACACATCTACCGGGTATATACGATTTCCACATCAACGAGTACTAATACCACCGACCAGTCACTACGACAACTGTATCGCCGAAGCAAGCTCTCCGGTCCTCCTCGAAAACCGCCCACGCCGCACAAGCTCCCGGTTTCGCGTTCCCGTTCCCATTTGCCCCCCGCGCGCGCACATACACACACACACACCCTTGTGCCGCGGCAAACCATCCAGACCCTCCACCATAATTCCACTCCGACGAAGTTACCGTACCTGCGCTTTCCACCAGCGCTAGGTAGTTTAAGCTCCAAACGGATCTGTAGGAGTGAGAGCGCTCTGGCCAACCTATACTCCCTTTACGTTGGCCTGTATAACGGGTGCTCACGGTTGTACCTTAACCAGAATCCCGCGGCGAACTAGCTCGAGAATACGTGGGGACCGCCGAGCGCAAGAGAGAGGATCCTAGAGAAAGGAGAAGTTGCAAGGAGAGGTTGAAAGAGAATGAGAATTCGGACTTCCATACAGAGATGACGGGGTTGGGGCTTTAAACGCTGATATATGTGTGAGAGTGCACTTGAGCGCGGATGTGGTAACGGAGAACTCGGTAGTAGTTCTGAAGGCGCCGACTGTGAGGTCTGCGAAACATTCACGTATGAGAAATACAATCTCTCCGCTAGCCAAGGCTTTCCATGTGTTCGGAAGGTTGTAGACACATGGATAGGAAAGAATGATTCGTGGTAATGCGAACTAATTACAAGCCCAGCAGGAAGTTAAAAGTGTGACCGAGAGACCACATCGGCCGCCTGCCGCTGCAACGGTTCCAGTCGTTTTACAGAGACGGTGAACTCGAGACACTGTTTCAGAGTTGGTTCTTACTGGCGACACGACGATTTCAGCGGAATTAACGCTTGCCACTGCGGTCGATAGTCATTAGGATCTTCCGGCGAAAACGGGAATGAGCGTTACATTTTGGAAAGGGACCGATGAAATCTCACCCAAGGCGATTATGTTAGTACTTCATTCTTAAAAACCAAACGACCATAATTCAGGTGCTTTGGCATCTTAGACGATAAACGATATAATGTTTAGGAAGATTTTTTATTTGTTAGATCCTTTCTTTAGATGATGAGTTACGATCGATCTTTTGTTTGAAGAATTTTTTCAGACAATATGCAGATAGAAGTACATGCTACTTTTATAAAACAAACACAAAGCCACGAAATTGGCTGAGTAGAATTTGGAAAAAAGAATGTAACGAAGGAATAGAGAATGTTTCTCTTATTTACTTATTCAAAATTTAGCGCGAATCGTTCGTATTTGTAGGTGAAGACTATTAGGAAAAAGGCCTGAAAGTTCCTGAATTTTTTTCACGCTTTCTCCATACCGGTCGATGTAGAATCGTCCGACGGAGAGTGAGTCTCCTCCGTAGTAATGCGACGATTCTCTGGGGACGACAGGTTTCTCTGATGTCTTCGGGAATGGTTTCGCCGATAGGATAACGACGGATCGCGCGAAAACCTCGACAAACTCGTGCAGATAACGTCATGCAAACCAGAGGGATGTGCCATGAGGTATCGATTTAGGAAGGTCTCCGATTGTCTCTCCCTCTCTGTCGCTACTCAACCTTCGCAAAACCTACCGTTGACATTGCTTGTCACGTTCTACATTGCCTCCTCTCAAACAAAAATGAACTCATAAAAACGAATTCACATTTCCTAAATTGTACAAAACATTGCGTTGCGTAGCACATCCACCGGTAAGCAAATTGCTGCAACTTGAAGTCTGAATTTATCGCCATCTCTGGGGTATGCTCGTCGCCTATTTTTAAGACGTCTCTTACGGCGCTTCGCAAACACCAACTATCGTACCATCACCAACGGACATCCCGCAGGAGCATAACGTTAGAGCGGGACAGAAGCGCTACAACAGTGCGAAAAATGAATACGAGTATGCGCGAGAAGTACGAAATAGCGAGAGAGATAGAGAGAGGGCGACGGAGCAGGAGGAGCGAGCTTGCTGGTGCACACAATTCCGAGAATGAGAAAACGAGAACGACGACTACGACGGGGAAACATAACTTTTTCATTTCCTTCTCACTTCCGGCTTACGTCGTGCGAGCTCTGGTGGTGATGCTCGAGGGGGTGCGGCAAAGGTTTGCGCGCATTGCCAAGTGTACATCAGCAGGAACGGGTGCCCGCGTTGGCGTGGCCGCTTTATCCCGACAACCATCCCCCTCGACTATAGTACGAAAGAGTACGACGCCTGGCGTTGCCACCCTTGGAGGCGGACCGCACTACCGCGTCACGTAACGCTCCGTGCGGAATATCTTTTGTACGTGAGGCTCTTGAATAAACATGCGGCCTGCTGCTGGTGCTCCTGTTGGTGCGGTCGCTGGTATAAAGCATAGGCTTGCGTGTGTTTGTGTGTCGCTGCTGGTGGTGGTGATGATGAGAGAGAGAAGAAAAAAGAGGGAAGGACGAAAGACCTGTGGCGAGAAATAGAAGTGGCTCCCAGCCACGGCCACGAAGAGGAGAAAAAGAATAAGAAAACGTAAAGACGAAAGAGAAAGAAAAAAAAAAAAACACTTGCGCTCGAGCGAGCCAGGCTCTGTTATGTGTAAATGATGAAAAATGTCGCCACCACTAGAGGGCCTTTCCCTTCTTCTCGGCTACCTCACGATATCGCGTAGCAACCCTCCTCGACGACTCCTAGGACGACGGTGAACAAGAGAAAACGACGAAGAAACTCCTCCTGTGCGATAAGACGCACACGAATATTTTTAACTTAATTATACCACTCTCGTGCATGTATAGGAGATACAAAAAAAGGAAAGATAGGGAAAGAAGAATGAGAGCGAGGAGATGAACACTCGAGAATTTCGAGAAGGATGCTCGAGGAGCTTGAGAGAAACGCTCGTCTCTCGCAGTCGCAGGAAATAAAGAGACTCCTTTCCCTTCCCATCCCCAACCCCTCCATCATAGCCCCTCTCTCTCTCTCTCCTCTCGGAGCCTCGTTTTTGTTCCAACGGCGCAACATCACGATTTGAGTTACGAGGACGAGATGCTGTTGCTTCACTCGAGTGCTAACGGACGCTCTAAATTTCTCTACGTTTACACGAAAATAATAAAAATGATAACGAAAGACATCTCGACGTTGTGAACGAGGAGTGTACAACGAGAGATGAGAAAGAATGAAAGATATATTTTTAAAAAAATCAACAAAGATGACGAAACTCAGCACGACTTGAGATAAGAATGCGTGGCACAGTTGTCCGTTTTTTTTTAGAAACAATATAGAATGGCAATTCTGAAAGCACCGTGTGAGAACTGGAACGCGGAATATTATGCAATAATGACTTCTCATAACTTTGAGTGCTGCCGGGAATTCGGCTCACGAAACTGCCCTAGTGCGATTATTGTCACATTATATTTTTATTGACGCGAAATATGAAAAAACAAAATCATACATAAAATTTGATACTCCTAGCGAGCATTTTCATCGAAATTCATTGCGCAACTTTTCACAATTCTCAAATGTGTGAAAAAAAACACCTTGGAAAATTTGTTTGAAATTTTTTTCGTTCATTTCTCAGTATCGATCAAACTCGATAATGCTTCGTTGAGGCGTTCGAAGATCGCCAAGAATTAATGGCTGATTGAGACATTTTAGCGTACACAAAATAAAAAAAAGCATGCTTTCAATAACTCCTCCATTGTAATAAAAACAATGACATTAGTTCTGCGCCATGTGGTTCACATTTAATGGGCTATTTGATGAATCGTTTCTGTTCTCCCGCTACACTGCCAGAGTTCGTGCTCCGAAGGGGTCGTGCGATAGCAGCAGGAGAGGTACTAGATATATAATACGACGTATTCCGTAGCGTATATATAGGTATAGTAATGTTAAAGAGAACTCCGCTACAGGAATCCCACAGCAGGCGTGGAACTCGTAGCAAGAGGACTTCGAGTTCCTGGGGGATGCTGCATTAGTCACACTCGGGCATCAGTCACCCCCGCAGGACGTATTCGCGTGGGAATATTTAACTGGCGCGGGGGTGTGAGGCGAGGCACGCTGAAGAGAGACGACGTACGAAAAGCGAGTATACGAGAGAGCGGGAGCGTTGGAACCCGGTAAATTATTGTCTACCGTTGGTCACCGGTAGCGGAGAGACAAACCGGAAGTGGTGGAACACGCGAATGGCGCGGAGAACATCGGAGGGAGAGATGCGGAAGAGGGCAGAAACGAAGAGACCCGCGGGGCACACGCGGCAGATAAGGGCTTTACCGGTTCACGGAATTCGCCCGGGGGGACAAGAGTGAAGGAACGGCGTGGACGACGCCGAACGGAACTTGGCGAGGAGGAGAGAAACCAAGGCGTATGAGTGTACGTGTGTATGTTTATGCGCTAGATGAACGTGAGTAAGAGAGATCCCGGAGGAAGTCGCACGAATTCGGAATGCGGTTGCGTGTCAACGGCCCCGAGGTACTCCTGGCACGTGCCAAACTCAACAACGAGGTCTAAAATACAAACACTGCGATTATGAGTTTCTTTAATCGTGGAATCGTCGACGCGTTAATCCCGACGTATTCAATGAAATAGGCAAAAATAGGTATTTTCAGAGCTTCATTTAGACTTCATATTTTTATTACCATTATATTTCTTTGAACACCGTCATATTATTATATTCGTTTCGAACTGATTGTTCACACTCTTCATATTTCGCGGAAAAGATTTGCAACACCATGGCTCATTAACTGTAAACGCAAGGGAAGGCAAAAGAGAACCTAAATGACGGAATTATTGCGGAAAAGTTCAGAGATGTTATGATCTGCTCCGAGGTATTTTAAGAATAATAATATTTATTGAGAAACCGTTGGCAGAAAAAAAAGCGTTAAGTAGCATTGTAATTGAGCGTGATTGGTGCCTCGTTTCTTTATGCGATCTTCTACATCTACACTCGTTCAGCTTCACTCATTCGTCGTTTAAGTCGAAATTAACGACGTCGTTGAGTTTGATGGAAACGATCGTGAAATTGAATACCACTTCGGCAAAAAAAAACTCTTTTCCACGCATCGTCCGGACTTCGCGCGAGAAGAAACATTGCCGCTGGTGCACAGCAATGGTCTCTTCGAGGCGAGAGAGCCACCTTTGTATGCGATTCTTCGCTCGATGGAACCTCCGCTGTGAGAGCAAGACAATAAAAAGTAATTGAGCGGTTACGAGACGCGACGAAACTCGGGAGAGTTATGAGAAAAGCAAATATTAAAAAAACAGCTTCAAACCCTGCAGGCGAACGACTCCGGAGTCTATGAAAATTCCGGTCGCGTAACGAACGATAAAACGGAATTCGGTATTTTTGTGACACAGAAAGCGCTGAAGTAGGGATTCCTTCCATCACGCAACCTGCTAGAGGCGCTTGGGACGGAAGGGTGAGAAAAAGGGGGGAAAAAAAATAAAGCAGAAGAAGAGGAAAAAAAGTCAGCCAACGGCACTACCACGATACTGTTGCTACTGCTTCGAGAATGAGTGCAAAGAGCAGAAGTAGCCTGCACGATGGGCCAACAGCGGGCGCGACAAGGATGAGACTCATCGTCGTCATCGCAGTCGGGGGAAAAAGCGTCGCCAAGACGAACGAATAAATGCTGGCCGTTTGCCAAAGGCTCGACAGCGGTTGCCTCTGGCACTAAAAGTTAATTTGCGTAATGGCGTGTTTAAAATTCGTGCATCGAAGAACGAAGACGCCGGAGAGCGAGAGAGAAAGAGAGAGAGAGAGGCTGTGAAGGACGATGTATCCTGATATATGAGGGAAAAAAAAACTGCCATGCCCAAAGTTCTAACTCGGATAGGATTTTGCTCTTCAAAATTCGATAAACTCGATTTCCGAAAGAAAAATGTACTCTGATCCAATTCAGCGTAAAGCGATGCGAAAGTTATGTGCTGATGTGTTCCAACACCGAAGAAGTAAACTGGAAGACGGAATCAAAAGACGACTGATGCTCGCGCTGTCGTCGGGGGAAACCTGCAAAAGAGACGCGATGAAAAAGTTTCGTCGTCTTAAATGCGGGCTTCGCGTAGAAGAGCATACGAATGCTGCGTCGACAGAACCAGCAACGACACGGTGTTAGGCAAGAGGGAGTAATACAGCGTCGGACAAACGACAATAGTCACCCAAAAAAAAAACCAACGCAGTATATTGAAGTGCAAGAAAAACGAAGCTCAATTCACGGGGAGTTCCAGGCGTTTGCGGTCGCGATTTTTTGGTTATGGCTGGGGCGCGGAGCGCGAGCATCGTTCTCGCGTTTTATAACACCGCCGTTTCGCGCTGTTCCGGAGGAGCTTTGTTTTTTCATACAGCGTGAATACGAAACGACTATAGTCGAGAATACAGAGGGTCGGGAGAGGGGGCGGCAAAAAAACGATAGCGAGAAAAATCGTAGAATAGTCGAAGCGCCAATGTTGAAAATACGAAAGACGACGCGGGATTCGCGGGGTTGTTTATATACGTATCTTCTTGCGAGACGAAACAAAACACGAGGGTTGCCGGAGGCTGGTACTCTCCGACATTCGCCCAGCGAAAAATTCGTCGAGGCGGAAATGCCGAAGAGTGGCGGAGTGTCGGAGGATAGATTCTCCCTCTCTCGCGTGTCTTCCGGAAAGACGGCGGATGCTTCTTGTATCGCGCAACAAGGGGATGCGTCGATGGAGAATGAGAAAACAACGCGATCGCAAGAGGAGGAAGGGGGACGTCTCGTCGATTAGAAACATGGCAGAAGCACGCGTCTCGCGTCTGGATCGATTTCTCATATGGACAGATAGAAGCGAAAGAGACCGAGCGGCGGAGGAGGGAAGAACAGAGAGCTGGAGGCTTTTTGCGAGACGTTCGACAAACAACGGCAAGTTCACGCGTCTCTTGTCGCGCTTTCGCTGTTATACTGCGAGCATATGGATAAACGCTTCGCTACTTGTCACTCTGGCGCCGTGTTGTGGACGCAAGAATAGTGGAGTTGAGCTTGCTTGCCGTTAGATTCCTCAGAAACTTCACTAGTTGCCGATGCCAAAACAGCGTTTGCATGATATGTGAATACTGATCTTTCAGGTCCTAACAGAGTCGTGTGAAAAACATGACTACTTGAAATAGCCGACGTTTGAAGAATAGGCTTCGGTCGAATTTTGATACCACTTTTGTCATCCGCATAACAATCCTAGAAACTCGCTCCGCTTCTATAAGTCCAGGGATGATTTGATATCGAATTAACGAGCCTGATCCATCGTTATTCCCATTCCGAATCTGTCATCGATTTGTCGGTTTTTCAGCGTGGTAAAAAAAACCTGGAAAATGGTTCTTGCTATCGGAATCGTTGAAGCTCGAGCAGACAGCTACGGATCAGCGAAAAGAAGCGCGCGATCGTGAAACGTCGAAAGAAGCCAAGAAATTGAGGTTGGATGCTTGGAACCGAATAAAAACGTGAGTGCCGTTGCGAGGATGCACCGTGAGAGGAGAGATGACAAAGGCTATAAATCAGCACACACGGATGAGCGCAACTCGAATTGTGGAGAAAGCCGTGAGGAGGCCACCCGCGTTCTTGGTGAATTCTACAATCGGTGAGTATGTGTTGTCGTACCAGTCGTGAGGGTTGTAGAACGAGAAATCGGAGGTATAAGGTGACGTGCTTCGCGGTGGTTCGGGAATCACTATAAATGGTAATGGAGAGAGCGGTCTCCTTTTCTCGCTCTTCTCTCTCCTCGCTACGCGTTCTTCTCCGCCGCGCCAAGACAAAGAGATGGAAAAACAAACGAACGAGGATAGATAGAGAAGGCTAGCGGGGATAAGAAAGGGAAACGAGAAAGAAGGTTTAAAAATGAAATATGGGATGGAAAGAGACCGCGGAAAATGTAGTATTTTCTGTCGGGGGCATAAATAAGGGCATCTCCCGCTACGTATTTTTCTCGCGAAGCCGTTAGGTGTCATCTCGGTCGACGTTTTCGCAACGTCAATTCGCAAATCCCGGACGAAAATACAGACGAAGCGGGATGGTTCTCGATGGTTAAAGCTCGAAGCAGAAAGGAAGTTGGAAGAGACGCGCACGAGGACGTCAAAGGTTCCACAAGACGCAGGTATATTTCTTCGCCGCCCCCCTTCGAGCGTCTGGCCGACTTTCTCCGAGTTGTTCTTCTATCCCGCCCGCCCCAAGCCCCTGCTTCCCCCTCATACTCGTCCACAGCGTTCAACTCTCTCTCTTCTCCAACTCTGTCTACGTCATCGCGCCTCAACTTTTATTTTTCTTCCTTCATTCTCGCCGTCGTCGGCGTTCTCGTCATCCGCGACAAAACCACCGCGGGTTATTTCACAAGAATGTGTGCATGTATATATACTATATATATATACACATCTTCATGTTATATACAGTTTAGAATGGGAACACGCGCGACAGTCCTTCACCGCACAGACATGCGAGACGGAAAGACGTTTCAAATTGCGAAGGGAAATATTTCCAATTCTACTGCGAATTCGACGATACACCGATGCCGCGCAGACTTGTGTAAGCGAGAAGAAAGGTCGCCAGGCAGAAAGTCTTCTTTGGGATTTTTCTACAACGTGACACGCGTGGCATCACGACGGTGAACATGCGTTCCGGCGCAATCGCGATTTGTAGCTATTTTTCCATCTTTTCCTCCGTTCGATTTGCCTTCGAGCGGAGCTTCGAACGCAGTCGGGATATTACTATTGTCCGCGCTAGTGCTTCGTCAGACGGCGGTGTCAGTAGAAAAGATCGGGAAGATCAGACACATTTGTGGATCGACTGACACACTGAATTTTATGGGATACACAATACGGCAGTGGAAAAGAATTTCGTTCGACCGTGACGGTGAAAAATTTGGCTGGACGTATTTAATAAAAATCGAAGAAGGGTTTCGCGATGAATTGGAGGGGCAAATATAAAATACGAATTTGGAGTCAAAGAAAACAATGATCAGCGAATTCTTTGATTTGATTCTATCTAAACCGCGATGCGGTTCCGCCTTATCGTGCAGCGACATTGAAAATGGATGTACAGATCCGACTCGCGAATTCCGAGCGCCGACTAACACGTTGAAAATTTCATAGCTCTTCTCCGCTGTAAAAGAAGTCTTTATAAATGCGACGTTGAAAAATTTATACAGATCTCTTACAAGGAAATAAAGGAAGAATTACGCGAGATATATTATTAGGATACGAGTAGGAAGAAAGGAGGGACACTTCATATTTCTACCGTTACATAGAGCGCTATGCTGCTGTTACCATCGTAAGAAAAGTACGGCTCGGTGACTTATACTTATATATAAACATTCCCGACGGTGAACGCAAAAAAGTTACCTTGAGGTGGCAAGATATCCACAAGCCCGAATGGTGGATCGGCTTTGCATAATGCAAGAGATAGACGAGAAGGTGTGTGTGCGCGCGCGGTGCCTCTGGGCGAACGAAGAATGAAGCGGAGAGAAACGAAACGGAAGAAGACCGAAAGGAAAACGAGAATATCATGAGACCGTCGGAGACAGAGAGACGAACGTAACTTTTTTTTTCTCTTGTCCACCACGGCCCGGAGCTTCAGCTGTCGCTCTCGCGCGCTTTTCTCCATTCCCGCGAACTCGTGGCTTCCCGTGAGCGTTCCACCGAGATAACGAACTACCCGGTGACTCGAATATACTTTGCGCTTCTTTTTTCTCTTCGTCTCGCTATTTCTTTTCTGCAATCTCTCTCGTAGTGTTAGTCGCTATCACCGCCGGCATCGCGTACCTTCGCGAAGCCCAAGGGTCAATATTTCCGAGAATAATGTAAAAAAACTAACGTTCTTTGGTCCTCGTTAAAACGAATCTGTGTAATTAAATTATGAAAGAAAATACCGAAAGAAAGAACAATCTTGCAGTCTTATCGACGTGAGAGGGCTCACGTATCTTGTTTTCTTGAATGAAGTTTTGTTTTACTTTTCGCGGCGTTCTCTCGCGCTCGAGTATTGAGGTAATCGAGTGGGCATGGAGCTGAGGTAAAAAGTGAAGTACTCCGATCCCAACCTCTCGTTGTTATTCCAGAATCGTCCGTGGCTTTATCTTCTCGCACGATTTGACAAAAAGCACGGAGCGATAGACGAGAGACGAGACTGATGGCACTAGGTCGGTGCGTTTTCGCGAGACAAAAGCTTCTTACGTGTCGGGGCGTGGCTTGTGCTTTGACTAAAAGCTCCTCTGAGACTTCCACTTTTTTTTTACCTTTTATTAAACTTCCTCGATGCATAAGCTTTCGCAATTTTTCTCCGTCATTCGTATTTGGAATTGCACTTTTACAGATATTTATTGTGTATTTATTATATATATATATACTTTTTTTTTACGCCCGTTTCAATTTTCCGTCGTCGTAGCATTTCGCTGGAGGGCAGCCGAGGGGGTAAAACGTTGCGGAATCGCTGTAGAGGTGAACGAGGAAAGGTTTGACTCGCGAAGCGTAACGGCGACTCGCCGCTGCGCTGAGAAATCAACGAACTGTAAGAATCTCTCCAACCTCTCTCCCACCCCCATCACATTTTGTTACTCGTCGAGCTCTACCGGCCTCTGACTCGCTCTCTCGTCCTCTCCAACGAGTTCCGGCTCTTTTCTGCCTTTCGCAACCGGGAACTGTTCCATAAACTCGTGGAAATGCCGTGCGCCGCACATTTTCCAACCGGCAGCGTCGCAAATCCCCTCGTCCAGCGTGGTAGTAGTCACCGCCAGCAAAAACGTACTCACCAAGATCTTCGAGAACTATCGGCTTTGTCGAAGAAAAAACGGTGGCGCTGCATATTTCTCCTTTTTTTTTTGTCGGAAAAAACTTTTCTTAATCGGCGATTCATTCGTACTCCATTAAATTCTAACCCCCCCCCCCCCCCCCCCCCCCCATATCATCAAGTCGAACTGAATAAAGTATTTCCGAATTGCTGCACAAAAGGTAAATCCATGAGTGACTTTTTTTTTTGTCATTTTACGAAGGGAATGAAGAAAGTTCGTTCGTGGAATTGATCAGGGGCCTCTCGGAGGAGTTGGTCGGGTATATACCGGAGCACATGATTGTCGGACACTGCCGATTCTGCATAAAATAATGGGCTAAACCGGAGCAGTACCGCCAAGAGACCTTCTGATAAGCTATCCGTTGAAACTCGCCAACTTGCAGCGGCCCGATGGCACAGCAAGAGCGAGCGTAGGCAGCAATGGAAAAGCAGAGAACAAACTGAACAGAAGTGGCGGTGGTGGAGAACGGATGTCATTTGGCTCTGTTCAGGAAAGACCAAGAGATCCCGAAGCAGCAGCGAACTATAGGGATATAATCCACGGTGGTCTGTGGGATGAGTAGAGACAAGTTGGTGGATGCATATCACACCGAGTGAGCTCGCGTACCGTTCCCGGAGCATCGTTGTCGAGCAAAACTCTGCGGAAAGTCAGAGGTTTGTCGTCTGGTGCCGCAGGAACGAGATCTAGGTAGCAAGGGGCGCGCATACGCGCCTCAAATAAATTCCTTCTACGTGTCCTGAATTCGCGAGAGTGAATCAAGAGAGAGTCACACGGAATCAAGGGGAATGGAAGAGGAACCGTGAGGAACCGAGAGAGTCCTTGGCTTGTAGCCCGATGATTTAACTAGTTCGGAGGATGAGAGTAGGAAGAGATCGAGCCGGACGGATGAGGGAGAAATCTCTCGCTAGTGGACTCTACGGAAGACTTCTATCACGTCGAACTTGCACGTTCGACTGGCGAGAGACTAGTGGCATACAAAACTCTCGGATACTTCGACCGTGAGAGAATTCTCTCCGCTTCGAGTTTGCGGTCGTCCGTACGAATTTCTGATGGGGCAGAGAGCATCGAAGTTTTATCTTTCCGTTGCGGGTGTGTAGCGAAGTTCGATCAAGCGACGAAATCTCCGGAGCATCTTGAAAAAGCATATAGCGGCTATCAGCGACCCAAGCTAGTGAAGTCAGCATCGGCTAGAGAAGTCAAAAGACCCGGGTCTTGACTAGCCGTTTGGATTACGCTGCGATCGTGTCCGAACTTCATATTTGGAAATATAGGGCGGAACAAAACGTAGATTGGAAAGTTTCCAATTTATAAGAAGTTATGAAAAAATAGATCTTTGTGTAACAAGGGCGTGGAGAATAGGGGATTCCACCAGTGCGAAGTGCCTCACTTCGCAATAGCGCGGGAATGTACGTTTCTGCGCACAGATTGGAGTCCCGGAATATTGACATTTTCACGCGCGTAGTATAGAAATTTTTTCTTACGTCAATCGAATCACTATTCGGCACGCATAAACTGTTAACCAACTCGTCATGCCCGACTCCAAGTTTGAAATCTAAAGTATCGGACAGAGCCTTTCGACAGAACCAGAGACGCTGCGGCACCCTCGCACCGGCAACTCTAGATGTACCTTTTTTTTCGTTTTCAGGCTGAGAGCGTCGGGTGGTACCAATGAGAGTGGGAAGGAGCACCGGCCATTCGTCAAATATCACTGGGGTAAGATTTCTTTGGGAAGCCGATCCATCTTTTCTCCGATGGTACGCCCAGCGACCCGCGAAAGATCGATCCTTCCGGTGTAGGAACTCGACGACAACGACGACGGCGTTGTGCGCTTACCAGCCATCGTCGGCGAGTGGAAAGCCGAAAGAGGAAAGGAATAATATAGACGCAGAATGCGCTTTCGTTTCGTCTTAGCCTTTGCTATCCAACGAAGCTGTAGATGTTACCCCCGCTGCACCCGCACACTTTAACAGCGCAACCCACTCGGCTCACGGAGCGTTTTCTCACTGAATTTCAACGACGATATCTCTCTTTTTCGCGTCGCGAACGGTCTCCCCGCCTGTCCCCCTATTCTGTACTTTTCTCATCGCGCCTCTCCGACTGGCGCTCGTTCTTTTGCAAATTTATTCGCAGCACGTGGAAGACAGATATAAATTCGCGGCGACGACAGCTACAATGTTGAATTTTTCGTCGGTCGATTTTTCTCGTCGATGCAGCCAATATGCGCCCCCACTTTGAATTGGACTTGAGACGAGTGACGATGTCATCTGTGACAGAATCAATTCTTTCGAATCTTTTTGGCCTTCGGCGGAAAAAATAGAAATAAAACTCTTTGACAGAACGTTTTAGCCGCGATATTTTATACCGTACTTTATATTTGCGTAGCTTTACAAAGAGATAATAAAGAACGGCGCGGGCTTTGCGCTGTCCTTGCGCAATAATGCATTCGTGTCGCTTTGGACGTTTCTGTACAGCACTTTCTCGAGACTCCGCGATAAAACTCCGCGATACGGCCATTGTGCCCCTTCGATAGACGGCGAAGTAAATACAACGTATTTCTTCTGGATGTGACAGAAAATTCAATAATCGTAAATGTGAAATATATGTACATTCGTATATGTATAGACTGCGAAATACAATATTTCTCTCGAGGTCACGCGGCGAAATTCTGATTCAATCTGATTAAATCGCTTCAATTGACTTTTACATCCAATAATATTAATAAAATGTATGCGCGCTCCAAAAATGTAAAAGAAAATGCATTAAAAATGTACAATTCGAAACAATGAGAAAAATAACTCTGTTATTACTTACAAACACTGTATAAGCATTTTATATGGGCTTGGATTCATTGAAGTGTTCAAAATTCATTATACTTCGACAAGAAAGTAGACACTTCAATTGGAAGGGTCATGGCAAAATCGCTGCCGAACTGTTCCACCAACTAACAATGAGTTCTCTTAAGTTATTGATCATTTTCTTTCAACTCATGATATTTTTATGGTTCAATGAACAATTATTTGAAAAATAAGAACGAGTGTCTGCCTCTGCAGGTAACGAAAATGACGTGGAAGTTGGTATTTTGTTCAGATCTTTTCTTTTCAAACACAAAACGCATATCTTGTAGCTGGTTGGTATTATTTGGGCCGCAAACACAGGTAGAGTATTAGCACAAGAATCGAGCAGAATGAGTAAAGTACGACGCTTTCAGTCTTTCGTCATCCGGTTATAATAAAGAGCGACCATTAGTAAACGTCTGCGTGCGCTAACGCGAGACTAGCTCAGTCTCGGACAAGACACGCGAATGCGTAAGCTCTCTCTCCCGCAATGTCTGTCTGCGTTTTCCATTCGAGCTTTCGACGCTTGTGTTCGCCGCGGTCTACATTGTCTCAAAAGTTTTCAGTACCGTCGTACATGCAGAATCTGTACCTCTTTCCCCTATTTCGTCGGTGTTTTGTTCCTCGGTGTGTGTCAGCGCACGAAGAAGACGAGCGAGCTAACAAGCGTTATAAGATGAAGGCAGACGACGAAGCGGGAGAGCGTCGGGGGAACGCTCCGTGAGAGCGAGCGAACTAAGAGAAGCTCAGAAAGAACATATAACCAATGCCCGAGAGCACGAGTCACGCCGAAAGGATGACTCAATTCTTGGCACGCTGCACCGACTTGTTGCGATTACGACACGACGACGCTGCCCCGACGTCGCTGCGTCGGCATAACGAAGGAGAACGGCGTTCGCTGCTTGCGCTTCTCCGGCTAGTTTCTGATGCTACTTGGTGCCGCAGAATCAGACATCCGGAACTCGGAATCGCTCGAACGTGGAACACCCAAAGCTCGTTTCGCTCTATTTAATTCCGTTTGTTTCAACGTACCGTTCCGTTATTCTAGCTGCTTCTTATTCTATTGCTACAACCCGTGTGTTCTACCGGCGAACCAATTTGTAAAAACGTCAACTAAAAATAGAGAATGTATCCGTGGCTCGCGGAGCAAGTAGTGTTTTCGAGCGAATTCCGCGTAGATTGGCATTTCTCTTTCGGACAGAGAGCAATCAATTTGAAGACTGAGATTTTTGCGGGCACAATGGCTCATTTTATTTGAAAAAAAAAAAACGTTATTCGGTATCATCTGATAACGGTATTAAGTGATAGGGGTATACAAACAACAACACCGCAACGCCACCCGGTTAACTTGATAATTTTCGTACAAACATGAGAAGCTTGGATGATTAATTATCGCGTCGGTGCTGAAAATCCAAGTTCAAAACTGCTGTCGTGGTTGCCGGGGCTTGAAGCTTGTTTCTGGTGAGAAACCGTCTGGTCAGCAGTCGATATATACCCTCATCACAAATACCGTTACGTTTAATGCTGCATCAACGTCTTTTCATAATCGAACACGCTTCGTGGCTTCCGAAGCTCTTTTCACTCCATTAAAATGATAGTCTCAATCATGATGAGCAAACCTAGATGCGGATCATTAATCGAAAATTATAGCTTAGAATCTCGGCTACGGTGATGGGTGAAAAAAGACTTCATCGACAGAAAGATATTCGACGATTCAATCTTAATTCCCTTAAACAAAAACGCAACATGCCTTGCAGTGATGTTCTAAAAAAAAATACCATCGAAAGTGCTGAATCAACTTTAAAATTGATCAAAGCACATTTCTGTGCTTTTTTTTTTATAAACCGCAAATTCTCATTGTCAGTAACCATCAATGAATTTATTCTAAAAAACAACTTGCATACTTTCGAACTGCGAACAATCCAGCGACTATCTCGTCGCAGTTTTTGAAGCATATGCTCATATCCATTTATTCTTCTCTATTTCGCGATAACTGAAAGGGGTAGTTTACTCCCAAGCGGATCAGCATGTCTGTACGTAACCCCGGATCACGCCCCCCTCTTGCGAATGGAGCAAGCGAGAGAAGTCAAGCCACGTTAGTTATCGATCAAGTTTTGCTGTTGATGCGAGATCGAAGAAAGGGAGGTTTCAGCTTCGATACCGGAGCGAGCGCGGCCAAGGGATGAAAAATATCGGCCAGGCAGCACGTGTCGGTGGCGTACTATAGTTAATGGCTTCCATTATGAGATCCTCTGGCACCCCCCGAGGGAGCAGGGAGTGCGGAGTATATGTACCGAGCGGGTGAAGCTTCGCGTTCCTGCGGCCGATAGATAACCAATTTGTCTATCGAACTTTGACACCGCTTTCGTCTTCTTTTTCCTCTCACTCTCTCTTGGCATGTTCCTTCTTCTCAACTTCGCACCTCTCTCTACCTGTGCCTCTTATCTTTTCTTTTTAGATTGAATTATTTCTAGTCGGATTTTGAGACACAAATCGATCAATCGTTCGTCTATCCCCATGCAGAACTGTATTTCTCGGCCAGTTTTCAGGGTACAGGGCGATAAGATTGAAGAAAGAGCAGAGAATGCTAACCTGGTCTCGTGAGGCAGGTCTGGACTACGATCGACTCTTGGGATTTTCGCTCATTCCTTACTCCCCTCTCATTCCCTGTTGTACTCTAGTCGGCCCACTGTTTCGGTGAAAAACGGCTTTCTTGTTTCGCCCAAGCCCTCCGGGTGTCGTTAAGGCCTCTCGCTGGCGCGTTAGGAGCTTTACTGTACTGGGGAAGAGGTGGAGCAGAGGTCTGCTGCTTCTGATGCCGGTGTTTCTACTCTTTCGAGAATATCCTGCTTGCCAGGATAACGGCAACCCGAGACTCGCGTGCACGTGGATATAATGCTAGCCAGCGACGAGCTTACCGCCAGCTGCAACGGTGCAACCGATCTGGGAGTAAAGCCTTTGCAAAATCCACGTGCCCTGGATACAATGTTCAAAGTATCTATATAGAGCTTTCGGGCACGAGATAAAGCTGAAATACGAATTCGCGAGCGAAATTTAATCACAGCGAAGTATTTTTGCAATCGACCAAATTCCTCGCCAAGTATGTTTGAATTGAAGAAATAATTCTGTTAATGTCTTCATAATATTTTTTCCGTATTCCGAATGACAGTGGTCGGTGTACTCGGTGAACTGAACCAGTAGAATTTTAATGCAATGTTTTTTCAAATTAGTATTCGGACGATGGGCCAAAAAAACTAAGGATTCGAGAGAAGTGGAAAGATTTTTCTGTTTTTCGACAATACGCGACCTCAATCCGTATTGAAATGTTACCTAATTCGTTTATCAACGAGTGTTCATACATAAATTCACGTTAATTCTCTCGAGGTGTATAAAATTCGGAGAAAAAAAAATACATTCAACCCGAAAAAAAATCCCAAGGTGTTCGAAGATCATGGACTCCCACACAACGTCCTGCATCGAGTTACTCCCACTTATTCACTCGGAGCACTGGACGTTAATGCAATTTTAGAGCAAAACAGAAAAAAACACAATTCGAGAGGGCTGGGATTTTTTCGGTCAAATTACTTTTTCCACTTGCGTAACGACAGTTACAGAATTTTTATTGGCAAGCTGCTCGAAATATCGACGGAAAACAGAAGCGAATAAAGCGTATACACATCAGACGCGAACGATGCCCGCGCTCTGTCGTTGTCGCAAACGTTCGCAGAGTTCCCATGATGCGAGAGACAGCTGCCGAGTGGGCGGCATTACCACGTCGATCGTGAATCGAGGAAAAAAAAAAAAAAAACACGCGCGGGTGGAACGGCCCCGAAGAGGGTTTACCCGTTATATCGCGATAGAAAGAGCGATGAGTGCCGGAATAAATTCGGTGGCACGCGGAATTCCAATATAATGAAAGCTAATTCATCCGACTGTACTCGGCAGAACACATACATGAATGCACCCACACGTACACACACACACACACACACACACACACATATGCGCACACAGAAGGCTGTCTCGTTTCCGCGAGACCTAGCTGGCAGATAGCTCAAGCGTTAATATCGATCTCTCCGTGGCAAATGCGTACGGATATCGATGCCCGCTGCTGCTGCGTTCGGCGATGCGAATGCAATTTCGGAAATTCTTCGATGCGACCAGCGTCCCCGCACGCTCGCTCCATTAGTCCTCCGCTTGTATTTGCTCCAAGTATCCCTCCCTGTGGTTCATATCATCGACAACCCCGATATTTCCAAGCAATCAACGAGAAACGCACGAAAAAGGGAAAAAAAAAATTCCACGCCTCTCGAGCTTCAATGGCGGAAAGGCAAGCGATATTTTTAATTAAATTTTAATTGCCAATCACGCAGACAAATCAATTAGTATAATAATTTTGTAATTCACGATGACTCCAAATCGTACGAAAGGACGGAAGAAACGATATTTTTGACGACTGGATCAAAATTTCTTCAGGTTCACCGAAACAAATTGCTGCAACGATTCACGTGAAATCAAAGGTGAAGTGAACGGTGTTAGAAAAGATTTTTGTGCATTCGCAACATAGTTGCGGACCGACTTCAGGAAGGAACGTCGAGTTCACGACGGACTTTACATTGAAAAATATGTTTTGCTCGGAAAATGGACTTATCACAATAAATTTGCATAGAGCGGGGGAGATACTTCTTCCCAAGGTTGTTTACGAAGTAAAAAACACAGACTATCGTAGTTGTTTTGAGATAGTGCGTTGACTCTCGCTTCAGTATTCGTCTATCTCGCGTATATGGTTGGCCCAGAAAGAATGCGTTATCCATAAAAAAAAAAAGAAAATTTGAATTTAAATTTGGGCGAACGGTCGCAAAACGCGGGCGAGTGAAGTACGAACGGTATGTCGGAGGGGCAGGAGCTGCTGTTGTCCCCTCTGCCCCCCTGGTAGGTTCTACAGGGTAGATTTGTGTGTCACCGTCTATACGAGGAGCCGGGTGGCTCGTATAGTATATGCGACCGAGCTAGAGAGCAGGGTCGACCGCGGAAAATCATAAAGTATGCAAAATCCGAATGCAAATGGGGAAAGCACTATGCATGAAAATGGGTAAAACGTACGAAATATTGGATATGAAATATGCGAAGCACCCAAAACGAACGGGCAGTCAACCCCCACGAGATTTTCGTCCTATATATATATATTTCCATACTATATATATATATATATATAACGGGTACTCTGCTATACTCTACGGCCCCTCTATGTACGCTGTACGCCCAAACTCTCCCTCTAGCATCTCGCTGCGTGCGCGAAATACAAAAAATTGATTCATAAATTTTGATTAGTAACATGTGAACCGTAATGAGAGGCTGACGAGAGTACTGCATACGAAGTAGGGACTATAGTGAAAAGGCACACAAAATCGCTTCACTCGCAAATATGCAAGTTTAAAAGCGATTTTTTAGAGTTGGAGTCCCGAGATTCATATTTTTTAAGTTTTAATCCCTTATCTCGAGAATCAGTACACCTTCTTTCCTCTCAATAATACAGACAACAAAGGTCGCATGTTCTGTGTAACTGTGGTTAAATGCATGAAAAAAAAAAGATGCTAAGTCGTAAACTTGTATGCAGGAAGCAACGGTAATTGCGTGTTACCGCGAGATTGAACAATCGATTTCAGCGAGCTGTGTATGCATACCGTAGCAATTCGTCGTATTTCCACAATTCTCGGGAAATGTTAACAATTAATATTGTTCTCCGGAACTCTCCTGTCACGTTCGCGTTCGATTGTTTGACATTTCCCCGTCTCGTCTGTGGAGTTGTGCGCAATTTTCCACACGATTTCTCGTATGTACAATTGATAACTGATACTCATTTCACGTGACTATTTTTAAAGCCTGATTATCGTAGAAAAAATCTCGCGCCTACTTCGCCGTCTTTTAAACAGTCAACTTCCGGTCGAAGTATATATTCTTTCTGAATCACATTCATAACACATGTTCCCCAGAGCTCATAATTACCGTTTCACTTTATGTATAAAAACTGAATTCCTCACGAGGCTCGCAAACTCTTGCGATCGTCGATAATTCTTCTCCAGCTCGCTATTTTTAGAATTCATTCATGAAAGCATGGCGTTCCACGTGGCCTCGTGGCATTGCTCCGTATTGTATCTGTAGCACGCAGTCGTTCAGTGGCGTTGGAGTCTTATAGTCGGAAAATGTCAAAATGCGGTGAAAAAATTAACAGTAAAAAAAAAAAAGATTCTCACCACGAACAGGTGGCAGAGCGTTAAATTTATCAGTGTTTATCTTTGCGATAAACAAAATTTTGCGCTAACGTTTCGGGATTATACACGGCTTGCTTCTCGTAATTCAAGCGATAATCGTGAAATCGTGGTCGGTACTGGCTCCGGAGAAGGGGTGGGAGTTATCCGATAGGCCGTCGAATGTGCGGCTACTGGAATATATACTGTATCGTGAGAGTCACATAGAACAAGCACTCATAGTACGCGCACGCACACTAGCTAGTAGAACACGCCTGTCGACTAGTGGATTTTCAACGATTTTTACCACCCCGTCCTACGCTGCCCGTGCGCGTTTACCACCCGATCGCGACTTCACGTTTGGGCAACATTCCCGGAAAACTCGTTCTACCGTGAAAAAACACATATCGTATAATGTTATTTGAAAACGCGTGTCCGGTCGCGTCATACGAGCCACTGCTGTTCTGCGAGTCAAGCCTCCCTCTGCCCCTTCTCGGAGTACACGAGCTAACAGTAAAACAAATTCGCGCAGGAACGTTTCCTCGCTAGGAAAGCAATTTCAACCGTTAGCAACATAAATATGTATGCAATGCACGTACATTGTTATAGTACAATGTGTTTATACATATTTATAATAAAGCTTACTGTACTGGTCACGCGAGACGAGACCGAACGGTGCGTACTGCCTGCTTGGAACACAACCGCGAAAGCTGCACAGAGAACAACAGAGTTTCGTCTCTTTCAAAACACACGTTTCGGTCGCTTCGTTAAAATCCCAAAAAATGAAATATGTTGCTCGAACTTTTGTTTACGCACGGGAAAGTAAGTAATCGATATTGTTCGATTTTACAAGATCTGAATAGCAGATAACAATATTATCAGCAATTTTACCGTACTAACCTGATACTGTTGATCAAACTCTCAAAATTTATTTCAAGAGTTAATAATATTTTACTGAGGACGTAGCAAGTATTTTTTACTTGATCAAAACGGTTTCTATAGTTAACATTGCATAAATATTTTACTCGGCTGATCAATTTTTCAACGTCACTATTTATGTACTTATAGCGTACTTTTTTTTTTTTTTTTTTTCAAGAAAAGTAGTTTTTTAATAATATCTGATAAATTTTTGACCAACACAGTGGCTAGTAAAAAAAATCTGTCATAAGCGTATGCAGAACCAAAGATCGCAGACTCGCAGGGTGGGTTCGTGTGTGTCGAGACTCTGACTTGGGGAATATTCGAGGGAAACGAGGATACTTGGGTTCTCCTCGCGAAATCGTGGAGTCATTCCGTAAGCCACCCTCAAGGCTTTCGGCCAATGGATACCGGAACGTAGAAGCTCCGAGTTTCAGTAGAAATTCGCCGTCGTATCAAAGTATGGATAGGCGAGAGGAGCGCCAGCCCAAGCACCGCGGTGGCTGCTGTGCTCTATGCTGTTCACTACATATATAGGAACGGAGAGCTCGGAACGACGCTGGGGTTAATCGAGTAGAAACAAATTCAAAAACCACCCTCCTACCTTCCCCTCGTCCCGTCGGGAGCCGGGGACGAGCCTTGCAGTATCGCGAGAAGGCTCTCTAGCTTATAGCAGTAGCGAAGCACCGGGTGGTTCAGGAAAACGAGGATAGCCGTGGTGGCTTGAGCTCGCGTCTATGTTGGAAGAAGCTTCTCGAAAACGTGGTCTGGAATATGTATTTTGTCGGTATACCGTACACTATGTGGATAATATGCGCAACTACTTCATGGCTACTCCGTTTACTGAAGATGTACATATATCCACTTCAGCCGCCACTTCACCTTCTTGTTCGATCCCGGCGGCTATGAACTGAACCAAACACTACAGCGATAAACTCAACAATGATAATCTTAGGCGATATTGATTGAAACACGTATTAAACAAACCTTCGAAAAACGGGACATGTATTTTTTTAAGTTAACGCTACAGTGTGAAACTATACTGGTTCCGAAATTGACAGAAAAAAGGTCGAAACTTTGCATCCGGTAAGTAATAGATACGAATGCATATTTTTATGCTAAACCCATTTTTTTACAAAATTCTAAATGTGTTGTTCGAGCGTTGAGAAAAATTTCACAAGATAGAAGTTTCGTTTAAGCCGCAGAGGCCGAAGGGTCGATTTTTACGGTCGATCACTCGCTGATACACTCACGAACAAGCTTAATTACGAGCTTCTCCCCTGTTCGTTACTTTCAGCACGCTCAGTTTGTGTGCCGCTTGGTATTATTCCTAAGAAAGGAAAGTGAAGAACGAATAAAAGAAAAAGCATCGATTGGTTTTCACCGGGGGGCCTTTGTTACTCTGTGCCGCTCGTTCGTCGTCTCAGCTACTAAAGTAGGTGCGATATAGTTTCGTGAGGTCGTGCCCGGGTCGTTACGAAAGGCAAAGAGGTGAAAAAGTTTCTTTTTTCTTCGTCTCAGCATCGAGAGCTTTATTCCTCGCGGCTAGAGAGACAAATGGAGGCGGATAGGAGGAACAGTGGTGCGGCACGAGGTCGTCGCCGGCGTCGTCGACGAGACGAGTACGCTTCACGAGCTAGATTCTGAGCAACTCGCCTCGGTGAATTCTCCAGTCAGTATCGGTTTAATATAAAACGATTTTACGAGAGACCGAATGAAAAAGCCATTAGTCCCTGTCGATGGGTTGTCGCGGGTGCAAGAATAGCGAGAATTGGAGAGGAAGAAAGAGCGGGTGACGGGATGGAGAGAAAACATTCTATCATGATCAGAGGAATCCACCGGCATCGATAGACGCACGTTGCCGAAGAAGAGAACGAGGATAAGATCGTAGAGAGCCTGTCGGCTCTGGTTGAGGGCTACCAATCTCATACCGGAACCCCGCGGAGAGCTTCGAGTTTCACCACTTGCTCAACGAGTCTCGTGATTCCCCACCTGGATCAAGGTAAACTCTATCTACTCTCTTTGGCGCTCCTTTCGTCCTCAACTCATTGAATTAACCGAGTTACGAACGACGAGGAGAATACTATGTGTGTAATCAATCGAGATTTGAGCGAGCTTCCACGGCATTACGACGAATATGGACTCGGCTTCAAGTTTCATACCGAATGGGTCTCGCGAAATTGATAATTGTCTGAAATAGTTTTATATATCAACAAAGTTTATTTTCGTCGATCCTTTTCATCGAACGATACATTGGGTCATTTTAAAGATACAGGTTCTGTTAGTTGAGAACTTCAATAAATGACCATGGTATGGGATTACTAATTAATTTTTTTTTTCAAAAACTAATGAAACACGCTTTTTTGTCCGGATTCGCTTTGATCTTCCCGTAAATATTCAAAAGTAGATAGAATGTAAAGAATGCTGTTCCTTAAATCAATAGAGAATTTGATCATTAAGCCTGAACGTGTTAATTTCACAAGTAACACAAAGACCATTGCGACAAACTACTAAGTTTCAATAGACAAGCTCGAGAAACTTCGTATTCTGTCTGCATCTTCGGCTGTAACCACCGGCTTCTCGCAGCAATCGATAAATTGAATAACCGAGTAAGATCCGTTACCGGGAGAGCCCCTAATGTGTAATTAATCGACAGGCGCAAAGAGCTTTCTTTAGTCAGCAGTGCAAATATGAAGCCGCTAAGTGATAGTAGACGTGCTTATTGACTCACTGAGAACTTCAGGCGGATGAAATACGAAATAGAAGTAAAAAGAATTTTTTTACGCTAGTAGGTGCCTGCGATCATCAGCGAAGTTCGTCACGTAGTATCGACGGCTCGTACACCGATAGAATCGGGATACGTGTACGGCGAGGAACTCTACTTCGCCATTTTATATACTTCAGACGAGCGTTGCCTCGATAGTGAAAAAGACGCGTGATCAAAATCCAGGTCGCTCGAAGAGTATTCTAGACTTTCATCATACCGGAACGAAAATTCATTGGTAAAACTATATTTTCCACATATATTTCACAATTCCGGCCCTGAAGACTTTATAAAAAAAATCTACAGAAGACCGAAAATTGCAGTCATACTAGTCACGCGAATCATCCGTGGAAAGTTTAGCTGAGTACGGTCGCGAACGAAATGGAATTAGGGTAATGAGATGCTCTCTAGTGAAGAAGAATATCGTTGACTCTCTTGCGGTTCGTTCATAAAGTATGAAACGGTCGCAGACGGGCGTTGGATGGGACTAGCCAAGGGTATCTGAAATCCTAAACGAGTCTGGGTATACATATATATCTATACATCTGCACCCAGAAAGTGAAGTTACGAGAATCAAGATGAAGCGTCCAGGAAAGAGCAGACGGAAGTTGTTTTGTCGGAGCTTATTTTCCAGACGGACGAATATGCGGACTCAGTTTTCTGGATGTAGAATCATCTCTCTCATCCATTTTTGCTCTTTTTTTCTTTACGTGTAAGTTTCTCTAGCCTATCTACAGTCTCACGAATTCCGACCCTTTCGAACCTTCCACGAATCATATAGCACTACCACACTGGTATCGCGAGTACGATTTCGGTCGGACATTTATTAGACAAATATTCGGGGATCTTATCGTTCCCGGGGTTCTCGACTCTTCATCTCCCGTTCCCGTTTCGCCGACCTCGAGTTCTCCGCCGATGTACCGAAGAATCTACCAACCTCTCTCCCCCAGGGCGTAAACGTGACCCATGAACTCCTCGATTCCTTCTGGCCCGTTTGGAGAGAAGGAGCAAGAGAGCTCCTATCGTGAAATCGATTGGGCACTCGACTGCCGATACCTACTACTATCTCCAATAGCTATCGATACGGGGAACGGTACTTTGATCGCAGTTCTCTAATACAATCTCTTCTGAATGCCCATTTTGATCTACTTCCGCATCTTTAACGTTCTTTCCCTAAGGTGCTTTAATCCTTCAAGCATGCGGGATTTTCCGCCAAGGGCGAATTCTCTCGAATTAACTACGACGATAATCCAAATATGTGAAGCCAATTTTTTGCCCAAGTCCGTTAACTCTCTGCTATCGATGAAAAAGATGCGGCTTGAAGTTAAGATTTTAAAGGAACAACAAGATTAGATATGGATAAAGCTTGCGCCAACGGTCCCAACCGAATGTCTTTGTTAGACCAACATTACCTCAACGAAGCACGACGAAAAATGTTAACAATCCAGATAGAGTTACATGATGAAAAATCATTCAAGAATAGTGCGTTTCTCTTCGCGAAGATCAAATCATGGAAACCATCCGTAAAGTCGCGTTCCGTTGTTGTTCGGTCTGCGACCTCGTTCGACGAAAATGAGATCGAGAGCAGATGTACGAAGAGTCGCTATAGTAAATATACGCGAATGAATGATTATTTTATTTCGAACGAACGAACGGCGAGAGCCAGAGTTTGCCAAGGCAAATAGAAGGAAACAAGCGATTCGTTGAAGTCGTCGGTCGATGGAGAAACGAACAGGTGGATAAGACACGGTTCGCCCGACGGGTAGGGGAGGCAGAGAGGTAAATGAGAGACACCGAAAAAAGGATACGGGATAGAAGAAGAGGCAGACTGGTTATAGCCCTCGTGCAATTTTCCTTCATAGTTTTCCGTTCTTTTTTTTTCCTCTCCGGGATAGCCTGTTCCGGAAGGATCGAAGGGGAATTGCTCGTGAAGAAGGGATGAAGACTACTATCCACACCCCAGCGTCATCTCCGACAAGCAAGAAGAGGAGAGGAGGGAGGAGCCCTGCGGGACTATATACTCCGGATATAAGGGAGAAACAATGGACCGAGAAGATCTCGTCGATGGGGAGGTTTGAGAAGACACTTGGTTGATGCCGCGGAAAACGGTATACGAAAGAGAGAGGACAGATGGGCCAAAGTAGCCGGGAAATCATCCCCTAGACTGACCTTTACGCGTCAACGATTCACCCTTATACCCTTCACTTTAGTTCTTACGTTCGCTATACTACCGAATCTTCGTATTTTCTATCCGAATTTATCGAGGCCGTCCGACCTCGCGTGTTCGTACGAGAATTAGAAATGAGACTGAGTGAAATTTCTTTAGGTTAATATGTTTCCGGCACTCCGTACGAATGAGACGAAAGTGCCTCGTAGACTTTTATGACGGCGAGCTTTTGCATAGTGCTTCGATGGAGGAACCAAATAACAAAGCAGAGAGATCGGATTAATGGCTGTGACCTAGAACGTAGTGTCCTTTAACTTCGGCGATCTTCGATTTTTCTTCCTCTCAAAAACGAGGCCCGCTTTTACTTGAGCTTCCAACTTTTTAAAATCTTGTCGAACAACTGAGGCTTCAGCTGATGCGTATAAATCATCGAAGATCTCTTGTCTATGCTATCCGGTGGATTGGAACTATTTTGGTCGAGAGGTTTCGGCGACACACAAGCCTGCTCTTAGCCTTGGTACGTCAATCCTTGTGATGCTTGATGAAACGAGCAGCGGCTTTTCACGCTGCACGAAACTACTGGTGTATCTATAAGAGAAAAGTGACAAGAACGAGAGGGATGCAAAGGGAGAGAGGGATTCGACGGAACGCGAGTCGTGTTGGCCCACGCGTTCTCGTGTATTTCCGTTACCACGATGACGAAGACGGAGACGACGACCGTGACGAAGATGTGTTACACATATACGCGCGTCCACGCATACACGGGAATTAGAGTCGTTCGAGGGACCCCGAATAACGTCTCGGTTTTCAAACAGCAGTGACTACAGACCAGAAAATAGTGTGTCGTCGCCCACGCTCCGGAACATCATCTATGCTGATCCTCCGAGTCTCTCGCTCTTACCCTCTACCTCTCGGGTTCTCTCGAGCTCTTTCGGCCGCGTTATGCCGATGGCACGAGCGTTAGCGGACGCAACGGAATGTCGTTAACGCGTTCTTCTTCTTCTTCTCCACTGTCCTACGGTGCTTCCCGTCCCGGAATTCCGTATGCGAAAGGTCATCGCTCATCTTTCGATCGAGAAATTCCGTTTGGAGTATTGGCAGCGATGCCGCGGAAATTTTCTAGGTGAATATGCCGCGGCCGAATTTCAAAAGTTCAAGCGGGATCGCTGAATTGTTAATGATATCCGGACACGGAGAATTTCGTTGGAACGTCACAACTTTTCTTCAACCACGACTTTCTTTCATGACACTTTCAGTCCAAGGTTAATTTGATCCCGGATATTCGGCTGATTTCACTGGATTTAACTCACTTTTTAGCAATATTATTCTAATTCATCATATAATTCGTCCGTTCATCGATACTCTTTGGAGATCAAATTTTAAAGTCGAATGTGACGTGTCGATGGATGTTAAATCGTTGATGACAAACAACAAGATGTTTTTTTTGTCCCTTTCATTCTTATTGTAATGATGATCAAGAAGAATAGTAGAAAAGAGAATTGTAGATGAATCGGAGTTTGAGCGATATTCTGTGAAAATAAGTTTTTTCTTCGACCCAGCGAAGACCCGTGGAAACGAGTAGGAAATGCAAAAATTATTAAGACATCTGACGCACGTAACGAGAGAAGTGAGAAGGGGTAAAAGAGGATGAAGATCTGGAAAAAAATAAACGAAGAAAAAGAAATAATAAAAGAAAGGAAAAAGGAAAGCGAGTCTCAACGAGGAGACGAGCCACGTCTCTCTCGGGCCATTATCGCCACGGCCCTTTGAATAATTTAACAATTAAGATGGAACTTTTCGGTAAGGAGTGAGCGCTTCGCGCCGAGTGCGAAAAGATGACGAAGAAGAAGAATAAGTGCCGTTGGGATGATGGTTCGTCGCAGAGAGAGAGAGAGAAAAAAAGGTGAAGAAGAAGCAGAAGATAGAAGTGAAAACGCGAGAAAAAAATGTAGCGCGCGGAGATGGAAGGGAAGAGAGAGACTACGAGTACTTTTAAATGGGGAAACTCGAGAGTCGAGAGAGACGCGTCAAAAAAGTTTCAGCTAAACGTCAGTCGTATTTCGCGTGAGACCATGCATTAATCTTGACGCTGGCGTATCGAGAGAACTACATTCGCAAAAAAAAACGAAAACATAGAAGCATACATTTGTATTCGCGCAAACTTGAAGGTAAGATATTCTGATTCATACACAAGAAAGGCGTTATCGAGACTCAACGCTCCTAACCGTCGTCTTGCAATTCTATGTCTTCACCCATGCTCTTTTTTGAAGTATCGTTAATGATAGGGTCACGGATTTTTCTTCAAATCATTTTCTTAATTCGTAACATTGGGACCCGGGGGATAAAAAAGGCGAGCCTTCAACTCAGATAATTCACGAGTCCATCATATCCGCGCTTTTTTCCGCCTTTGCCATTTACGACCTCTGGCATTCTCATCGCCTGAGTTGCAAACCCCCTCGTCGACGCCTATCTCGCTTGAGCTCGTAAAACACCGCGAAGCTTCTTTTTTACTGGAATGAAGAAAAAAAAAATAACGACACGAGAATAAAGAAGCCGTTGCACCTGACTTGCTGAAATATTTATGAAGTTGACGTTGCGAGGCTTCGTCGTCGAAGTCGAATTCTGCGTAACCCTTACGAGCAGTTTTGAATCTCTCCACTATCGTTGAACGTTGAAATTGGCGTTCAAACGGCAAGTTTCATGATGGTACGAACATTGCAAAATTTGGGTAACATTCCGAGACAACTCATTTGAATATGCGAATTTTTTTAATTTTCCGTACCGAATACGATTTTCTGTTCGATGAGCACACAAAAGATTGACTTCCGGTGGCAATTAACATCAAAAATTCCTTTCGACTTGTTTCACAAAAAAACCACTCATTTTTTTGTCTTATAGACATGCGTGATGTATCCAACATTCTTGCAGTCCCGAAACTTTTATCGTTTAATCCACCGTTCGGTGATATCGACGATTGAACGAAAAGCTCGCCCAAGCGAAGTGCAACAACGCGCTCTCGGATCTCGTACTTTCGGGTCGTGCAGGGTTGCTCAACGTCGAAGTTACGATAGTATACTGATAGACGATATAGAGCACGGTAGTACTTACTGGGCGAGAAAGCTCGGCCGAGAGTATAACAAAGCTTTGGGACGAGCTTTGGGATAAGCGTGTCTACCCGACGACGAGATTCTCTCGAACGAGACGTGCCGCGCGCGGAGGCAAGGGGTCGGGGCACGTTGACTAGGTACCCAGAGGGTTGCGTAACGCGAATATACGCGGAACAGAGACGGAGACAGCGACTAGCTACACTGACCCACATACACCGGCTTTATTTAAACCGCGGAGAGTTTCTCCTCTTCGGCGCTTTTAGTCTCGACTTTCGTCTTCTCATCCATGTGCACTCGGCGGATGAACGTAAAGTTCGGAGAACGACACAACGAGGCATGCACATGACGACTGATGTCGGCTATCATCGTCCGCATCTATGTTACATTTATATCAACGGTCGTTCAACGGCCAATGAAAAGATTCTCCGTATTTTATAAAAATGCTTACCCTGCGTAGCGAACATTTGATTTTCGTAACAATTGTGTACAACTTGCGACAACCGATTTTTCACAATTCTACATTTCAATGAAAGCATATTTTTATCGCAGCGTTGATAATTAAGTGAAAATAAATCGCTGGTGTTAGACTGACCACTAAACGGTTATGAGCAAAGTTACTATTTTCAAATAGATTTATGACCTATTTTCTGTATAAATTCTAAAGTTTAAGCTTCATTCTTGGAAATATCGAGTAGCGAAATGTGAAAAAAAGTCTCGAACATACACCTAAGGGGATTAGATTGTATAACAGAAGATAACGATGTCAAATTCCTAGAAGCAAAAAACAGCAGCAACGGTGTTATGTTACATGACAATTTGTAGAATCAGTAACTAAAAACTCGAGACGTGGTAACGGTGTGCTTCATGGTATACGGTTACAATATCTGTAAACGTTGCAATCCCATGTTTCATAACGGAAAGCCAATCGAATTGATCGATTATTCTTTCCAATTTCATTCACATAATTCGGATTTGGCCCAAAACTCGCCGAGCGCAAGACTTAATGTGATCAGAAAAATAGAAATTATTGAAATTTGGGTTCATTGCAGTCTATTATATGGAAGTGGCATTGTTGGCTCGATGTGCAAGTTCGATGCAATTCAAAATGGAGCGAAATTGCGAGATTGATTTTGTGTAATTAAATTAACGAAGCGCCGAAGCTCGAGTTGGAGCAAGTTGTAGGAATGTCAGAGTTTCATTGAACATCTGAGAGCGTAGAGTAACAGGTCGAGCTGAAGGTAGGAAGCAGCTAGAAATTCAATCCCTGGAGATATTACTTCGTTTCCCGATAGCCAAGGACCGCGAATGTTGCATCTACCTCATCGTTGTAGTCGTCGACGCCGTTGGCACTGTGTAAGAGTGTAACGGGCTACAACGTCGTCAAAAGCCCAAGGGGAGCTCTTCAGAGCAACTATCCCCTTTTCTGGTTTCGAGCTCTCATCTACTCTAACTCCTTCTTTCCTCGCTTCGCTTCGGTCTCTCTCTTTATCTTTACCACGCCGAACATCAGCAAAACGACGGCGACAACGATCCGTACATGAGATACCTCTGTCACACTTGTAACCCAGAATTTCTATGGGCTTTACGAGTATGCACTACGGTGTACGTCGGGTGTCAAGGTTTCTCGAGTAAAACTTTAGTGTCCCAGAGGTGAAATGGTATTCGTGTTTCGACAAATACCTCAGAGAAATGGAGATACAAACGCTTCAAAACGTCTAAGAATCACATTGACCAATCTGACTCTCACATGTTATTGTTTAAATATTAGTGTCATAACGTACTTATTTTTGTATAAAAAATCTTGTGGATAATGAAAGAATTTTACGACCGAAACATCACTGAAACTCAAAGGAAAATTATAGGGTCAGAATTTTTTATGTGGCGAAATATTGCCATTGGAGATCCAGTTTCTATTTTCGATTTTGAATATTTATTATCAACGAAAAATATATGCGTTATTCTGAAAAACCCAATCATGAAATGATTCATGATTCATGTGATCAACGATTATTTCTTGGAAACACTATATGATTTCATTGTTTTTTTTTTATCTCTGGTCTTATTTACTGAAAAAAAATCATGGAAATGGATATAAAATAAAAATAATTTATGCCGAAAATAATCCGTAAAGCACCTGGAAATATCGGCGGCTCCGATTGTGTGAAGAGTATCGATTCGTTAGGTTTTTAGTCCTGGATATATAGGAATTACCCCCGGTATAGCGCGATACATCCCTCTTTTTCTCTTCCTTTCTCTATCTGGCTCGCATATAGACATAGTATATTCGAAAGCGTTTTTACGTGAGCCGATTATCCTGCATATTTGATGACGGCCTCGATACCCTCGCGGCGTAGCGCATTATCGTCATCCCTCCCCCCCCCCCCCTCCCCCATCCCACTCGCCCCTTCGGTGCGCCGACGTTGTTCCCACACTCAGTACTCTTCCCTGAAGCATCATTCGAAGCAACTTCAACCACGTTGGATTCTCCTCCTACCCTCTCATCACTCGTACTACGTAATACAAAAGCTCGTAAGTGTGTTGGCGTATTTCCCTGATGAATATTTTAACGATAAGCTTAACGCGTCGAGTCTATACTTTTGCCGGACATCAAACAAGCTCTTTGGCTCTGCAATGATGACCCCCCCTTGTCTGCTCACGTGGGCTTCGGAACGGACTCGCGGCACTCCGAACTATCCCCGATTATCCCCCATAGGGTTAAAAGGGCTTCAAAGTACAGGCTGTGCCAGTCTGGTGATAGCAAGAATGAAAAAAAAAATTGGACGCGGCAAGCTTTTCCCTCGAGCGAACGGAATTTCTTCTTGAATCTGAATTATAGTACTAAACTGCACTGAAATAAGTACGTTATTCAATACGTTATGCGAGGAGTTTGTATAACAAAAGTAACAAAAATGTGTAAACTATGAAGCTTCTGGCGAATGGTATTATCGCTATATTGATCGCAAAGTAAAAAAACCGTCCAGACTAATCAAAAGTCGTACAGGTTGCTAATTATTATTCTTTTTCAGGGTTTGTTTTTGCACGATTTTTTCATGGATCGCTAAAACTGCGTCTGTATATGCCGGCGGAATTGCCATAACTGCTGATGACATAAAACCTTTTTTTCTGCCCTCTCCCAAATGAGAAAAGCAAAGGATCGCCAAAAAAAAAAACTTACAGCAAGATCACCAAAGCGGATGTGCGTGACACTGTTTATATCTCAGGGGTTGTCCCTACAGCGTGAAATCGTATTTCGTACGTGACCCTTAATCCCGCGTGTGCGTGATGGTCGCGCGTCGGTAGGGCGAAACATCCCCCTCCCCTCCTTGCCCTGCCGGAAAATTCTCTTCTCGATCTTTCTCAACCCCGCCGAAGCTTCCTCTTTCCGCTTCGTAAATACGGTAACTGGCCAACGAAAACATCGAGGGTGTGGTCCATGAGGCCACTAAATTTTCCGGAACGATTCGCGGAATACTGATTAACGTTTAATAGAATTAGAGATCTCGAGAGGCCTCCGATATAAACGAGATAGAATGCACATCGCTTTGGAAAATCGACGGGTCAAGAGATAGGGAAAAAAAAGAAAAGAAGAAACGAAATAAAAATATGACGATAAATCGAATCAACTCTGGCTCGAATCCACAATTGCATTTCGGTCGAACTTCCCCGTTCCCGACTGGCAATACTCCTGTAGGATCACCGGGTTTCCGAATGTCCATAAATTTTGTATTCAGCACGAGTTGGAAATTAGAGAAGAGCAAAGGAGGGGGCCAGCGGGAACGAGTACGGTCTAAAATAATATTCGTCCTAGGTGACCTCCCTGCGGAGGGTCCTATCGCAAACCGAGGTCGGTATGGCTGGTGTACGTCTTCAGATATAGTATTATAGTAGGTACACGAGTGTTCGGTCGGGTCAAACGTGAAATTGCACTCGAGCCACTTGTAATTCTCGATGCACTCGGACGATCGTGGCAGAATCGTCCGGCTTCTCTCTTGGCCGTACCCGAGGGGATAACCAGCAGTAGAAAGCTTCGGAGGATGGCGAACGTATACCTATCGGTATGAACTGTTCATACTTGCAGTAGTTGTCATAGTAGTGGTGGTAATAGAGAGATTGAGAGAGAAATTGTAGTAATAGAGCACGAGAATCACCGTAGTCTACTATGGTGCTTTCATCGGACTCTTCTCCGACTGCGGAGAGAACTCGAAACTCGCCGGTTCTCGCTTCCATAATTCCTTCCACTTACCGAGTTAATGGCCGTCATGCTGCCGAGTCGACGAGGATCTGTGTCCACTAGCCCGCTGTCACTCTGCAAGGAAGGAAAAAAGCGTAAATTAATATCGTTCAAGATTGAATTTAAAAAAAGATGTATTTATGAAAAAAAAAAAAAAAAGCATTGCCTGTAGACAGTATTTAAAATATTCCGTCTTCCGCATAGGATTAATTGCGGGGATCGTCAGCTGCAGCACATGCAGCGTGGTAAATTTGCGCGCAGGTGGAGAAAGACGACATCGCGACGCTCTCATCGAGATCGCACGAAGGCCTTTCAACGATACACGACCCAGTTGTCCCGATGAAAAGATGCTTTTTTCAACGGGATCTTTTTAGATTAAACGTTCCGATGAAAATTGCTGAACCGGCTTGCGTCCCGCGAGAAATACGATGTGTCTATATATATGGAGTATCAATTTTTCTCGAATGTTCATAGGCAGTACTTCTTATTATTTTCACCATCGATGGCCTATGTTTATTATTTCTTTCTTGCCGACTAATGAAAATCGGTCATCCTATCGTTAGTTCCCTTTGCGGGGGACCTTCCATTTTCCATTTATTTCCAGCAAATGATAAACCAGCGAGTCGATCAATAGTTCCTTCGGCCAACGAATTTCGACAACAGGAAGAGAGCCCGAGGTATTACGTCACAGTGAATTTTATTATTCAAGACTCGCCGAGCTGTTAATTAAACTTGCATGAGCAAAATGTTTTTTTTTTTTTTTAATGCGATTATGTTACCGAGGGACTTTGGCAAATTTAATAATTAATTATTCGCATGGATTATGGTCGAAGCAAAGCCGATTGGAGGAGGAAAATTATCTGCCCGCCTCTGGGCATTCTCGGGATCTTCGTAGAAATATCATGGCGGTTACACGGTGAGGTAACTATGCGGCGAAACAAAAATTTCATTCTCTCGCCTATAATGTAGGTCACTGAGCAAATAAGCTGCAATTTTTTTTAGAAAGTTTACAGAAAAGAATATTCCGTTTTTGAGGTTTCAAATAAAATGAAACTGCTTCAAGAAGCACCGATTGAAGTTAAAATTTTAACTATTTTTTTTTATTTATTTACAATTGTCCTTAATATTAAGAGTTTTTTAAAAACTTTTCCATGGTTTACATTTCTCTATTTTCGTTATAAATTTCGGCTAAACATTTCTATTGACTACACCTTCAGTAATGCCTCAAATTTTGAGATCATTCCGAGCGCGGCATTCGGAAAAGTAGCTATACGACGAAGCTTTCGGTTTCCGGACAAAAACTGCACACGCCATTCGCGGAGCGAAGGAAGCATATATACACTACCAATAAGAGAAGAACAAGAAGAAGAAAGCACGTAGCTGGTGGCAAAAGAAACGACGTGCAAATGTCGTTTCGAACTTTGATCGTAAAACAGCAGCTCTTCGGTACGTGCGACAGAGTCCTCCAAGGGGGTTTGCAGACGCGCAGTATATCTATGGGAAGAAGCTTGGCGAGCGGGAGAACGAGTAAAGGAGGACTAAGAAGAGAAAGAAAGAATGAAAGAACCCGCGAGAACGATATAGAGAATCGGTCGAAAGCCTCTGAACCGACGACGAGGGGATGAAGAAGGAAAACGCGTCCGTCTTGAACGTCTGCCAAATCGGTTATGCGCGAATAAATTTCCGTGTCAAACTCTCGGGAATTCGGAAAGATCTTGCCGGAGCTGCCCTAGCCATGGCTATTTTATGGATTGCGCGCGATGAAAGTGACCGAATTTCACATCGATATTTATTCCGATCGTTCAGTTTCACTGTGTCAAACAAAATTCAACGCCTACGTATATACACATATATATATACAGCAGTTTGTGAATATCAAGGCAAATCGGAAATTCTTCCTCTAATTTTGTCGCACCCTTCGTTCCGTCTGCTTTTTTAAATATTCAACTCATCGCTCGGCTTCTCAAACGTACAATTTTATTCTCTACCCAAACTTTGAATCAACTTCTGGATTGTATATACAATTTTAAGACTAAATAGAATGCAGTCTCAGAATCAATTTTTTTTAATATGCGCCGAATCAGGATTTTCGCTTCATTCCACTGTACCGTCAAGCAATCAAAATCCATGATTATAAGTCGATTTCCGCTGTTTCCATGGGCATATTGATTAATTATTCTAAGATAGTTATTTGTGTGTCAAGGGCGTGGAAAATACGGGATTCCAACGGCTCTGCAGTGCGGCACGAGCCGAAGGCAAGTACTAAAGTACACTTTCTTGCACTGTGGTAAATAAAAAAGCACACTTTCTTGCACTGTGGTAAATAAAAAAGTACACTTTTCCGCACAGATGCGTTCCACGCACGCTTTGGAGCTTTGGAATATCGACAATTTCACGCGCATAGTACAGAAAATAATTTTTATGAATAACATTGTTTGTTCGCACCGATATAGTGGGGTAAGTTATTAACAACTACCTTCACGCAATTCCGAAAGCGAGTAAACTAGATCACTTGAATCGGTTCCATTATCGCACTGCAGTTACGTGTCTTTGTTTGATGCCCAATACGCACAAGATAAACAGAAGATGGCGACGAGATCGACGCTACTTTGGCTCCAAACGATCAAGTAATGCGTAATGTGTATGGGTTCTGCATAGAGAAACTATACGCGGTATATGTACATCGGGGTGCGCGTTCGTTTGGAAATAGCGATATTAGAGGTGCTCCGGGGCACGCGACGACGACGAACGCCGTCGATGATGAACCCCCTTTGTCATGCAAATATCCGAGGGAAAACTTTGACGCTTCGTCTCGTAGCCGACGGCAGAGGGCTGCCGCCGCTGCGAAGCTCTCGCGCAACTGCCTCGTTACTTCGTAATCGAGGAAATCCAGGAAACTACCAGTCGATATATATAACGGGTGTACGTTTCCTCGATTTTTGCAGCCACACCGCGAGAGAACTTTCTCTCAAGTACGAAACAAAAAAGAACGTTTCCATTCTTATGGAAGAAGATAAAGTTTTTGCCATTGTCGTTTTTCCTTTTGTCTTTTCTACGGATGTTTCGAAGAGAATTATTCACGACGATGTAATTCCATGTATTTATTCAGACCGAAGATAAATTCTATAACGATATCATCCTAAAATCAAGGGGGACATCGATAACAGTGAAGAAGATAGCAAACCGAAAACGAAATGGCATCAAGAGCAGGAGACATTTGATAAAAAAAGGTTGCGGCACAAGAATAGATTCTAAATCGAGTCAAGGCCCCGCCGATAAGGGAGTTGGTCCTACAAAATAAAAATAAAAAAAATTCTCCATTGGCCTGGACACGTCTACCTCAGACGGGAAGGTAAAAAAAAGTTCGTCATCGTTCGGAATTTTATCGAGAGGCAGAAATGACATTTTTTTTATCTCATTTGTTCCCCCAGCCAACTCGGTCGATTCTCTCTATTGCGAGACTCTCTCTCTCTCTCTCTCCCTGTCTATCGCTCACGAAAACGCAATAAGCCACGTGCAACGGTGCGCGCGTGATTCCTTACCTCCGGCGTGCGCGCTAGGTGCCGTTACACTCGACTTCTTTTTTTTTTTCTCTCTCCTTCCGGTCCAGTGAAATACTCGTTGGTCCGTATATCGAAATTCTCTTCTACTCGAACCGCACACCGCCGTCAATGCGCGATGACGGCGGCACACACGACCCCGATATCCAAGTTGAACTTTGATTTTCACGAGAGGGCCGAGGGCCGACAGCAGTAGAGTGCCATACGGAGCGAAAAGGGGAGGGAATTGAGAACGGGAATCAACGGAAACTCGTTCGAACTACGGGCAATCGATACTCCATCGATGTCGGCACGAGCTTACTTTGCTGCCATATTAGTCTTTCGGCTTACACGGCTCAGACTCCATCGCTTTGTAACGAAACAATAACGCTTTTATATCAACGCAAACGATGCAGTGTAAACATTGTTGCACCGCAAAAACTTTGGGGATAGCGTTGCCGTAACCATATAAGAGTTATAATAGACATTTTTCTGTTATACCGATAATGTAATTCTAACGTAATAAACACTTGAGTGGATGCGGTGTTTTCCTTCTAATTTCTCACGTACCGGAAGATTTTTTCTATCATGAGGCACTACTGGACCTTGTTTATAGAAGAATGGCTTATAATAAAGAATGTGTGCATCGATTTTGCTTGAAGGCCATAAAAACAATCTTGAAATTACTGCGCAAAGGTCAAACTTGTATTGCATTCCGCTTCCATTGTTATGTTCTTCCTTAAAATGTTACTATAGACTGTCAGTTTTTTTTTTTTTGTTCCATGACAGGCATTTATATTGCTAAACTTCTAATTTGTTGCATATATATTTGCTTTCGTCATTCGAAGAAGCTTGTAATATTCTTTCGCAAACGGTATAGTATGTTTTGAATCCAATCAACTTCTGTGGAAATGCATTCGCGTAGTATAACAAGCTAACTTCGATAGTCTCATCGAGAGAGCCGAATTCACCTCGACGCCGTTAGATATACGTGACGTTGCCACGTTACTCGGTCGCTTCGCAGACGCGTCCGTACGTCTGACTCTTCGCGACCACTACTACTTGTCCTCGCAACTAGAATCGTCTAGCCGCCTACACGCCTCACCGCATCAATACAGCAGGCAAAGAGCTAAAGGACAAGTGCACTGCAGCTGTAATTCGCACAGTGCAGCGATCTCTTCGACGCGTGAACGTTGCACGTAGAGTGTTTAGTCACGAAAACGACTCGTCCGTGCTGAATACGAACTAACACAGTTGTAGTCGCCCGTGCAACGCTGAAGTCTAAACGGCAAAGACCGAAGCGGGGATGAAAGTACGGAAGATAAAGGTACACCGTAGAAGTTAGAAACCGAGAGCGGGAGTGCGAGCAAACATGATATTCGAATGAAACGCGACGATTTTACCACGAGCTGACGTCGTAAAGCGAATTATGACTTCCACGTAATTTACAAACCTCCGGGAAATATACGAGAGAGCGCTAAGCGCCGCTGTCTCGCGCTCTCTCGGCGTAACTGCAGCGGGTCCAACTTTTCGGTGGCTCTCGCGTGTGTCTCCTGGCTTCTCTGATTCGTCGTTCCTCGATTTCGCTGTTTTCATCCACGTAGACGCGCGTGTACGTGCCATCCATGATTATACCGTGCCACATTATCTATCTATACCAGCGATATCTCTTCGATGATGTCACGTTCGCGTGATTTGTATCAATCGTGACTGCACGCCGCGGATAAAGGGCGACTGGATCTCTCCATAGCTATACATGCGACCACGTTACGGAGGTTTATTGCCGATGCCGGGAGGGAAGGCAGGCATGAGAGCTGCGGGATTTTAGCTGAGCTAATAGTTTCGCCAGGGATTTACCGGTTAAAGGAGAAAAGAGAAAACATCGAAAAAGAGAGCAAGTTGGCGAATAACGTACGAGATGGAGAGTCACGTTATTCCAGGAACGCATTATAGCATGTTACGCTCGAGACTCGATGCCACTGCTAGAACTCGTAAAATTGTGCATCTAAAGAGGGATCAGTCGGTGAGCTTTTGGTATTTCTCTCACTCCGCTTTCCCACGTTTGTTTGATTCAATCTCCAACGTTTATAGATATGTGCACGTATTTGGTTCTCATTGAAATTCGATACCGTCGTGGAAACTTATTGAAAAGTCAAAATAGAAACGAGAGTTATAGTAAACAGCAATCATACGCGGTGCAGCTGCAGTGTTCTAAATATATTTTTCACGCCTGAGTCATCGTCTCGATTCGCCATTATGAGAATCGGTGCGAAAAAACAAAGAGAATTTTGAGTTGGCAAAAGATTAACGAATAATTGACATAAGTGCAAATATATTTTTTTGTGCGATGAAACATTAAGATGGGATAAGTGAAAGGTGATTTTTAAAAATCAGAGAGAAATTTCTTTTTGGTGGAGCCGTGAAGAGAGTTTCAGAATCTGATTCGCAGGTGCCCGCATCGATCCTAGAATAAGGTCCGCGAGTATTGCATCAAGATTTTCGTGACCATATAAATTATCTGTTACGTCACACATAATTCCTACTTCTTCCTCGCCTTCTCTCGTCGTCAAGTCCGTGATAAATTTTGGTAGAGCCCCTCAACCCGCCCCCCAATTCGACTTGGTTATTCCTCACGTATAGTATATAATTGCGCGTTCCTTCGCGAGGGTAATAAATCATGAACGCAAGAGCTCGAGGAGGACACACATAGAGAGTAAGTCTCCGTCGGCGGTTCTTTCCGCGAGAGTTAAGTTTCACCGTGCTACCGTCATCCTCTTCGGTGATTCATCTAGCATGCGTCTAATTCGGATATGGTATTGCTCAGCGCTATCCCACCGTCGGTGCCCCTGTGCGCGACGGCAAGAGAGGGAAGCTCTCTGTGTGCTCTAATCACGAAGGCACACCCAGCGCTACTTCTTGCGACTAGACGTATAAATTAGACATTAGTTATGTACGTCCCGCTCGATTCGTCTTCAAGCACACTTTGCCTGCCTAACATCGCCAGAGTGAAAAGTCTCGGCGTTGTGCGGTGAATTCCGTCCTTCTCTCGCGCCCGTGATTCGGCGTCTGATATATACTTTTTGCTCGACGCTCCTCTTCGTCCACCGACACATGGCAATAAATAGAATGTATATAATACGACGCTTGGTGAATGTTGTAGAGAGACGCGACTGAGGGTTTTGCCAAGCGTGGCAAAGCATCAAGAATCCCAAAGCTCCTCGGTGCATTGTACGTACGTGTGGGAGTCCCCCGACAAGCTTCTTCACCCTATCTATGATACCGCGAACTTTGATTTACAATCTCAACGTTTTTCAATCGGTCTGACGCACACACCAAAGCGAGTAAGACCTACGCGAATAGACATCGAGGATAGACGGAGGAACACATCGGGTCTGGTGGCTACATAGTATAATCGGGCACGAAGAATCTTGTACACGCGTGCATTGGCTCAGACCAGCGGACACTCAGTGATCCGAAAACAGAAAGGATAGTTCCGGTTCATTAAGCGCTGGCAGAGACTAGGCCGCCGGTGACGAGATTGATTTCTGTCTGCTGCGTACTTTTTTTTTGTATGCTCGTAAATGAACTGTGCTTAGATCTTGATCAAATTTTTATTTTTAAATGGACTTTTCAAAATGAGGTATTTGTTCGTTTTTTCATTTTTCTCATTTTGGAATGCCAGTGCTACTTTGTAAAGATATGGGTCGTCTTCACATTGTTGGAATAATATATTCGAGAACAGTTATTCGTTTCCGAGCCTGGCTTCGTCTCGCGCTTGAAATATTTGGCGTTAATTAGGCAACGGGGCAAGAGAAGTCAAGTCGTTGGACGCCGGGTTCCGGGCTCTTATACGTCGCGGACTAACTGCGACGAAATTCATTACTTGTCGCCCGGCGACGACAATGCGAAGCGAGTCCGTCCAAGTTTGCCGTATTCGTGAACGTTATTAACGTTCACCGGGTATGAGAGAAACAGAGGTACGTCTCAGAGACTCGAGCAAACCGCACAGAGACACAGAAGAGAATCCGTGGCTGCTCGTCCGAGCTTCCCGCGGCGACAGCGGCATAGCAACCCTTGATAGACCTAGGCCAGACGCATCGCCAGGGTAAACGAAAGGGCGAGAGCAAGAGAGAACCGGAAATGTGCGAACCTCCGTCTCCCAACCCTGAAACTTTCACTTCACGAGAACTCTCTACTTTGATCACAGTCAACGCCACGGGGCTCAGTCGGAACTTTGCTCTAGACTTGGCACTTCAGTGCACACGTCGTACTTCGCGTATAGCGTGCCAGAGACGAATTTCCCTTTTCCATTCCGCGGTAGAAAAGAAAACGCGGCAATATCAGAGCCGTCGATTCAGTTCATTTTTCACCGTTGAGTAATATAGTTTAGACTTTATTTTGACGAATACAAGGTGCATGTATAATCAAAAAAATCACTTTACATTGCTGATTGGAATCTTTAATGTTTAATTCTGTTTAATGATAAAATTATGGGCTAAGAAGATGCGGTTTTGCTAGTGTTGTTGACAGTCAAATTGATTAACTGAATTTTGTCAGATTCGAAGGTATGCGTTGGGGGTTGAATATTCAAGTTAACCTAGAAGAAGCCTAGACGCAGATAGACAAAAAAGAAACTTATTTTCATCAGCCTATACTTACAACGGGGAAGAAAAGGAAAACTGATTTGTGATTTCTTTCCTTACTCAAAAGCCCCTTAAAGAAAACATATTGATGCAATCTGAAATGCGGAATACAACAAAGGCAGTCTCTTCCAGTAGCGCGACTCTTCCACCCTAAGATTCCGGAGCGGAAACTCAGCAAGACACGAGCGGCCATGTTTCAATATTAAGGAGGCTTTGGCCTCCCATGATTTAAATAAGCTCGTGCCGCGCGAGACCTTCGTGGCATACTACAGTCTACAATAGCCTGGATTTTACCCTACGCGATACTGTGTAAGAGGTCAACCTCTGAAAAGTCGTAGGTACTCGAATTTATGAGAAAACGTCGGGTACAGCTTAGCTTCTCTTTTGCCCGCGCATCTTTCGGCCCTTCGTCTTGCTCGGCCTCGATTCCTCCACCCTGAACCCTCTTTCCACCCCTATATGTGTCACATCCCCCTCTCGAGGTCTCTCGTAACTTTGCCGAATAGCGGCAAGATGCACGAGCCCACGTTACTCTTACTTTTTGCTTCCGGGTGAGACACTTACACGAAGACATCCCATAATCTGCGAACATTTTTTTTTTATCCATGTTTCTTCTCTTCTCTTCCAGCGAGGAAAAACGAATAAAGACGGGGGAAAAAATGTGCGTTCCCACGACGAGAAAAGTCCATTTGGGTGGACAATTTTTTAAACCTGGCATTGAAAGCTCCGTACTACAGTATGATTAGATCCTTCGCAGATTTGAACGAAATCTACCCAGTGAATGGCCGACACGGCAGTACGGTTACAAAGATATCGAAGTGTGCCAATAACTCGTCATTGGATTCCGACGGCCAATAACTGTGCGAGCAACTGTATATGCGCCATCTGCTCTAGGTTGAGCAACCCCAGTTAGATCGTGACGCAACCCCCGCGCGTTCGAGAAACGCGGAACGTACAAACGAACGACGATTGATTGATTACCCATTGTCGCGACGTGAGCCAGCTACGAACTCTACACGCGACACATACACACACGTATTTCTCGCATGATATTATTCACAGCGTTGATAATCATAGTCCTCTCTAACATGTGACAAGGGTGTTGCGTTAAGAATAAGTGGAAACGCATATCAGAGACATTTGAGTACCTGATACGCGACTGCGTACTCGATATCGACGATGGTGAAAAAATGTACATAAAATAAACGGAACGAAAAAGCAACACATGGAAGTTTGCATTTTCAGTTATCAACATTTTTCATACTTAGATTATGCAGTTTTGTCATTGTTCCGTTGTTTTTGGCCAATTGTTCAAATATGTGAAGAAGAAAAATTCCCAAGTCTGTTGGCATAGATACCGAATTTTGTTGTATTTGAAGAAATGGTGTTATGTTCAGAAGCCGCGATCGATTTTTGCCATTGTTGATACTACATCGTTAAATATTGAGCCCAAGCACAGAAGTCACGAAACGAGAGCATAGCGAGGGTTTGCTTAAATAGTCAAAAGTTTCGTCCGCAAACTACAACTCAAACTTGGCGACGAGTTGAACAACGCCGAGTCGAGTATGTAATGTCGCGAGTCACGAGACATCGAATTCGGAAGAAAATCATGGAAGAATAACAAAACAGGAAGAAAAAAAAAGCGAAACATTGAAGAAAAATCCACGCGAAGAAATGCCGTCGTTCGTATGACTTCTCGAAAGTTTCGTCTACGAGCTATATAAGTTAAACTGCATTTACTTGTGAGCTAGAACGTTGAGACGCGAGAGTGAGAGCAATTAAGACGGCTTGTGTACCTCGTCACCGTCACAGACTTTTGCTCGGTTTTAATTTTAAGTTATAATACACGTCGCTTCCGCGGGGCGTCGTCATCATTAGAGTGCAGCCCAACGCAGTGGAAGAGAACGACGGAGAATAAGAAGAGAGCGCAAGAAGAAATAAAAATAAACGAAGAAAAAAATATGGATGCGAGGAATTTCGTTGAGGAGTTTCCTAACGCTGGAGCGAAGCGCGAGCCACGACGAGGAAGAGAGGTGAAAGAGGTCACCAAGTTCTTCACAGAGATAAGAGGAGGCGCTGTCGGATTAAGCTGAAAAAGGTTCCGCGGCTCCGATCTCAAGTCATTTTTCTTCTTCGCGAAAAAGTTTGCGGCATTTATTCGACGATTATTAATGAAGACACAGTCGTATGAAGCCAGGCTTGGCATGAAATTGAAATGTAGGTCATTCGATAGAAATTTTTCTTTTCTTAATCATTTTGCCAAGGTATTTCACCGAGTTTCCGGGATCATTGACTTTTAGCTAACGAAATTCCGTTATTGCGGTCGAGTGGAAGTGAAATAAAAATAATTTTTTGTAAATTGATATATACAAACAGTGTACAGTATAATGCATAAAATACGTTTAAGCTCGCGTAACCCGAAGAAAATTGATGAGCGCGAAGCCGTGGCGTCGCGGTCCGATCCCAACGAAGCGAAGAGAACCTCAACAGTTAACAATAATCGGTGGCCTTGCGCCAGAATTCTCGGGCTTTGACGAGCCGAGAAAACGAATGACAGGAATTCTCGTAAACCGGCGTGGTGGAACGAAACATACACACACACACACACACATACACACAGGCATAGATACGCAGAATTGAAGCTCACATAGCCCAAGCCTAGTAAGTGTTATCACAGCATCCGAGATTCAATATTCCACTTTTCTACCTCGAACATTGTCGGTTGCGCGATTCTCGTGCCAAGACTGAAGAATCCGATTATTCTGCGTTCAATTACATCTAACTTTCAACCGATATGTCGTTCTCGAGGCGTATATAAATTTGTGAATTAAACTATCGCTCGAGCGGCGGCAACTTAATTAACAATATAGGAGTTGATGGTTCTATTAATTTCTTTAGTAAAATTCGCTACAGAAGGGGACGCATCAACCTTGAAGATGCAACGTAACACGCAAGCTCACGTGCGTTTTACGCAGCGCGTAATATTTGTTTGCGGAGATGATTCAGTGTCGAAGCATATGGCGGTACGAGGGGTAAAATGAAACCCGTCTGCTAATTTTACGAGCTCGAGAAACGCGTCGATGGAGCTACAATGCATGCTCGTCCGGCTAGAATGAGCGAATTTAGAAAAGAAAAAACAAATAAGATATATTGTTTATATATTCCACGTAAACAAATTTCTCACTGTGTCAATGCGAATTCGGTTTATATGCCGAACGACAGGCGCGTCGCGAGAAGCATTTGAGAAAAATGCGAAGCGCGTACGTGACAAATTCGTGAATTCGACAAAAATTTGCTGTAACAAATATTTATCAAAAGTCGACCTATTAATCATGGTTGTGATGCAATACTTCGAACACTCGATGTATACGCGACTCGATTGAATATAATCCAAGGGAACACTTTTTTTAAATAGTAATAATCAACTTATTTTTTTCCTCAACGTTTTCCGGTCAGTCTAAACATCTTAAATCTACTAATAGGTGGACACGAGAATGCGGGAGAAAATTATGTAGACCATCATCATCATTTAATGTTTCGCAATGTTTTACAACCATGAAGACTCAAGATCCGCGTATATAAAATCTAAATGCTTCGAGATAAACGACGTTATAGCAATAACAATACGACCAGAACGCGTGAGCACCTGTTCGTCTTAAATTTTGTGATATTTCGCCCACGCATTTTATTATTTCGTTCGTGTAACCGCGGTCAGAGAGGAGATCTCGCGGATGGAAACAGTCCTTGACTCGAGTCGAATAAATTTATGTATTCTACTGTGCAACGAGTATCTTCGTTTGTCAAGGCTATTTGGCGCCGCGAGAATGCATCACCGACCGAAATAGCGTTGAATTTATTTACTAATCCCGCTGCGAAAGAGATTGTACAAACGATAACACACCCGAGGGTCCAGTGCACTCTTCGCGTGCGCGCCATCGACGATAACCGACGGTCTAAGTACGACTCGAGCGAACTACCACTTCATAAAGTGTTCAACAACGAGGAACGATAATTGAACAACTAAAAAGCGAGAAACGCACAGACACATTCGGTCGTTTGACTTTGGCACGTGATTACCGTCAGTATCATCGTCCAACGAGAACTTTGTGTAACTTTTGGAACCACGGACAAAGCCATTTAGCAAAGCGAATTGTGTTGATCGCTTCGTCCACTCTCGACATTACGATCTGTTTACAGAAAGGGTCGGTCGAAATCCACTATGGCCAGGATGACAAAACTCGTTTTTTAACGAATTCGAATGAAACGAGTGGACGCACTTTCCTCAAAAATAGTGGACGACAATGTGGCAGTAGTTTGGAAAAAAGGTTAAAAAAGATTAAGGTGACTGGATTTAATTGTAGATCGAGAGCACAGTGAAAATAGCGGTTATTGGCTCAACCGCTTCTCCTCAACGTCTAGAAACCATTAAACTTTTCTTTCTTTTTCAACACAATTTCGTTTCAAAAGATCTTTGCTGACTACACTTTCAGCGTGCGAGCTCTTAAAGCACATTCCGTTTCTAGTGATTAATAATTTATCAACCGCAATTAGAAATTGCTTATTATCGTGATTAAGATTTAATAGAATCTTCTAATTCTTATAGTTGGAATTGCAACTGGCTGATTGCCTTTATGTTCATTGATCGAGTGTTTCAATACTTCAATATATTTGCCTACACCGACAAAAACAGACATTGGTGTTTTGTTATCTACGTTTGTATCTTCGAACACTCGAAAGTTTCTCCTAAAACGACCTATGGTTCGAGCGAACTCTCGAATTCTCGATCTTACTCCAGAATGAAAAAGACAAAAAAAATACACACACACTCGGTCGAAAAAAAAAAAGATAAAAGGATTACAGTCGAGATAGAAAGAGAGCGAAGAATCGCGGTGACTCCCGGAGGTATTTATACAGAGGCTGGAGTGTCGCCAAAAAGCTCGAACCGACCCTATCTACCGTCGGAAGAACTCGCGAGATTCGTTTCTACTCTTTCCCTTCTCCCTCTCTCCTTTCACTTCTAACTCTCCGTCTATCTTCTCTCTCTATTCTCCGTTGTTCCCTCCGCGCCATTCAGCTTCTTTACCGGGGGGCCAAGAGAGTGCTTGACACCGTCTCTCTACCTACACCTAGGGTAACGCGTTATATGCCTATCCCATTGGTACTCGACTGCACCTCTTCTTCTCCTCGTCGTCCTAGCCGCTCTCTCTCGTTCTCATCTCTTTATTCCTCTGCTTTCTCCGTCGCGGCTCTTTCGATCTCTCACTTCAGCCTCCAGCCGATGGTTTATTTGTCAAACACTCGAAGCCATCGAAGCACAAGCATGGAAGCCTACCCCTCTCGCGCCGAAGACGAAATTGAAGAGGCTGCGTGTGTGGGGTTGTGGTAATGGTCCGGGTCACGGAGTTATGCCTCGTGCATGCGCCATGGCTTCGCCCTCCCGCCACTAATACTCTTGGCATAAATCTACCACCACAGAGGTTTGCACTCGTGATCAGACTACTGAGCTCAAAATGAAAATGAGTAAGACGATTGGCGGCCAATGATAATTAGTTGTCGCCGTCCTTATATTTACGTTAGATTAGAACGTATTACCAAATATGCAGTTCATTTCATGTATACAATTTTATTGTACGATCATTCAATACCGTTTTTTTGATGCTACAGGATTTAAAAAAATCGTACATCGTGGTCGGAACTAAAAGCGATCGATGCGGCTTGCTTCCGACGGAAAGTTTCCTTTATCTTGAGAGTTGCAGACCCGTTCTATCCCCAAAGTACTTTGGCAATGTATTTCTTCGCAGTCTACCTCGTGAGCGAATGTACGTAGCTGGAGTACAACAAACAACAAGCCAAAGACTTAATAATTCGTCGACGAAAACGACGACGAGTAGTTTAGAGACGATGCGGACGATATCGAATCACGCTGTTTGCCAAGAATTCGCCTTCCGGCGAGACGACAAGTACGAATACGACGACGAAGACGAGAATCAAGTGAGCTTAGAGGAGATAGGCAAATGGGCGTGAAAACAATGAATTACGGCCAATTTTCTCGCGTTGTCTAGAGTTAATATATGTTCGATGAGGAGGAACAGAGAAGGCTTTTGAGGAGCGGGTAAGGATGAATTTCACAGTGTTAACCCAGCGGAGCAGGACAAGCAATGCCGCTCATTAAAGTGGCCAAGAACGAATCATCGGTTAGGTAGACGAGCCGCGACGTTGGGCGCGTGCAACGGTCACCGGCAGCAACAGCCGCAACGAATAGCAAAGGCACACAAGTGGATTCGGAATAATAATTAATAGTCCGCGTGAGATAGATAAAGAGAGGAAACGAAGAGACCGAGCTAGAAGCGACGCGTTCCTCAAGAAGCGACGAGGAAATACTCCTGACCCCATTCCGTCGACCTGATTTACAGCGAGAAGGAATCGAGATTCTCACTTTGGGTCTGTGTCTATGTCAGAGTGTATGGGTGTGCTCCACTTATCATTGTTGAATTTAAATATGTTTGGAAACACTAATCGGGCAGACGGGAAGATTGTGGATTTCCGTCGATGCGGCAAGACGCGATTCTGGCGAAATCGATGAAGTTGAACGCACTAATGAGGGAGGGCTCGAGATTTAGTATCAGAGTTTTCCGACTAATATCATTTTGCCGCAAGTCCTCCGTATTTCAAGCAATCAACTAATGTGCATCGCGTTGACGAGAGATTACAAACGTGAAAATAATGATCAATTCTGGGAAAATAAAAGTAATGAGAAAATTAGCAATTGCAAAGTAAAACGAAAACAATGTAAAACTGTAAAGAACAATGTTTGAGTATAAACGGTTTTCCTACAAAATGTTAATCTCTCCTTATAAAAACTTGCGCGATTACTATCGCTCGCTAGCTCACAATAGTAACGTTATTGTTTCCGCGAAGAATGTTTTCTTCTATTTCGTTCTTTCTATTTTTTTTTTTCTTCATTTCTCCACCAGTGAAACTACCCTTGTGAAAACTAAATCCAAGCAGATTTCGTTTCGCTGCGCAAAACAAGCGAATCTAGATCCGGCTCGAGTATACGCGGGCTCTCGAGACAAGATCCACAAGCAGCGTATAGACGTACGGCATATTAAAACTGCATCTTCCGTAGCCTACAACGAGAAAGCGATGAGAACGCCCGATGTAAAATGCGAGTACCAGCAATAGCAGCCGGTGGCCTTCGCGTAGGTACGGCGCCGGAAATGAATCTCTCGGCGTGGAGAGCCCGATACCGGAAGAAATTTCGAGCTTGCAGCCTTCGAGACTGTAGCGAAAAGAAAGAACCCCCTGCCCCTGACTGCTTTCCTGTCTACCGCCTTCCATCTCCCTTTCCTTCGATTTTCTCGAGCCCGACCCAACCAGCGCGTCAATCTTTTTTTTTTCTTTCTTTTTTCTCGTTTATTTATTTTATATATATATATATATATATTTCTTTTATACTCGTATTGCAACTCATCCGAACCTCTTTCGTCGTGGCAAACGACAACGTCATTTCCCTGCGAAAGATTGTGCCATCGGATCAAAGAGCGTAATGAAATATTTATGGTGCTCCAGTCACCCGATGGCTTCGATCGGCACGTAAAGCATGGAGGATATTTTATTTTATCCGATGAAATTTTATAACGAGAAAAATCGGAAAAGAGAGCGCTGATACGATATTTCACGATTCTGCCTGTTCGTCTGTCTGTCATCGAAAATTTCTCGAGAAAACTCGAACGGTTCAGAGAGAGAGAGAGAGAGAGAGAGCGAGAGAGAGAGAAAGCGGGCACACGAGGGCGGGAGAAACGATGGGCGAGACGGAGAAGCGGTGGTTCTTCCACGTAACTAGAAGAAGCGCGGAAACCTCGCGGAAAACTTCGAGCTGATCCGCGCAGTTTTCAGCGAAGAGTGGAGCAAGATGAAAAAGAGAGAAGGTAAATCCGAAGCGTGACTTTTTCTCTTCCTTTTCTCGCACCGGTTCGTCTCGTATCCTCATCTCTAAGATCGTTTTTTTCTTTTCCTTCTTTTTTTTTACTTCTTTCTTTTCTCTTCTCTCTCCCCGGTCACGTAATTTCCTCAAACGGCTTCGCGATCGTAGCGAGAGAAGAGGGGAAAAGCACTGAGAGCGAGCATGACGACGACGTCGGATCCATGTTGCTCCGGCAACTGGTCCAAGGTGAAAGAATAGCCGGAAGAAACGTGCGCGCCTTCTCGCGAGCCTCGAGGGGATGAGTTTTTCTTACCCTCCGCCATCGGTAGACGTTTTCGATCGAGCGTCGGCATGGCAACCCGCGGTAAGACGCTTTTCGAATGGAATCGCGAGTGCTTACTACGAATGTACGTGTACCAAGTCTCGATGGGCTTGCTCGATACAGATGTTTTGAACAAGACGTTTGTGCGTTGTTTTTTGCAAGATAACGCTTTAGAGTGCAAATCATTTTATTCGTCGTAAAATTGAGATTAAATTTTAGATAAAATTCTTGAGAATGTGAAATATTAACTTTGTGTTTTTTTGTTATCAAATGTTATCTTCGAAACACCTTTAGTTTCGGAAATGTTCTCAATTTATTCAACTTAATTTACATATTTACCCGAAGAAAGAAAAAAGATAACATCGGTGATATTTTTTTTGTTGTAAAATTCCAGGTTCTCACGTAAGAAACCCAGTGGGAATCGAGCAGAAAGATAACTTTGCTCAGCGAATAATAACGAGCGCGTCCCCGAAGGCCGGCGAGACCAACGATCGATCCTTCGATCTTTAGACTCACCCCGCGTCTCGGGCGCGCATCCGAGTGCCTATTTATACCGTATAGAACACCTTTGCGTCTAGCCTCGCGTTCGCGCGAGAATGGATCGCGATTGACACGCGCTATCCTAAATAAAAAAAGTTCACTTCTTTTATCAACGCGCCTACGTGTATTCTCCGTCCCCGGAGCTTGCAAGAAAGATGCAAGGCAGCAGAAAAAAACCCGATAAAAATAAAATTAAATCCACGACGCAAACATATAACTTAGCTAAACGTGTCTTGAGAATAAATATCTGTTCCACGAAGAATTTTTATCGTTTTCAACTTAAAGAAAAAGAAAAAAAACACCTTCGAATTCATGAACGACGTTTTACTTCATCATACTTTTCTTTTATTATCATTTTTTCGTATTTTTTCCTCTCGACGCGCGACAAGGATTTTCCATATAAATCGTCGCAGCTCGGGCGGTGGAAAGTTAGCGAAATATCGAATTACCTTGTCAGCTTGACGACGTCTCCCGATCACTCCGAGTGTCGTTTCCCCTCACCGTCGGTGTTATAATACCGAAAAAAAACCTCGCGCCACATTCTTCCCGCTCGCGCGTGCACACTTGTTTTTCTTTTTCTCTTATCCCCGCGAATGATCTCGAAGATCACGCACCGGCACGAACTTTTTATATCCCCAATGCTGTCGCTCGAAGGAAGTTCGAGTGATGATAATACCAAAAATGATTAAAGATAAAAAAAAAAAGTTAAACTTTATTCGCACCCCCGTAGCGGAGATAGGCGAGATTTCATCGTCTTCCCGTCATCTCGTCTCGTTCGACGTGATCATTTCCGTCCACCACTAGAGCACCAGCTACACAGCTTACTTGTCGTCGACACAAACGAAATAAATTTTCATTCCTTTCCATTCAACAATCGACGAATGACACTCGAACAATCATCTAAACGGCACTGATCATCGTATTATTCGAGCGAGACCGAACGAACAACATTTGCCCGCCGTCTTATTTTTTTCTCCAGATCTATCGTTCGCTGTATAATTGTATTGTATCCGCACTTTGAATCTTAAAGACGGGAGAATAAAACTTTGAGAACGAAACTACCGATGTATATTGTAATTGATATGAAAGAACGAGAGTAAACCGGCTCGAACTAACCAGACGAGACAACGCGACGCGAAAATTAGAGAACTCGGTCGGGCCTATCGTCGTCGTCGTCGAGTCGACGGCGAGCCGCGTGTGATGCGAGATAGTTGTTTGTCGGTGGCAGAGCGACGGCAGAACAGTAGCGACGGTAGCGGCGGCGCTCGAAAACGGGGGGACGCCCACCACCTGTGGTACACGCCGTCGTTGGCTCTGCCGCGTGTACTCGTCCCTCGCTCGTTTTCTCTCTGATCTCTTTTTAGTGGTAGTTTGGCGACGTGAACGCCTGCGACGAGAAACTGCGGGGCTATCTCGTGTCTAGTATGCGGACTCTCCACTATACGCCGTTGGGGAACTCTCGCTCGCTCCTCGAGCTGCTCGGATTCGGCTCGAAAATCAACGGTGAGACACACAGAAAAGCCTGCCGGCCGCTCTGTCTGTGTTGCTGTGAACGCCGAGGACAGGCGGCGAGGAAAATCTATTTTTGTTTAACGTCGACAATGGCGTCGACGAAGATGTCGATAGGAGAAACGACGAAACTCATTTGGAATGTTTTCGTCTTGAATTTTGCCATTAGGGAAATTAACATTTGGGGAAGGGGAGTTTATTCGCATGCGTTTGGTTATGAACACATTATTTCAAGGGCACTACGCATTAGCGGAAACGTTTGATTTAATTGGATTGATGTATCATCGAAGAGATTATTTAACGGCCGATGACTATGAAATTAATCTCCACGTTGAAAACGATCAATAAATGTTTCTATTCTTCACAATTAACGTTAAGCAGATGAAGATGAATTAAAAAACCTAATTAATCATAGATTATTCTGCCAATTTTGACTAATTTTTTTAGGAGATTTCGAGACTCGTTCAATATACAGCATTGACAAACAGTTTGGTTCGATCAAAAGATCAAAATTAACGAAATCTGCCGGGAACTCTGTTGATTGGATCTTTTTTTTTCCTTCACTCCCAATTAATTCCCTCTCTTGGTCACTCTCATTCGTGCCGTCTCGCGATGATCGCTGGCGACACGTGCAACGCTTGTTCACGATGTTAACGCCGTAAATCACATTCAAAACTCTCAGGCCGCATTCATCGGTCGCGGCGTTCCTCTATCCCCGAAATCGCTCTTTACACCGTTTTGGAATAGCGTCTCGATAAATAAAGTCTACAATGAAGCCCGACGCGCTCGACTCCTGTCGACGGATTAATCGTGTAGGCGCCGGACAAACGTGACGGCTATAATTATGCGAACATTAGGAGAGCCCGAGCGAATGCAAAGTTATACAAAAGTAATCACAGAGCGAGGGAAAAAAAAAAACAAAAAAATGCATGAAAAAAATGAATAACACGAGCCTCGACGTAATGGGGAACGTATTCGTCGTTACATTACCACGCGAGCTCCGGCAGCGGCATAATATCAGATTTAACAACGTGTTTATTTTTCAAAAGCTTCGCACGATTGTAGGCGCGTATGGCGCGCCCTCAGAGTGGCATTGAGAAAACGTTGGCCCAGAAAACTTTAATGAATGTATATTTTTCTCTTTCGTCCGCGCGTTCGCATTTTTTTCCCTGCCGTTGATTCCCTTCTTCTACTTCGTCATAGGCTACCGTGCAGTCGAAACTCGGCAGAGGTCGAGGCGCGGCACACGCGTCGTTCAGCATCAGCCGCGCACACTGTGAACCCCGCTGACTTCTTGCTCAGCGTACTTTCTTCCGCGTGCTTTTATATTTAGATTTCTAAAGACTCCGCACGCGCGCGCACGCTCGCGCGACTCGATAGGCCGACTCGTTTCCGTTTTACTTTTCTTTCTTACTCCCTGCCTCTCCGCTCTTCTTCGAAACTGTTCCCATTTTCACGAGCCTCACTCTAATGGGCCTTAGCTGTTTGGAAACTTCAGCGTCTTACACGTTCCCCGGAAATATACGAGAGTCGCATTATATTATTGTCTTTACCGTGCCGTACACTCTCTAAAAAAGACTCGAAGTTAATAGATCTCATTGGAACGAGTCTTTCGAGTTTACGACTTTTTGATTTACGAGCCTAATGGCGAAAGGCTTCTCCCGTTTTCCAAAGATACTTTAAATGCTTTCTTCTCTCGTTTTTTTTTTCTCTTCATCAAGAATAGCTCGGTTGAAGAAAAAAAACCTCCGTGGCAAGTGAAACATTGCCTGGAAAGCCATGCGAAGCGTGAAATAAATGCGCCGGTTTTTTAATGCAGATGAACAGTTTTTTTTATCATTCGCGGTATGCGAGATTTTTCATCGGCAACGCTTTATTAGCTCCGATTTTTTGCAAAGCTATTCGACACGTCGACTGGTGGTGTTTTTTTTATTTTCTTATCCAACTTTTCGAAATAAACTTCCCGCAATGAAAGAAAGTTATAGCTACGGAGGTAATGTTTTTTAACTCCAAGTTAAATCGAATAAAAATCGTGCTCCGACCGCACTTCTTGGCTTCGTTTAAAGCGCAATACACAGTAACGCAAAGAAGAGGTGAGAAAAACGATTAAAAGCCTGTCGTGCTCGTGCGACTGTTGAGGTGTCACGTGCCCGACCAACGTTAACCGTAGTATCCCAGTGCCCATGGTTGGAGTTGCGTGACTGCAGTTGTGAAGCAGCAATGGTATACACGAGGCCGGCGTGTACTGACGCCGAAGAAATAGAAGAAGAAGAAGAAGGGGTTGGTAGACACGAGATAGCCGAGGGTGAAATTGCTCTTTTTAACCCTGAAACGGAAGGGTTGCCGAGGTGGCAGCAACGGACGACGAGGATGGTGCGAGGGAATGTTTCCCTCGCTCATCCTGTTCTCTATAGCTTTCTCCCCCCTCTACTCGCAGTACGACCGAATCCGTGTCTCATCCAGTTAGCTTGATAGCCAGCATGACTATACACTCTCGCACCTAGAGCTTACTTGCTCAGCGTGTTCACCCCGCCAACCGGCCTCTCCCTCACTCCGTCGTAACTGCAACGGTGCTTCACGTGCACGTTGAAAAGTTTTCTGTACCATTCGTGGTCGCGCCAGGGCAAACACCTGTTTGCCTTGCATGCTGACAATCGCGACCGCGAGAGAGGGTTGAAAACCTCGGAACTTTTCGTATTTCTGAGCTCACACAGTTCTTGCTGCTGACAAAAATTTAATGATTTCTACCAACATTTTTTTTGTCGATTTATTATGTTTATTTATGGATCATTGTAGACTAATCTATTTTTAGATTATAGATCTATTTGGCGTTCGCATTGATTGTGCCAGAATTACGATCGGAACAGTTGAAAGAAAATACTGTATCATTATTTATTTTGTATTGAGAAGTGGAAACTTTTCCACGATTAGAACCGTGTGCGAGTATTTTGATGTTACATAGTTATCATTTGAGATCATTCAAAAATGCACTCGCATTTTACTGCAAAGCACTGCAGTATTTACAGAATATCGGAATCGTCTTTTTTTCGTGACACAAAGGTTCTCCAAAGAGCATCCTGGCCAAAGATCATCGTTCAACGCGAAATTTGAACATTAATGCGATACACCATAAATCTAAAAAATCTGAAAAAATGTATGGCTCGACAAAAACTGATGATACGCATTCTCGTCATTGTTATCGCTAAAATAAGGTGAAGGAATTTGTGCCCTATCTGTCCCACGACTTGGAAGTGTCAAAGATGTGTCAAAACATCACAATATATTTCTCTTCGCGTAAGTCGTAAACGAATGACTTTGCGACACGTGTGTTACAAGTTTTTACCATCTTTTGTCACGGGCATGGTATTAGAACGGGGATGAATGGGAGCGTATGTCGCCGTAACATTGTCAGTAAGAGGCCGATGGAGGTATGACGGGACCTGCGGAAGGGACAATATTCCTAAGGAGAATCGATTCGTCTAAGGGCGTAGGCTATACGTTAACGGCGGAGGTTGGGAACAGCCTCCAGGGAGAGATCCCGTCACGAGACTCGAGGTCTCGAGGCGAAACCCCTGCACAGCGCGATCCCCAAGCCACTCTTGGCCACGGGAGCGGTCGTCTCGCGCGCCAACTCAGCCAAATTAATGCCTGTCCCGAGCAGTAACTTATCCGCCACCCGGTATATTATGGCTCGCGATCACCGTCCTTCTGACGTATGGTCGACTATTTTCCGTAGCTCGACTCGCCATTTCTCAGGAAACGCGGGTGAGCGCTTCAGGATCCAAGGAAATAACAGTCACGAGCTTTCGCTACTAGATATACCGGCTGCTAAATCCACGTCCGAAATCGATGTTCGCCCTATAACCACACCGGGAGAGCGCGCGCGGACTCTTGCGTGTTCTCTCGTGCGAAAGTTCCGCGCGCTTTTCTTTTCTTCTCTCGTTGACGGAAAACGAATGGAGAAAAACGTCCGAAGAGCAAGAATGAAAGGGACTCGCCGAACGAAATCCGCGGACTCGAAGCGGGCGGGGTAAGGAGGTATAGAACGAGCATTAAGAAACGAAAGGAAGAATAACATTCCACGGTCCACGACGTCGCTTTCGTTTTTTATTCGAAGAGGTGGAAAGAAAGATTGGTGGCGAACGTTAAACTTCGTTCGTTAAAGTCATGACTGGTAAAATTAGATTTCGTTTCATAACTCTTATCGGCAATTTCAGACAAAGTAGAAATTTCAGGCTAACATAAAAAAGACAGAAATCGAAAATACTCCGTTAGTGTTTCAATCATTCGAACGAAGAAAAGAGATAACAGTTATTGTATTTTAAGGGGTTCGGTACAATTAAATTTGTATCCTGTCCGACGAACAATTGAAAAGGTGTTAAGTATCGAGCTTGCCAAATTTTCCGTGGTTTCTACTTATTTTTTTCTCCCACTTGTATTTATTTATTTCTGTCTTGTTTTTCCTGCACTGTTGTATACCGGATGACGTTTTAAGGTGGTTGTGATAGGTCTGGTGCATCTGTAACGTCTGCATTCTTTGGCTCGTTGCCCGTTCTCTCGTTGCCTCGCGATCTCCCGCGAAAGACTCTTCGCCCGTGCGTGATGTGCCGACGCTCTCTCGTAGTAAACTACGTACTCTACAACAGCGTCGTTCGAGCACACGGAGCAAGAGAGCGAGGCTTAGAGACTCTTTTCCTGCAACATATTGAGTCTCGCGGGGTACGTAGTAGCCGGCAAACGTTTGATTCACTTTACGGCACGAGATCCTCGCGTATTTGCGAAGCAGCACAATCTCCAAACCATCGAGGATGAGCCGCGTGCGAACAGCACGTACGGCCGCCGCGCAACTTCAAACTTCTTTTATTAGAACCACACGGAATAAACGAACGCGTAATCCGACCTAGCCCGTCCTCGAAGTACGAATTAAGCGCGCGCTCCCGTGGCTCGTTAAGCCCTCTCTTCGACGATTTTAACGCTCCAAATCGCATCGACGAACTCGAATCGTTGAGTCTTCAACGCTGAAACGCCGGGCGCCTATATTTCAAACTCTCACGCTTTGCCACACTAACGATCCTCGAATTATTCTAAACGGCCGTTCGCTGCTTTGCGACTCAGTTCGAGCACTTCGGCGTCGTTCGTGATTCTGAGAAACGTTAGAAGAACTTTTTTTTTTCCTACACACGCTCCGCCAATCTGAAATATCGACGTACGTATTTACATTTCGCTAAACGCTTACGTTTTTTGCCTCGGAAAATTTTTGCATTCACGAATGTCGACCATTGAACTGACTCTGCAAACTCGTTGATATGCGAAGGGTCACTAAATACGTAAAAAGGGATTTTTTTTCATGCGTAGAGAAAATTTTCATGAGCGTGAAACTCGATAAAACGAAAAAAAAAAGAATCAGCCCCGTCATGATTATCGAGCGAACAGAAGTTTGATTAAAACCCGCAATTTGAACGTTCCACGGTGGACATTTTCTCGGTATATCTAGTTGGGACGCGATTTAATTCAATTCAAACGTGATTTCTACTACCGGGAATGTCGTCATTTCTCGCTCTCTTTTAATCCTACCATTCGAAATATAATACATAAATATAATGCGAACGACGGGAAGGACGAAGCTTCACCAGTGACGCGGGAATTCCTAGAATTTCTGACCGCGAACTCTGATTCGACATTTTGCGTATGAAGGCGGTTTCGTTCTCTACGTTGGCTTCTGTCGAATTTTACCCCAACCTCGCCCGATAATGAATTATTCGCCGCGCTTATGGCCGTAGGTATTCCGCCTCTAAAACTCGCAATATCGCCATATTACGTTTATATTCAACATGGCAAACATTTGAAATTCCGGGAACGCCCATTGAGAACTCTTCAGTGTCGAATGAACTACGAGCATTTTTTTCCCTATAATTCCGCGTTTGCGAGCTTGGTATAATCCGTGAAACAATAGTGAATTCTCGTATGATTTTTCAAATGGGTTAGCAAACCGGAAAAATATGTGAAAATAACATTTTCGGAATTCATATTATCAGAGCTCGCATGAGGTTTCGTCCAATTTTATTAACCCGGGTATGTTAGCGTAGGACGGTTTTCAATTATTGAACAAAAAAAATAAATCCGAACCCTCTACTTTCGGGTTGATAGATATAAATTGCAACGTAGCATCACAGTGTAATAAAAAACCGTGGACGAGGAATGATGAAGGGAATAAATGGCTACATAACGCTAATGGCCAAGTTTGAGCCATTGTTTGAAGTTTCGTCGGGGACCAGAAGGGAACCCTTACTTTGGTTACGGCAGGCAAGGGATAGTTTAAACAAGGGTGAATAGAACTCTCGAGGGGTCGTTGGACGGTATTGAGCCGTGCAAATTTTTATAAAACGACGTATTGAAGCAAAACTGACTGTGTTTCCTATTTGATGCTATCTTAATATTAGATAATATTATAGAATTAGAAGATATTCACATATTCTCCTGCCGAATACTGTTCAATTTATTCAATCTTCGACGGCGCAAGTGAAGAGTTGTTGTTTCCTGCTTCGAAGACGATATGCTCGAGGCGAATGCGGTTTATATTGAATTTTGAACACTTTGAGGACAGTGGTTGCCAACATTCGTACAAGTTGTCTGAAATACGAACGTATAGATTCATCGTAAGGCTGTAACGGAACGTGTACTCGGCACGCATTGGAAGTTGAAAGATGCTTTGAACTGCAAAAGCGACTGACGGGATGAACTTCGGATACCCTCGAATAGGTACGAAGTTTACGCTTTCTCAAAGATTCCAAAGGCTTCCGGGGATTAGTCAAAGGCAAACTCCGTCCCTATCTTCTATCTCTGGTACTGATGTAGATCTAACTCCGGTACCGCAAATTCGAAGGTCGCGGAGTGTACAACTAATCGTCTAAATCGCCCCAGATGTTAACAAAACTCAATCACCATGCTTGAAAGTTCACACGAATTTCGATGAGCAAATTAATTGAAAACAAATTTTATAAATACATTTTTTTATCGAATTATTTTCGCCGTATACAGTTTGAACTCACGGTACGTAGTTCATGAATCTTTAAAACTGATAATATTCCTAACAATAATGAATCTCTATGGATAAAAAATTCGAAATTCGAAACCTTAAATTTTTCAAATTTTAATATCGTCGACTTTTTTTTAGGCCTTTGAGACTGAACGTAATGAAACTATGGCATTAATAGCTGGAGTTGCTAAAAAAATCGTCCGCGACTTTCGAGCCGTCAGTTTCTCTGGCTGCATGTACACGTCTGACAGATGATATTCCGTCGGGTTCATGAACGAGAAAGGGGTGAATGCGACGCTGGCGCTCTAAATACATATATAGCAAAAGCGCCGGTGAGAGGAGTTTGCACTATAGAGACTAGCATGCAGAGAAAGAGCGAGGGAGAGAGAGAGAGAAATAGAAGTCAGAGCGGTGGAAGCGCGCGCGACCGGAAGCGGAAGCTCCTGCAGGCGCCACCGGAAGTGACCTCGTAATTCTCCGTTCCCCTTTCGTCCATCCGACCATCAACCCCTTCTGAATTATAGGGACCGGCCTGTAAACCTTTTGTCCTCGCTTTTCCTGTCGGTATAGTTCGAGGCTCTCTATCTCTTCTCCCTCACTTCTCCGCAACGGTGTTCCCTTTTCACCTTTCATGTCTCTTTCTCTTTCTGCCTCCGGCACGAAGGACGGTGCCACCAGAGACTAGAAATTTTCGGCTCTCTCTTTTGCTTTGTTCCCTCTCGTCTGTGTGTAT